>CM059431.1:9461444-10061444 GCA_030390025.1 Squalus acanthias | reverse complement strand
TTCCTGCTTTCGATCTAGCTCTGCAAGCTGTTGAAATATGGCCTTGCTTCTGGCAGTGAAAACACTTCACATTTCTGTATTGGCAGGACTGTGATGAGTGATTTCCATCGCAGCGATAACAATTCGCTGAACTGCTCTCACCTGACATGCTTTTGACCCAGTCTCACAGCTTTTGGTTCAGTGGTGGCTTTGTGACTGTAGACCTCAGCTGCACTAGTCACTTGAGTTGGACGGAGCTCCCGAGCATTCTTAGACGCTAGCTCCATAGATAGGGCAATTTTGCATGCTATATCAAACATTAGGTTCAGAGTGTTCAGTAACTTGGACTGTGTGCGCTCATCCACCAGTCCACACACAAACTTATCTCGTAACGCACGATCTAAAAATGTGCCGAAGTTACAATGCAAAGACAGGTTTTTAAGAGCTACAATGTACTCACTGATGGTTTCACTTTGTTTTTGGTTTCTGGTACCAAACTTGTAGCTCTCTGCTCTTTCTAACGGCTTTGGGTCGAATGGTCCTCAAGTTTCTCGACAATATCTTCAAACGACGCCTCCTTCGATTCCCCTAGCGCGAATAGGTTTGTTAACATTCCGTAGACATCTGACCCTGATCTCCGTTAGAAAAATTGCTGTTTTACATTCACGAATTACTTTATTTTGAGATTGAACATTCTCATCTGCACCTTCGGTCTCAATAATCTTATTGGCCTTAAAAAACATCTCCATTCTCTCAATGTAAGAACTGAATGGTTCGCGAGCTCGGTCATACATGCCGAGGCTTCCGATGAATCCCGTAGGCGCGGCCATGGTTGTTCCGATCCCATCGAACAGTGACTCAGCACGCTACCTGTGTACCTGTGAGAATCAACGCCGCTTGTTGCTGTGTATACATACACACGAAGGCGAAGCACAGACGATTCTGCATCAGCATTAACGGTAAAACATCACAAAAATTCAGTTCAGGTGTCACAAATTCACCTTAAACTTTTCCACTCGAAGGTTGAACACTGTGTCCTTCCATGATCCCTAAAAATGGCTTTGAGTTGCTAGTCCATGTGCTTGCTTTACTAGGCCAGAGCGAACTGAGCATGCTCATACTAAACCAAGTGACAAACCATGTGATACTACATTACAGATAAATCTCTCACCAGACATTAATGCCAAAAGTAATGATTCCTGGAATAGAGTAGAGTGAAAAAATGGATAGAAAACTGGTTAAAAGTAAGAAACAGCATAATAATCAAATAGAAAGTTTTTAAGCTGGAAAGAGGTTATGAGCAGGGTACCCCGGGGTTCAATCAGCGGGTGCCTGTTATTTATTGTATATCAATGACTTGGATGGGAATATTGAAAGCAGGATATCATATTTGGGGGCAGAGTAAATAATTAGGAAACACCAACTAAATTCAGAAAGATTTAGGGGGGAAATTCGGTTGCTTTGCGCCTCCCGTTAGTGCACTAAGAGGGCGCTAATGGGGCGCAAAGCAACTAGAGCCCGTGCGCGGTGATGTTTGCGCCGCTCGCGAAATTGACCAGACATTTTGCAGCGGCGCTAAACACTACTGCCACGATCTCCTGCGCCGGCAAATCATGACGTCAGTCGAGTGTGCAACGCCCCAGTAGCACCCCTGGACCGGATATTGAGTGGCGCCCCCTGCATTACCGCCTGCCGCTAGCAACGACAGGTTGAGGGGAGCATTTTGCACTCGGGAAGGGACTGGGGAGCGCTATTTAAAGCCGACCGCTTCCTGCCTTTTTTTGTCGGCGACATTTTTGCACCACGCATTCTGAGAGAGAGAGAGAGTTCTAGAGAGATTCAACGCTGTGTGAAGGAGTTTTGGGTACTGAGCAGCACTTTGCAGGTTCATTTTGATTTGACCTTCCTTGCATCGATTTAGAAGAGACTCTGGGGCTGCACTCTGAGCTCTTTCCCTGGGCCTCTCCATTGTTCTTTCCAGCAGAATTGATGTACAGGTCTCTCCAGGCCGAGATTCAAGGCTGCAATGAGCAGGGTGTGGATGGAGAGCAAGATCGACCCTCCCCTTTAAGAACTGTACGGCGCCAGTGTGTCTGTGTTCCATTGCTGACTGACATCACATGAGCTTCGCCAGCGCTCTGAGGTAGCGCCTCGCTCCTCGGCGTTAGCGCCTTAAGAGAGGTGTGTAGCACCTGATTTCGTGCTCCAATCACCTCCAGGGACGATAGAAGCCAAGATTGCAGTCGGAGGCGATAATTAGCGCCAGGCGCTAAACTTTGTGCCCGGCCGATAATTGCGCCCCAAACGGGGCGATACCGAATTTCTCCCCCTTAATTATTCTGCCAAAATAGGTCAGTTAACGATAAATACAGATCGATAAAAATATGATCGATGGCCCCCGATTTTAACTCCAGGTGGATTCCCCGCTCAGGCCTGAGTTAAAATTACAGTCGGGCCTCAATGATGTAATCGAGCCGCAACCTGCATATGTAAAGACGGACCCTGTTGGCTCTGGGTGCGTGAAGAGAAGGTAAGTCAAGAAGTAAAATAGCTAAGTGACATCAAGTTTGGATTTTAAAAGCCTGTGGGTTACACAGGAATAGCAGTAGGCTATTCAGCCCCTCGAGTCTGTTCTGCCATTCAATTAGATCATGGTAAAACGGAGTACAAAACTAAAGGAAGTGGCTTACACCAATGCCAAGAAAAGTGGTAATCCAGTGGACTGGGAGAAATGTAGAAAGCAACAAAGGGACATAAAGAAACTATTAGAAGCTGCAAAAAAGGAAATAAGAGAAAAACTTGTTAGTAATATAAAGGCTAATAGTAAACTTTTTAATAACTATATTAACAGTAACAGAGCGGCTAAGGCAGATGTGCACTCAGTAAAGACAGACGCAGGTGATATTTAAGGTGACATCAACCGAAAACTCAACGTCAGTTTCCACATGTACGCTGATGACAGCCAGCTCTACCTCAGCATCACCTCTCTCGAACCCTCCACTGTCTCTGATTTGTCACACTGCTTGTCCGACATCCAGTACTGGATAAGCAGAAATTTCCTCCAACTAAATATTGGGGAAGACCGAAGCCATTATTTTTGGTCCCCGCCACAAACTCTGTTCCCTAGCCACCCCTCTCTCCCCTCTCACTCTGGCAACTGTCTGAGGCTGAACCAGACCATTTGCAACCTTGACCCCCAGATGAGCTTCTGACCACATAGCCACGCCATCACCAAGGCCACCTACTTCCACCTCCGTAACATCGCCCGTCTCCGCCCTTGCCTCAGCTCATCTGCTGCTGAAACCCTCATCCATGCCTTTGTTACTCTAGACTTGACTATTCCAACGCACTCCTGGCTGGCCTCCCACATTCTACCCTCCGTAAACTTGAGCTCATCCAAAACACGGCTGCCCGTGTCCTAACTCGCGCCAAGTCCCGTTCGCCCATCACCCCTGTGCTCGCTGACCTACATTGGCTCCCGGTTAAGCAACACCTCGATTTTAAAATTCTCAACCTTGTTTTCAAATCCCTCCATAGTCTCTCCCCTCCCTATCTCTGTAACCTCCTCCAGCCCTACAACCCCCTCCACCCCCCGAGATATGCGCACTCCTCCAATTCTGGCCTCTTGAGCATTCCCGATTTTAATCGCTCCACCATTGGCGGCCGTGTCTTGAGCTGCCGAGGCCCTAAGCTCTAGGATTCCCTCCCTACAACTCTCCGCCTCTCTACCTCTCTTTCCTCCTTTAAGACGCTCTTTAAAACCTACCTCTTTGACCTTTTGGTCATCTGCCCATACATCTCCTTTTGTGGCTCGGTGTCACATTTTGCTTGATCACGCTCCTGTGAAGCGTTTGGGATGTTTTACTACATTAAAGGCGCTATATAAATGCAAGTTGTTGTTGTTGTGGTCTACCCCCCAGAGGAGCCCGTCTCAGTAGCAGTGGTGTTGGGACCATGCTTGCGTCAGACTGCAGGCCCATCTCACAAGGGAGTCCTTCATCTAATTAAGACCCGGACCCACTGCTAAATGGATCCTGCCGCCACGGTCCCTCCTTCGGCAATAAGCGCAGCTCATTCTCTTGCTGACACGTAGCTCTCCTGCAACAGTACCAAGGCTCCGAGTCGGAAACCGGTCGGCTACACTTTCACGCAGTCCTTCCTTCACCTTGGCCCAAATGATTTTTGCACATGTCCCATCAATGGGAATCTGCCATTCCATAACCCATTTGTTTAATCGATCCGAGGCCCTTTAAATGTTATTAGTCTCCCTTATGTGCACCAAATAGCTATGTAGCAGATTTTATAGTATTTCAGGAAGTACCTCCTCCCGATAATTTATGAACAGCAGTGGACGTTGGTCAGATATCTGCGGTCTTCCACTTTACACTGGCGCTTAGATAGAGCTTTTTTTCTATTCCCAAGACAGTTTCCAATTGACCTAGCTAGTGTAACATGGCTGTCATTATTAATAAGTCACTGAAAGCTTCAGGTCAATGTGAAACTTTCAAACAAGTCTAATCAAGCATTGGGATGCATTTCAAAGGCTGTTGATTGCGAATCAGTAGAAGTCATTCTAAGTTCTGCTGCATTTTATCTGTCTATTTATCCATCTTTATTGCTGAGGCCATATTTGGATTGCAAAAAGGCATTGAAACAATTAGAGAGGGTTCAAAGAAGAGTGACAATGATAATTCTGAGAACCTAACTTCTGATGAGACATTCAAAGAATCGAGCTTATTTTTAGGGAAACGAGGATAAGAGGGGTGAGCATGACCTGGGTCTTTATAATATTCAGACATCGATCATTTAGATGTTGGCAGGCTGTTTGCTTGTGAAAATAGACGTGGAGGATGCAACTACGAGACTGGCAAGCCTCCAGCGAGACTACAGATTGGATATTCGGTCAATATCCTATTCATGGTAATTATATGTGAACAGCCCAGCAGTAATCAGTGCTATAATGTCTCTCACATTTTCCACAGTTCTGAAGCTTAAAGTGAAAGCCTCAGCTTCTCCTCAGTGAGTTACGGTTCGCTTTTCCGTTCCAACTTCACATTCGAGTGCCAGCTCAGGAAGAGGAAACCCAGCTGACTGCCGCAAATCCAACCCTTTGACATGAGCCACAAGTCAACGCTAATTAACCCCACATCACACCTACAGCAGAAACTGCGACACGTAAGATCACCAACCCAAGGAATGCAAGTGCACTGGAACGCCATTGAGTAACACATGTGCATCTCAACCCGAGTTGGCAGGTTTGGGCAGCGCTGTTATGGCAAAGAATTGCTGCCACCCTTTTTATTTTACCAGTGTGTATTTTTTTTTTCCTTGACATCTCTGTACAGTGGTCTGCGAAATAACATTATTTCTAACACATAGCAGATGTAGCTGCATTAAGTTCATAAATCTCTCATATGGTACCAATCATCCAGTAGGACCCGTAGATTGATTTAGCTATTTTTATTCTCCCTCATCTTTCATTAAACATTAATAAGCGTTCCTATTTGTGCTGCATATTTGGTACCAAACATCTTCAAAGACCACATCGGTATGGTGTCGCTATTTTAGAACTGAGGTGCACAAACCTGTCAGGCAGGAAAAGGTCAATAACATTTCGGAGTGATTGACCCACCTATTAAAATGTCTTTCCTAAGTCAATAAGCATTTTTACTCCACGATCTTGTTAGATTCCTTAGAACGTACCACTTTGTTGATTTAACCTTGGGGGTTGGATGTCTATCTGCAGCCAATGGAATCTCAAGTGAAGATCAGCTTTACTCCAACCGGCAGTGAGCAGTCTTGATTGCGTTTTCCTTTCATAGCATAGCCTTGTCTTGAAAGAGAAAACAGCTTGCCTTCACCATTCTTTATTTTGAACTTCAGGAGATGATGTGTATAAGAAAGGAAGAAAGACTTGCATTTATATAGTGCCTTTCACAACCTCAGGACGTCCCAAATGTGCTTTGCTGCCAATGAAGAACTTTTGAAGTGTAGTCACTGATTTAATGTAGGGAACGCGGCAGCCAGTTTGCGCACAGCAAGCTCCCACAAACAGCAATTAGATAATGACAAGATAAACTGTTCTTTTATAGTGACGGTTGAGGGATAAATATTGTCCAAGACACCGGGAGAGCTCCTCTGCTCTTCTTCGAAATAGTGCCATGGGCTCTCTTATGTCCACCTGAGAGGGCAGACAGGGCCTCGGTTTAACATCGCATCTGAAAGATCGCACATCCGACAGTGCAGCACTCCTTCAGTACTGCACTGAAATGTCAGCCTAGATTATGTATAGATAAATACTATATCATCGGCAGCTAGTGTTCAAATCGTTTACAGGTAAGCAGTATACTATTGGGCTCAATATTCGAATAGACAGTTTGATTACAACTTCATTGTTCTATTGTATATCCACACTCAAGTGGCAATGGATTGCCAATCCGGTGGGTGTTTCATAGTGGACATTTATGGTCATTCCTTCATCACGAAAGGCTCAATATCCTATAATTCGCTACCTAACACCATTGTGGGGGTACCATCACCACACGGACTGCAGCCGTTCAAAGAGAAGGGCAACTACCACCTTCACAGGGCAACTAGGCATGGGCAGTAAATGCAGCCTTGCCGGTGTCACACACATTCCGAAAACAAATAAAGAACAATTTTTTTTTTTAAGTGTCCAGATCAACCTGCACCTTGTGTGAATGTCAGCAAGCAGCCTTGCAGGTACCTTGTGTGGGCAGCCACATTTCTTGGCACACTTCATGGGTAACAGGGCACTGTGGTGGCAGCAGTGCAAGGCATTCTGGTAAAGCAGTGGGCCTGCCTGTGCACTGGGAAAGTATGAGAAGTCGCACAGCACCAGGTTATAGTCCAACAGCTTTATTTGAAATCACAAGCTTTCGGAGCGGCTGCTCCTTCGTCAGGTGAAGTGAAGAGATGCATATAGGCACAGCATATATAGTCAGAGAACACAGCCAGATGATTACAGTTAATCTTTCTAACTGCCCTTTATCACACCTCGGCAGTGTCTGCATGCCCCGGAGCATGGTACATCGGCGAGACCATGCAGACACTGCGATAACAGATGAACGGACACCGCGCAACAATCGCCAGGCAGGAGTGTTCCCTCCCAGTCGGGGAACACTTCAGCAGTCAAGGACATTCAGCCTCCAATCTTCGGGTAAGCGTTCTCCAAGGCGGCCTTCGAGACACACGACAACGCAAAATCGTCCAGCAGAAACTGATAGCCAAGTTCCGCACCCATGAGGACGGCCTCAACCGGGATCTTGGGTTCATGTCACGTTACATGTAACCCCACCTGACGTAGAGTCATCCAGACTCGAGTCGTCATTGGCTTGTTCTCTCTACACAGATGCGGCCGGACCTGCTGTGATTTACAGCAAAAACAGTTTTTTGTTTTCCATACAGACCCCAGCATCTGCCACATTGACCCCTTGTGACCTCACCTTATTGTCTTTGATGTAATGTTTTCCTGACTGACCTGTTTGGACACCATCCACACCTTTGATTGCCGTGATTATCTCTCTGCCGAGGTGTGATAAAGGGCAGTTAGAAAGATTAACTGTAATCATCTGGCTGTGTTCTCTGACTATATATGCTGTGCCTATATGCATCTCTTCACTTCACCTGACGAAGGAGCAGCGCTCCGAAAGCTTGTGATTTCAAATAAAGCTGTTGGACTATAACCTGGTGTTGTGCGACTTCTCACATTTGTCCACCCCAGTCCAACACTGGCATCTCCACATCACTGGGAAAGTAGATGAGACGTTGTGATGCTGCATTGATACAAAAATATTTTGAGTAACAGCGCTGTTAACACGCTCTGCGTTACCTCCTCCAGGCAGCACTCTTAACTGGACAATGTCCCTGTGCTTCAGAAAGATCAACTCTTCTCTGTAGCATTTCCCACAGAAGCACCTCCAAAGCAGCACCTTGGAATGGTGCTGTTCTACCTCTGTGACTTGCTTCTCCCATGCGTTTAAATTTGCAGGCAGTTCTACTTAAAGGGCTGCGCTGCTGCACCCCGAACTCTTTGTGCTCCCAACACATCATGCATTTTGTGCTGGGGCAAATTATAGGTCACATTTTTTAAAAAATCATAAAAGATATGGGGGGAAAAATTCGGTTGCTTTGCGCCCCATGCTTTTATGAAATGGATATAGATAAAGGGGGAGAAATTCGGTATTGCCCCGTTTTGGGCGCAATTATCGGCCGGGCGCAAAGTTTAGCGCCTGGTGCTAATTATCGCCTCCGACTGCAAACTTGACTTCTATCGCCCCTGGAGGTGATTTGAGCGCTAAATCGGGCGCTACACACCTCTCTTAAGGCGCTAACGCCAAGGAGCGAGGCGCTACCTCCGAGCGCTGGCGAAGCTCATGTGATGTCAGTTAGCAATGGAACACAGACACACTGGCGCTGGCCATCCACACCCTGCTCATTGCAGCCCTGAATCTCAGCCTGGAGAGACCTGTACATCAAATCTGTTGGAAAGAATAATGGAGAGGCCCAGGGAAAGAGCTCAGAGTGCAGCCCCCATAGTCTCTTCTAAATCGATGCAAAGAAGGTCAATTCAAAATGAACCTGCAAAGTGCCGCTCAGTACCAAAACTCCTTCACACAGCGTTGAATCTCTCCAGAAGTCTCTCTCTCTCTCTCAGAATGTGTGGTGCAAAAATGTCGCTGACAAAAAAAGGCAGGAAGCTGTCACCTTTAAATAGCGCTCCCCCAGTCCCTTCCCGACTGCAAAATGCTCCCCTCAACCTGTCGTTGCTAGCGGCTGGCGGAAAGGCAGGGGGCGCCACTCAATATCCGGTCTGGGGTGCAAACGGGGCGTTGCACGCTCGACTGACGTCACGATCTGCAGGCACAGGAGATCGTGGCGGTAGAGTTTAGCACCGCCGCAAAATGTCTGGTCAATTTCGTGAGTGGTGCAAACATCGCCACACCCGGGCGCTAGTTGCTTTGCACCCCATTTGCGCCCTCTTAGGGCGCTAACGGGAGGCGCAAAGCAACCAAATTTTTCCCCCAAAGTCTCTGATGGACTGGCAAATCTCACTGAATTTGTGACGTGGCTTTTAAAAGTTGAAAGTATATTGTAGGAACACACCTGTCTGAAGAGCAAACATAATGGAATCCTATTTTATACAACTGATATCTATTGGGGCAGAAATTCGGGTCCCCACGGGTGAGTACGCGCTGTGTACTCACCCGTAGGGCCACCGGAAGTGCCGGTTTCGCGCATGCACTGCGCATGCACGGGAAACTGGAACTTCCGGTCTCGTGAAGGAAGGGGTTCGAGGGTCAACCGTGTACGCGGGAGAGGCAGCGCGCACGCAGCGAACTTCCATTTTTTTTATAGGTTTCTGTGTGCGGGTAAGTCCCTGGCAGCTGCACGGGGAAAAAGCAGGCGCAAGGCCTGCTTTTAACAAGGTAAGTGGTGAATTAACTAAAATTAAAACATTTTTTCCACAGGTTTATTATTTTTAAATACTTTAAAGAAAGGTAAGTTTATTTTTAGCCCCATTAAAAACTGTAATTCATTTTTTCAAAAAATTTAAATTATTGTTTAAAATAGTTATTTTATGTAATTTATAGTTATTTTAAAAATGTGATTTAAAAAAAAAAAATATTTGAAGTTTTAGTGAGGTTTTGGGGCCGATCTCTATTCATAGATTTGACAGGTCTTCCTGTCAAATCTATGAATGGAGATTCCCTGCTCCGATTGGCTCTCCATGGCCCACGTGATCCCAGGGGACGCTTCGAACTAACTGCGCCCCTGGGATATGCAAGCACTGCACACCGGCAGCTGGAGGAGGCCCAGGATCAGAATCCCACGCGGGCCCAGAGCACAACGGCAGGCGCGCTAGGTAAGTGCAGGTCGGGGGCTTGCACCCGCGGGAAGCCTCCGACCCGAATTTCTGGCCCATTGTTTTTTATTCATTCATGGGATGTGGGCATTGCTGACAAGGCCAGTATTTATTGCCCATCACTAATTGCCCTTGAGAAGATGGTGGTGAGTCGCCTTCTTGAACCGCCGCAGTCCGTGTGGTAAAGGTACTCCCACAGTGCTGTTAGGGAGGGAGTTCCTGCGACTATGAAGGAGCGGCGATATATTTCCAAGTCAGGATGGCATGTGACTTGGAGGGGAACTTGCAAGTGGTGGTTTTCTTATGCACCTGCTGCCCTTGTCCTTCTAGGTGGAAGAGGTCGTGTGTTTGGGAGGTGCTGCCGAAGAAGCCTTGGCGAGTTGCTGCAGTGCATCTTGCAGATGGTGCACACTGCAGCCACGGTACGCCGGTGGTGGAGGGAGTGAATGTTTAAGGTGGTGGGTGGTTGTAACATGCCAAACCACTTGGAGCACCAATTAACAAAGCAAACAGAATGTTCTGTTCGACCTGAAACGTTAACCCTGTTTCTCTCTCCACAGATGCTGTCTGACCTGCTGAGTGTTTCCAGCATTTTCTGTTTTATAATTCAGAATGTTAAGTTCTATTACTAGGTCAGGCGAGTCTAAGATAAAAGATGTCCTGTGTTAGTTGACTGCACTTTGAGTACTGTGTGCAGTTCTGGTCTCCATACTACAAATAGGATATTGAAACGCTGGAGAAAGAGCAAAGATATACAAGGATGTTACCAGAATTGAGAGGTTGCAATGACCAGTAAAGATTGAACAGGCTGGGGCTCTTTTCTCCCCCTTGCATTTTTATCTGTTTAATTTCCTGCTCTTCTCTCAGTTCCGACGAAGGGTTTCGACCTGAAACGTTAACTCTGTTTCTCTCTCCACGGATGTTGCCTGGCCTGCTGAGTTTTTCCAGCATTTTCTGTTGTTATTTCGGATTTCCAGCATCCGCAGTATTTTGCTATCATATTAGTGTTTGGTTCACTTCCACCTTTCTTCTAGGAATTCCTACCTTGAAGAAGTTCTGCTCTTCTCTTCGACGGGATTTCCGTTTGGCTCTTCAACCTTGTTCATCTTCATTGCTTTCAGTTTCCCTTCTCGTGTTTGATCAGGTATCTGCCAAGACTCGGTTTCACAGCCACATAATTTTCCTCAGCAACTGTCTCCGGTTCCGACTTATCCCACGTGGATTCCAATTAAACTTCCACCCTTCGTGTTTCGGATCAACTCAGGATTACAAATATCTCCAAGATATTCATCGTTCCTCGAACTACTGCTCTCGCCGCATCTTGAGATCCACGCTCAACGCCATGCAGCACCACATGAACACTCTCGACCTCTCTCTTCAGCAGCACCGACGCACTCTATCTCAGAGCTGTCCGGGTCCACAGTTCCATTTCATCCTTAGACTCATCCGACGCTTCAACAAAAAACTTTTCTTCTTCCTTTCCGATGTCAAGGATCGCAAGCTTCATCAACTCTTCAACACCAACGTCCCTCCGGAACCTTCTTCCCCTTCACTTTCCTCTGACCCCCCTTCTCCCAATCTCACCCCCTGCCACGTTTTCACTATCCCCTCTGACCTTCCCCTCTCTGACTCTGAACGATCAGTCCTCAGCAAAGGCCTGAGCTTCATCCCCTTACGCCCCCACCTCAATGAATTTTGAGCTCGGCACGATGCTGAGCTTTTTTTCCGCCGCCTCCGTCTCCGTGCCCACTTCTCTGGCCAGGAGTCCTCCCCCCGCACGGCTGACCCTTTCTCCCGCTTTCAGAATTCCCGTTCCACCTGGACCCCTCCCTCTGGCCTCTTACCCTCTCTAGATCTTTTCATTGCTAACTGCCGCCGTGACATCGGCCATCTCAATTTCTCTGCTCCCCTCACTCACTCCAACCTACCTCCCTCTGAACTTGCAGCACTCCATTCTCTCCGATCCAACCCCGACATTGTCATTAAACCTGCTGACAAGGGTGGTGCTGTTGTTGTTTGGCGAACCGACCTCTACCTAGCGGAAGTTGAACGCCAACTCTCCGACACCTCCTCCTACCTCCACCTGGACCATGACCCCACTACCGAACATCAAGCCACCGTGTCCAAGACTGTCACTGACCTCATCTCCTCTGGAGATCATCCCCCCACGGCCACCAACCTCATAGTTCCCCAACCCCGCACAGCCCGCTTCTACCTCCTTCCCAAGATCCACAAACAGGACTGCCCTGGTAGACCCATCGTTTCAGCCTGCTCTTGCCCCATGGAACTTATCTCTTCCTATCTCGACTCTATTTTTTCTCCCCTTGTCCATTCTCTTCCCACCTACATCCGCGATTCCTCTGACGCCCTCCGCCACTTTAACAGTTTCCAGTTTCCTGGCCCCAACCGCCTCCTTTTCACTATGGACGTACAATCCCTCTACACCTCCATCCCCCACCAGGATGGCCTGAGGGCGCTCCGCTTCTTCCTTGAACAGAGGCCCAACCAGTCCCCATCCACCGCCACCCTCCTCCGCCTGGCTGAACTTGTTCTCACATTGAACAACTTCTCCTTTGACTCCACTCATTTCCTCCAAATCAAAGGTGTTGCTATGGGTACCCGCATGGGTCCTAGCTATGCCTGCCTTTTCGTGGGATATGTGGAACAGTCTTTGTTCTAGTCCTACTCGGGTCCCCTCCCTCACCTCTTTTTCCGGTACATTGACGACTGTATCGGTGCCGTTTCCTGCTCTCGCCCCGAACTAGACAATTTCATTCACTTTGCCTCCAATTTCCACCCTTCCCTCACCTTCACATGGTCCATCTCCGACTCTTCCCTCCCCTTCCTCGACTTCTCCGTCTCCATCTCTGGGGATAGGTTATTGACCAACATTCACTACAAGCCCACTGACTCCCACAGCTACCTGACTACACTTCCTCCCACCCCGCCTCCTGTAAGGACTCTATTCCCTTCTCCCAGTTTCTCCGTCTCCGCCGCATCTGCTCCGACGATGCCACCTTCCATACCAGTGCTTCCGACATGTCTTCCCTTTTCCTCAACGGAGGATTCCCCTCTACCGTGGTCGACACGGCCCTCGACCGTGTCCGTTCCATCTCCCGCACTTCTGCCCTCACCCCGGCCCCTCCCTCCCGGAACCACGATAGAGTTCCCCTTGTCCTCACCTTTCACCCCACCAGCCTTCACATTCAACGGATCATCCTCCGCCATTTCCGCCACCTCCAACGTGATCCCACCACCAAACGTATCTTCCCCTCACCTCCCCTTTCAGCATTCCGTAGGGACCGCTCCCTCCGAGACACCCTAGTCCACTCCTCTATCACCCCCAGCACCCCTTCCCCTTCACCCGGCACCTTCCCGTGCAAGCGCAGGAGATGCAACACCTGCCCTTATACATCCCCCCTTCCCACTCTCCAGGGCCCCAAACACCCCTTCCAGGTGAAACAGCGATTTACTTGTACTTCTTGCAATTTAGTATACTGTATTTGCTGCTCACGATGTGGTCTCCTCTACATTGGGGAGACCAAACGCAGATTGGGTGACCGCTTTGCGGAACACCTCCGTTCAGTCCGGAAGGGTGACCCCGAGCTTCCGGTCGCTTGTCATTTTAATTCACCCCTCCACGCCCACTCAGACCTCACCGTCCTCGGCCTCGTGCATTGTTCCACGGAAGCTCAGCGTAACTCGAGGAACAGCACCTCATCTTTCGTTTAGGCACTTTACAGCCTTCCGGACTCAATATCGAGTTCAACAATTTCAGATCATAACCCCGGCCCCTCCCACATATATATACATTTTATCCACCCCTTTTGGTCCGTGCCTTTTTCCTTTTTTTTCTCTCTCTCCCCCTACAGCAGCTGTCTCATTCTGCCAGCATTTTACACCTCAGCTTTTGTTTCTTAACCTGTCCCATTACCATCTCGTCTTGCCTTGAGCATCTCTTAATGTCTCTACTTACCATAGACCACCCCTTTTGTTCTTTTATTCCTCCCCCCAGCCTCCCCCTTGCATTTTTATCTGTTTAATTTCTTGCTCTTCTCTCAGTTCCGACGAAGGGTTTCGACCTGAAACGTTAACTCTGTTTCTCTCTCCACGGATGTTGCCTGGCCTGCTGAGTTTTTCCAGCGTTTTCTGTTGTTATTTCTCTTTTCTCTGTGTTTGGTTTCTGCCTGTTCGGTTTTAGAGCTCTCTCCCTCGACCAATCTTTTTCTCACTCTTCGCCTGTGTTTTTCTCTTTCAGACTCTGTCTTTGTATGTATATCTCTTTCTGTCTCAAGCTGTCTAGCTCAGTGCGTTTCCTTCAGTCTGTGCTCTGTCTATCCCCCTCCCCCCAACCAAATTCCTCTCACACACCAAAAGATCCAGATCACTGACTGCCAAGCTTGTAAAAATAACTGGATGTCTAGACTCACTTTCTATCATGGAGACACAGCATGCATTTACATTTTTGCAAATGATACAAAATAACAGTTTGAGGCAGGAGAAGACCGTGGTTCCATCTGGCCCACCTATCTACAGTATTCCCTTGGTGAATTTCTAATAACCCTGAATTGCATTTGTTGTTGACAAGAACCTATCTAGTTGCTCCTCGACACCCATTAAGATTTCTTGTTTCACCACCCGTGCCTTACTATTTCAAAATTATCAGCAGAATGTAATTTCTTCCTGTCAATTTTCTCATCTCCTCTCCTGAAGTCGCTGACTGGGGTACGGTTTCATGGGCACCAAATGTCCACCAGTACCTCACCCAGCGGCCATTCTTCATGCATAAGCCTAGACAGTAAGCGCTGGCAGGCTTTGTGACGGTGGAGGGGACCACAAAAAAGAAAGACTTGCATTTATATAGCGCCTTTCACGACCTCAGAAAATTCCAAGCGCTTTACAGCCAATGAAGTACTTTTTGAAGGAAGTACTTTTTGAAGTGTAGTCACTGTTGTAATGTAGGAAACGCGGTAGCCAATTTGCGCGCAGCAAGCTCCCTACAAACAGCAATGTGATAATGACCAGAAAGTGATGTTGATTGAGGGATAAATATTGGCCCAGGACACCGGGGAGAACTCCCCTGCTCTTCTTCAAAATAGCGCCATGGGATCTTTTACGTCCACCTGAGAGAGCAGACGGGGCCTCGGTTTAACATCTCATCTGAAAGATGACACCTCTGACAGTGCAGTACTTAACCATTACGCTACGTACCCTATGCCATCTTACAAGTTCTTTCTCCTCCCTGCATCCTCAATGTGTTTGAATCAAGACTCACCCTACAGTCTCCTACTCTTTTTACTTTAACTCATTCTTTTCCAGGAACTATTCACCTCTTAGTCTTCACCTCCTCATACAACCTTCAGGCATTTTAAAACGTAAGCTTCCTGATTTATCTCCCCTTCTATTCTCGTCTTGTTAGCCTTGATGGGCTTTGGGTCTTTGCCGACTTTCTCAATTTTATGAAGCACACTCCTGGTGTGAGGACTTCAGGTGAGGACAGGAGCAGCTGAGGCTGTGTCAGCCGTGGCTCAGTGGGTCGCACTCTCGCCTCTGAGTCAGAAGGTTGTGGGTTCAAGACCCACTCCAGGGACTTGAGCACGAAAATCTAGGCTGACATTCCAGTGCACTACTGAGGGAGCGCCGCACTGTCAGAGATGCTTTCTTTCGGCTGAGACATTAAATCTAGGCCCTCTCAGGTGGATGTAAAAGATTCCACGGCACTATTCCGAAGAAGAGCTGGGGAATTCTCCTGGTGTCCTGACCAATAGTTATCCTTCAACCAACATCACTAAAACAAATTACCCGGCCATGTATCTCATTGCTGTTTGTGGGACTGTGCGCAAATTGGCTGTTGCGTTTCCTACATTACTTGTTAAACTTGTATAGAACCTTGGTTAGGTCATACTTGGAGTACTGTGAATAGTTATGGTCTTCATATTATAAAAAAAGAATATAAAGGCACTTAAGAAGGTGCAAAATAGATTTACTAGGATGATACCAGAACTGAAAGGTTATACCTATCAGGAAAGATTGGACAGGCTGGGGCTCTTTCTCTAGAAAAGAGAAGACTGAGGGGTGACCTGATAGAGGTCTTTAAGATTATGATAGGGTTTGATAGGGTAGACATAGAAAAGATGTTTCCACTTACGGGAGAGAGCAGAACTAGGGGCCATAAATATAAGATAGTCACTAATAAATCCAATAGGGAATTCAGGAGAAACTTCTTTACCCAGAGAGTGGTTATGATGTGGAACTTGCTACGACAAGGAGTAGTTGAGGCGACGAGCAGAGATGCATTTAAGGGGAAGCTAGATAAACACATGAGGGAGAAAGGAATAGAAGGATATGTTGATGGGGTTAGATGAAGAAGGGTGGGAGGAGGCTCGTGTGGAGCATAAACACCGACCTGGACGTGTTGGGCTGTTTTCTGTGCTGTAAATCCTCTGTAATACTATGTAATTAATTACAACAGTGACTTCACTTCAGAAGCTGTAAAACGCTTTGGGACATCCTGTGGTCATGAAAGGTGCTGTATAAATTCAAGTTCTTTCTTTGAGTAAGAGGGTGAAGGAGACTCCTGAGAGTTCATACCAGTGAATGATACATTTACGGAGTCTCAAAATGACTAATTTTTGCCTCGACTACCTCACCCAGAAGTCTATTCCAACGTTAATGATATGGAAAGCATAAAACTGTTCTTTCTCCCACCAAAGAATCAATAATACATGTGTTCTCAGCAGGTGACTAGGACAAAGAAAAACTAATGCCGCACCATCTTTGGAGGCAGCCTTGATTATGGAGCCGTAATCAAGGATGCTTCTCCTCCACTTTGTGCGGTCTTGGGCCAGGGATTCACAGTTGTCGGTGGGGATGTTGCACTTTTTCAAGGAGGCTTTGAGGGTGTCCTTGAAGCATTTCCTCTGCCCACCTGGGGCTTTCTTGCCGTATCGGAGCTCCGAGTAGAGCGCTTGTTTTTGGAGTCTCGTATCGGGCATGCGGACGATGTGGCCCAAGACCGCACAAAGTGGAGGAGAAGCATCCGGGAAGG
This sequence comes from Squalus acanthias, assembly GCA_030390025.1. NCBI lineage: Eukaryota > Metazoa > Chordata > Chondrichthyes > Squaliformes > Squalidae > Squalus > Squalus acanthias. The sequence continues at coordinate 10,044,531 of CM059431.1, read as the reverse complement.
CGCTGAACACCTCGAGTCTCTTTGCCGGGAGCAAGCGGACGCCAAGCGCAAGCAGCACGCGTCAACCCAAGCACCCCGCCCACCCGCCCCCTCAATCATCGTCTGCCCCACCTGTGACAGAGACTGTAGGTCCCGCATTGGACTCATCAGTCACCTGCGAACTCATTTTTAGTGTGGAAGCAAGTCATCCTCGGTTCCGTGGGACTGCCTAAGAAGAAGAAGAAGGTAATCAAGGCCAATGCTAGGACACAGTTCTTAAGACTCTTTGGTGTAGATCTTTGTGCGATAGTGTTAAACGAGTGATAGCGAGTCGGCAGCCTTGCATCTCTCCTGATTTTTATTTCCATTGAAGTTATCGGCTGCCGACTAGCTAGCACCCGTTTTACACAATTGCACAAAGTCGAGATCCACCCCTTCCTTCTCACCTTGATCTGCCATTTTGTTTTTTAGAAAACTGACAAATTCTCGGCAGATTTGTCGGATTTTCTGGCAGAGGTGATTCCAGATGGTGGCGGCACCTGCCCGGATACAAGCGGCCGACTTTTTGACTGAGTTTTTTCGTCACCCTACGTAAACTTGAGGTCATCCAAAACTCGGCTGCCCGTGTCCTGACTCGCACCAAGTCCTGTTCACCCATCACCCACTGTGCTCGCTGACCTACATTGGCTCCCGGTTAAGCAGCGCCTCGATTTCAAAATTCTCATCCTTGTTTTCAAATCCCTCCATGGCCTCGCCCCCTCCCTATCTCTGTAATCTCCTTCAGCCCCACAGCACCCCCAAGATATCTGCGTTCCTCTAATTCTGCCCTCTTGAGCATCCCTGATTATAATCGCTCAACCATTGGTGGCCATGCCTTCTGTTGCCTCGGCCCTGAGCTCTGGAATTCCCTCCCTAAACCTCTCCGCCTCGCTACCTCTCTCTCCTCCTTTAAGACGCTCCTTAAAACCTACCTCTTTGACCAAGCTTTTGGTCACCTGTCCTAATTTATCCTTATGTGGCTCGGTGTCAAATTTTTTGTCTTAAAAATACTCCTGTGCCGCGTCTTGGGACGTTTTACTACGTTAAAGGCGCTATATAAATACAAGATGTTGTTGTTGTTGTTTTCTTTTTTTGCTGTTGACTGCTTTTCAAAGATGGGCTTCCCATTAGGAATACCCCTGTGTTTCTTGGAGGAAGAGGAGAAATGGAGGAAAGCCAGCTGTATGGCACATACCTGTCTACAACCCCATTCCAGAATATACAGATAAAGAAAGACTTGCATTTATATAGCGCCTTTCACGACCACCGGACGTCCCAAAGCGCTTTACAGCCAATGAAGTACTTTTGGAGTGTAGTCACTGCTGTAATGTAGGAAACACAGCAGCTAATTTGCTCACAGCAAGCTCCCACAAACAGCAATGTGATAATGACCAGATAATCTGTTTTAGTGATGTTGATTGAGGGATCAATATTGGCCAGGACACCAGGGAAAACTCCCCCTGCTCTTCTTCAAAATAGTGCCATGGGATCTTTTACGTCCACCTGAGGGAGCAGGCGGGGCCTCAGTTTAACGCCTCATCTGAAAAACGGTACCTCCAACAGTGCAGCACTCCCTCAGCACTGCACTGGGAGTGTCAGCTTGGATTTTTGTCCTCAAGTCTCTGGAGTGGGCCTCGAAGCCACAACCTTCTGGCTCAGAGGCGAGAGTGCTGCCCACCGAGCCACAGCTGACACAAGGTACTGCCATCTTCAGCTGACCCAGGAGCAGTGCTTGTGGAAGCTGTACTTCACAAGAGAAGCCATCAATGAGTTGTGCCATCTGCTGCAATCTGGCCTGTAGCCCACCTGCACCATAAACAATGGACAGAAGCTGTGGAGGTCACCACCACCCTGAGGTTTTGTGCTATGGGGTAATTCCAGGTTGCTTCTGGAAACACCATCAACATCAGTCAATCCGCTGTGCACAGATGCATAAAGCAAATCACCGCTGTCTTGTTTGCTAGAACAAGCCAGTTCATCACCTTCCCCCTTTGGACAAGCAGAGCAGCGTGACAGGGCACTTCAATTTTACTGAACAGTAGTTCTCCTCAAAGTAAAACCAATTATAGATTGCATTCAGATAGTCATACATGCTTCCTTCATCAATCGATTGTCAACAGTAAAGGATTCCACTCACTCAATGTCTAACAACAAGTAAATGTTCGCTTTCCTACTATGACGACCATGGATCCATATGCCAGCATGAGTTAGAACAGAAGAAACTGGGAAGAATTGAAGAGTGGATTGCCGCTGCCCGTGTTGAGATCTTCTTGCTCCACATACCTTTTATCTGGTCTGGCGGATGTAGGGGCAAGGGGGCTCGTCATTGCTCTATTTACCTTTCAACCAGCTGAGCGAAAGTGTTTTGTACGGTTTATTGCGGGTCAAGTATTTTCACCAAAGGTCAGGATTTATGGAGGTATGTCCAGACATTATGAGAAAGAGCCTTTGCTTTTCTGCCTGCACATTAATTGTGATTTTTATTGTATTAAACATTTACGATCTATTTGAATTGATACTTTGGGGTGGTGGGGAGGGTGGGGGGGGGGGCGGGAGACTGGTCGGGTCCACGTCATAAATACAGTGCTGCTTAACTGTTAAGTAGCCCGTGTCTTTCAACAAATAATTTATTCATTCTGACTGTAAATGAAGACATTTGTGACCACACATAGAATGTTTAAAAAAAATAAGAGGTTTCCGATTACAGATATCATAAGAGAGCAGTTCGAAGAATGCATAGCTACAATTTAATTACATCCATGAAGCAATTAGTTTTAACTATGGTTTAAGGACTTGGGTAGATTGGCTCATTATTGGTATCCAGTTGGCCATCTGTTTTTAATCACTGTCCTTTTAAATTTTGCTCTCGGGATACATCCCAACAATCCTTCAGCTGAATTGCTGCTTCAACCCCTTCGCCATCACTTATCCTGTGGGTGCATGGGCACACAGGAATGTATAGGACTTGAAGAGTTCATTCTGGTCCACGTGGCCACCCAAAGTTCAAAAGGTACCATACACTCCTCTATGCCTCTCACACCTCTCAATTCCTTTATCTATCAAATATCCCTCTTAAATGTGCTTACTTAACACCCCTGCCTCCTGGGCAATCTGGTTCATTTATTACACTTTTCCCCAATGATTCAACTTGTCTCTTTCCCAGTTTTTTTCAATTGCTTATGGGGCTAGTTTCATATTATTCTTCCTGTTTACCTGGGGGGCAAAGGCTGTTGATGCTATTGTTTTCAAGGTCCTCCCCTCCTCTCCTGAAGGTGCTGACTCATGCTGGTGTCTTCTTCTTAGGCAGTCCTCGGAACCGAGGATGACTTGCTTCCACATTAAAAATGAGTTCTCAGGTCACTGATGAGTCCAATGCGGGACCTACAGTCTCTGTCACAGGTGGGGCAGACGGTGGTTGAAGGGGCGGGTGGGTGGGGTGCTTGGGTTGACGTGCGCTCCTTCTGCTGTTTGCGCTTGGCTTCCGCTTGCTCCCGGCAAAGAGACTCGAGGTGTTCAGCGCCTTCCCGGATGCTTCTCCTCCACTTTGTGTGGTCTTGGGCCAGGGATTCCCAGGTGTCGGTGGGGATGTTGCACTTTTTCAAGGAGGCTTTGAGGGTGTCCTTGAAGCGTTTCCTCTGCCCACCTGGGGCTCTCTTGCCATGTCGGAGCTCCGAGTAGAGCGCTTGTTTTGGGAGTCTCGTATCGGGCATGCGGACGATGTGACCCGTCCATCGGAGCTGATCGAGCGTGGTCAAAGCTTCGATGCTGGGGTTGTTGGCCTGAGCGAGAACACTGATGTTGGTGCGCCTATCCTGCAAATGGATTTGCAGGATCTTGCAGAGGCAGCGTTGGTGGTACCTCTCCAGTGCTTTGAGGTGCCTGCTGTAAATGGTCCATGTCTCTGAGGCATACACTCATGCTGGTGTACGTTTCAACAGATAGCGGCTGCCTCTCCCATCTCGCCCATGTGTCCACCCTTCACGAGTGTGTGAGTAAGCTATTTTCTCCACAACCAGGTTCCAACCTGTTCACACCTGACATCTGACTATTTTATTTTCCCCTCCCGAACTCATGAGACCAACAGCAGTGACCAAATACTACCCAACTAAGAAGGATATCGAGGCACTGGAGAAGGTGCAAAAAAGATTTACAAGGGTGATACCAGAACTGAGAGGATATAACTATCAGGAAAGACTGAACAAGCTGGGGTTCTTTTCTCAGAAAGTCTTTAAAATTATGAAGGGAATTGATAGGATAGGCGTAGAGAAAATGTTTCCATTTGTGGGGGAATCTAAAACTAGGGGTCATAAATTTAAGATAGTCACAGGTTAAAATCTGAAGTGGATCGGAAGGGGTGGCATCTGAGTAGGCAAGTAACCTGTTCGATTTTAACTGCCCACCCACTCCATTTCCGCTGGGTGGATAGGGTTAAAATCGACCCATCATGCGTATTATTCCACCTTTATCCATTAGGCCAACAATGTAGGCAAGATTAGGAGAATTGAAAGTGTTCAGATACTTGTGGGAGAGACCAAAACTAGGGGCCATCAATATAAGACAGTCACTAATAAATCTAATAAGGAATTCAGGAGAAATCTCTTCATCCAGAGAGTGTTTAGAATGTGGAACTCGCTACCACAAGGAGTTGTTGAGGCAAATAGCATAGATGTATTTAAAGGGAAGCTAGATAAGTACGTGATGGAGAAAGGAATAGAAGGACATGCTGATAGGGTTAGATGAAGTAGAGTGGGAGGAAGCTCGTGTGGAGCATAAACACCAGCATGGACCAGTTGGTCTGTGCTGTAAATTCTATGTAACTATGATCAGCTAATTCAAGGCCCATGAACCAAACCTAGGAGCCTTTGGTCTCTACTATAGTAGGTTTACGCACTAAGCAGTTGGAGGGAGCATAACCTTGTTGGGGTCAGCAAGCGAGCTGCCATTCTGTGTAGAACTCCTCCAATGAGTCAATGATGGTGACTGATGTGGGGTGTTGCCGATGGCAGAGTCATCTCCCGCCGGCAGGAAACTGACGGGAGAGGATCAGCCCTCCGTTTCACATCAATAGAAAGGAAAATCAGGGCAGGGTATAAAATGGGCAGCCGATCCAAACCTGTCAGTTTCCCGCTGGGCAGATTAGGTTAAAATTGCGGAGGCGGTAGTTCAGGCAATGGTGGAAATGCTGGCAATGGCGGTGACAGTGCCAGAACCAATGTTGGGAATAGTGGTGGTGGTGGGAGCAGAGGTAAGGCCAGTGGTGGTGGCATGGGGCAGAGACATTGCTGGTGGTTGAGGCATGGCAGAGATACATGGTGATGGTGGTGGAGAAGGCAGCAGTAGTGGTAGTGGTAGAGGCATAAGCATTGGCAGATGAAGAGGTAGTGGAGGTGTTGCTGGTGGAAGCCGGATGTGGCGGTGGAGAAAGCTGTGATAAATAGGGGGGCATAGTCTCAGGGTGAGGTGTCGGCCATTTAAAACTGAGATGAGGAATTTCTTTACTCAGAGGGTTGTGAATCTTTGGAATTCTCTACCCCAAAGGGCTGTGGATGCTGAATCGTTGAGTATATTCAAGGCTGAGATAGTTAGATTTTTGGACTCTAGGGGAATCAAGGGATATGGAGATCGGGCGGGAAAGTGGAGTTGAGGTCGAAGATCAGCCATGATCTTATTGAATGGCGGAGCGGGCTCGAGGGGCCGTGCGGCCTACTCCTGCTCCTAATTCTTATGTTCCTATTTAAATCTGGAGCTCATTTTATTCATTGCGTCATTGTCCCCATAAGTTAGGAAACAAAAATGGCATGAGTTTGATTGACACATGATGTATTGAACCTGGCCTTGGTAGGGTACTAATAAGCAGGGTTCCAACCAAACTCCTTCGCAGCATCCTTCAATTTATACATCAAAAGCCCCCAGTGGGAACCAGCATTTTGGGCTAACGTCATTAAAGCTTTAAAAGTAGAATAAGTCAGGAAGTCCTTTCAGTCAGCACAGAGGCAGAAAGGCCCATTAGAAATTATTAGCAGCCATTCAGCGTACACATTAGCAGCAGCTCTTAGAGATGCATTGCAGAAAATTATTGGGACAAAGCGCCATGAAACAACAGGCTACCAGAGCAACTGTATTATTACAACCACTAATGGACTGTGACTGCATTAATGGTGTGTGCTGATGTCCCCCTCTGCTAGTAATTTTGTTTTGCTAAGCAATTGCAGTGAGATGCCTAATTGCAGTGACCAGCTCCTGTGGGTAATCTTAAAACAGCAAAAACGCTGATTAAAATTAAATACACCTTTTTGGAGCAGTCAGGGGAAATAGCAAGTTCAGGGGTAATGAAAAGAACCGAAAGATAATATTTGTGTTAGTTCTAAGTTTTTTTTTGTTGAAATGTTCCTTGTTCCTTGGTTAGAGAAGGTCTTGTCTGAGGGGAGCTTTACCAAAGCCTCACGTGCGCCAATCTACCTTGCAGCCCACAAAGCCGTATTGGAATTCGTGGGCCCTGGACCCGAGATTTTCCGATGTACGTTCGTGGTGTGCGAGGACTCGGAATATTTCCCCTATAATAATAAAGATAGACTTGCATTTGTATAGCGCCTTTCATGATGTCCCCAAGCGCTTCACAGCCATTGAAGGACTTTTTAAAGTGTAGTCGCTGTTGTAATGTAGGAAATGCGATAGCCCATTTGCACACAGCAAGCTCCCACAAACAGCAATGTGATAATGACTTTAGGAAGGATGTGAAGGCCTTCGAGAGGGTGCAGAAAAGATTTACGAGAATGATTCCAGGGTTGAGGGACTTCAGTTACGTGGATAGACTGGAGAAGCTGGGGTTGTTCTCCTTAGAGCAGAGAAGATTGAGAGGAGATTTGATAGAGGTGTTCAAAATCGTGAGGGGTCTGGACAGAGTAGATAGAGAGAAACTGTTCCCATTGGCGGAAGGGTCGTGAACCAGAGACACAGATTCAAGGTGATTGGCAGAAAAACCAAAGGCGACATGAGGAAAAACTTTTTTACTCAGCGAGTGGTTAGGATCTGGAATGCACTGCCCGAAAGGGTGGCGGAGGCAGACTCAATCGTGGCTTTCAAAAGGGAGTTGGATAAGTACCTGAAGGAAAAAAATTTGCAGGGCTACGGGGAAAGGACGGGGGAGTGGGACTAGCTAACGTTCTCTTGTAGAGAGCCGGCACGGGCTCAACGGGCCAAATGGCCTTCTTCCGTGCTGTAACCATTCTATGATTCTATGATGTTGGTTGAGGGATAAATATTGACAAGGGGATCGCCCCTGCTCTTCTTAAAATAGTGCTGTGGAATCTTTTACGTCCACCAGTAACGTCTCATCCGAAAGAAGGCACCTCCGACAGTGCAGCACTCCCTCAGTACTGCGGAGTGTCAGCCTAGATTTTGTGCTCAAGTCTCTGGAGTGGGACTTGCACCCACAACCTTGTGACTCAGAGTGCTATCAACTAAGCCACAGCTGACACCCTACTGTCTGTTAATTCGATAACTCGTTCAGTTATTCAATGTGGATATCTGACCTAAAATTCAGTGTTAGATATGTTGTTATCTTTAGCATGGGAACACCATCACCTGCAAGTTCCCCTCCAAGTTACACACCATCCTGACTTGGAAATATATTGGCCGATCCTTCATCGTCGCTGGGTCAAAATCGTGGAACTCCCTCCCTAACAGCACTGTGGGAGTACCTTCACCACACGGACTGCAGCAGTTCAAGAAGGTGGCTCACCACCACCTTCTCGAGGGCAATTAGGAATGGGCAATAAATGCTGGTCTCACCAGCGACGCCTGCATCCTGGAACGAATAAAAAACAACACTGCTGAAGTATCACTTGCATCCTGTCAGATATACAGTGAAGGTTTTCCACTGGGTGTTTGACAGGATTTATCACCAAAAGTAGTTTCCAGCTCCTTCAACTTTGTCCTGAGCCCTGTGGCCCTGGACATCTTAACGTGATGAATGATGTATTTGCCTTGAATTGTTGCTGCTACTGCCTGCCCAGACCAAATTGGGAAGTTGAATCAGGCAGCAGTGCTGCTACCAGTGGCAGAGCGTCACTTGAACCATGGATGTTTACAAGACAGAAGGAGGCCGTTCGACCCGCTGGGCTTACAGTAGCCCTTTGCTTGAGCAATCCAAAACGGATGCCACTGCCCTGCTGACTCCCCATAGCCCTGGATCTTTCTCTTCAAGAGGCAGGGCTAGAAATTCGTATCGGGCAGTGGCGCAAAACAGGCGGTATTGGATCGACCGCTATACGCAGCAGCGGATATTCAGTTCCATTGCAGTCAATCAAACTGAATATCAACCGATCCGATACCGCCCGTTTTGCACCACTGCCCGAGATGAATTTATACCCCGTAATTTATTTTCTCCACGGCAACACAAATGGGTGCTTCTGTTTTTTTTCCCCCCTTTATTCATTCACGGGATGTGGGCGTCACTGGCAAGGCTAGCATTTATTGCCCCATCCTTAATTGCCCTTGAGAGGCTTGCTGGGCCATTTCAGAGGGCAGTTACGAGTCAACCGCATTGCTGTGGGTCTGGAGTCACATATCAGCCAAGTCGGGTAAGGACAGCAGATTCCCTTCCCTAAAGGACATGAGTGAACCAGATGGGTCACCATTACTAATACTAGTTTTTTTTATTCCAGATTTATTTAATTAACCAAATTGAAATTCCTCAGCAGCTGCGGATGGGATTTGAACTTTTGTTTCCACGGATCTATTAGTCCAGGCTGCTGGATGACTAGTCTAGTAACATTACCATTATGCTACCCATTCCCCTTGGCGCAAGAGATCGCCATCTGCTACCTTCCTTGGCTGCAGGTAGGCCAATGGTTTCCCTCACTCAGGTTGGTCAATATCTGAAGGAGAAAGAGTGGTTAATAGTGTGGCTGTGACCTTCCATCAGCTAATATCAAAATCAGCGCTGAAAGGGTCTCACCTGTAGTGTTAACCTGGCTTCCCCCTTTCTGCTGCTGACTGCCCTGCTGTGCATTTCCAGCGCTGTCCCTAAAGGTGAGGTTTACAGGTTAGTCCTCTCTTTTTGGTCATCAGTTTTCGGACAATCGATTAGTCAACGGATCAGAGTTCATTTTACAGTGAGACTTTCCCATACATATATGACAATTCTCGCAGTAATAACCGTGTGAAACCAGGATCGTTCCACCAACAACAAGTCATCCATTGGCCTACTCCTGCTCCTATCTTCTATGTTTCTATGTTTCTATTGCCATTTTAGATTGCCATTCTTGACAGTGAAATTTCTGCCTCTTTTGTCTTCCAATGAGGTTCTTTAACACTTACGGGGTTATTTTGACCAAACCAAAGGGTGAAAACAGGCGCTAAATGGGTGCTGTGCTAATGAGACAGGCCTGTTTGAAAGTCTGGATTTAGCACACAAGTTTGGTCCTGGTTGCTGATGACCATAATTTGAACTTGCCTGGAGGTGCTAAACCAGATACCATTTGTACCTTTTTTGTAAAACCGTCAAGCAGCCATGCCTTCAGCTGCCTCGGCCCTAATCTCTGGAATTCCTTCCCTAAACCTCTCCGCCCCTCTACCTCTCTCTCCTCCTTTGAGACGTTCCTCAAAATCTAACACTTTGGCCAAGCCTTTGATCACCTGTCCTAATATCTCTTTATGTGCCTCGGTGTAAAATGCTGTCTGAATTTACGCTCCTGTGAAACGGCTTGGGACGTTTTACTGCATTACAGGTGCTGTATAAATGCAAGTCGTTGGTGTTGTTTCGATTATGGAATCTCTCATTCGTTTCTGTAGCCAACAGATTTGTTATTGAACTGGTAACGGCACAGCATCAGGAATGAGCGAGGGAAACCTCGATGGTCCGAAAGCCTATTGGCCACTTCCAGCTCTCTGTGACTATCAGGAGGAATCCCCAGCGCCCTGCTGCTCCCATTACATCCACATGCATTCAATCGTCTCGCAGCTGAATATGAATTGAGTTAGGCTTGTGCCGGCCTCCGTTCTTAATATAAACAGTCCTCCATGTCTTTCATCTGGCAGATACTCGCCAGCAGGTATGGCTTATTTTTGCTCCCTCGCTTTGGATGGTTTCCAGGTAGCTAACATTGTTTTCCAGTCTTCCGGTTACATAATAAATAGGTGAGTGCAGACTAACTTCAGACAGGCTGTTTCCTTTGGGAGAAACAATCGTTTGATCTGTGCTGGCTTGCGGAATCAGGCTCTCCTGCTTCACCTACTGAACAAAAAAATTGGCGTGGCATGCACCTTGTTCTATGGTTTCAATTGATATAAAATTATATTTTAAATCATTGTATGGGTGTGGAGGGGAAGTGGGGAGGGGGGAACTCAGGGCCCAGGTTCAAGCTAACAGTTGCAGAGTTAGGACTGTAGTCAGGAGATTCTTCACGCAAAGAATAATTAACACTTTCCACCATCTGCAAGGCACAAGTAAGGAGTGTGATGGAACACTCTCCACTTGCCTGGATGAGTGCAGCTCTAACAACACTCAAGAAGCTCGACACCATCCAGGACAAAGCAGCCCGCTTGATTGGCACCCCATCCACCACCTTAAACATTCACTCCCTCCACCACAGGTGTACATGGCTGCAGTGTGTACCATCTACAAGATGCACTGCAGCAACTCGCCAAGGCTTCTTCGGCAGCACCTCCCAAACCCGCGACCTCTTCCACCTAGAAGGACAAGGGCAGCAGGCGCATGGGAACACCAGCACCTCCAAGTTCCCCTCCAAGTCACACACCATCCTGACTTAGAAGTATATCGCCGATCCTTCATCGTCGCTGGGTCAAAATCCTGGAACTCCCTCCCTAACAGCACTGTGGGAGTACCTTCACCACACGGACTGCAGCGGTTCAAGAAGGCGGCTCACCACCACCTTCTCAAGGCAATTAGGGATGGGCAATAAATGCTGGCCTTGCCAGTGACGCCCACATCCCATGAACGAATAAAAAAAAACTTGGAATGAACTTCCAGGTAAGGTACCTGATGCCCAATAGGATGCTGAGATAGGGAAATTGTGGGTATTGCTGGAAACGCTGATGAGGTTAGATGAAGTAGGGTGGGAGGAGGCTCGTGTGTAGCATAAAAACTGGCATAGACCAGTTGTGCTGAATGGCCTCCTTCTGTGATGTAAATTCAATGTAATTCGATGTATTTCTGGGGAGATGATCTGAGATAAACCTTCCCTATCCTTATTTATCTTGTTCAGCACAAAAGTATAGAACTCCTTCTTTTCAGCACTGTACCCCACCCACCCGCCCCTTCAACCACCGTCTACCCCACCTGTGACATTGGACTCATCAGTCACCTGCGAACTCATTTTTAGTGTGGAAGCAAGTCATCCTCGGTTCCGAGGGACTGCCTAAGAAGAAGACTGTAAGAAAAACCTATTAATCCTACTAGCTTCTGTTATGTGAAAGCAATTTGCATATTTGTACCCTTTCCCTTTACCTCTTGTCCTCCCCTCACCACTTGACCAGTCCTAAAAGTGACCATGATTTAGGGGTCATGGAGGAGGTTAACCAACTTCCTCTTTCAGATATAAAAACAAAAAATACTGGAAATACTCAGCAGGCCAGGCAGCATCTGTGGAGAGAGATGCTGACTGATCGACTATGCACTTTTTCTATTTTTACTAAACTAAGCGCTGCACTTGGGACATCTATTGGATATTGGTACGAAAGCCCCAAGCTCATGAATGAAGACATAAAAAGAAAGATGTGCACTCATATAGCGCCTGTCACGACCTCAGGATGTCCCAAAGCGCTTTACAGCCACTGAAGTACTTTTGAAGTGGAGTCACTGTTGTAATGTAGGCAACGCAGCAGCCAATTTGCGCACAGCAAGGTCCCACAAACAGCAATGTGATAATGACCAGATAATCTGTTTTTAGTGATGTTGGTTGAGGGATAAATATTGGCCAGGAAACCGGGGAGATAACTCCCCTGCTCTTCTTCGAAATAGTGCCGCAGGATCTTTTACGTCCACCTGAGAGGGCAGACGGGGCCTTGGTTTAACGTCTCATCCGAAAGACAGAAGCGCGGCGCTCCCTCAGTACCGCACCAAAATGTCAGCCTAGATTTTTTGTGCTCAAGTCTCTGGACTGGGTCTTGGAACCCACGGAGGCGAGAGCGCTACCAACTGGGCCACGGCTAACAGCTTGCTTGACACCCGACTCGCAACTGGTTCTCAGTAGACATGAGAGTGCAACACAAGACCACCCGGGCTCGCTGACCTACATTGGCTCCCGGTCCAGTGTGAGAATCCTGAGAAACCTCCATTTCAGATTCCCACTAGCTAACATGGACGAAATGAAATAAGCATTATTAATTGTAGGCTTAAGTATGCATTATGAAGCTGTTAGTCAATGCACGCCGATTCTTGAACAATCATGCTTATAAACTAGCGGAATATGCCTTGGGTAGACCCAGTTAGATTTTAAAATGGAAGAAAGAGGCCTGCTTGAACAAATATTAAAAATGCCGACTCCAACAAGGCCTGCTCGCAGTCAGTCTGTGAGAAAAACTGAGAGAATGAATGGAATTCCCGAGGCTCAGGTAAGTGGCGTGGACCGTGAGATTGTTATGAGTTACATGTTAGTTGTTTTTTTTGAATACTTGTTTTAATATCTTATAATCATCAGTGATAGATGCATAATTGTGTGTAAGGATTAAATGTAATCATCAACTGCATGCAAGTTTAACCCGAATTATGTATAAGATGTAAACCTGTTTTTCTTATGTTTAAAAGTCTGTGAGTAACCAGACAACCTGGGGTGAGGAAGAGATTGCCATGGTCGAATAGGCTGCAGTTAGCCTGGGAACCAAGGTCAGGTGCAGTTAGAATTGTGCTGGAATGTTATAACATACGCAATGAATTATAAAAATCAAAGGCCCACAGCAGGGGCCATTTCTCAATCTGTGGAGAAATGTTCCTTTTGTATCGCCATAACTACCCCAGATATGAGTCTTGATGGTCAAAAGCAGATGGTGTAAGGCTGTCATCAGACCAAAAGCCTGTGTAAGCCAGGGTGCGACGGACGGGGCAACTTTATGAGTGGATTTTGGGTTTGGGTGTCAGCCAGTGATTGGTTCAGGAGGACTCCATAGGTTTTGAATGAGAGTAAGGGTATAAGAAGGGGGTCTTAACAGCCACAAATTGCAGCAGATTTCAGGAGTAGAAGATTACAGGATGAATCAAGGAGACACTCGGGAGACGGAGAGAGAGAGAGAGAGACGCAGGAGACAGAGGGTGCAGCTTATTCATGGTTGCGGCTTCTACCCAGAGGATAACAGGGTAATACGAGTCTCAATTATACTTTGTAAACTGCTTCTCTGATACTGTATGTATTAAGTCTTGCTTGTGCTGAATAAAGTTAATGCACTGTCCCCAATACGGGTCAACCTCGAATCATTTGGAACCAGGGTCCCTCTGGGATCCTATACCAGCAAAGCCTCAATTTTAAAATTCTCATCCCTGTGTTCAAATCCCTTCATGGCCGTGCCCCTCCCTGACTCTCTAACCTCTTCTAGCCCTACAGCAACAACAACAACAACTTGTATTTATACAGCACCTTTAACATAGTAAAACGTCCCAAGGCGCTTCACAGGAACGTTATCAGACAAAATTTGACACTGAGCCGCATAAAGAGATGTTAGGGCAGATGGGAAATAGGTTTTAAGAAGCTTCTTAAAGGAGGGAAGGGAGGTGGAGAGGTGGAGAGGTTTAGGGAGGGAATTCCAGAGCTTGGAGCCTAGGCAGCTGAAGGCACTGGCCACCAATGGTGGAGCGATTAAAATCAGGGATGCTCAAGAGACCAGAATTGGAGGAGCGCAGATATCTCGAAGGGTTGCAGGGCTCTGAGATCTCTTCCCTCCTCCAATTCCGTCCTTTTGCGCATCTCCGATTTTCATCGCTCCACCACTGGCGACGTGCCTTCAGCCGCCTGGGCCCTAAGCTCTGGAATTCCCTCCCTAAGCCTCTCCACCTCCCTACTTCCCCACCTCTCTCTCTCCTCCTTTAAGACGCTCCTTAAGACCTACGTCGCCTGTCCGAATATCTCCTTTTGTGGCTCGGTGTCAAGTTTTGTTTGATAGCGCTCCTCTGAAGCGCCTTGGGACGTTTTAATGCGCTAAAGGCGCTAAATAAATGCAAGTTGTAGTTGTTGTTGTACCTGTAGCTCAGAAATGATTGAACAAGGTCAGTCAGAGCCCGTGAGAATTGGTTGGTGTGTGGGGGGGGGGGGAATGACACCCCTGTGCAGTAGGTGTTGGCGCTCTCCTCTACTAATCAAGGCAACATTTTTGAGGCAGGCTCCTGGAATTCTGAATTGTATCACACTAAGAGAGTGCTGGATGCTGACAATCTGGTAAAAAGAGAAAAGTATGCCATTCCTCAAAGCCGTCATCCTTCAGCTTGATGCACACAGTGGCCGGAATTTTAAGTTTACGAGCCGCCGGGAAAAAACGAAAAATCCGTGTTTCCCCGCACGCTGCGAAGTGTAAACCAGTCCTTGACGTCACACGCACGCCGTGGAGTTAAAATGTCTCCACAGCGCGCTTGTGACGTCACAGACAGGTTCCCCCTGCCCGGAAGTCAGCTTGATTGGCAGGCTGGCTTCCAGTCGGACAGGGAACGCTGAAGAGGCCGCAACCACAGGCTGTCTACGTCCCCGCTCCCCCGTCCCGCCTCCGTTAAAAGTGGGCAGGTTGTCGGCGGGATTCCATTTTTTAACACTTTATCTCTCACCCAACTCCAAGCCACTCATTTTTGGGGGGGTTAAAATTCCCCCCGTTGCTTTTTTTTTTCAACAATCAAGAGCGAAGCTTGCATCTGGTTGCCATGTCAACAACATTGTAAGCGTAGCAAGCAGGTTTCATCAGACGACTATTTCTAGTCAGATGGTAAATGCGTGCTACAGGTAGGGAAGCAAGGAAACACAAAATCTCCCTGCTATACTTACAATGGTGCCAACACATGGTGATCTGAGAAAATCTTCCCACCAAGTGAAGCTAGTTAAGAAGATGTATTCACTCCCATGTTGTGTAGCCTTTCACCCGATGGACGGGCCACATCGTCCGCATGCCCGATACGAGACTCCCAAACAAGCGCTCTACTCGGAGCTCCGACACGGCAAGAGAGCCCCAGGTGGGCAGAGGAAACGCTTCAAGGACACCCTCAAAGCCTCCTTGGAAAAAGTGCAACATCCCCACCGACACCTGGGAATCCCTGGCCCAAGACCGCACAAAGTGGAGGAGAAGCATCCGGGAAGGCGCCGAACACCTCAAGTCTCTTCGCCGGGAGCAAGCGGAAGCCAAGCGCAAACAGCGCAAGGAGCGCACGTCAACCCAAGCACCCCACCCACTCGCCCCTTCAACCACCGTCTGTCCCACCTGTGACAGAGACTGTAGGTCCCGCATTGGTCTCATCAGTCACCTGAGAACTAATTTTTAGTGTGGAAGCAAGTCATCCTCGGTTCCGAGGGGCTGCCTAAGAGAGAGAGCCTTTCACCCTAGTACTGCAACATTTAATTAGACCCGTTGATGTTTCAGGAAATCAGAGCAACATCCTGCCACTCCGATGGAGGGAGCTAGCAGCCCTCAATAGGCTGAAGGTTAAAGTTTAAAAGCAAATGTCCTGCCCTGCGGGGAAACAAAGTTGGTAATTATGAAGTAATTAATTCCTTCTGGGATCAATTAGCTTCCCTTCGTAAGACGTCTGCGGCCTACTTAAGGCCCAGTACTCAGAAAATAGGCCTGTTCTCAGCTGGCATAGCTCCCACTCAGTGAGTGGATAGGGCAGAATTTGTGGGGTAGCCCGGGATCACCCCCAGTCACGCCTTCAAAGCTGGCTACAGACATGGTTAGGGGTGGAAGGTTCACTTTAAAAGAAAAAAAAAATTCTTTATTCATTCAGGGGATGTGGGTGTCGCTGGCAAGGCCAGCATTTATCGCCCAGCCCTAGTTGCCCTTGAGAAGGCTGGTGGCGAGCCGCCTTCTTCAAACTGCTGCAGTCCGTGTGGTGAAGGTACTCCCACAGTGCTGTTAGCGAGGGAGTTCCAGGATTTTGACCCAGCGACGATGAAGGAACGCCGATATATGTCCAAGTCAGGATGGGTTTAGAAGGTTGAGGGTGATCGAATCAAGGTGTTTAAAATGCAAGGGTAGATACAGAGAAACTATTTCCCCTGGTGGGGGAATCCAGAACAAGAGGGCGCAATCTTAAAATTAGAGACAGCCATTTAGGTGTGAAATCAAGAAGCACTTTTTCCACTCAAAGTGGAGTGGAAATCTGGAACTTTCTCTCCAAAAGGCTCTGGATGCTGGAGGTCAATTGAAATTTTCAAGACTGAGACTGATAGATTTTTGTTTGGTAAGTTTATTAAGGTTTTGGAACCAAGGTGGCTAAATGGAGTTAAGATACGGATCAGCCATGATCTAATTGGGTGGCGGAACAGGTTCGAGGGGCTGAATGGCCTCCTCCTGTTCTGGCAGGATCTTGCCAAGAAAGCCTCGAGAAAATTTTATTGATATTATCTAGGGTGTAATTTACAATTGGAAAAAGACATTACTCGAGTACAACAGCAGTAGTGCAAGTGATTCCTTATATTTTCCACTCAGCGAAGACAGCTGGATATGTTTTATTGGGACAAATTGGGCACGTTAATTCATTAATTCAACACAAAAATGTTAAAACAGCAGCATTTTTCGGCAAGTGTGAAGCATTTAAACTGAGGTGGGGAGCCAAGAAACAATAGACATAGTTCTGGCGCAACATACACTTTTATTTCTTTCCAAACACTTCAGGGTTTCGAATGAGGTGCGGCGCACATTAACCTGCGATTGGTTTAAGGTTACGCTTTGGTTGCACATTCCATGCACAGCATCAAACAATATGGAATTATTATTAAAGCTGTATTCTCACAGACCTGGCTGGACGCACTATGGCGCTTAAGGAGCTTGTTAAAAAAGTCGTGCTGAAACGCAGAACAGTTACGGACCTCAGACAGTTTCTCTTACGGGGATGGGGTTGAATTTCCTCAGAGCTAACCGCCCCCCCCCCACCCGCTGTAACGTCGGCAGCAGCGTGGTGGAAACTCTGTTTGCGAGCTACGAGGGGGTGGGGTTTCCCGCCGCGCTCGCGAGGGAGGCGCAGTGGCAGAGCGGGAGCGACTCCTGGCCGTCGGTTGCCGTCACTTGTACGCGACGGCATCGTAATGAAAGCCACACACAATGCTTCTTTTGACTTGCCCTTCGCAAAGAACACAACGTTTGGCAAACGTCTTCCAGTTGAATTCAGCTTCCTGTTACATTTATGGCATTGTCACTATAATTCATGAGTCTGCCTCAGACACAAACTGGAAGTGGTGCCAGTCTCTAGTTAGCGCTGTGCTGGCACCGTGTCAGGCACCACGACGCCCTGCAAGTTGCTGTCTTTATTCAGATGTGTGGGCTGCGTCAGCTGTTTCCAGTAACTTTGAGCGCTTAAAAGTGGCTTCAGTAAACCTGGCATATAAGAAAGAAATAGTGGAAAGGACTTACATTTATATCGCGCCTTTCACGACCTCAGCTTTACAGCCAATGAAGTACTTTTCTGAAGTATAGTCACTGTTGTAATGTAGGAAACGGGGCAGCCAGTTTGCGCACAGCAAGCTCCCACAAACAGCAATGTAATAATGACCTGTTTCAGTGATGTTGGTTGAGGGATAAATATTGGCCCCAGGACTTCCTTGCTCTTCTTCGAAATAGCGCCCGCGGGATCTTTAACATCCACCTGAGAGGGCAGACGGGACCTCGGTTTCACATCTCATCCGAAAGACGGCACCTCCGACAGTGCAGCACTCCCTCAGTACTGCGCCGGGAGTGTCAGTCCTAGATTTGGTGCTCAAGTCTCTGGGGGAGTCAAACTTCAACCAGAGCTGCTGTTGCTGATTGCTGTGCAGGTATCCCTATTGGTACTTGTGGATACTGGGGAGGGAAGATCTGGACTCGACCACATTGCCCTCCGTGATGCTCAGTGTCTTGTCTCACATACGGCCTGCCTCGCAACTTTGGTGGCAGCCTCGGCTCAGTGGGTCGCACTCTTGCCTCGGAGTCCAAAGGGTCGTGGGTTCAAGTCCCACTCCAGAGACTTGAGCGCGTGATGTCGGTGGACACTCCCTTATTCCCTGACCGGGAATTCATAGGTTAATATTCTTAAGAAGTTCCCGATGCTCTTTTAATTGCAGTGGGGTTTTATTTTAAGGACGAGACTTCGTCCTAGGTTCATGGTTCCAACGTCGATCCTTCCTCAGGACTGGAAGCTGACAGACAAGCAAGCGGTGTGCGCGTGACAGCAGCCAGCTGGCTCTGCCTATAATATTCCTCCCTGTGGAGACACCTCTGCCCTCTGGCACAATCACTATGTGTGGTAGCTCTAACACATGGAGAAAATGAAAGAACATAGATGGAGAGCGACTGTAAAACAGGCAATATTCGCAATAAAAATATTTCACTATATTTGCGGATCACGCAATTTTTTTTTATTACAATCATTATATCCAACAGAAGGATGCAGCTGGTATAGTGAGCCTCTTGTTTCTATTCTCTCTTGATATCATAGAACCATGCGGCACAGATGAAGGCCATTCCAAAAGACTCGACAGTTCCTCGCCTTTCCCCAATCACAGCATCAAGTTGTTTATTTTTTTTTAATTCATTCATGGTATGTGGGCATTGCCCGTCCCTAATTGCCCTTGAGAAGGTGGTAGTGAGCCGCCTTATTGAACCGTATGGATTATAGTTTTTGGTAGCAGTTTTGATACAACTAAGTGTCTCGCTCGGCCATTTCAGAGGGCAGTTAAGAGTCAACCACATTGCTGTGGGTCTGGAGTCACATACCGGCCAGACCGAGTAAGGACGGCAGTCCTTCCCTAAAGGGACATTAGTGAACCAGATAGGTTTTGTACATGTGGTCGTTACATGGTCACCATCACTGATACTAGCCTTTCATTCCACATTTATTTAATTAACTAAACTTAAATTCCCCAGCTGCCGTGGTGGGATGTGAACTTGTGTATCAGATTATTAGTCCACGCCTCTGAAGTACTAATCCAGCAACATAACCACTATGCTACCGTATCCTATAAAACTCTTGAGACTAGAAATTCGTTATAGCCAAGGAATGGGCAGTGTTTAGACTAAAAATGGTGAATTAGCGCCAGGTGAAAATCGTCTAGGCTGCACGCAAAATTCATCCTCACTCCTCATTAAAATGATTGGAGTCATAAATCTAGTTTAAAAACCCAAGCTCATTGGCGTTACACTGAAAAGATGGACCAATATTGGGTGGAGTCCAAATGCAAGTAATGATTGCCACAGGCTTTTTTCACTACTTAAAGGGGAGGACCGACGATGCTGCAGCACCTCATTCTCAACATTGTTGGGTGTGCAGCTGCCTCAACAACCATAAGAAGAAGGACAAAGAGAAGGAGCACTTATTTACAAATCCTGATGGCAGATCTCCGCCCCAGGAAGAGAGCCCGCAGGTTTTCCCATGAAGCTTTGGAAGCATTGGTTTTAGCGGTGGAGAGAAGGCGGCCGGTCCTGTACCCACCTACTAGTAGAAGGCGCCCACCACAAGTCTACTCTACTAGGTGGCACACCATATCACGGGCAGCACTGTGGTCCCCAGTGCAGGAATAACTTAAACAAGCTCACACGGGTGGGCAGGGTGAGTGAAGGCTTCAACAAATGCTACATACCACCATTTGTACCACAAGCTTCACACACTGCTCAATGCACCAGACCGTCAGCGCTCACCCACCAACAATCTCTACCTACCAACACTCAGACCCACATCTCACACCTTGCACACAATGACAACTATTCAACTATGGCAGGTAGAAGGGCCATTAATTATTATAATGCATGTGATATGTGCGATATGTTTATGCATAAATTTATTGGTAGAGTTTGGAATATTTTGTGGTCTTTCTCATTTCACCTTTGCGCCCAGGAGGACGCTGTGATATGGCATGACACAGGAATGGTATGATGGGGATGTGATGAGCAACAGGGATCTGGGGTTTCATTCATTCAAATCGGAGTCTGATGAGCTGGTCACGGACCGCCCGTCTGGAAGCCTGATTGTCCGGCTGCCTCCTCCCTCCTTCCTGTTCCTCTTCTTCTTCCTCCTCGTCTTCTTCCTCCTCCCTCTGCACACATGTTCTCAGTCTTCCTCTTTGCTTCCGCTCCCTCCGCCGTAGATCCTGGAGGGCGAGGTGGACTGCCAGTACAGCCCCCATGACTTCTGGCAAGTGTTGTAGGTTGAATCTTTCAAGAATAAATGTTGCACTTTTCTACTTGCCACAACACTCCTGATATCAAAGAACCTTCAAATCACTAAATAAAACTGTTACAGCATCAGGAACTAACACACAGGCACTGAAACTTCACTGGCCTGTCAGGTGCGAGTGATTGGGACTGATACCTTTAAATAACGTCTCTGGAGCCGGCTTCCTGGTGCGGCACACCAGCTCTCCCTGTCATTGTTAACTCCAGGTGGTGAGTTAAGTGGCAAGAAGCAATTTGGCAGATCGGGTGTTCAGTGAGTGTTGCACACTCACTGACGTCACGATCTCCCTGATGTTGAAGTCCCCGGCGATTGCTGTCACCGGCAGCACTATGGGGGGTCCCGATTTGGCGTGCAGTGCTGGATTCGACAGGAGTTATTGTTACAGCGCTCAACGCCGCATTAGTGCCATCTACTGGCACTAACGGGCGGCGCTAAGGGGACAAACTTTTCCCTGCACTACCCTATCTAGAAGTCTAGTTAGTATATTGATTATTGATAGTAGTCCTAAATTTGCCCTTTGCTGGTTTGAATCTGTGTCCCTTTGTTCTACGCTCATGGTTTAATTTGAAGTGTTGTTTTGGATTGAACTCTTCAATATTGTTTACTATCTCATATATCTCAGCGAGGTTGCCTCTCCATTGTCTTCTCTCAAGGGAGAATAGCCCACGTTTCTCCACTGTCGTTCCTCTGTGCTAGGAATGAATCATGTGGTTTTTCCAGTGCTTGAATGTTTCTCTTCTGTCTCGGTGACCAGAACCAGACACAGTGCTCAATGGACAGTTTGACTTGAGCTCTCTACAGTTGCAGCATGATCTATTCTCACTAATACTCCACTGTTATGGGACATTTGGCCCATCGTGCCTGTGCTGGCTCTAGGAAAGAGCTACCCAATTAATCCCACTCCCCCCTCTCTTTCCCCCAAGGCCCTGCAAATCTTTCCTTTACAAGTATATATCCTATTCCCAATATTTATTCATAATTGCTCAGAACAAAGCAGGAGCCCAGCAAAAAGTAGACAGGTGGTAACAGATGATGAGTAATCATCGGAGAGTGGGGTTGTACCCACTGGTTGAGATAGCCAAAGCAATCCTTTAAGATTTCAGTGGTAGGTTCAATAACTATCTTGGCTGTAGAGTGGACTTTGCTGTACCCACATTCCCCTTCTGTCTGCGGTTGGCTCTGAGGATAGACTTGGGGGTGGAAATTGGTTATGGCCTGTTTTTGAGTCCATGATCAGCAGGTGCGCACGGATCGAGGCTATACTGTTATGCCAGACATTAGTCTCTGTCTCGCCGTCTGCATCACTTCCGGTCACTGCATCACTGTGGCTCAGTGGGTAGCACACTCGCCTCTGAGTTAGAGGGTTGTGGGTTCATAGTCCCACTCCAGGGACTTGAGCACATAAACCTAGGCTGACACTCTCCAGTGCAGTGCTGAGGGAGCGCTGCAGTGTTGGAGGTGCCGTCTTTCGGATGAGATGTTAAACCAAGGCCTCGTCTGCTCTCTCAGGTGGATGCAAAAGATCCCATGACACTATTTTGATGTGGCAATGCCGGTGTTGGACTGGGGTGGACAAATGTGAGAGGTCACACAACACCAGGTTATAGTCCAACAGCTTTATTTGAAATCACAAGCTTTCGGAGCGCTGCTCCTTTGTCAGGTGAAGTGAAGAGATGCATATAGGCACAGCATATATAGTCAAAAACAGATTATCTGGTCATTATCACATTGCTGTTTGTGGGAGCTTGCTGTGCTCAAATTGGCTGCCGCGTTTCTACATTACAACAGTGACTCCACTTCAAAAAGTATTTCATTGGCTGTAAAGCGCTTTGAGACGTCTGGTGGTCATGAAAGGCGCTATATAAATGCAAGTCTTTCTTTTTTTTCTTTCTTTTCATACAGGGTGCTCGGTAAGAGACTGTGAATTGCTTTATTCAGGGAGGGTGTGTGCCATATGCTAAAGCATTGCACTTGTCACAAGTTTCAACCTTTCCCTTGCAGATGTAACTCGCATGTGCCACAGGAGGAGTTTGTTTGCGGCGGGCGGGGGGATGCTGCAACATTCCATTCTTATGTTGCCACCAGCGCGTGTTAGCAGTTTGGGGCAAGGGTCATCAGCAGGTCGGGAGAGCCAGGTGGGAGTCGGTAGATCAGGAGTTGGGCGGGAGGCTGTAGCAGGTAGAGGGCTGGGCACAGTGGCGAGCTGGGAGTTGATAGATCGGGAGCTGCACAGGAGGTTGCAACCAACTGTGGAAAGGTCTGTACCCCTGAGCCAGATCTTTCTACTTCTAGATTTTCCTGCCATTTTAAAACCCAACTATCCCGCGCTAAGTCCCTCTCGTCTATTTCCTCGGTTTTTTCTGATCTTCACTGTCCTCTCTCAACCCATTAAGTTCAAAATATCATTTGCAAATCCCTACATGGCCTTCTACACCCTATCTCTGCAACCACCTCCTGCTCTTCTGATACTGGCCAACAATGCATGCCCACTTCCCTCTGCACCACCATCAGTAGCAGGGCCTTCAGCCAACTTGCCCCACGCTCTGGAATTCTCTTCCTCGGCCCCCCTTTGCCTTGCTGTCTCTCCCCAGTTCCAATAAAATGCATCTCTTCAACCTGACCTTTCGTGAAAGGAGCTGAAGAAATGATTGTTGTAAGTACTTATTAAAACGCAGATGTGCGTCAGTTAAATCCTTTGGAAAAATGTGCATATCACTCGAGCGATTTGTGGTAAAATATTCTTTATTACAAGATGTACAGTATATTGAATTAACATTATAAACATAACTATACATCAGAGGACTCTGCTTTATATGTGCTATTAGCTCCAGTGCTAGCTAAGGGCTAACAATGCCTCCTTAAATTTGAGTGCAACATTTATATTTTAAGTTCCTTTGCATCATGATTTACCATTTAAATATTTGAATGAGTGGAAATGTGACTTCCATCAGCTGAGCTACATCCATGGATCCATTTTAACCAGCTGGGGTAGGATGGGTATCTCCTTTTAACCGTAAGGGTGACATCCTTGATGTCAACTGTTTCCTTCAGACTATGTAAAAAAAAAATTGCAGGTTAGGGCTCCGCTTGTGGCTCACTGGATAAATCCACTACTTTGTGCATGAAACGATCCTGACAGGCCAGAATGGATCCGAGGTTCACTCCCCTGTGCCTGTTTGGCAGCTAGCAGGTTGTTGGCTACAATTGCCCTCTCCGCGCTGGGGATGCAAGAGGAAAAGTTGTCCAGGTTTCCCACTTCTGACCGTCATCCAGGGATTCCTGCTGGAAAGCGTGTGTGGTGTGTGTTGTGTGCAATGTGTGGTGTATGTGGTGTGCAATGTGTGTGTGTGGTCTGTGTGTGTTTGTGGTGTGTTTGTGATGTGCAATGTGTGGTGTCTGTGCGGTGTGTCTGTGCGGTGTGTGTGTGTGGTGTGTGTTTATAGTGTGCAATGTGTGGTGTGCAATGTGTGGTGTGGTGTGTGTTTGTGGTGTGCAATGTGTGGTGTCTGTGCGGTGTGTGTGTGTGCAATGTGTGGTGTGTGTGATGTGCAATGTGTGGTGTGTGTGGGCTGTGTGGTGTGTGTTTGTGGTGTGCAATGTCTGTGTGTGGTCTGTCTGTGTGTGTTTGTGGTGTGTTTGTGATGTGCAATGTGTGGTGTCTGTGCGGTGTGTGTGTGTGTGGTGTGTGTTTATGGTGTGCAATGTGTGGTGTGCAATTTGTGGTCTGTGTGGCTGTGATTTCGCCTGCCGTGGCGAGTCCGGTGTGGCCGGAGCAGACAGCGGCCTAAAACTCCGCACCCGTCTTCATCCTGCCTCCTCCAAGTGATTTTGCCCTGATTGGGCTTGTTAAGCCCACCCAGCGAGGTTCTCAGCCAATTAAAAGGAAGTAGATCTGATGGTGTCATTTGATGACGCATTGTCAGCCGGTTTCCTTAAAGAGACCATGGCCACCTTGAGTTTTACATTTGTGCTGTCAGTGTTCTACAGCATTGAGGTGTGGCAAGCACTGCACAAAGGTGCACAGCTGCACCCAGGCTCTCCCATGACTCCCTCCACATGCTTATGGAGGGAGTCACAACACGCAGGGAGATTCTCTTCTCTTCCCATGGGCGGAATAGACCTCCCCAGGAGATCAATGCAGCCTGGTTGCACATTGCACAGGATGGCACAAGCAGGGATGTTGTCAGGAGGACCAGGCTGCAGTGGCACAAACCTTTCAATGATCTCAGTAGATCATGAAATGTTACTGCAAAGCCACACTCAACCTCATCCTGCTGTGCCATTCATCGCATCCCCATCACTCTGCCTTCCTTACCCTACTCCTGCACATCCTTACTCATACCAACTTACCTTGCACCTCCACCCATCCCTCTCTATTTACATTATCACATCCCCATCTTACTAGCCACCCCTCACACTCACCCTCATCTTAGTGCAATCATACCAACTAACAACACACAAGGGTAGGCACTTGGGTGTTTTATGCAATGTTCATGTAAAGTTTCTGTTAATGTGTTGTCAAACATTGAAATCTTTATTTTGAACACTTTGCCTTCTTGGACAGATTTGTGTGCACCTCTGGAAGTGGCTTAGTGAGTTGCAGTGAATGGTGAGACATAACTGGTACCCACCCCGCAATAGTGATGAGTGTGAAAAGAATGGCTTGGGCATTGTAGGGATGCTTTATGGTGTTGGTGTGGGGTGGTGCCAACCTGACGCATCATGTGGCAGCCAGGGTGTACAGCGTCAAGTGAAGCAAATCGGGACATGATGAGGCCATCTCTGACGACCCGGGCAGCAATGTGGTCGGGTGATGATGCCCTGTGTCCAGTGTAGCATCAGTTGATTGCGGAGAAGGTTGGTGTGGATGTTGGTGCTGCTGGTGTGCCCACTGATGCTGGTGTTGGGGCTCATCGTGTTGGGGCTCATCGTGTTGGAATTCTGAGGACCAAGGTGAGATTTTTTCAAGGGCATCGATGCTGATGGAATAGATGGCAGGTGAGGTTGAGATGACAGAAGTAATCTGTCAATATTGAGATAGGTTGTTCCAAGGAGGTGACAGTGGATAGAGAGATTACTCCAAACACTTCAAAAGTGCATAAAACTCAAAAGTGGGCTCCAAATCATTAATGCTCCAGTTTCTGACATTGGAAAGTGACCAGCTGTAAAATGGTAGCTTTTAGACCACTTTTGCAGCTGTCGCCTATTCAAAGAAATGGGGAGTTGTTCAGAACCCGACACACTTACCTGGCGTGATCCCCGAGCAACGTGAACCTCGTGGAAAACTTGGGAAAATGCTTTGTACCTGGTAAAATGGTGATTAAATTGCTTTAAACACCCTCTTAACTAGCACAATTGCATGACCCGTCACTTGGTGCCGTGTCTGCAATGCGCAGGCAGAGCCAGCACGAGGGAAACTCACAAGGAGGCGGGTTCAGAGCGGGATACCGCCCCGCTGTCAATCTTTTTGATTTTGACAGCGGAGCCGCCTCCAAAACCGCCCTCTGAATGCCGGCAAAATTCAGGACTATGTGTGCTGTATATGTGTGGTCTGTGTATATATAATGTGTGTCCATGTGTGTGTGTGCAATGTCTGTGTGTGTGTCTGTGTGTCCATGTGTATGTCTGATGTGTGTGTGTGTGCGCAGGTTTGGGCTGGGCTGGGATATAAGAGGATAGCTTGCTACCTCTCATGAACTTGGGGGAGGCTTGGCAGCTTCATGATCGTCCAACCAAATTGATGGCAAAACCAAATAATTTGTGCTGGTGACAGTTTAAAAAAAAAATGTTTACTGACATATTTGAAATGCCAATCAACTCCAAACATATACTGTCCTTCCCTGTCCAAAACACAAAGCACTGGAGTAAATTAAAACCTGGCTGTTCTGGCACTAATGACCATCCATGCCACTAAACAGCAGAGGTCACAGAGATAACCACCCTCAGCAGAAACCCCGGTTGATTTCTTTCCAATTCTTATTTTTTTTAATTCATTCTCGGGATGTGGGCGTCGCTGGCAAGGCCAGCATTTATCGCCCATCCCGAGTTGCACTGAGAATGTGGTGCTGGGCCTTCTTTGGCACAACTGAGTGGCTTGCTAGGCCACTTCAGAGGGCAGTCGTGTTGGTGTGGGACTAGAGTCACATGTAGACCAGACCGGGCAGGTTTCCTTCCCTACAGGACATTAGTGAACCAGTTGGGTTCTTACAGCAATCCAACAGCTCCATGGTCATATTTACTGATCCCAGCTTTCTATTTCCAGATTTTTTTTTCTCCAAATTGAATTCAAATTCTCAAACTCATTTTGATTTGAACTCACATTCTCTGGATTACTAGTCCAGCAACATAACCACTACGTTACTGTACCCTATTGCCTAGTTCAGGAGTGATGTGGCCAATTGTGGCACTCCTTCTGCCACTCTGGTCAGCTAACACAGCACAGACCTGGACCATCCTGGTCAATATAGTATAGTACCATAGTAGCGTAGGAGCCAATATAGGTGACCGAGCACAGGATGGAAGCAGATATCCCTGCCATTAATAGCAACCTAGGATTTACATAAAACTTACAAACTACTGATGTTACAAAGACAATCATTCTTTCTTATTTACATGATTGGTATAATGGTGATGGTAATTTTTTCCCAATTTTTATTAGTAAAATTAAAAACTGAAGTTATGCTACCCTTTTATAAATCACTGGTTAGGCCCCAGCTGGAGTATTGTGTCTAATTCTGGGCACCGCACTTTAGGAAGGATGTCAAGGCCTTGGAAAGAGTGCAGAGGAGATTTACTAGAATGGTCCCAGGGATGAGGGACTTCAGTTGTGTGGAGAGACTGGAGAAGCTGGGATTGTTCTCCTTAGAGCAGATGAGGTTAAAGGGAGATTTAATAGAGATGTTCAAAATTATGAGCAAATAAGGAGGAACTGTTTCCACTGGCAGGAGGGTTGGTAAACAGACGTAAGGTAATTGGCAAAAGAACCAGAGGGGAGATGAGGGAAAATGTGTTAACGCAGTGGGTTGTTGTGATCTGGAATGCAATGCCTGAAAGGGCGGTGGAAGCAGATTCAACAGTAACTTTCAAAAGAGAGTTGGATGTTTACTTGAAAAGGATACATTTGCAGGGCTATGAGGATAGAGCAGATGAGTGGGACTAATTGGAGAGCTCTTTCAAAGAGCCGGCACAGACACGATGGGCTGAATGGCCTCCTTCTCTGCTGTATGATTTTACGAAGCTCCTTGATAGAGGGAGCTTTTTAAAAACAAAAACTGCTGCTTGTAATACAAAGTACTTTACTTCGTAAAAATGATTTTGGTTAGTAAAATAATTAGGACTAATAACTATAAAATGCATCACACGATATTATCTGACTTGTAATGTTGATTGACTTCAAGTCACGTTAATATAGAAAAAGCTTCAAGTTTAATTTTCTATAGTTACAGCTTGTTGTAATTGCGTGAGCACCATTGTTCAATGTAGAGGGCATGATTAGGAAGTTTGCAGGTGATACAAAAGTTGGCCGTGTGGTTGATCATGAGGAAGAAAGCTGCGGACTGCAGGAAGATATCAATGGGCTGGTCAGGTGGGCAGAAAAGTGGCAAATGGAATTCAATCTGGAGAAGTGTGAGGTAATGCATTTAGGGAGGGCTAACAAGGCAAGGGAATACACAATAAATGGTAGGACACTGAGAAGTACAGTAGATCGGAGGGACCTTGGAGTGCATGCCCACAGATCCCTGAAGGTAGCAGGACAGGTAGATAAGGTGGTTAAGAAGGCATACGGGATACTTTCCTTTATTAGCCGAGGCATAGGATATAAGAGCAGGGAGGTTATGCTAGAACTGTATAAAACACTAGTTAGAGTACATAGAACATAGAACATAGAACAGTACAGCACAGTACAGGCCCTTCGGCCCTCGATGTTGTGCCGAGCATTGTCCTGAGACCAAGATCAAGCTATCACACTCCCTATCACTCTGGTGTGCTCCATACAGTTCTGGTCACCACATTACAGGAAGGATGTGATCGCAGTAGAGAGGGTACAGAGGAGATTTACGAGGATGTTGCCAGGACTGGAGAATTTTAGCTATGAGGAAAGATTGGATAGGCTGGGGTTGTTTTCTTTGGAACAGAGGAGGCTGAGGGAAGACTTGATTGAGGTGCATAAAATTATGAGGGGCCAAGATAGAGTGGATAGGAAGGACATAATTCCCTTAGCAGAGAGGTCAATAACCAGGGGACATAGATTTAAAGTAATTGGTAGAAGGATTAGAGGGGAGTTGAGAACTTTTTTCACCCAGAGGGTGGTGAGGGTCTGGAACTCACTGCCTGAAAGGGTGGTAGAGGCAGAAACCCTCATCACATTTAAAAAGTACTTGGATGTGCACTTGGGATGCTGTAACCTACAGGGCTACGGACCAGGAGCTGGAGAGTGGGATTCGGCTGGATGGCTCTTTTTCAACCGGCACAGACACGATGGGCTGAGTGGCATAAATTTCTAGGATTCTCTGATTGTTCATTGACAGTACTGTTACTCTACCAATAACGATGAATGATTCAAGATGGAGCTCATTAGAACAGGCTTAACTTGAACAAGATTCATTGCCAAGCAAATTTTTCATTGAACATAGAGTCAAGATCTCTCTTTTACTATAGGCAATGATGTTCGAGAGAGAGAGACACGTGATATTTACAGGACCCCAGGTACTGGCTATTACTGGCTATAAGCCTCCGGTCTAGATTCAGATCTGTAGACTGGTAGTTTGAAGCCTGAGGCGATGGAAGACATTCGAATGCTTGAAATTATCTTCGATTATTTCAATTTAACGCGGATTTTAAAGTCGAGCGTCCGCCTTTTTAGCGCACGAGTCCGCAAAAGCGCACGCTGTCAGGATCAACTTTGGACGGAAACCATTCGCGAGAACGTTGAAGCAATATTTTGGGCATCTGTTGATATTTTCCACAAAGTTCAGCAAGACCAGTTTGGCCATCCTCAACTGGCTGTGTCCACTGCACGTGGAAGGCAGTTTCTTGGGCACTTACTGGGGGGAAGAAAAACTTGGACGGCAACTTAAAAGAAACGCTCCTTTAAAAAACGTGGACGTAGGTTATCTTTGAGTCGCTGCCGAGCAGGTTCTTTGCAGTGCATTTGTAGAAGCCGGTGTCTCTGTTGGACGGGTTCTGTAAGAGGAGCGACCCTTGAGGGTGGAGGTACTTGTTGCCAATCAGGCGAGCCTGACTCGCTGCCAAGAGCCGAGTCTTGTCCGGCAGCTCCCAGCTTATTTCCGCTTTCGGAATCCCCATGGCCATGCAGTTCAGCTGAACCGAGGTGCCGTGCCTTGCGTACGTCACGGGCGTCGGTCCGTTGGTGATGCGCGGCGGGTAGGCGATGACGATCACTGCCACGCTCATAAACGTGAGGCCCAGCTCGCTCACCGCCTTGCACGAGTAAGTACCTCTGTCGTACACAGAGGCCTCGTGAACGACGAGCGAGCCGTTCTGCAAGAGCGAAAAGCGGCCTACGTTCTGAGGTCTGTTCAGCATCACGCCATTGGGTAAAACCCACGATAACTGAGGCAGCGGATTGCCTCCTACCATGCAGTCAAGCCGCATGCTTTCCCCAGGTAAAATTCTGACCAAGCTTGTGTATCGGTTACGTATTTCTGGTTTGTGCCCAATCTCCAAGGTGACTAGTCTCTCAACGGAGCCCACTGTGTTCCGGGCTATGCAACGATAAGCTCCGGCCTCTGTGGCAGAAGGGTTGTTGATGTGCAAGGTGCCATCGCTCCCGTGGTACATCTTTGACAGCTGCTGTCCGCTCAGGAGCCTGTTTCCGTCTGGAAGGATCCAGGTTGTTTCTGGAGTGGGGTTCCCTCTGGAGGAACAGTTAAGGTTGACGCTGTTACCAATCACGATAGAGACCCCCGCGCTAAGTGGGTTAGTAAATGAAGGCTTCTCCAGGTTGTCCAGCACTTCGAGCTGCACGGTGAGCCTAGCCTCTCCTCCTTCATTATGAGCAATGCACACCAACTGGACTGCATCCGATTTCTTCAAGCTCCTTATGTCGAGTGTTCCATTGCGATGCACTTGAATTCTAGTTCCATAATATGGCGCAGTCACAATAACGTTTTCTGCCAGCACCCACATGACCCGTGGAATGGGTATCCCTTCCGCCTTACAGTCTATTTGCTTACGGGTGTCCTTCATTGCCTTTTCCTTGACTACCGTATTTGTGCTCTTCTGTCCATTAATGCTTGGCGGTTCAATGTTTACCTCCACAGTGACGACTCTTTTACTCTCCCCTGCCGTATTTCTCGCAATACATGTGTAGTTTCCGCTGTCTGATCTCTGTACCTTCTGTATAAGAAGAGTACCATCAGTCGTGACTTGGTACTTTGAGGAAGGTGGGATGAATCGGTTGTTCGGAGAGTACCAGGTGATCCAGGGGGTTGGTTCTCCTTTGGCTTCGCATTTTATTGTGCAGGACTCACCGTACGCCACCATAACAAGCGAGGGTGCACCAGCTTTGAAAGTCGGGGGCTCTGCCACCACTTTCACGTTGACTTTCATTTCATCCTTCCCGATCTGGTTTACTGCATAGCAAGTGTAGTCACCTTCGTCTTTCAGTCCAACCTCATTGAAGTACAAGGTGCCATTATCGAAAACAATATACCTTCGCGTTCTTGTCCCACTGTCATCGGACTGCATGACACTGTTAACCATGGTGCCATCTGGCAGGCCCCATGAGATCTCCGGATCTGGTAACCCCGATGCTATGCAGTCAACTTTGAGGTCTTTTCCGTACATGACCTTGTGATTGGCATCTTGCTTGTATTCAATCTTTGCTGGCTTCATCATCACGTTGACCTTGAGCACCATGAAGTCATCTCCCATCTTGTTTCTGGCTACGCACAGGTAATCTCCTGCATCTCTGTCTGTAACTGATTGGACCACGAGAGTGCCATTGTTGTACACTTTGATTCTTCTACTATAACTGGAAAATAAAACACAATCAGAGGTTAGTGACAAACAGTTGAAGGCTTGGATAATTAAAACTTTGGTTTAAAAAAAAAAATTGTTTCCTTTTTTTATGGGATGTGGGCATCGCTGGCAAGGCCAGCATTTATTGCCCATCCCTAATTGCCCCTTGAGAAGGTGGTGGTGAGCCGCCTTCTTGAACCGCTGCAGTCCGTGTGGTGAAGGTACTCCCACAGTGCTGTTAGGGAGGGAGTTCTAGGATTTTGGCCCAGTGACTATGAAGGAACGGCGATATATTTCTAAGTCAGGATGGTGTGTGACTTGGAGGGGAACTTGGAGGTGGTGGTGTTCCCATGCGCCTGCTGCCCTTGTCCTTCTAGGTGGTAGAGGTCGTGGGTTTGGGAGGTGCTGTCGAAGAAGCCTTGGCGAGTTGCTGCAGTGCATCTTGTAGATGGTACACACTGCAGCCACGGTGCGCCGGTGGTGGAGGGAGTGAATGGTTAAGGTGGTGGATGGGGTGCCAATCAAGTGGGCTGCTTTGTCCTGGATGATGTCGAGCTTCTTGAGTGTTGTTGGAGCTACACTCATCCAGGCAAGTGGAGAGTATCCCATCACACTCTTGACTTGTGCCTTGTAGATGGTGTACACACTTCCATGGGGGAAATGGCACTTTTCAGTGCAAACATTTGTTCCATCCCTTGTGGTTTGTACAGTTTTAAAAATTATTTACTATGATGGCTTCCCTGATGGCTAGATGGGCAACTGCACCTAATGATATTTTTATAAGAGCAGAAAAAGTCCCAGGCTCGATCCTTAGTTTGTTGTCCCGAGTTTGTACTGAGTTAGATGATCTTAGCTGGGCCATTTTGTGAGGGGTGGGGTTGGAGTTGGGGTGGGTGCTACAGCAAATATAAATGAGTGCCCAGTCTCGACAGGAGGACTTGCTACTTGGACACGGTACCATAACATTGTTAGCACCTGGAGAACTGTACTCCAAAATGAGTCGCTACCTTCAAGAGAGGAGGGAGAAAAATATTAGAACAACCTGGGGAGAAATGAATAGAAACATACTGACTAATTATAGGCTGAGTCTTGCTGTCAATTGTTTCTGCACCACCAACCCAATATTGGGCCAAATAAAACTCAATTTGAAGACGGAGTCAAATAACCAGTATGACCTTTTTTTTTAAAGCTCTTAAAAAACATAGGGGGAAAAATTAGGTCGCGCCCCGTTTGGGGCGCAAATATCGTCTGGACGCAAAAATTAGCGCCTGGCGCTAATTATCGCCACTGACTGGAAACTTCACTTTTACCGCCCCGAGAGGTGAGTGGAGCGCTAAATCAGACGCTGCACACCTGTCTTAAGGCGCAAAGGCCGAGCAGTGAGGCGCTAACTCAGCGCGCGAGCGCAGCGCAGGTGCTGCCAGTTAGCGAGGGAACACAGACACACTGGCGCCGGCCAGTTCTTAAAGCGGGGGGGCCAACTTGCTCCCCAGCCACACCCTGCTCATTGCAGCCTTGAATCTCGGCCTGGAGAGACCTGTGAATCCATTTTGCTGCCAAGGATGGAGAGGGTGAGAGAACGAGCTCAGCGCTTCACCGAGCAGGCTTTGGATGCTCTGGTTGGCGCGGTGGAGCGCAGAAGATCTATAATCTTCTCTGAGAGTGGCAGGAGGCCTTTGCCACGCGAGTACAGAAGAGTGTGGAGGGAGGTGGCTCAGAGCGTCTCCTCCAGGAGCATGGTGCCCAGGACCCATGTTCAATGCCGCAAAAAGTTCAGCGACCTCACTCGGGTCGTCAGGGTGAGTGGCTTTTTCTCAATACCTCTCCATCCCTCCATCTCAACCTCACTCTATGGCCAGAGGGTCTTAAAACCCCAATGCACAACACTCATCCAACACCAATGGCCCTTTCATGAAACACACACACACATTCCATACTTTGCATACAGTAAGGGCTATTCACCTATGGGAGGCACATCAGGCAAGACCATGGCTGCATACAGTAAGGGCTATTCACCTATGGGAGGCACATCAGGCAAGACCATGG
Source organism: Squalus acanthias (assembly GCA_030390025.1). NCBI lineage: Eukaryota > Metazoa > Chordata > Chondrichthyes > Squaliformes > Squalidae > Squalus > Squalus acanthias. Next base: position 10,011,131 of record CM059431.1, on the reverse strand, counting down.
CTGTATATTTACTCAGATGCTGTCCTTTTTCTTGCAGGCCAAGCTGGCGCATAATAGGAGACAGCAGCAACGGACAGGTGGAGGGCGGCCTCAGCTGCAACCCCTCAGCGATCTTGAGGATCGCGTCCACAGGATTGTGGCAAGCCGGGTGATCGGTCCCGTCGCCACTGGAGACGCCGACCCCGTTCTGGACAGCAATGGTAAGGTCATCACCTTTTTGTCCTCTGTCCTTCCACTTGTCCCTCACAACACCAGCCTTTGACACTTTCAATCCAACTTGCTAACTCGCTGCACTTATTCCTCCCTTACTGCCACCCTGTCCTCACGCTAAAGCCACTCTTATACCTCCCTGCTTTCAGATGGTGATTCACCAGCTGAGGAGACGGGCCCTGAAGCTGCCAGTGGGAGTGAAGCTGCAGCCGAGGAGGAAGAGGAAGCCGGAGCATCAGTGCCACCCTCTCCCGAGGAAGCCCATGCCCACACTGGGAACACGCCTTCCCTGGAGGGGAGCAGGGGGGAAGGGTCTGATGAGGGTGAAGCTCCAGGACCCAGCGGGCTGCAGCAATGCCATGGGGGTAGGGAAGAACGGCGGCCTTCTCCCCAGAGGGAGAGTATGCCAGAGACTCCTACTGCAATGGACGCAGAGGAGGAGCGGCTGATCGCAGAAATGAACACCCAGGCGGTGGGCATGCACACTGAGCTCATGGGTGCAGTGGGAAGGGTGCCCGAATGCATTGAGTCACTGGCAAGGAGTGTGGAGCACTTCGCTGTAGCACAGGCGGATGCCACACTAAAGCTTAGTGCTGCAATTCAGTCACTGACTGCCGTGATCCCATCTCTGACTGCTCTCATGCAGACTCAGATTGAGGCCACGCGAGCACTGACTGCTGCCAACCTCGATGGTTCGTTCACATGTCCCCGGGGCTCTCACCGCGCCGCAGCAGGCCAGCAATCTGTGCTCCAGCAGATTGCTCCGGATGCTGAAGTGCTGCCCCGTGGGAGTGCCAGTGTGTCGGTCGAGCAGGGAGTTGCTGTCCTCTCTCACGATGACAGCATTCCTGCTGCCAACACTGTCACTTCTCCACTGCACTTGCCACCGCCTGTAGGACAGACTGCTGCCGCCCATGCAGAGTTGGTGCAGTCTGCAGCCGGGCCCTCCAGGCCCAGAACTGGTCGAGGCCGTCCTTCAGGGGCATCTGCAGTGTCAGGGTCTGACAATCAGCAGCCTTCCACCAGCCTTGCTGCAGCCACCGAGGTCCCATTACGGAGGAGCAGTAGGGTTAGAAGGGGGGAAGTGCGCAAGGGAAGGAGATCACCCTCGAAGGGCAAAAAGTAGGAGGTGTGACAAAATGCTGGTCATTTTTTTATTAAAGGCCGAGGTTCGTGGTCCAACTTTTGTCTAGTGTTTTGGACATTATCTCCAGGTTGTGAGAACCAGTTATGTTAATGACTGTTTTTTTGTGTTTATTTCTATGAGTTTGTCATGAGGAAATGACACACACAGAGTTTGTAAAATAAATAAGTTTTTGTATTCAAAATATACAAGTTTGGTGTTTGGAATCATTGGTGCCTTGGCCGGCTTAGGGGTTGTGTGCTGGGTTCATTGATGTTGTTAGCAATGGCAGAAGCCATTTCCACAGCAGGGGCCCTAGAAGCGGCTTGCTATCAACCGTTGACGGACGGCCCTTGCAGTTTCACCATTGTGGGCCGCCCTCCTGCCTTGGTGCTGCTGATGATCATCCTCCTCGTCCTCTTCCTCCTCTTCCTCCTCCTCTGGTGGTGCTCCAAGGCCTGGTGGCATTGGCTGGGTCCTGACGATTGCCATGTTATGCAACATGCAGCACACAACTACGAAGTTGGATACTCGCTCAGGCGAGTACTGCAGGGCTCCTCCAGAATGGTCCAGACAGTGGAACCGTTGCTTCAGCACGCCGATTGTGCACTCAATGATGTTCCTGGTAGCTTGATGGCTCTCGTTGTACCGCAGCTCAGCAGGGGTGTTGGGCGTACGGAGCGGTGTCATCAGCCAGGTGCTCAATGGATACCCCTTGTCCCCGAGAAGCCAACCAACTGGCTGATGCGGTGCCTCAAAGTTCTGCCACAGTAGTCTGGCGCAGGATGAAAGCATCGTGGCAGCTGCCAGGATAGTGGGCATTGACAGCGAGTATCAGCTGTCTGTGGTCACAGACCAACTGAACATTCAAGGAATGGAACCCCTTTCTGTTCCGGAAATCCTCGGCATTCTCATGTGGAGCACGCAAAGCCACATGCGTGCAGTCAATGGCGCCCTGCACCATGGGGAAGCCCGCTATCCTCGCAAAGCCCAGAGCGCGGTCACGCTGCTTGTCTAGGGTCATGGGGAAAGAGATGAACTCTCGTCTCCTTTTAAAGAGGGCATTTGTGACCTGCCGGATGCAGCAATGCACCGCGAACTGGGAGATATTGGCGAGGTCCCCAGCAGCAGCTTGAAATGAGCCAGTAGCATAGAAGTTGAGAGCCACTGTGACCTTCACTGCTACCGACAGAGACATCCTGGACCTCAGTGGAGGCTGCAGATCTGGCTGCAGCAGGTGGCAGAGCTCAGTGACCACCTCCTTGCTGAATCGCAGCCTTCGCAAACACAGCTCCTCAGACAAATGAATGTAGGAGAGCTGTTCACGATATACCCTGGGAGGGTAAGCTCTCCTGTACAGACGCTTGTTGGCCCTCCTCCGTCTGGCCATCATTGCCACTCTCTCTCTGCGTCTCTGTGTCCTCCGATTCAGCTGGAGCAGGACGACGCCCCCATTCAGTGCAGCCCCCATAGTCTCTTTGCAAGCAAAGTTATGAAGGACAGCAACCAAAGTACCAGCGAAGTTAGGATCAGTAGGCAAAACAACCTCACAAAGCGTTGACTCAATGCAGAAGTCTCTCTTTCTCTCTCTCCGAATCTTTCTCTCTCTCTCAGAACGAGTGGTGCAAAAATGTCAACAACAGAAAAAGACAGGAAGAGGCCCCCTTTAAATAGCGCCCCCCCCAGCCCCACAGCGATTGATAGCGTTCCAGTCTTCCGGTCGTTGGATGCGCCAGGCGGTAAGGCAGGGGGCGCCACTCAATTTCCGCTCCGGGGCGCCACAAGGGCGTTGCACCATGGAATGACGTCACAATCTGCGCGCGCAGGTGGTCGCAGCGGTAACGTTTAGCGCCGCCGCACAATGTCTAGTTAAGTTCCCGAGCAGCGCAAACATCGCTGCGCCCGGGCGCTAGCGGCTTTGCGCCCCATTAGCGCCCTCTTAAGGCGCTAACGGGAGGCACAACCAACTGAATTTTTCCCCCATAGAAACATAGAAGATCGGAGCAGGAGTAGGCCATTTGGCCCCTCGAGCCTGCTCCACCATTCGATGAGATCATGGCTGATCATCCAAACTCAGTACCCTGTACCTGCCTTCTCCCCATATCCCTTGATACCTTTAGCTTAAGAAATATATCTAACTCATTCTTGAATATATTTAATGACTTGGCCTCAACTACCTTCTGTGGTAGAGAATTCCACAGGTTCACCACCCTCTGGGTGAAGAAATTCTTCCTCATTTCTGTCCTAAATGGCTTACCCCTTATCCTTAGATTATGACCCCTGGTTCTGGACTCTCCGACCATCGGGAACATTCTTCCTGCATCAAGTTTGTCCAGACCTGTCAGAATTTTATATGTTTCGATGAGATCCCCTCTCATTCTTCTATACTCCAGCGAGTATAAGCCCAATCGATCCAATCTCTCCTCATACGTCATCCCTGCCATCCCAGGTATCAGCCTTGTGAATCTTCGCTGAACTCCTTCCATGGCAAGAACATCCTTCCTCAGATAAGGCGACCAAAACTGCACACAGTACTCAAGGTGTGGTCTCACCAAGGCCCTGTACAACTGCAGCAGGACATCCCTGTTCCTATACTCAAACCCTTTCGCTATGAAGGCCAACATACCATTTGCCTTCTTCACTGCCTGCTGCACCTGCATGCTTACCTTCAGCGACTGGTGCACAAGGACACCCAAGTCTCGTTGCACTTCCCCTTCTCCCAATCTATTGCCATTCAGATAATAGTCTGCCTTTCTGTTTTTGACACCAAAGTGGATAACCTCGCATTTATCCACGTTATATTGCACCTGCCACGCTTCTGCCCAATCACCCAACCTGTCCAAATCATCCTGGAGTTTCTCGGTATCCTCCTCGCAGCACACACACCCACCCAGCTTTGTATCATCTGCAAACTTGGAGATATTACATTTAGTTCCCTTATCTAGATCATTAATGTATATTGTGAATAGCTGGGGTCCAAGGACCGATCCCTGCGGTACCCCACTAGTCACTGCCTGCCACTCGGAAAAAGACCCATTAATTCCTACTCTCTGCTTTCTGTCCGCCAACTAGTTCTCTATCCAAGTCAATACCTTGCCCCCAATCCCATGTGCCTTAACTTTACACGCTAACCTCTTATGCGGGACCTTATCGACAGCCTTTTGAAAGTCCAAATACACCACATCCACTGGTTCTCCCTTATCTATTTTCCCAGTTACATCCTCAAAAAATTCCAGTAGATTAGTCAAGCACGATTTACCTTTTGTAAATCCATGTTGACTTTGTCCGATCCTGTCACTGTTTTTCAAGTGCTCAGCTATTACATCTTTTATAATGGACTCTAGCATTTTCCCCTCTTGTGATCTTGTGCACTTACAGAGCACCTTCAGTGTTGGGAAGTGTCCCAATCTGCTTTACAAAACAGCCAACAAGGTGAACAAAGGTGTGATCAAAGAGTTAGGTTTTGAGAAGACTTTGAAAATGTGGAGAGATGGAACGAGGTGTTTGGGGAGTCATTCTAGAGTGTAGGAGCATGATGGTTAAAAAATGCAACTGGATGGCCATTCTACTCTTGGCTGTTGCTTGGAAATGAAATCTGTTCTGATTCTTCCACTATTTGAAGGGGCTGGTCCTCAACTTCTGGCCCCACTTCAGTCCCACGATCTTTGGCCACCCAGTGGGGGGGGGGGGGCGGTGGAGTGGGTGCGGGCAAGTCGGAGGACCTCCTCGTGGGTCTGCTCCTGGGTTTGGCCAAAGTGGACATCTACAGGTCCAGGTCAGACGAAGCCTGTGAAACTGGCCGCTCTGGCTTCCACGGTCTTGTGTATATATAGAGTGTCTAGTAGGAACTGGTAACAATATTATTATTTAAGTTTATAAGTTCCCTTTGTTTTTATGGTTACATTCTTTATCAGTTGTGCCTCTTTTGTTTGGTTCATGGTGGACGACACTGGGAGAACCCATTGGTGTCTCCTTATTGGTTATTTTAGAAAAGGCATAAAGCAGGTTGTAGTGACATTATTGTGACAGAAATTCAAGGTTTAGACACTGCTTAAAACAGATAAGGAGGGCCACAGTCACACAGTGTTGGACCAAGACATTATTGCCATGGAATGATTCCCACAGGTCTCGGGTCTACCACTGCATTGAGGCAACAAACAGAAACCAGATGCTTCCCATCAATTCTCATCGGGAGGGAGTGACGAATCACCTGGGACATTCTCATGCATCTCCGCGTACCTGGTTATAAAGTAGCACAGGCAGATTCTCCTAGGAGGTGGCTGTCGCCTGTCATGGGGGTAGGAATCTGTATGTGAACCGCAAGCAGTATTACTGCAGCGTCGGCATGGACATCAGTTGGAGTTCTGCTCGTTCATCACTACTTAGTTCACTTATGCTGGTCTAGACATGGGAAACAGCACTTACAGGAATGACTACAAAGTTGGTATCTGTTCTGAAATCATAGGGTTGCTAGGTTGGAGGCAATGGCTGGGGGCAATGAGGAGAGGGATTGAACAATTGGCTGGCGTGAATGAATTCTAAGCTGCTAGCTACACTTCTGCTTGTTGCCCTTTCAGTCAAGGATGGATTTTGATCTGGGGGAGAGCAGTAGAAAACATGTAAGACTTTAGACTAAAGACATCTCTGTTTACGGATTCCAAATCCCCTCAATAATCTGTTAAAATAAATATCTCATGTTGTGAGGAGGAAATCTCCAACTGAACTCACTTAATCATTACACAGGATTACATAGGATATACGGCACAGAAACAGGCCATTCGGCCCAACCAGTCCATGCTGCTGTTTATGCTCCACTCGAGCCTCCTCCCATCTTTCCTCATCTAACTCAATCAGCATAACCCTCTATTCCTTTCTCCCTCATATGCTTATCTAACCGCCTCTTAAACAACAACAACAACTTGTACATATAGTGCATTTAACGTTGTAAAACGTCCCAAGGCGCTTCACAGGAGTATTATAAGACAAGAAATTTGACACCGAGCCACATAAGGAGAAATTAGGGCAGGTGACCAAAAGCTTGGTCAAAGAGGTAGGTTTTAAAGAGTGTCTTAAAGGAGGAAAGAGAGGTAGAGAGACGGAGAGGTTTAGGGAGGGAATTCCAGAGCTTAGGGCCTAGGCAACAGAAGGCACGGCCACTGATGGTTGAGCGATTATAATCAGGGATGCTCAGGAGGGCAGAATTAGAGGAACGCAGATATCTCAGTGGGTTGTGGGGCTGAAGGAGATTACAGAGATAGGGAGGGCAAGGCCATGGAGGGATTTGAAACAAGGATGAGAATTTTGAAATCGAGGCGCTGCTTAACTGGGAGCCAATGTAGGTCAGCGAGCACAGGGGTGATGGGTGAACAGGACTTGATGTGAGTTAGGACATGGGCAGCCGAGTTTTGGATGACCTCAAGTTTACGTAGGGTAGAATGTGGGAGGCCAGCCAGGAGTGCGTTGGAATAGTCAAGTCTAGAGGTAACAAAGGCATGGATGAGGGTTTCAGCAGCGGATGAGCTGAGGCAGGGGCGGAGACGGGCGATGTTACGGAGGTGGAAGTAGGCGGTCTTTGTTATGCTGCGGATATGTGGTCGGAAGCTCATTTCAGGGTCAAATATGACACTAAGGTTGCGAACAGTGTGGTTCGGCCTTAGGCAGATGTTAGGGAGAGGGATGGAGTCAGTGGATAGGGAATGGAGTTTGTGGCGGGGACCGAAAACATTGGCTTCGGTCTTCCCAATATTTAATTGCAGAAAATTTCTGCTCATCCATAAATGCATCTATACTATTCGCTTCAACCACTCCTTATGGTAGCGAGTTCCACATTCTCACCACTCTCTGGGTAAAGAAGTTCCTTCTGAATTCCCTATTTGATTTCTTGGTGACTATCTTATGTTGATGGCCTCTAGTTTTGCTCTTCCCCACAAGTGGAAACATTCTCTCTGTATCCACTCTATCAAAACCTTTCGTGATTTTAAAGACCTCTATTAGGTCACCCCTCAGCCTTCTCTTTTCAAGAGAAAAGAGACCCAGCCTGTTCATCCTTTCCTGATGGGTGTACCCTCACATTTCTGGTATCATCCTTGTAAATCTTCTCTGCACCCTCTCCAGTGCCTCTATATCCTTTTTATAATATGGCGACCAGAACTGCACACAGCACTCCAAGTGTGGTCTAACCAAGGTTCGATACAGGTTTAGCATAACTTCACTACTTTTCAATTCTATCCCTCCAGAAAATAAACCCTAGTGCTTGGTTTGCTTTGTCATTATTGCAAATGCTCGTCAATTCCTCGTGCTCGTCATTATTACAAAACAAAGTGATTTATTGTCCAATTGCAGCTTCCATCAAACTTACAAAAGAAGGAATTACTTGCATTTCTATAGCGCCTTTCACAATCTCAGGATGTCCCAAAGTGCTGTACAGCCAATTAAGTACTTTTGTAATGCAAGAGATGCTACAGCCAATAATGGCCAGATAATCTGTTTTTTTTTTAGTGATGTTGATTGAGGGATAAATATTGACTAGGACACCAGGGCAAACTCCTCTGCTCTTCTTCAAATTGTGCCATGGGATCTTTTACAGCCACCTGAGAGTTGCAGATGATGCCTCAGTTTAACGTCTCATCCAAAAGGGGGATTGACAGGGTAGATGCTGAGAGGTTGTTTCCCCTGGCTGGAGAGTCTAGAACTAGGGGGCATAGTCTCAGGATAAGGGGTCGGCCATTTAAGACTGAGATGAGGAGGAATTTCTTCACTCAGGGGGATTGTGAATCTTTGGAATTCTCTACCCCAAAGGGGCTGTGGATATTCAAGGCTAAGATAGAGAGATTTTTGGACTCTAGGGGTAGTCAAGGGATATGGGGATCAGACGGGAACGTGGAGATGAGTTTGAAGATCAGCCATGATCTTATTGAATGGCAGAGCAGGACTCGAAGGACCTACTCCTGCTCCTAATTCTTATGAAAGACGCCACCTCCAACAGTGCAGCACTCCCTCAGCACTGCACTGGCGTGTTAACCTGCATTTTTACGCTCAAGTCTCTGGAGCGGGATTTGAACCCACAACCTTCTGACTCAGAGCACGAGAGTGCTACCCACTGAGCCACGACTGACACACGTACCTCAACAACACACTAGGTGGTGCATTTATCCACCAAGCCATTGAGAGAGCTTCTGCAATGACAACAACAGAAAAGTTTTCAATACCCTTCTCTATAAATATTAATGTACCTGTAGCGTGAGTCCACAAGCAACTTTGAAGGCAGCCTCCAGAGTATTCTCGGCCCTGGATCTCCTGCAGCAACGCAGTCCAGATGTAGAACGCTTCCATAGCTAATGTCTACTCTTCGGGGAGATGATACGGTAATCTTGGCAGTAGCTGAGTGCTTTTGAATGTTTATGCTCACCGTCCTCCTGGCAATGCCGACTATATTAGTCGCCACACATTCATAGTTTCCGACGTCTCGGCCGGACAGGTTACGTATGTAGAGGGTCCCATTTGGAAAAACAAACAGGTTGCCATTGATAAACTGGGACGGCCGGATCTGCGTCCCGTCGAAAAGAATCCAGCGAATGTTTGCTGGGGGCGCGGCCTTGGCAGTGCAGTGAACACGAGCGCCCTGCCCCGGGACGACGGAGATGTTCTCGCTCCTCTCCTGCTGATCATGGGGGGCAGCGCCGCGATGTGCAGCCTCACCGTCACCGTGTCTGCTCCCACGGCGTTGCTGGCGATGCACTTGTAAACCCCCCGGTCGGAGAAGGCGGTCTGCCCGATGGCCAGGGTCCCGTTCGGCAGCAGCGACAAGCTGCTCCCCGCGCCGCCCCCCGGAGTCTGCAGCAGCTTCCTTCCCGGCAGCAGCCACGAGACGTGCGGGGTGGGCGTCCCCTCGGCCCGGCACTCCGCCGCGAACGGTTCCCCCAGGTACACGGTGGCGTCCTTGTAGCGGGCTCCGGCTATTCGCGGCTGCTGGGCCAGCACGATCAAGGTGACCACCGCCTTGTCCGTGCCGTGCGGGTTCCACGCGGCGCACAGGTACTGCCCGCGGTCCTGGACTTGAACGTTGCGAATGCCCAAGGTCCCGTTGCCGAAGACTTCAAATCGGAGCGTTTTGCTACTTGTCGTCATCACAGCCCCTGTAAGAAGCACAAGAGATTTAACATTGAACTCTTGCGTTTCAGCCTGGGAATTAGCAAGGATGCTGCAATCAGTCTCAGTGTTCTGAGGACTTGAGGACAGAGGTGATGGTTCCCATCACTGGCCCAATGGTGTATGTTAGCTGCAGGTGGTCTTGCACAGATAACACAGCTCTCCAGGTGGGTGTATCTCTGTCTGCAAATATAAGTAGGTGGGTACTGGTAGGCGAGCACAGTCTATCTCAGGTGCACCCTGCCCTGCCTGGCTTCCCACCATTTATCCTGCTTAAAAAAAAATAAGGGGTCGGCCATTTAGGACTGAGATGAGGAGAAATTTCTTCACTCAGAGGGTGGTGAATCTTTGGAATTCTCTACCCCAGCGGGCTGTGGATGCTGAGTCATTGAGTATATTCAAGACAGAGATCAATAGATTTTTGGATATTAAGGGAATCAAGGGATATGGGGATAGTGCGGGTAAGTGGAGATGAGGTAGAAGATCAGCCGTGATCTTATTGAATGGCGGAGCAGGCTCGAAGGGCCAAATGGCCGACTCCTGCTCCTATTTCTTCTGTCCTAAAGGAGAATTCCCATTGGGAAGCCCATTGCCCCTGTCTAATGGATGTACCAAAAAAATGGCAGTGCCAGAATATAACGGCACAAAGTCTCCCAACCAAGTAATTGGAAAATGGAAAGGAAAAATAAAGATTCACCAATAACCTCAGAATGCTGCTCCAAATCTTATTATTGGCTTGTTTAAATACATTTCCTTAAACAGCACACCCTGGAATCCCGGTTTATATGGGCAGGTGAGCACAATACTGGCATTAACACTTGGGGGGGAAAATTGGGTAGCGCCCCCAAAAGGGTAGCGCCCCCCCCCCCGCTGTAAATTCAGTAGTAGCGCCCCAAGCAGGAGGTGGGGCGGTACAGGGAAGCTTTGAATTTTAAGGCGCTACGTGCAACAGCGCCACGTAACACCGCGTCATTGCAGGCCTCCTCCCCTGATTAATCACGTTTCGTGGCTGCTGCCGGGAAGGAAGCTGCTGCGGACTCCGGGCAGCGCGGGGAGCAGCTTGTCGCTGTTGCCGAATGGGACCCTGGCCATCGGGGAGACCGACTTCTCCGAGCGGGGGGTTCACAAGTGCGCGCACCAGGGTCCTGCCAGACCACCGGGGAGCAGGGTACCAGGAAAACAGCCTGGCACTTAAGAGGAGTACCGGGTTGAGTGATCGCGGTCGGCAACCCCGCATACAAAAGCGAAAGGGGGCAGGTTCTGGCAGTCGGCCAAACAAAAATGGCTGCCCGACACCTGCCCCTTTAACTTGCGCCGCCACCGCTGCCAAACCACCCCCGATGCTGTCGCACATATCGTGCGGCAATAGGTCAGGGGGCGCAACCCAAGTTTGCGGCCGGGGCGCTGTGCGCGGCGATGACATTATCGCGGGCGGCGCAGTGCCGCGGGGCCCTACCGGCCAACGCCGCCGCTAACCTCCCGCTGAATTTCGCGGGAGGCGTTGGCGGCGCCGCGCCCAGGCGCTAGGGGATTTGTGTGGTTGTCGAATTAGCAACATTGGGGTCTAACTTTAATATCATTAACTGCAAACCGGTGGGCACCTCTGGTCCCAGTACAAAACCTTCCTGGAAAATTGGACGGCCCCTAATAGATCTTGTTAATTGGATGTCATTTAAAGGAAAATCTATCCTACAGTTGTCAGGAGACAAGGAGGATTACATTAGAGGAATTGTTTGGCAAATTCAATTCCTGGAATGGCTTGTTCCAAGAACTCTGCGCCAGCACGTTTGGCCTCCAATGCAAACTCCCGTTGAATCAAGCACTGTTTTTAACATGCCATTAATTTTTTTTTCAATCTTAAATTCCAATGAAATAATATCCCCACAGCCAGCTCTGCTGAAATATCCTGCGAAGTGCATTATCCTCGTGACATGGTCCCTTCAATTTCGCCTGAAGGGGAGGAACATCTGACACTTTTTAATTCTTTTTGTGGTTAGATTAAATTTGTGCCCCCTTGTTACCATTTTGTATAAATGAGCACGTAATCTTTAGTATCTCAGCCCCCGTTGGGTACTTAAACATGACGGGGTAGAGTTTCCGCTTCGTGCGCAGTCGGCAATTGCGCCCGTTTTGAAAAGTTTCTTATCTCGAGTTTCCGCTCAAACTCATTTGTATATTGCCCAACACAAAGTCTGCCATGAACCAGCGCAATCAGGCAGCATTTTGAAACGTAATTTAAAAAAAAAATTTGCTTTCAAAACTATTCCTTGAGTGGTAACTTGGTGCAGTTTGATTAGTTCAGCTGAAAATGGGTTTATCACAAAAAAATAAGCATTTTTAATCGGAGTGTCTAGCCCACCACCTGTGAGTAACCCGATTAACCTGAAAATGACTCGTGAAATATACAGAACCTTTTTCCCAGTTATAGCGCGGCACAGTAGTTAGTTTTTTAGTAAATTAAAAGAACATTATATTCAAAAACCTTTTAAAACGTTCCTATTAGCGTACTCGTGCCCAAAAGAACCAGCTTAATTTTTGGAGCTTCCTCGAAGGCCCGCAAATAAGCGCAATTTGCGGAAACTCGCCATGGTGATTAATTCATCCTGCGGGGGGGGAGGGGCTAGTTTTGTGGGCAGGGCCTGCTCCCGTCGCAATGTTTTTAAAACTCGCGCGAAAGATCGAGGGAAACTCGATTTGCAGCTGAACGCAATTTGTGCTTAAAGTCCCGCGATCTTTTGTGCCAGTTACGCCGATTTCGGACGAATTGCGCCGAAAAAGACAGCGCAACTGACCGGAAACTCCAGGCCAATGAGTTGTGCAATGTTAAGAACGAACGGTCACTTATGCAGCACCTTATGACATCCCAACACGCTTCACGGTCAATGGATTACTTCTGAAGTGTTATGTAGGCAAACACAGTAGGGGGTGAGAGGAAGGTTAGTCAGGATAACTCCAAATAGTGCCTTGGGATCTTTTAAATCTGTTGCAGCAGGCGCACAGATTTTTCATTTAACGTCTCACCCAAAAGACAGCACATCTGATAGCACAGCACTCCCTCAATACCACACTGAGGCATCGAGTATGTCCATAGTGGGGTTTGAATCCACAGCCTTCTACCTCAGAGGTAAGAGTACTACCACTGAGCTAGGGTTACCAACCCTTCAGGATTGCCTCGGAGTCTTCGGGAATTAAAGACTATTCTCTAGGACTCTGCTGCAAGCGTCCCTGGAGAAAAATCATTGCGGCAATAATAAAAAATTGGAAGTTTATAAAAAAAATAATTCTTTGAACATTTTAGTTTATTAGTTATAAAAATATTGGACTTGGGGCGGGAAAAGGTTGTTTGACTGAGAGTCGAGAACCATCCAATCAGGTAATGAAGAGTCATTTCGCTTTCCAATTGGCCCTGGGAAGGTGGTGCACCGCGAGTATGGACATGTCGGGCGACCAATGGGAGGAGTGTGGGGGCGGGACAGGTGGAGTCGGGAGGTCAGGTGATGACACCTCCGGGAATATAGCCAACCAGAATTGGCAACCCTGCAGTGAGCCAATGTGACACCAGTACTGAAGGGATGTAACACTGTACTGAGTGGATGCCTTGGCTAACTCATTAGCGACTATGGAATGGATTTGCAAGTTGACTCCTGGCATGAAACTGGTGTTGCTGAGCGAGTGCCCATTATAGAAACCGCCATGATTTTGCTTCCCATTGATAAAAGACTGCATTTTTTAGTTTACTTACTGAAAGGTTGTAAAGTAGGTGTAAATGTCTCCTACCTGTTGACACTTTTGTCCAAGAAACATAAGGCTTGGGCTCCCCAATTGTGTCGCAAGGAAGGTAAGCATCCATCTCTGCTTTCACTGACACTGTCAGAGGGCTCCTGGTAACTATTTTTGGCTTTCCCTTTGTCTCCCTGAAATTGGGAGATGGTTGAGCAGCATTGGGTGAGCTCCCTCCTAGCTTTGGTAGGATCGGGGTATAATATAACCGGTTGTTCAACAAGGTGCTTCTAAACGGTTGGGCCGTGGTCGTTGTTGTGGGTGCAGTTGTTGAGGCACTCGTGGGTACTGCCACTGTGGGCACGGTGGTCAAGGGGACAGTTGCTGTGGTTTTCACTTTAGTAAACAGAAATGGGATCTGTACATGCTGATGCCATTGACTGCCTTGACTTGTGCTGGGTATCTGCACAACGGAATGCCTTAATGGCGGTATGTCGTTTGTTTTAGCGGTTTTCGAATTGCCGCTTAAATCAGCATCTATCCCGTCGACCAGTTTGTTAAATATCACTGGGCTTGTTCGGAATAGGGGTGCCGATGTTGCTGTGGGTGGCTTGATAAAACGTTCATCCGGTTTTGTTACGTTTTGCACAGTTCTTGGTGCAAATGCTCTCGATCCGGGCTTGTTAGTAACCACTGACGGCGCTTCAGTTGTAAAGTAATGGGTCCAAACCCTTGTTGCAGGTGTCGGCGGTTTTCGCGTTGCTCCTACTGGAACATATTTGGGAGATTTGAGCCCAGGACCTTGGTTTGGAATGGACACCATGCTGAGGTTTGCATCTGGCTTCCAGGTACTCTTTGAAATCCAAGTTACGTTATTTGACTGTTCCGCGTATGGTTCTTTAACTTGTTGCCTGCCTTGTGTGGTTGCCGTATGCTGTCTTGAAAGGACATTATTGGTTTCAGATGTTCTGTAGGTTTCCACTCGGTCTTGTTTCATTACTCTCACTCCAGTAGTTTTCTGAGTGGGCAAGACACCTTGTGGAGAAATAATACTCCCCGTTTTAACGGCTGGAGGCGGGATTACTTTGTCCACCGTGACCGTGGCTTGAGAAGGTAAAATGGGGACGTGCCCAGAGGCTGCAGCGGTTGGTTGGGTTCCTAACACAATCTTTTCTGTTGCTTTTCTGTACGGAGGAATGTTCTGACCAGGAAATAGTGATGGAGCTCTAGTTGTGCCAGGAGAGGAAGGTGTTTTTGGTGTGATACCACTTCTATTTTGTTGAAATGTGGAAATGCCACGGGACGGACCGATCACTGGTGGTTCAGTTTCAGTTTCTAAAACTGTCGTGGTTTGTATTTTTGGCACAGTCTTGGATTTTGGAGTTTCCCTGGATCTCTGTATATTAGAAGCAGTGGTTGTGCTCAATGTTTCAGGGTAATTCATTACAGATTTTGATGTCGAAGTAACTGTTGTAGTAATAGGAAGTACTGTAATTGGGACAAGTGGATTTAAGATAACATCTGATGTTTCTCTGCTGTCCTGTACTCCCTTTGATTTCACAGATCCCACTGGAACAGCTAAAGCGCTGGTTGTTGTGGTCGAGATGGATGTTCTATTTGACTCCAGAGCATCTGAGTGAATAACGAGATCTGGAGGTCCACCAAAGGTATTCGCTGTCAAAGGTGACGCGGTTGAAGCAGCAAGTTTCGTACCATTGTGCAATTCATAATCCCTTTGAGTAAACGGTGTTTTTGTTTGATGGGCTAGAGAGCCAGGATTGGTTGGCTCTACCTGGGGGAGATTGGAGAAAGCAGCTTTCGTAGTTTCGCGCATTGTCTGCGTTGCTGAGGTTGATGGTTCTGGTTGATGCGACTTTGAAGACTGCGGCCCTTGAGTGATAGGTTTGCCTGGAGGTCTTGTTGTATGTGAAGGCTTGACAACAGTCAAGACATCTGCCAGTTTCAGTTTTGGTTCCTTTGTAGTCAGTTGAAGCAAATCTGTTTTGCTGGAAGCTGCTGTCGCTGACTTTGAATCTGGCTCCTTTTCTGTTGTAGCGTTGACTTTGATTTGGCCATTTGAAGAATTTTTCATTTCTGTTGGAACAGCCTCCGTAGTTGGCTGAGTGGTTGCTGCCATATGTACGCGAGTAGGTTTTGCTTCTTTGGCCCTGGCTATTGGATATAAATGCTGCCTGTGCCTATATCGGTTAGGCCGATACCTCCTTCTGCCATGTAGTCTTTTCCGGGGATATTTTCGGGAAGCAATAATAGGCGTAGTTCTGCTTTGGCCGGCTCTCGCTTTAGCGTTCGTGTCAGTGGTTGCTTTTGTCATGGTCCTGGGCGCCATAGTTTTCGATGTAGTTGCTCTGGCTGTAGTGGTGGGAAGAATGGTAGCAGCGGTTGTGATAATAGCTGCTTTGGTTGTGGTGTTGGGGACCGCGGTAGTTGCTTTAGCTGTTGTAGTGGGGGCCAGTGTAGTGGTAGTTGTGGCTTTGGTTGTGGAGGTCGGGGCTCTGGTGGTTGTTGTAGTTGCTTCAGTTGTGGTTGAAATGGTAACTGGTTTGCTTGCTGTGGTGGGACCTCCTCTGATATGTGTGCTGTCTTTATCACTGTTAGAATTTATATCTGCCCCATCAGTTATGGAACCCTTTCCAGGAAGCTTCCTCGCTGGATGTGTAACAGCTTTAGTAATCCAAGGTTCTGCCACCTCCTCATGTGCATTAGTTTTTGGAGCATTTGTTTTCCCTCGAATGACAGACACATCATAATCTTCTGGTTCTCCCTGTGTCGGCGCTATCTTAATTATTTCCTTTGTTGGCTCACGACGGACCTGTTCCAGTGTTGAAGCCGAGGTTGTTGAAAATTCCCAAAGCTCTGGCTCATTCCTCGGTTCTGAAAAGAACTTGGCTGCAGTGCTAGACTCAGTAGTGCTGTGACGAACAGGGTCGGTGTGAGAGGCAGCAGGCGTTTTGCTTTTAGCAGAATCAATATCGCCTCTTGCTGTTTGCTGCAGAAGTCTCTCTTGGTGTTTAAGATCGAGAGTTGCCTGAAGTGTAGTGGTCTCCGGCACATTGTGGTCTTTCACTGTTACATTATGCGGCGTGCTTACGTGTATTAATTCATCCTGCGAAAGATTTAGATCGCCAATTGCCGATGATTCCTCCACATCAGACGCCTCTTCCGCGGCTGAATCGAGTTTATTTAAATGCTTTGGCACCGGGTGAGGTACTTGGTTTCCACTTCCAGCTGGAGATGTGGTGGTTGATTTATTGATTTGGAATGAAGGGGGGACTGTTACTTTAGGAACAGATTTCCCCCTCACTTTTGCCAAGATGTCCGCCCACCTTTGTGGGTCAATCTTTTTATTAGACATATTGACTCTTCTGCGTGAGTCCCATCTTCTCCTGCCTTCTGCCGCGGTCTTCCCCCTACCCCTCTGTAGCCCTTTCCTTAGTTTGATGGATTCTACTTTGGAATGGTCCTGTGTGCCATCGGCATGAAGGTTTCTTCGTCCAGCCGGTGTCCCGCCAGTGTATTTGTTGTAGGTGACCTGTTTCTGGCTTTCATATGCTGTCTCTCTACCCGACCCCTCCTGTTCTTCCTCTGCTTTTATGAAGACTTTAGGAGGGGGCACTCTAATAGCCTTCCCCTTTTTGACTGGCTGGCTGTGCAACTTTTTAATGACTGCCACGTTAACAGTCAGTGAATCTAAGCCGTACTTGTTAATGGCTATACACCTGTAGTGCCCACTGTTGCCAACATGGCTAGTTTTGATGACTAACGTGCCGTTCTCCCCAACAAATCCACTCGTAGTGTTGGATGGGGCACTGAGCACATTCTTATTTGGAAGGATCCAACTCAGCTGGGCATCTGGTACTGAGATGGCAGTGCAGGGCAGAGAGATGGTATCTCCAGAATGCACAGTGATGCCATTTTCTTTGACTTGAGATGCATGGACTCTTGCAGGTTGCACAGTAACTCTATAGGCCATTGTATCTGTATCATCCTTAATTGTCCCAATGCACTGATATAAGCCTGAATCATAGTGATCTACGGCCTTTACGATTAATTTCCCAGTGTTCGAGACGGAAATACGGTTATCGCCACTGCTGTACGGGGCTTTCAGTTGGGTGCCATCAGGAAGCAGCCACTGTATCGATGGACTCCCTGAAGCAACGACCTGACAGTTTAGCTGCAGCATAGTCCCGGTGACTGCAACGTGAACCCTCTTTGTCCCGTCGTTTTCTTTTATTAAAACCCAGCTGCTCTTGTCTCTTGCGGCATCGCCAATTGGAAAATGTTGCGACAGATACATCGAGAACAGGAGGACGACGTGGCTTGCAGTAGTATGCCTTCTATCGAGCTGGATGGTGGCATACTGTTGCATCAACCATGAGGGCTCAGCCATAACGTTAGCTCTTACACCGGTGTAGTAGTAAGCATCATTGTCAATGGCTTGCCTATATCGATAGCTCAACCTAGGCTCTTTGGACAACATTAAGTCCCTTTGTAGTTTTACAGGCATTTCACTGTAGTAGGCAATAAGTTTCCATAGTCTTTCCATGTTTTCTTGATCCATATGGCATATAAGATTTACTGAAAGGGTCATGTTGACTGCAATTTCTTGTTGATTTAGACGATGCCATTGAATCCTCGTATCGTCCCTCAGTCTGTTGACTTGGCAGATCAAGTTGTTGTTGTTTCCTTGCTGGTCAGTTAAGTTCAAAGCCATGCTCCCGAATGGCTTTTGATAGTGTTGATGTGATAGATCTTCACCTTCATCGTCTTCCCATTCAGTATTGTTACTCTTCTTCAATGGGGATTCGATTGTTGGCTTTGTACACGTCAGGTCGTTGGAATCCAATTTAAAAAGCTCTTTTTTGGTGAACTGTTTGGGCTTGGAACACACGGAGCACAGCCGCCCTCCTGGATACGTTCTGTCCTTTTTACATTTCACCACACCTGCACAGGGGAAGAAAAAAAAAACATCAAAGTAGTTGACGGGAACTGTTTCTGCTTGTGCCGATTTCTTCTCCTTTTGTTCCACGTCTCTTCTGAGCAGGCTGAGACCTGCTAGGGTACAGTCCCATAGGCGCTTGATGCCATGTTGTACCTCTCCCAAGAGGCAATTCTGCACTTCCTAGATAGTGGGTCTGATGATCCAACCCTTGTGCGGTAGTTGGAACATAGGAACAAGAGTCAGCCTTTCAGCCCCTCGAGCCTGTTCCGCCATTCAATTAGATCATTGCTGATCTGTATCTCAACTCCATCCACCCGCCTTGGTTCCGTAACCCTTAATAGCCTTGCCTAACAAAAACCTATCAACCTCAGTTTTGAAATTTTCAATTGAACTAGACTCAACAATTTATTGGGGGAGAGTGTTCCAGATTTCCACTACCCTTTGTGTGAAGAAGTGCTTCCCGACATCACCCCTGAATGGCCTAGCTCTAATTTTTAGATGATGCCCCCTTGCACTAATCAGACGCTCCAATCACCTTGTGGGGCTGCCCCCTACTTTTAATATTTTTCAGGGGCCTAAACGGCCTCAAGCACACCTGTGTACATGCCCTCAGCACCTTTTGCACTGCTTACCCACTCTGGGGCATGCTAGGAGGCTTGGGCATGTTACAGACTTTGTGCCCAATAAGACGGAATTGGCGATTGGGCTGTTGTCATCAATGAATGTCAGCAGGCTATTCAACATTGAGCGCACCACAGTCGATCCCAATCCCATTCTCGCCTGATGCCCAAACACCAGGCACTTTCCAGCAGGAATCAGTGGATAGGGATCAGGAGCCCTTCCTGATTTTTCCCATTCCCAATCCCCACTGCTTCTGGTTTGCTTGACTCAGCTTTTCATTTTGAGCTAATTCGAATCATCGTACTGAAAAGTGAAGCTGCAAACACTACTTTAATTCCTTTGTTTGCAGAATAGCTATAAAGGCAATGAAAAATATTGTAGTTCAGCTGCTTACTCAAACTGTGTATTGATTCATTTTGGTTTTGTAAAAAAAAACTGTAAAGGCAAAAGAGCCAGATGATAACATAGGAGCAGGAGGAGGCCATTCAACCCCTTGGGCCTGCTCCGTCATTCAGTTAGATCATGGCTGATCTGTACCTCAACTCCATTTGCCTGCCTTTGCTCCATATCCCTTGATACCCTCACCCAACAAAAATCTATCGATCTCAGTCTTGAAAGCTCCAATTCCCCCAGCATCCACAGCCTTTTGACGGGGAGAGAATTCGAGATTTCTACTACCCTTTGTGAAAAAGTGCTGCATGATTTCCTTCCTAAATAGTCTGGTTCTAATTTTAAGATTGTGTCCCCTCGTTCTTGATTCCTTCACTGGAGGAAACAGATAAGGAGAATTAGGCGGTGGATTGGGCTTTACGCGTGTGATTGGGATTCAATTCTAGCCCAGAATAATGGGATAAAATCTTGTTCTGTCTGAGGGCTGTAAGGATCCTATCTAAAGTGACCTTGTGCAAGTCTCTGCCCAGTTTCAGTGGGACTGACATCGAATTGACAATCTCAATCAAAGAGGTCATGGAATACTGGTATTGGAAATGGGAAAAAAAAATCACAATGGTGCAGTAGGGGGAGCTCTGCTGAATTTACAGCCGATGTGCATTTTTGGGGAGAATTACATAGAATTTAGACCACAAGAACAGGCCATTCAGTCCAAACTGGTCTATGCCGATCTTTATGCTCCACATGACCCTTCTCCCACTCTATTTACATCATCTCACCCTATCAACATATCCTTCAATTCCTTTCTACCTCATTAACTTATCTAGCTTCCCCTTAAAGACATCTATGCTATTCACCTCCACCACTCCATGTGGTAGCAAGTTCCATATTCTTGCCGCTCTCTCAGTAAAGAAGTTTCTCCTGAATTCCTTATTGGATTTATTAGGTATTTATACAAAATATAATCTTATATTTCTGACCCCTAGTTTTGGACTCTCGCACAAGTGGCAACATCTTTTCTACGTCTACCCTATCAAACCCCTTCATAACTTTAACGACCTCGATCAGGTTACTTCTCAGTCTTCCCTTTTCTAGAGAAAAGAGCCCCAGCCTGTTCAGAGTGGAAGGGGCGATTCACTGCGCATCTAAATGTGCTGCACCTCACCTGGGAGTACACAGACACGGCAAATGCAAAATGCTCCATTTCCCAAAACCGACATTCCTCCCCTTGATGAGCGCAAAAATACAGATAAACTAACTCGACGTGCACATTCCTACTTTTGTGCAAAGTCACTGATTACCTCCAGCCTCTTTTTCCCAGACCAGCAGCCATTTTAACCTGCAGTCACATGACCACGGATTCCCGTGCAGGTAGATGCTTTCCAGTTGTGACATAGAGTGGAGCATTTCCCTGGGCAGCGCCCTGATGGAATTATCCGAGAGGTAGAGGTGCTTTATTGACGAAATTTTAAAATGCCGTAGAAATGAAAAGGTTACGAAGGTGTTTGGATGGATTTGCTGCAACAGATTTCCTTCGAGCTGCACCAGTTTCAGGGAAGTCAGTCCGTAGAATGCGCCTGGTTGAATGAACTCAATCTTGTTGTGGTCTACGTGCAACCGTAATAAATTCACCAGTCCCTGAAATGTCTGCCCTGTTATGGCACTCACTTTATTGTAGCTCATTTTAAGTACCTGCAAGAGACGAATAATTAAGTTCAACAATAAAGGGGCAATTCGGAAAACAAAACTAAATCAGTTCAGTATGCAGAATGATTTGTACCAAAGCACCAAGGCACTATATTAACAAAAAGCATATGCAGAACATTCACAGATCATTGAGGTGGTCTTGTGTTGCCCACACAAGAGATTTACTGAACCTTATTGTATCATCTTGGGTGGTTCGAGGGGATAAAAGAGATGGAGGAAGGAAAAGTTAGCGAGGAAATAGCTATGGCATTAACCGGTAGGGATCTGGCACAGGTCAACAGCGAGAAGCTAACTAGGCAGAAGAATACGGGGAAAAGTAGGCAATATTCCATTGTATTGACATCTTGGGCCGTATTTTCCGATCGCAGGCTTCCCGTGTGCGGAGGCCTCCGATCTGGAAAAAATCTACGCACTTACCTGAGGGCTCCCGAGGTGCGTATAGTTCCGCTCCTGGGCCTCTCCAAACTCCAAGTGCGCAGGGCCCACGTCTCCCAGAGGCGCAGGCGGTTCGCAAGCGTCCCTGGGATCACGTGGGCCATGGGGAGCCAATCAAAGAAGGGAATCTCCCTTCATACACTTGACAGATAGACCCGTCAAATATATGAATGGAGATCAATGAAAAAACACTGTAAAACATTAAATACATTTTTAAAAAACCATCACCTTTTTAAAATTAGTTGAAATTACAATAAATTAAATATTTTAAACAAAAATGTAATTTTTTGAAAAAAATAATTAAAGTTTTTTACGGGGCTAAAAATAAACGTACCTTTTTTAAAAAAAAGTATTTTTAAATGATAAATGACTGAAAAAAAATGTTTAAACTTTTTTCAACTCTTATACCAGGCGTAAGAATTCTAAGGGTTTTCTGCGGGCGGAGGGTCTCCAAAAAGCGGAACTATCCGCCCGCAGAGGCCCTTCTCCAGGGCTGGCGTCCGATCTGTCAAGAGCATTCTTCACAGATCGGAAATGCCGGTTTTCAGCGCATGCGCGTACACACCTGTAGGAATCGGAATATACGGGCCCTTATAATTTGCTTGCAATCACTTTTTTTCTCCTTCAGCCAGGAGGAGTGGGACACTTGGGATGCAGAGTTCTCCATAGCTGTAGTCAATAACAGTTTATACCTAATCAACAACAAGTACCTTATCATGATGTGGGCAATATATTGGCCCAGAATTTGCGGTGGGTAATAAAAGCGAACGAACAGTGTGAATCCTGAAGTTGTGGTCAATCATTTACTGTTCCGACACTGGCTGCGCTGTGGCACTCCACCACCTCCACCCCCGCCTCCAATTTCCAATATATTTAGCACAGGTAGATTCACAATGGCTCCGCTAAGTTAAATTACCTGTGTAGAAAGAGGGAGAGAAAGGATATACTTGCCATAGAGGGAATGCAGCGAAGGTTCACCAGACTGATTCCCGGGATGGCAGAACTGTCATATGAGGAGAGATTGAGTCGACTAGGCCTGTATTCACTAGAGTTTAGAAGAATGAGAGGGGATCTCACTGAAACATAGAATTCTGACAGGGCTAGACAGACTGGATGCAGGGAGGATGTTTCCCCTGGCTGGGGGGCTCGAGAACGAGGGGTCACAGTCTCAGGATACGGGGTAGGACATTTAGGACTGAGATGAGGAGAAATTTCTTCACTCAGAGGGTGGTGAACCTGTGGAATTCTCTACCCCAGAAGGCTGTGGAGGCCAAGTCACTGAATATATTTAAGAAGGAGATAGATAGATTTCTAGACACAAAAGGCATCAAGGGGTATGGGGAGAGAGCGGGAATATGGTATTGAGATAGAGGATCAGCCATGATCATATTGAATGGCGGAGCAGGCTTGAAGGGCCGAATGGCCTACTCCTGCTCCTATTTTTCTATGTTTCTATGTTTCTATGAGAGACATTAGGCAAAGAGAGATAAGGGGTGGGACAAAAAGGAGAGGTAGAGACAGCAACTCTCATGATTAAGCAAGAGAATCTCCATGCAGCCGTGCCCTTCACCCTGATTTCTGAGAGAGAAGAAGGTGTGACTCAATGGCTTTTCTTTGCTCAAACATCCTTCTAAACCTTGTGTATTTTTAAGTTTGTGGTATTTACCCTTGTAGAAAAAAAAAAGCACAAATACAATTTTAAATAATTTATAAAGTTACGTCTAGGAACCAAGTACTACCTGCAATGATTGCAAATCTTTGAAAGCTCCATCTGGGACCCTTTGGATGTCATTTCCATGCAGCATTAGAAGCTCCAGCTTCTGAAGTCCACCAAAGGAAACTTCGCTCACAGATTGTATATTGTTAAATCTGTAAGAATATGAAAGAAGCAGATCACTCTCCCGCACATTGGTGGGGGGTGGGGGGGGGGGGGGGGGGGGGGGAAATAACACAGCACACACTTGAGAACAAACCTTTCTGAACTTTCTATACCAGGCACTGCACTTAACAGCTGAGCTATTGGGAGAATTTACTTTTTCTGGTTGTCGTCTAATCCTTATTTCTTACAGTAGATTTGAGTGCTGACTAATCAACAAGGATAAAGAAAAGAAAGAAAGACTTGCATTTATATAGCGCTTTGTGACTTCAGGACATCCCAATGCGCCTTGCAACCAACAAAGTACTTTTGAAGTGTAGTCACTGTCGTAATGTAGGAAACACGGCAGCCAATTTGCACACAGCAAGCTCCCACAAACAGCCGTGTGATAACGACCAGATCATCTGTTAGTTGAGGAATATTGGCCATGACACTGGGCAAGTTCCCCCCGTTCTTCTTCAAATAGTGCCATTGGATCTTTTATGTCCACCTGAGAGGGCAGACGGTGCCTTGGTTTAACATCTCATCCAAAAGACGGTACCGCTGAGAGTGCAGCACTCCTTCAGTACGGCACTGAGAGTGTCAACCTAGATTTTGTGCTCAAGTCTCTGGAGTGGGGCTTGAACCCACAACCTCCTTGACTTAGAGTGCTACCCACTGAGCCACTGGCTGACACCGTACATGTCAATCACACAACTGACATACTGAATTTATACGAGGATCATTCTATTCACCCCTGGAGTTAAACATTTTCCAGCAAAATTGCTATCAGCTTGTATGCTCAATGCAAATGAAAACACTTATGCCCTTTGTAGACATTCTATGTAATTATACTTCACAGATTTAAGAATCACACAGATTTTAGCAGCCATATCCAGAAGAGTACCAACCCTAAATTGATTCTTTCCACCTCCTTCGGTATTCTGGCGGGCACTGCTGGCAGCGATCGAAAGGTGCAGTGAACTTCAGTGGAGAAATAACAGGCACAGGGATGAGGGCATGTGAGTGTCAGGCGTGGGAAGCCCAGAGACAGAATCAGCACCATGGAGAGGGTCCCCACGTGGACCATATTGCGCGACTCCTCCAGCATCGTCGCCATTCTTCTGTAAGAGTTGCTGGGGCTTGTACACAGCGTGCAGTAGAATGTAGGACAAGGCTGTTTGCCTTTCAGCACACGAGCGGTGCAAATTCTACCTTTGTTCTCTCAGGAAATGTCAAAACGTTGCCATTTTTCCAGCGTTGAGTGATCCATCAGAAAGGGCGGCTGCTGAAAGTGTAGTTGATGACCTGGGGGAAGCGCAAAGTTCTGGCTCGTTCTGTCAGAAAAAAAGAAACCATTCAGCTATTGGTCAATAGGTATCCAAAACATGAAGCGTGGTAGAAGAAAAGGACATGTGTCTCGTCAAGTCCATTCCTTCCACAGACCGTGTACAATCCACTCTATTAGGGACTCAACCCAACCCATTTATTCCTCTGAAGGAAGGTTCTGCACAGCTACACCCTACACCAAAAGGTAAATTCAGCAAACATCCAGAATGTCTATCTAACCTTACATCCTAGACACATCCTTAATGTTTGGCATGATGTTTCCATGGTCCCATTAATGCAGGAACCATCAATGGAGCTGGACTCTGCTCTCCATCTTAGCACCTGTTAGTGTTTCCTTGGGGATGAAGCAAAGTGTGCCAAAAACACCTGATCCCCTGTGGTATTGGAGTAATGGTTAAAAAAAATATATAAATATTTGCTCATTTTGGTAAAGCGTATGGTTATGTCACCCGCCATTGCCATATTTAAAACTGTACCACTGAGTTTAAGCACTTTAAAAAATATATATAACCACATAGGCACCACAATATTTAACATTTGTAAAGTCCTACTCTACTGCTTAAAATATTTTCTTTTCTTTAACAACCATGTCCTTCCAGTCTCAGCAGATTCCATACGTCAAACAATGTAATGCAAACCAGCTTTGCTCCATAGCAAATCTACCTATCTACAAGTTGTTGTTGTATCTATCTATATCTATCTCCATCAACTCTCTCTATATCTATCTATTTATTAAAAAATTAAGCCAGTCATTTCTTGCTTGTGTTTCTCAACCTGTGGAGGAGCCAGAATAGCCTCTAATTGATGTCAGTATCTGCCTGTTTACAGCAATTTCACCTTGTGGCCTTTTTGGGATGCAATTTGACTTTAGCAGCAGAATCGTGCATTGTATGTTACTTGTTATAATGCCCGTAGTTTTGTAAAAACCAACAGAGTTTAGAAGAATGAGAGGGGATCTCATTGAAACTTATAAAATTCTAACAGGACTAGACAGACTAGATGCAGGAAGGATGTTCCCGATGGTGGGGGAGTCCAGAACCAGGAGTCATAGTCTAAGGATAAGGGGTAAGCCATTTAGGACTGAGATGAGGAGGAATTTCTTCACCCAGAGAGTGGTGAACCTGTGGAATTCTCTACCACAGAAGACAGTTGAGTCCAATTCATTAAATATATTCAAGAAGGAGTTAGATATATTTCTTAAGGCTAAGGGGATCAAGGGATATGGGGAGAAAGCAGAGACAGGGTACTGAATTTGGATGATCAGCCATGATCGCATTGAATGGCGGAGCAGGCTCGAGGGGCCGAATGGCCTACTCCTGCTCCTATCTTCTATGTTTCTAACTTATCATGAACAATACCTAAGGAGATTTGCCTTCTCAGGTATGCAATATCATAGGAACATAGTTGATGCCCTTGACGTCAGTGATAACGTATTCAGGCTGTCCTAAAAGGAAAATGCTTGGGGTTTTCTGCACTCTAATAGGAGCAAGAGTAGGCCATTCAGCCTCTCGAGCCTGTTCCACCATTCAATTAGATCATGGCTGATCTGTACCTCAACTCCATTGATTTGCCTCAGCTCCATATCCCTTGATACCTTTACCTAACAACAATCTATCGATATCAGTCTTCAAAGCTCCTATTAAGAACATATTGGCCCAGAAATTGGATTTCGATGGTTGCCGCGGGGGTAAGGATCCCCCGCGATATCGCACTCCGCGCCTACCTTTATGGTTCGGGCCTACACGAACTTCAGTTCCTGGACCTCTCCCTGGTGCCGGCGCGCAGTGTATGCGTGTCCCAGAGGTGCAGTTAGTGCGATGCGACCTCTGTGATCACGTGGGCCAGTTAGAGCCAATGGCAGCACACCATCTTTCATTCATAGTTTTGACAGGAAGAGCTGTCAAAACTATGAATACAACAAGCTCCCAAAAGAACAGCTAAACCTCAATTAAATTTAAAAAAAAGCCATCACATTAATAAAATAACTATAGTTAAATAAATTAACCACTTTAAACAAAAATTTAAATTTTTGAAAAATTTAAATTCTTTTTAAAAGTTATAAAAATAAACTTACCTTTCTTTAAAGTCTCTAAAAAAGATAAACCTGTTGAAAAAAATTTAAAATAATACTTAATTAACTACTTACCTTGTTAAAAGGGGGTCTTACGCCTGCTTTCTTTATGTGTAAAATCTTCAACACTTACCTGCGCGTTCAAACCTGAAAAAAAAACTAAGTGCGCTGCGTGCGCACAACCTGTAGCGCGCACGCGGTTCACTTAGGAACCTGCCCCCTTCGCAATACCCGAAGTGCCGGTTTCCCGCGCTTGCACAGTGCATGCAGGAAACCGGCACTTCGGGACCTAATACGCGAGAGTACACAGTGCGTAATCTCCCGTATTAGGTCTAATTTTCGGGCCAATAAATAGGAGCAGGAGTAGGCCATTCGGCCCTTCGAGTCTGCTCGTCATTCAACCAGATCAAGGCTGATCTTCTACCTTAACTCCACCTTCCCGCACTATCCCTATATCCCTTGATTCCCTTAATCTATCGATCTCTGTCTTGAATATACTCAACGACTAGGCATCCACAGGCAACTGGGATAGAGAATTCCAAAGATTCACAACCCTTTGAGTGAAGAAATTTCTCCTCATCTTAGTCCTAAATGGCCGACCCCTTATTGTCCCAGCCTGGGGATTTCTGCACTCCCTGTGCCACTCTATAAATTGCTCTTAGCTTCCCATATGCCCTATGTGCTGCTTTTACTGGTTACAGATCAGGTTATGCATCTTCTCACCGGTTCTACGAAACATCTTAGAACAGGCATTTCTGTTAAATGTCAATCCTCAGAAATTCAGGGAGGAACCCTCCAATTGTTCCTTAACAAACAAAAACACCCTGATCACAGGATCCATCCACGAACATACTTTACACCTGTTTACTCCCACCATGGGCAAAAGGTAGCACCAACTCCATTAACACTAACAGATTACCTGACAGCACTTTAATGCTTAGTTAGCACTTGGTAAAACACAGAGGAGATGGGCCCCAATATTAACTCCCATCAACTAATGGAGAAACCACTTAAGACACCCTTTGTTCTAACACATGACAACACTTTTTGATACAGCGCATTTTTTAATAGCGTTCAAACTAGTCGCGAAACCTTAGTATAGCACTCTCTGGTAGAGCACATTGCCTCTATTCTCTCACTAGTAGAGAAACCATAAAAAAAACACCTTTGTAACACATCCCTTTTGTAGCACGTTTACTGTCTGACTCCGAGTGACACCTTTACAGACAGGATGGCCTATACTTACATTCTTTAACCCATGAGAATGATGGTTCTCAAGCTGGACTCTGTTTACACGGCCGGTCACGTGACCTTGGTTCACTTGCTGAGCAATGCAGGAGCGAGATCACCAGAACCTGCAGAGTTGTATAAAGAAAGACTTGCATTTATATAGTGCCTTTCATAAGAACAGAAGAACATAAGAAATAAGAGCAGGAGTAGGCCATAGGGCCCCTCGAGCCTGTTCCGCCATTCAATAAGATCATGGCTGATCATCGACCTCAACTCCACTTTCCTGCCCGATCCCCATATCCCTTGATTCCCCTAGAGTCCAAAAATCTATCGATCTCAGCCTTGAATATACTCAAAGGGGGAAAAATTAGGTCGCGCCCCGTTTGGGGCGCAAATATCGTCTGGACGCAAATATTAGCGCCTGGCGCTAATTATCGGCACTGACTGGAAACTTCACTTTTACCGCCCCGGGAGGTGAGTGGAGCGCTAAATCAGGCGCTGCACACCTGTCTTAAGGCGCAAAGGCCAAGGAGTGAGGCGCTAACTCAGCGCGCGAGCGCAGCGCAGCTGCTGCCAGTTAGCGAGTGAACACAGACACACTGGCGCCGGACACTTCTTAAAGCGGGGGGGGCCACTTGCTCCCCAGTCACACCCTGCTCATTGCAGCCTTGAATCTCAGCCTGGAGAGACCTGTGAATCCATTTTGCTGCCAAGCATGGAGAGGGTGAGAGAACGAGCTCATCGCTTCACCGAGCGGGCCTTGGATGCTATGGTTGATGCAGTGGAGCGCAGCCTTCCACCAGCCTTGCTGCAGCCACTGAGGTCCCATTACGGAGGAGCAGTAGGGTTAGAAGGGGGGAAGTGCGCAAGGGAAGGAGATCACCCTCGAAGGGCAAAAAGTAGGAGGTGTGACAAAATGCTGGTCATTTTTTTATTAAAGGCCGAGGTTCATGGTCCAACTTTTGTTTAGTGTTTTGGACATTATCTCCAGGTTGTGAGAACCAGTTATATTATTGACTGTTTTTTTGTGTTTATTTCTATGAGTTTGTCATGAGGAATTGACACACACAGAGTTTGTAAAATAAATAAGTTTCTGTATTCAAAATATACATGGCTGGTGGTTGGAATTATTGGTGCCTTGGCCGGCTTAGGGGTTGCGTGCTGGGTTGATTAGTGTTTGTAGCAATGGCAGGGGCCCTAGAAGCGGCTTGCTATTAGTCGTTGACGGACGGCCCTTGCAGTTTGACCATTGTGGGCCGCCCTCCTGCCTTGGTGCTGCTGATGATCATCGTCCTCGTCCTCTTCCTCCTCTTCCTCCTCCTCCTCTGGTGGTGCTACAAGGCCTGGTGGCATTGGCTGGGTCCTGAGGATTGCCATGTTGTGCAACATGCAGCACACGACTACGAAGTTCGAAACTTGCTCAGGCGAGTACTGCAGGGCTCCTCCGGAATGGTCCAGACAGCGGAACCGTTGTTTCAGCACGCCGATTGTGCACTCAATAATGTTCCTGGTTGCTTGATGGCTTTCATTGTACCGCAGCTCAGCAGGGGTGTTTGGCGTACGGAGCGGTGTCATCAGCCAGGTGCTCAATGCGTACCCCTTGTCCCCCAGAAGCCAACCAACTGGCTGATGCGGTGCCTCGAAAACTTCTGCCACAGTAGTCTGGCGCAGGATGAAAGCATCGTGGCAGCTGCCCGGATAGTGGGCATTGACAGCGAGTATCACCTGTCTGTGGTCACAGACCAACTGCACATTCAAGGAATGGAACCCCTTTCTGTTCCTGAATTCCTCTGCATTCTCTCGCGGAGCACGCAAAGCCACATGCGTGCAGTCAATGGCGCCCTGCACCATGGGGAAGCCCGCTACCCTCGCAAAGCCCAGAGCACAGTCACGCTGCTTGTCTGGGGTCATAGGGAAAGAGATGAAGTCTCGTCTCCTTCTGAAGAGGGCATTGGTGACCTGCCGGATGCAGCGATGCACCGCAAACTGGGAGATATTGGCGAGGTCCCCAACAGCAGCTTGGAATGAGCCAGTGGCGTAGAAGTTCAAAGCCACTGTGACCTTCACTGCCACCGACAGAGACGTCCTGGACCTCAGCTGAGGCTGCAGATCTGGCTGCAGCAGGTGGCAGAGCTCAGTGACCACCTCCTTGCTGAATCGCAGCCTTCGCAAACACAGCTCCTCGGACATATGGATGTAGGAGAGCTGTTCACGATATACCCTGGGAGGGTAAGCTCTCCT
This sequence comes from Squalus acanthias, assembly GCA_030390025.1. Lineage (NCBI taxonomy): Eukaryota > Metazoa > Chordata > Chondrichthyes > Squaliformes > Squalidae > Squalus > Squalus acanthias. The sequence continues at coordinate 9,981,070 of CM059431.1, read as the reverse complement.
GTACATGCGCCTGATGGCCCTCCTCCGTCTGGCCATCATTGCCACTCTCTGTCTGCGTCTCGGTATCCTCCGATTCAGCTGGAGCAGGACGACGCCCCCAATCATTGCAGCCCCCATATTCTCTTTGCCAGAAAAGTAATGAGGTACAGCAACTAAAGTAGCAACAAAGTTAGGATAAATAGGCAAAACTACCTCACAAAGCGTTGAGTCAATGTAAAAGTCTCTCTCTCTCTCTCTCCGAATCTCTCTCTCTCTCTCAGAATGAGTGGTGCATAAATGTCGACCACAGAAAAAGACAGGAAGAGGCCCCCTTTAAATAGCGCCCCCCCCAGCCCCACACCGATTGATAGCGTTCCAGTCTTCCGGTCGTTGGAAGCTCCAGGCGGTAAGGCAGGGGGCGCCACTCAATTTCCGCTCCGGGGCGCCACAAGGGCGTTGCACCATGGAATGACGTCACAATCTGCGCGCGCAGGTGGTCGCAGCGGTAAGTTTTAGCGCTGCCGCACAATCTCAAGTTAAGTTCTCGAGCGGCGCAAACATCGCTGCGCCCGGGCGTTAGCGGCTTAACGCCCCATTAGCGCCCTCTTAAGGCGCTAACGGGAGGCGCAACCAAGTGAATTTTTACCCCAAAGTCTCAGCATTCATAGCCCTCTGGGGCAGAGAATTCCAAAGATTCACAACCCTCTGAGTGAAGAAATTCCTCCTCATCTCAGTCTTAAATGGCCGACCCCTTATCCTGAGACTATGCCCCCTAGTTCTAGACTCTCCAGCCAGTGGAAACAACCTCTCAGCATCTACCCTGACAATCCCCCTCAGAATCTTCTATGTTTCAATGAGATCACCTCTCATTCTTCTAAACTCCAGAGAGTATAGGCCCAATCTACTCAATCTCTCCTCTTAGGACATCCCTCTCATCCCAGGAATCAATCTAGTGAACCTTTGTTGCACCGCCTCCAAGGCATGCATTTCCTTTCTCAGATAAGGAAACCAAAACTGTGCACAGTACTCCAGGTGTGGTCTCACCAAAGCCCTGTACAATTGTAGTAAGACTTCCTTACTTTTGTACTCCAACCCCCTTGCAATCACTTGTATGCAAAGTCATCGGAATGAAAGCAACATATGCTTCTTTTGACTTTCCCTTCGCAAAGAACAGAACGTTTAGCAAACATCTTCCAGTTGAAAACAGCCCCTCATTATATTTATGGCATTGTCACCATAATTCATGAGTCTGCCTCAGACACAAACTGGAAGTGGTGCCAGTCTCTAGTTAGCGCTGTGCTGGCACCGTGTCAGGCACCATGATGCCCTGCAAGTATAATATGATTGGGCAAAGTCAACACGGATTTATGAAAGGGAAATTGTGTTTGGTAAATCTAATAGAGTTTTTTGAGGTTGTAACTAGCAGGATAGATAAGGGGGAACCAGTGGATGTGGTGTATTTGGATTTTCAGAACGCATTCGATAAGGTGCCACACAAGAGGTTATTACACAAAATTAGGGCTCCTGGGATTGGGGGGTAATATATTAGCATGGATTGAGGATTGGTTAACGAGCAGAACACAGAGAGTAGAAATAAACGGGTCATTTTCGGGTTGGCCGGCTGTAACTAGTGGGGTACCGCAAGGATCAGTGCTGGGGCCTCAGCTATTTTCAATCTATATCAATGACTTAGATGAGTGGACCGAGTGTAATGTATCCAAGTTTGCTGATGATACAAAGTTAGGTGGGAAAGTAAGCTGTGAGGAGGATGCAAAGACGCTGGAAAGGGATATAGACAGGTTAAGTGAGTGGGCAAGAACATGGCAGATGGAATCTAATGTGGAGAAGTGTGAAGTTATCCACTTTGGTAGGAAAAATAGAAAAGCAGAATATTTTTTAAATGGAGACTGCGAAATGTTGTTATTCAGAGGGAACTGGGTGTCCTTGTACACGAATCATAGAAAGTTAACATGCAGGTACAGTAAGCAATTAGCAAAGCAAATGGTATGTTAACCTTTATTGCAAAGAGATTGGAGTATAACAGTAAATGGGGGAGAAATTTGGTATCGCCCCATTTGGGGCGCAATTATCGGCCGGGCGCAAAGTTTAGTGCCTGGCGCTAATTATCACCTCCGACTGCAAACACGGCTTCTATCACCCCTGGAGGTGATTGGAGTGCTAAATCAGGCGCTACACACCTCTCTTAAGGCGCTAACGCTGAAGAGCGAGGCGCTACCGAGGAGCGCTGGCGAAGCTCATGTGATGTCAGTCAGCAATGGAACACAGACACACTGGCGCCATACAGTTCTTAAAGGGGAGGGTCGATCTTGCTCTCCATCACACCCTGCTCAGTGCAGCCTTGAATCTCGGCTGGAGAGACCTGTACATCAATTCTGCTGGAAAGAACAATGGAGAGGCCCAGGGAAAGAGCTCAGAGTGCAGCCCCCATAATCTCTTCTAAATCGATGCAAGGAAGGTCAAATCAAAATGAACCTGCAAAGTGCTGCTCAGTACCCAAAACTCCTTTACACAGCGTTGAATCTCTCCAAAAGTCTCTCTCTCTCTCTCTCTCTCTCAGAAAGCATGGTGCAAAAATGTCGCCGACAAAAAAAGGCAGGAAGCGTTCGGCTTTAAATAGCGCTCCCCCAGTCCCTTCCCAACTGCAAAATGCTCCCCTCAGCCTGTCGTTGCTAGCGGCAGGCGTTAATGCAGGGGGCGCCACTCAATATCCGGTCCGGGGCGCTACCAGAGCGTTGCACGCTCAACTGACGTCACGATCTGCGGACGCAGGAGATCATGGCGGTAGTGTTTAGTGCCGCCACGAAATGTCTGGTCAATTACGCGAGCGGCGCAAACATCGCCGCGCCCGGGCGCTAGTTGCTTTGCACCCCATTAGCGCCCTCTTAGGACACTAACGGGAGGCGCAAAGCAACCGAATTTTTCCCCCAAGAAGGCTTACTACAATTATTTAGGGCCTGGTGAGACCACACCTGGAGTACTGTGCACAGTTTTGCTCTCCTTACCTAAGGAAGGATGTACTTGCCTTAGAGGGAGTGCAACAAAGGTTCACCAGACTGGTTCCTGGGATAGAGGGATTGTCCTATGAAGAGAGATTGAGTAGACTAGGCCTATATTCCCTGGAGTTTAGAAGAATGAGAGGTAATCTCATTGAAAGATAAGGGGCTAAAAATTCAGTCGCGCCCATTTGGGGCGCACATATCGTCCGGGCGCAAAAATTAGCGCCTGGCGCTAATTATCGCCACTGACTGGAAACTTCACTTTTAATTATGATCTAATTGGGATTACGGAAACATGGTTGCAGGGTGAGCAGGGCTGGGAGCTTAACATACAGGGGTATTCAGTATTTAGGAAGGATCGACAAAAAAGAAAGGGAGGAGGGGTAGCATTGCTGGTAAAAGAGGGGATAAATGCAATTGAAAGGAAGGATATTAACTCAGTTAATACAGAATCTATATGGGTGGAGCTAAGAAATAGCGAGGGGCGAAAAACATTAATAGGAGTGGTATATAGGCCTCCAAATAGTAAAATAGAGGTTGGGGAGGGCATCACGAGGGAAATTAGAGAAGCGTGCAATAAGAGCACAGCTGTCATCATAGGTGACTTTAACTTACATATAGATTGGACTAGCCTAATCAGTAAAAATAATGAGGAGGAGGAATTCCTTGAGTGTTTAAGGGATGGTTATCTGGATCAATATGTCGAGGAACCAACTCGGGAACAGGCTATATTGGACTGGGTACTGTGCAATGAGAAGGGACTAATTAGTAATCTTGTTGTACGGGGACCCTTGGGTCAGAGCGATCATAACATGATCGATTTCTCACTCGAAATGGAGAGCGAAGAAATTGACTCAGAGACTAAGGTCCTGAATTTAAACAAGGGGAATTATGATGCCATTAGACGGGAACTGAGTAGGTCTGATTGGACAACGTTCCTGGGAGGACTGGAGGTAGATAAACAATGGCAAGCATTTAAAGATAGAATGACAAAATTGCAAAAATTGTTTATACCAATCTGGCATAAAAGGAAATCTAAAAAGGTGACTCAACCGTGGATAACAGGGGAAATTAGAGACAGCATAAAATCCAAAGATAGGGCGTATAAAATAGCCAAAAAAAGCGCCAGAGCGGAAGATTGGGAACAGTTTAAGATAGAGCAAAGGAGGACAAAGGGCTTAATCAAGAGGGGCAAAATAGCTTACGAAAGCAAGCTGGCGGAAAATATAAAAACTAACTCCAAAAGCTTTTATAAGTATATCAAGAGGAAAAGACTGGTGAAAACCAAAGTTGGCCCATTGCAGTCAGATACGGGGGAATATATAACGGGAAATAAGGAAATGGCAGACCAACTAAATGCATACTTTGGGTCAGTCTTTACGAAGGAAGACACAAAAAACCTCCCTGGGATAGCGGGAAAAATAGGGACATTGGCAAAGGAGGAACTGACGCAAATCAATATCTCTAAGGATATGGTGTTAAGGAAGCTAAAGGGATTGAAGGCGGACAAATCCCCAGGGCCTGATAACATGCATCCTAGGGTACTGAAGGAGGTGGCCCTAGAGATAGCGGATGCACTAAGTATGATTTTTCAGAATTCATTAGACTCGGGAACAGTGCCCATGGATTGGAGGGTAGCTAACGTTACCCCACTATTCAAAAAGGGGGGTAGGGAAAAAGCAGGTAATTACAGACCTGTAAGCCTTACATCAGTTGTGGGCAAAATGCTGGAGTCCATCATTAAGGATGAAATAGCGGAGCACTTAGCAAATGGGGACAGGATAGGACAGAGTCAACATGGATTTACAAAGGGTAAATCGTGCTTGACTAATCTATTGGAATTTTTTGAGGGAGTAACTGGTAAAATAGATGGGGGAGAGCCAGTAGATGTGGTGTACCTGGACTTCCAAAAGGCCTTCGACAAGGTCCCACATAAAAGATTAGCATGGAAAATTGAAGCTCATGGGATAAAGGGGAAAGTATTGACGTGGATAGAGAACTGGCTGTCAGATAGAAAACAGAGAGTTGGAATAAACGGCTCATTTTCTGAATGGCAGGCAGTAACAAGTGGGGTACCACAGGGATCTGTCCTGGGTCCCCAGCTGTTCACAATTTACATTAATGACCTGGATCAGGGAGTCGGATGCAGCATTTCCAAATTTGCAGACGACACTAAACTAGGAGGGGGGGTGGGCTCAGAGGAGGAGACCAGGAAGCTCCAGAGCGATTTGGACAGACTGGGTGATTGGGCGGATAAATGGCAGATGCACTATAATGTGGACAAGTGCGAAGTTATCCACCTTGGGTGCAGGAACGGGAGGGCAAATTATTATTTAAATGGCAATAAATTGGGAGAGGGGGAAGTACAGAGAGACCTGGGTGTTCTTGTACACCAGTCACTGAAGGCGAGCATGCAGGTGCAACAGGCGGTCAAGAAGGCAAACGGTATGCTGGCCTTCATAGCAAAAGGGTTGGAATACAGGAACAGGGATACCTTGCCGCAGCTGTACAGGGCACTGGTGAGACCACACCTCGAGTACTGTGTACAGTTTTGGTCGCCTCATCTGAGGAAAGATGTTCTTGCCATGGAGGGGGTGCAGCGGCGATTCACCAGGCTGATACCAGGAATAGCGGGATTGACCTATGAGGAGAGACTATGTAGTTTAGGGATGTACACACTGGAGTTTAGAAGATTGAGAGGGGACCTCATAGAAGTGTATAAAATTCTGACAGGTCTAGACAGACTAGATGCAGAAGGAATGTTTCCCTTGGCGGGTGAGAACAGAACTAGAGGACATAATTTAAGGATAAGGGCTAAACCATTTAGGACAGAAATGAGGGGGAATTTCTTCACTCAGAGGGTGGTGAACCTGTGGAACTCATTGCCACAGAGGGCAGTGTACGCCAGCTCATTAAATATATTTAAGAGGGAATTAGATATATTTCTACAGGCAAAAGGGGTTAAGGGTTACGGAGAGAAGGCGGGGACGGGATACTGAATTGGAGGATCAGCCATGATCTCATTAAATGGCGGAGCAGGCTCGAAGGGCCGGATGGCCTACTCCTGCTCCTATCTTCTATGTATCTATGTAACGCCCCTGGAGGTGATTGGAGCGCTAAATCAGGCGCTGCACACCTGTCTTAAGGCGCAAAGGCCGAGGAGTGAGGCGCTAACTCAGAGCGCTGGCGAAGCTCATGTGATGTCAGTCAGCAATGGAACACAGACACAATGGCGCCGGCCAGTTCTTAAAGGGGAGGGCTGATCTTGCTTTCCATCCACATCCTGCTCATTGCAGACTTGAATCTCAGCCTGGAGAGACCTGTACATCAAATCTGCTGGAAAGAACAATGGAGAGGCCGAGGGAAAGAGCTCAGAGTGCAGCCCCCATAGTCTCTTCTAAATCGATACAAGGAAGGGCAAATCAAAATGAACCTGCAAAGTGCTGTTCAGTACCCAAAACTCCTTCACACAGCGTTGAATCTCTCCAGAAGTCTCTCTCTCTCTCTCTCACAGAACGAGTGGTGCAAAAATGTCAACCACAGAGAAAGACAGGAAGAGGCCCCCTTTAAATAGCGCCCCCCCCAGCCCCACAGCGATTGATAGCGTTCCACTCTACCGGTCGTTGGATGCGCCAGGCGGTAAGGATGGGGGCGCCACTGAAATTCTGCTCCGGGGCGCCACAAGGGCGTTGCACTCTCGTATGACATCACAATCTGCGCGCGCAAGAGATCGCGGCGATAAAGTTTAGCGCCGCCGCTAAATGTCCAGTTAAGTTCCCGAGCGGCGCAAACATCGCTGCGCCCGGGCGCTAGCTGCTTTGCGCCCCATTAGCGCCCTCTTCAGGCGCTAACGGGAGGCGCAACCAACTGAATCTTTCCCCCATAAAATTCTTACAGGGCTTGACAGGGTAGATGCAGGGAGGATGTTTCCCCTGGCTGGGGAGTCTAGAACCAGGGGTCACAGTCTCAGAATAAGGGGTCGGCCATTTAGGACTGAGATGAGGACAAATTTCTTCACTCAGAGGGTGGTGAATCTTTAGAATTCTCTGCCCCAGAGGGCTGTGGAGGCTCAGTCAGTGAGTATATTCAAGACAGAGATCAATTGATTTTTGGATACGAAGGGAATTAAAGGATATGGGGATAATGCGGGAAGGTGGAGTTGAGTAGAAGATCAGCCATGATCTTATTGAATGGCGGAGCAGGCTCGAAGGGCCGAATGGTCGACTCCTGCTCCTATTTCTTATGTTCTTATGTTCTCAAGTTGCTTCCTGTATTCAGATACTACATCAGCTGTTCTCAATACTTTCAGCGCTACAAGTGGCATCAGTAAACCTGACATAAAAGAACAAAAAAGGAAAGACATATATTTATTTAGCACCTTTCTTGATCTCAGGATGCCCCAAAGCGCTTTACAGCCAATGAAGTACTTTTGAACTGTAGTCACTGTTGTAATGTAGGAAATGCGGCAGCCAATTTGCGCACAGCAAGCTCCCACAAACAGCAATGTGATAATGACCAGATAATCTTTTTCAGTGATGTTGACTGAGGGGTAAATATTGGCGCAGGACACCAGGGATAACACCTCTGCATTTCTTCGAAATAGTTCCATGGGATCTTTTATGTCCACCTGAGAGGACAGACGGGGTCTGGGTTTAACATCTGATCCAAAAGACGGCACCTCCAACAGTGCAGCACTCTCTCAGTACTGCACTTGAGTGTCAGTCTGGATGTTTTGTGCTCAAGTCTCTGGAGTGGGACTTCAACCCACAACCTTCTGACTCTGAGGCGAGGGTAACTAACATGTTGGCCGTGATTTTATAAGCGGTGGCGGGAGAGCTGGTTTCCGGGTTCCAGTCACGATCCTAGCTGCAGCCGCTCTGTCAAAGGGATTTTCCCTTGGTTGGCCTTGTTAAGCTCGCCCTGCGGGCTTCCCGGCCAATTAACAGGAAGCGGGTCTGATGAAGTCATTTGATGACACGTCATCAGCCGGTTTCCTTAAAGGATCATGGCCACATTGAGTTTGACAGTTGTTCTGTCAGTGTTTGACAGTATTGAGGTGCTGCAAACACCGACAAGCACTGCACAAAGGTGGATGCTTGCACCCAGGCTCTCAAATGACTCCCTTCATATGCTTATGGAGGGAGTCACAGCACGCAGGGAGGTTCTCTTCCCTTCCGAGGGCGGAAGAGACCTCCCCAGGACACCAACGCAGCCTGGTTGCACATTGTACAGGAGGGCAAAGGCAGGGATGTTGTCAGGGGTCCCTGGCTGCAGTGGTGCCAACCTTTCAATGATCTTAGTGGATCACAAAACGTTACTGCAAAGTCACACTCAAACTCACCCTGCTGTGCCACTCCACACAGTCCCATCACTCTGCCTTCCCTACCCTTCTCCTGCACATCCTTACTCACACCAACTCACCTTGCACCTCCACCCATCCCTCTCTATCTACTTTACCACTTCTCATCTCAATAGCCACCCCTCACACTCACCCTCATCCTACTGTAAGCATACCAACTAACAACACACAAGGGTAGGCACTTGAGAGGTTTAGCCAATGTCCATGTGAAGTTTCTGGTAATTTGTTGTCATACAGTGAAATCTCTTTTTCCAACACTGCCACTTATTGGACAGATCTGAGCGCACCTTGAGAAGTGTCTTACTGAGTTCCAGTGAATGTTCAGACATAACTCCCTCCACCCCCTGCTATAGTGATGAGTGTGCATGGAATGGCTTGGACATTAAAGAGATGCTTCACGGTGCTGGTGTGGGATGATGCCAACCTGGCGCATCATGTGGCAGCCAGGGTTAACAGCATCAAGTGAAGTAAATCTGGCCATGGTGATATCATCGCTGGCCTCCCGGGCAGCAATGTTGTCAGGGGCTGGTGCCCTGTGTTCTGTGCAGCATGAGGTGATGGCGGAGAAGGTTGGTGATGTTGGTGTTGGGGCTGATCATGGAAGGATTCAGAGGACCGAGGTCTGATTTTTTCAAGGGCACCGATGTTGCTGCAATAGATGTCAGCTGCAGGTGAGATGCCAGAAGTGATCTGTCAATGGTGAGAGAGGTTGTTCCAATGAGATGGCACTGGACATACAGTTGTCTCTAAACACTTGCAAGCTAAAGAAATCTCTACATGTCTTACAAATGAAGTAACCAACAGTTTCTGCGCTCTGAAACTGACCATCTGCAACATGGCATCCTTTACACCACTTCTGCAGCTGTCAGCTTATCAGATACATCAGAGCAGACTCAACTCACACCAGGGTGAGCTGGCGTGTTCCCCGAGCAGCGGGTAACCCGTAGGGGAGAAGGTAAAATTGGATTAGTAATATTAACGTAGTATTAAATTGGCTCTTAACAAGCCATTTAACTAGCTCAATTGTATCCCCCGTCGCCTGGTGTCGGGTCAGTTCTCCGCTGACCGACCCGACACCAGGGAGACTCACGTGGAGGCAGGTTGACAGCGGGTTTCCTACCCACTGTCAATCTTTGCTATTTTGACAGCGGACCTGCCTCCAAACCCGCCCTCTGAGCGCCGGCAAAATTCCGGCCGTTGATTCCATGGGAAATAGTTAGATGTCTTTAAAGAAATTGCAGTGCACATTTTAGGATGTGTATGGTTTCATTAGAAAACTTGAATCTGCATTCATCAGAAGGTGGTGATGGATCTGAGGTACCGATCTACATGACGCCTACAGGTGCCGCACCTTGGCGTACCCACATGCCACACCACGGAATGTCTAGACACAGATCGCTCTCTCAGTTTTCTACATGCGAGAGAGAGGCAGCAGGTGGAATGCAGGCATTTCCCCCCCTAGTGCAGGCAGGACACTGGGAACGTTATGTGCGAACTGACCTTACACCTCGCAGCAACCACTTACACATGCAACCGGTAGATAACTAGGAGCAGATCAAACAGCCTCCTTCTTGGCTACAGAATGGCATAAGGTATAGGTGGGAGAGGTCCAAGAAAGGGAGCATATTTGGCAAAAAAAAAAGAGATCCCAATGAAATAGAGAATAACGGAAATCTGCTTCCGATTATTCAGCAGTCATTCAAGACTGGAAATTCAGCACTAAGATGGATCATTTATATGGAATAATGGATATCCTGGAGTGATCACAGTGTAATAATCTAATCAAGGCATTTAGATACGCAGGTCTGGCTTAAAGGCTTATTCGGCCGTACATTCAGCATGCAATTGAGATCCTCTATTTTTCCAATGTACTAATCTTTAACTCAACTTTCTAGTCATAAGCCTCTGCCAAATCCTTACAGGAAATATTATTCTTAGAAATATTTTGCTACCGTATTGCTAAACTGGCTCTTGCACAAGTAATAAAGAATGGAAACTTTCAGTCTGATTCTTCTAGGTGCTCAGAATAACCTCCTCAGACTTACTTTCAATCCAGGGCTGCTAACTCTTTCTAATTATATATTTATTTAATATGATATATTATTAGTGCTCCAAACGATTTAAACACAGTTGAGCTCTGTGTTTGCTATTTCTTTGTTTTTGATTAAATACAATGGTGAATAGGCCAGGGATGTTCATAGAATCGTAGAAGTTTACGGCACAGAAGGAGGCCATTCGGCCCATCGTGTCCGTGCCGGCCGAAAAAGAGCTATCCAGCCTGATCCCACTTTCCAGCTCTTGGTCCTTAGCCTTGTAGGTTACGGCACTTCAAGTGCACATCCAAGCACTTTTTAATGCAATGAGGGTTTCTGCTTCTACCAACCTTTCAGGCAGTGAGTTCCAGACCCCCACCACCCTCTGAGTGAAAAGATTCTCCTCAACTCCCCTCTAATCCTTCTACCAATTATTTTAAATCTATGCCCCCTGGTTATTGACCCTTCTGCTAATGGAAATAGGTCCTTCCTATCCACTCTATCTAGGCCCCTCATAATTTTATACACCTCAATCAAGTCTCTCCTCAGCCTCCTCTGTTCCAAAGAAAACAACCCCAGCCTATCCAATCTTTCCTCATAGCTAAAATTCTCCAGTCCTGGCAACATCCTCGTAAACCTCCTCTGTACCCTCTCTAGTGCCATCACACCTTTCCTGTAATGTGGTGACCAGAACTGCACACAGCTGTTGAGGACAGCCACCCAGTATTACTTTGCAGAGAGGATGGTCAACAGCTGGAATGTTATATCCAGGAAGGGTGGTGGAGGCGAGGAGATTGGAACCAGCTAGATGCGTCATAGGAAGATGGTAGAGTCGGTATTCTGGAAAGACAGGACTATTCGTCTGCATCTACGTTGTGACCGTTGATACTGTAACTGAACAAGATCAGAGGGAAAAAAATAGAATCAGCACGTTGTATTAGCTACCCTTTTTTCAAAGACAGGGCCTGTGATTGCCTTGGAGAGGGTGCGGAGGAGATTCACTAGAATGGTACCGGGGGTGAGGGACTTCAGTTATGTGGAGAGACTGGAGAAGCTGGGTTTGTTCTCCTTAGCAGAGAAGGTTAAGGGGAGATTTAATAGAGGTGTTCAGAATTATGAAGGGTTTTTGATAGAGTAAATAAGAAGAAACTGTTTCCACTGGCAGGAGTGTTGGTCACCAGAGGACACAGATTTAAGATAATTGGCAAAAGAACCAGGGAGATGAAGATTGTTTTTTAAACGCAGTGAGTTGTTGTGATCTGGAATGCGCTGCCTGAAAGGGCGGTGGAAGCAAATCCTACAGTAACTTCCAAAAGGGAATTGGATATATACTTGAAAAGGAAAGATTTGCAGGGCTATGGGGGGAAGAGCACAGGAATGAGACTAATTGGGTGGATCTTTCAAAGGGCCGGGACAGGCTCAATGGGCCGAATGGCCTCATTCTGTTCTGTTCCGAAGGCTGGATATTTACTGGGGCGAGTTACATAGGTGGGGGGGCACGGAGTTTTGGACGGAAGTCTGGGTTTCCCCGAGTTTTAACTCCACAGCGTGCGGCTCTTGGCCTGACAGGTTCCCCGGCCAGAAGTCAGCCTGATTGACAGGCTTGGCATCCACTCGGACGGGGAGCAGGACCAGGTAGGTCTGATCCCAGACCTCGGTGGGGGGTGAATGTTGGGGGGCGATTGTAGATCCCGGGGGGGGGGTCCGATTCCAGGGGGGGTCCGATCACAGGGGGGGGTCCGATCGCGGGGGGGGTCTGATCCCAGGGGGGGGTCTGATCCCGGGTGGGGGGGGTCCGATCCCAGAGGGGGGTCCAATCCCTGACCCTGGGGGGTCTTTGTATGAGGGGTCTGATTGGGGGGGGGGGGGGGGAGGGCTTGGGGCGGGTCCGAGGAGAAGCACTCCTGCTCCTCCTGGCCCACAAGCAGTGTTGTAAAGGCACTTACCTTCTCTGCGAAGCTGTCCTCGCCTTGCTTCAGCTGCCAGGTTTCCCGAAGCCTGGGAAACCCGGCCGCCCACAGGTTAAATCAGAGGCTGCCAGCCTCATTAACATATTTAAAATGCCAACTCGCCTCTGGGAGCGGGTTGGCCGACCGCTCCATGTTCCACCGCGGTAAAACCCAGAAGTCGGCGGGTTGAAGCCGGCTTCCTGACACGCTCAGAATTTTTCCCGGTTTAATCCCCCACCCGCACCCAATCTGTATGTAGATAAATTGATAGCTATTCAAAATGTGTTGAAGACACATTATTAGAATAAGGATGCGATTACGATCTAAATCAATATTTGATCCTATTAATTGCCTAGGTCTCAGCTGTGGCTCAGTGGGTAGCACTCTCGCCTCTGGGTCAGAAGGTTGTGGGTTCAAGTCCCACTCCAGAGACTTGAGCACAAAACTCTAGGCTGACACTCCAGTGCAGTAGTGAGGGCGTGCTCACTCCATGTTACAGCTCCCCCCTATGAGTCTACGTACTTTAGTCTCTACAATACTGGCTTCAACAAGGTGAGGCCACACCTCCCATAAGTTTGATAAAGGATAAGTTCTACTCCAGCTTCTTCCATCACACTGGTTCTTGACACACTCTAAACAATTTCTAAATCACACTTATTCACTTTGACTTTGTCAGGCACTTGATGGTAGGCAATGTCTATTGCCAGTCATTCAGGGCAGGAATGCAGTCCATGGAGATGGATAGGTTTCCAGTGAGGGGCGCGTCTCCTCACTAAAGAAAAGGAACACACTGTTTATGCCATGTTCCCACAGAATTCAATACCGTTTCTAATGCAGTTTATAACTCAGCTTCTTAAAGTGTGCAGCAAAGGAGACTCCACTGATGATGATACAGCTGCGATACTGTAATTCTAAATAAAGCGTGCTGGAAATGGACAGTGCAACCATTAGCATGTGAATGAGAAAGATGGATTAGCGATCAAGTGTAAGCATTCAGCGTAACAATTCTGATGAAGATTTACAGCCAAACTGTTAACCAATCTCTCAGATGCTGATGTACTGTGTATTTTCTGTTTCTTAGACAAACCCAAGGCAAACCCTGGCAAGGAAAGCCTGAGAGGAGATGGGGAGAATTTTTGTTTTTACGCAGCGAAGTTGTGATGATCTGGAATGCACTGCCTGAAAGGGGTGGTGGAAGCAGATTGAATCGTAACTTTCAAAAGAGAATATACTTGAAAAGGAAATGCTTACAGGACTATGGGGAAAGAGCAGGCGGAGCGGAACTAATTGGAGAGCTCTTTCAAAGAGCTGGCACAGGCATGATGGGCCGAATGGCCTCCTTCTGTGCTGAACCATTCTCTTGATTCTGTGTGTCGATAAATTGATTGCTCGTCAAAATGCGTTGAAGACACTTCATTAGAATGAGGATGAGATTCCGATCTAATTAATCTGATTAATTGTCTCCTGATATTACACTGGTCGGCGGAGGGATTTCAGCTCCGAGGGATTTCCCGACCACTGTTTTGCAACTGTCTCTAAGAGAGCTTTTAATCAAATACTTGGGCAGTCCCAGGGCAATGCACAATGATGAACTAATGCAAGTGCAGCCATGGACAAGTGACTCTTTGGCCCTGATCTTACCTCCGAGGCGTGTTCCAGGCGGCAGGGTGAAGTTAGGAGCGGGACACCCCGGAAGTACGGGTTTCCTGAACGTTCTGTAGTTTTTAACTGCAGGGCCTCTTGTAGTTTATTTCTGTATGTTTACCACAAGGCCACAGCCATGCTGAGAGCAGGTAGGTCTAGTGTGGGATCGGGGCGGGGGGGGGGGTTGGTGCAAGAGAATGCGGGGGTGGCAGGGGGGGCGGGGTGGTTGGTGGTCGGCGGGTGTCTGATTGCAGTGGGGGGCGGGAAGATGGAGGTCGGGGGAGGGTTCGATCGCAGCGGGAGGCTGGGGTGATGATGGTGGGAGGGGAGGGGATCGATCGTGGTTGGGGCGAGCAGACAGATCGCGGGGAAGGCGGCGGTGATTACTGGTAAGCTTGTTGGGCCTGGAGGAAACACTCCTGCTCCTCCTGGCCCACAAGCAGTGCTGTCAAGGCACTTACCTCATGGATTCAGCCCTTAATTAAGAAGGGGAAAATAGAATATGAGAGGAAGCTTTCAGGGAACATAAAAACTGACTGTAAAAGCTTTTATAGATATGTGAAGAGAAAAAGATTGGTGAAGTCAAGCGTAGGTCCCTTGCAGTCAGAATATGGGGAACTTATAATGGGGAACAAAGAAATGGCAGACCAATTAAATACATATTTTGGTTCTGTCTTCACAAAGGAGGACACAAATAACCTCCCAGAGATGTTGGGGAACATAGGGTCTGATGAAAGGGAGTAACTGAAAGAAATCAGTATTTGTAGGGAAATGGTGTTAGGGAAATTTGCGGGATTGAAGGCCGATAAATCCCCAGGGCCTGATAATCTACATCCTAGGGTACTTAAGGAAGTGGCCCTAGAAATAGTAGATGCATTGCTGATCATCTTCCAACATTCGATGGAATCTGGAACAATACCCATGGATTGGAGGGTAGCTAATGTTACCCCACTATTCAAAAAAGGTGGTAGAGAGAAAACGGGGAATTACAGACCGGTAAGCCTGACATCGGTAGTGGGGAAAATGCTAGAGTCCATTATAAAAGATGTAATAGCAGAGCACTTGGAAAACAGTGACAGGATCGGACAAAGTCAACATGGATTTACAAAAGGTAAATCGTGCTTGACTAATCTACTGGAATATTTTGAGGATGTAACTGGTAAAATAGATAAGGGAGAACCAGTGGATGTGGTGTATTTGGACTTTCAAAAGGCTTTCGATAAGGTCCCGCATAAGAGATTAGCATGTAAAGTTAAGGCACATGGGATTGGGGGCAAGGTATTGACTTGGATAGAGAACTGGTTGGCAGACGGAAAGCAAAGATTTGGAATAAATGGGTCTTTTTCCGAGTGGCAGGCAGTGACTAGTGAGGTACTGCAGGGATCGGTCCTTGGACCCCAGCTATTCACAATATATATTAATGATCTAGACAAGGGAACTAGATGTAATATCTCCAAGTTTGCAGACGACATAAAGCTGGGTGGGCGTGTGTGCTGTGAGGAGGATGCCAAGAAACTCCAGGATGATTTGGACAGGTTGGGTGATTGGGCAGAAGCATGGCAGATGCAATATAACGTGGATAAATGCGAGGTTATCCACTTTGGTGTCAAAAACAGGAAGGCAGATTATTATCTGAATGGCAATAGATTGGGAGAAGGTGAAGTGCAACGAGACCTGGGTGTCCTTGTGCACCAGTCACTGAAGGTAAGCATGCAGGTGCAGCAGGCGGTTAAGAAGGCAAATGGTATGTTGGCCTTCGTAGCAAGAGGGTTCGAGTACAGGAACAAGGATGTCTTGCTGCAGTTGTACCAAGACTGCAGGTGAGACCACATCTTGAGTATTGTGTGCAGTTTTGGTCGCCTTATCTGAGGAAGGATGTTCTTGCCATGGAAGGAGTTCAGCGAAGATTCACCAGGCTGATACCTGGGATGGCAGGAATGACGTATGAGGAGGGATTGGGTCGATTGGGCTTATACTCGCTGGAGTTTAGAAGAATGAGAGGGGATCTCATTGAAACTTATAAAATTCTGAAAGGACTGGACAGACTAGATGCAGGAAGGATGTTCCCGATGGTCGGGGAGTCCAGAACCAGGGGTCACAATCTAAGGATAAGGGGTAAGCCATTTAGGACAGAAATGAGGAGGAATTTCTTCACCCAGAGAGTGGTGAACCTGTGGAATTCTCTACCACAGAAGGCAGTAGAGGCCAATTCATTAAATATATTCAAGAAGGAGTTGGATATATTTCTTAAGGCTAAAGGGATCCACGGATATGGGGAGAAAGCAGGGACAGGGTACTGAATTTGGATGATCAGCCATGATCGCATTGAATGGCGGAGCAGGCTCGAGGGGCCGAATGGCCTACTCCTGCTCCTATCTTCTATGTTTCTATGTTTCTCGCCTCCTTTCACCTGCCGGGTCTCCCGAGACCAGGGAAACCCGGCCGACTATGGTTACCAATAGAATCACTTTTAAAATGAAGGCACTCATCCTCATTAAAATATTTAAAAGACCAATCCACCTCCTGAGAGTGGATTGGTTGCCTGCCCCTCGTCCATTAAAACCGGACATGGTCGGGTTCAAGGCGGGATGGATTCCTGTTTCAGATTTTTAGCTTTTTATCCTCCCACCTGAACCAAACCCACCCATTTTGGGGGGTTAAAATTAACTCCTTTAATTCTCCATAAAGTGAGTTTCTTCCAAGAAAGAGTGTTGGGATCCATTGGAGAGGGGGAACAAATGACTTTAAATGGAGGAAAAATCAAATATAACTTGACGTGATTTTTATTTTCATCAATGACCTTCCCTCCATCAAAAGGTCAGAAGTGAGGATGTTCGCTGATGATTGCACAGTGTTCAGTTCCATTCGCAAATCCTCAGGTAATGAAGCAGTCCATGCCCGCATGCAGCAAGACCGAGATGACATTCAGGCTTGGGTGGATAAGTGGCTAGTAACATTCACACCACACAAGTGCCAGGCAATGACTATCTCCAACAAGAGAGAGTCTAACCACCGCCCCATGACATTCAACAGCATTACCATCGCTGAATCCCCCACCATCAACATCCTGGGGAGGTCACCATTGACGAGAAACTTAACTGGACCAGCCACATAAATACAGTGGCAACAAGAACAGGTCAGAGGCTGGGTATTCTGCGACGAATATCTCACCACCTGACTCCCCTTTCCACCATCTACAAGGCACAAGTAAGGAATGTATTGGAATCCTCTCCACTTGCCTGGATGAGTGCAGCTCCAACAGCACTCAAGAAGCTCGACACCATCCAGGACAAAGCAGCCCGCTTGATTGGCACCCCATCCGCCACCTTAAACATTCACTCCCTCCACCACCGGCGTACCGTGGCTGCAGTGTGTACCATCTACAAGATGCACTGCAGCAACTCGCCATGGCTTCTTCAGCAGCACCTCCCAAACCCGCGACCTCTTCCATCTAGAAGGACAAGGGCAGCGGGCGCATGGGAACACCACCACCTCCAAGTTCCCCTCCAAGTCACACACCATCCTGACTTGGAAATATATCGGCCGTTCCTTCATCGTCGCTGGGCCAAATCCTGGAACTCCCTCCCTAACAGCACTGTGGGAGCACCTTCACCACACGGACTGCAGAGGTCCAAGAAGGTGGCTCACCACCAACTTTTCAAGGGCAGTTAAGGATGGGCAATAAATGCTGGCCTCGCCAGCGACGCCCACATCCCATGGACAAATAAATAAAAAAAGATGAATGTTGACTTTTTAAAGATTTTTGTCATGTGAAACCTGATAGTGTCAGGCTCGATGGAGTTAATAAGCTCAGCAGATGTAAGGAGGTGAATTTAGAAACAGCCATTAACTCAAAGTGCTTCAATAATCCTGTTTTTAAACTGTCTCCATTAGACCAGCTGCCTTACAATCCAGTACAGGCTCCAACCCATTCCCCCAATGAAAGGGCAGGCACAAAGGTTTGAAGCGATGAAACAAAATAATTCAAAAAACTTAATAAAGCAACAAACTATAAAACATTAAACAAAAAATCCATGATAATGCTTTTGAATTGTTAACTTTGAAAAGGGTACGGACTGTATTTCTATACGTGCTTTAAATGAAAGTGAAATCGTCCATCTATAATCTACTTGCGTCTACACACACTTCCTGTTTACAAAACCTTGCTTCTTGTCAGATTTTTTTTTTGTCACGCACATGTGTCATCTTTTACCATTGTCAGTGTTTATAATGGAAATGGCCTAACTCCTCAAATTTGCATCTCCGAGTTCCTCTACTTGTACTGAGCACCAACCATCCCTTCTTCTCTGACTCCCACATTCCGGTAAGTTTTGCTACTTAACTTACAACAACAACTTGCATTTATATGGCGCCTTTAATGTCGCAAAATGTCTCGAGGCAATTCGCGGGAGCGTTACAAAACAAAATTAAACATCCGATCCCCGGTCTGCGTGAAGTTACCTGATCTGAACTGAACGGCAGTGGGCGGGGAAAGCTGCAGCTGTCCTTGGGTGCACCTGTGCTGGGAGTGTGTGTGAAGAAATCAGCTAGAATTCCTACTGATGGCAATCCCATGTCCGTGTGCATTGGCTGTGTGTGTGGGCAGGGGTATGTGTCCCGTGTCTGTCTGTGTGTGTGTTTGAGGATGTGTGTGTGTGTACCTGTGTGGGTGTGGGTATGTGTGTGTGTACCTGTGTGGGTGTGGGTATGTGTCCTGTGTGTATGTGTCCTTTGTGTGTGTCTGTGTGTGTGTTTGAGGATGTGTGTGTGTGTACCTGTGTGGGTATGTGTGTGTGTACCTGTGTGGGTGTGGGTATGTGTCCTTTGTGTGTGTCTGTGTGTGTGTATGTCTGTGGGTATGTATTGTATATGTCTATGTGTGTGTGTGTATGTCTGTGTGTACCTGTGTGTGTGTGTGTGGTATGTATGTGTGTGTGAGCATGTACCTGTGTGTGTGTGTGCGCATGTGTCTGGGTGTGTCTGTGGGTATGTATTGTGTGTGTATGTGTCTATGTGTGTGTGTGTGTGTATGTGTGTGTGTGTGGGTATGTGTGTGTGTATGTGTGTGTGTGTGTGGGTATGTGTGTGTGTCTATGTGTGTGTGTGTGGGTATGTGTGTGTGTCTATGTGTGTGTGTGTGTGTGTGTGTCTGTTTGTCTGGGTATGTGTCCTGTGTGTGTGTGTGTGTGTATGGGTCGCGTGTGTGGGTATGGATCGTTTGTGTGTCATGTGTCTGTGTGTGTCTATGTGTGGCTTTGTGTGTGTGTGGGTATGTGTGTCTGCGTGTGTCCTGTGTCTGTTTGTTCAGTATCTGTGTGTGTTGGCTTCAGGCTAAAATAGAATAATGCTCAAAGTACAGCAGCATATTGGGACTAATTGCCCACAGTCAGTCAGTCATGAAGGATGGCTGATTCTGTGCGGTATTGGAGGATGACTGGTGCCTGTGGAATGTACCTCGGAGAGGACAGGAGAAAAGTTTTATATATATATATATATATCTTAAGCTCCCCTAAGACTGGACAGTGAGCAGCTCAGCCACAGAGGCACGAATTGAGCGGCTGCCATGAGAGGGCGTTGTGTTTGGGGGGGTCCCCACCAGTGGGATCCCTGACTGGTTGATTCCCTCATCAATCACTGGTCAGACTGCCCTATATAATGCAGCTTCACAGCGAACGCACACTCCGACTCCAGGAGCTGCAGTGTGCGGAGTTTCCAACTGAGACAGCTCTGCATTTTAGCCACTCTGTGTCATGGAGGAACAAGCAGCGTTTCATTCAGGGGAGGGGAGGGGGTGTGACAAAGTGGGCATTTAACCAGATATGTTGCCTCGTCCCTGCCTACATTTTTGTTAACTTTTCCAAGCTAAACTCACTATCAGATAGGCTGCGGGGGGGGGGGGGGTTATATGGAACTTCATATATCTCTGACCCAATCAAATATCCCCTGGCAGTGGTTAAGGGACAAGTGAAGGAACAGCGCGATGCAATTGATGGAAAGACACACACATACGTTTAAAATCGGCAGAAACGGGCACGATGTGCACTAAGCTGTCCTGAAAGCAAATGCAAGTCTTGCAGCCCGAGCAAGCATCGTTCGTGCAGAGTAAACGAGATAGGAGGGGGAACATTGAGGCGGCCCAAGTTATAAGAATATTCGGGGGGAATCGCTCCATGCTCTCTCAACTCGCGGGTTGTCTTGCATCGGAGAGGAAGTTTGGAGCGAAAGTGACCCTCGCACACTCAATGTGTGTCCCAGCCGGTGAAAATCTTAGGACTTGTGTTTCAGTCTGTCATTGCAGACACGCCGTCTCCCGCCGGCTTTCTAAATACAGATGATTCCTATTATATATATATACACACACACACACACATATATAGAAATCAGACATTCTCTGACAGTCTAGCGCCAGCTGTTTAGATATTCCGGGAGCCTTTTTTTTCTGAAAATGACAGCAATCCTTCCCCATTGCCAGTCAGCAGTTCCAGGCTGACCGCTGCCCTGATGTGCTTTTCACAGGGGGGAAATATTTGTAAACATTTATAGAATTGTGCCTTGTCGCTTTTCGAAGTTAGACACTTTAATGTTTGGGTTATTCCCACTATTTTGCAGCCCAACAAAAATATATAGTTAAACATGGACCATTTTTTAAGTAAGAACAGGTCAAAATGTATTCGACAAACCCTAAACTCTCAAACTTCCAACTGATTGAAATGTTATTTGTTTTTACATTTAACGCGGCAAAACAGCCAGTCGCTTAAATAAACGGCAGAATCCCGTATGCTGTAGAAAAAATTAATTGAAAAAATATATATGATTTACCTGTTTCTGTTAAAAGATCATGCTGTCCATGCTGGAGATCTGATCTGATCTGATCCTGGTCTGTACAGTTGCCTGTTGAATGCGAGGGGTCGGTCTGGCTGTGAGTGGGACTCGCCTGGGCTGTTTTTAAAAAAAGGAGTTTTATCCCCTTGGATCAGTGTGTGTGTGACATTCCCCGATCCACAGCACAGCGCCGTCCCGTTACAGAGTCAAACAACAGGGAAACTGGAACCCACCTATAATGTAACACACACACACACACACACTCTCTCTCACTCTCTCTCACCACATAAATAGCACAAAGGACTTAAGTTTACGAATCCATAACTTAAAAAAAAAGTTTTAGTCGAGTTCCTTGAGATTTCAACAGTGGAATCTTGACTTGCAGGCTCACTGAGATATTTTTGCAAATGGTATTTAAAAAAAAAACTAAAATGTCAATAAGACATGAGCGAAAGGACCCGGAATCCTCAAGAGGCTGGCAGCCCAGACGAGGATAAGTTAATTAGTTGGGGAGTTTCTTGTAAATCCGCATCGTTGCCTTTTGCAAAGTATAGTGGATAGTGGAGCTGGAGGTTTCTGTCGGAGAGGTGAGGTGGTCTAACCCCGGTGAGCTGGAGATGTGAGAATACGCCCCGAGGCTGGACTCAGTCACAGTGGTAGTCCTCTCCTGGAGCGGGGGGAGGACATTATTTTATGCATTCACCTCCCTTCACATGACAAGGGTGGGTGGAGACACACCCACACACGTCTGCTCCGTGATGCAGAGCGGGCAGGACCGTTCACACATCAAGGATGGACAGGCTGGGTCTCGTTTCTCTTGAAAAGAGAAGGCTGAGGAGTGATCTAATCGAGGTCTTTTAAAAAATTATGAAAGGTTTTTGCTAAGAGTGGATACAGAGAGAATGTTTCCACTTGTGGGAAAGAGCATAACTAGAGGCCATCAATATAAGATAGTCACCAAGAAATCCAATAGGTAATTCAGAAGAAACTTCTTTACCCAAAGCGTTGGTGAGAATGTGGAACTCGCTACCACAGGGAGTGAAGCGAATAGTATAGATGCATTTAAGGGGAGGCTGGACAAGCATACGAGGGAGAAGGGAATAGAGGGTTATGCTGATAGAGTTAGATGAGGAAAGATGGGAGGAGGCTCGAGTGGAGCATAAACGCCGGCATGGACTGGTTGGGCCGAATGGCCTGTTTCTGTGCCGTATATCCTATGTAATCCTATGTATGTATGTAATCAAGTAATTCACTCAAGAGATATCCTCCAGTCCTGAAATTAAAAGAAAACAAAAAATGCTGGAAACACTCAGCAGGCCAGGCAGCATCTGTGGAGAGAAAGAAACAGAGTTAACGTTTCAGGTCGGAACTGGAAGAAGTTGGAGATTAAACAGTTTTTAAGCAAGTGCAGAGGCAGGGAGGGGAGGAAAGAACAAAAGGGGAGGTCTGTGATAGGATGGAAGGCAGAAGAGATTAAAAGACAAAAGTCTCTCTCCACAGATGCTGCCTGACCTGCTGAGTATTTCCAGCATTTTGTACTTTTATTTCAGATTTCCAGCATCCGCAGTATTTTATTTTTGTTTGCCTCCAGTTCAGTGTGGTCTTATGTGGGTTTCTGATGTGACCAGTTCTGTGTGGGTTTATGATGTGACCAGTTCTGTGTGGGTTTATATATGTGACCAGTTCTGTGTGGGTTTATGATGTGACCAGTTCTGTGTGGGTTTATAATATGACCAGTTCTGTGTGGGTTTACATATGTGACCAGTTCTGTGTGGGTTTATGATGTGACCAGTTCTGTGTGGGTTTATATATGTGACCAGTTCTGTGTGGGTTTACATATGTGACCAGTTCTGTGTGGGTTTATGATGTGACCAGTTCTGTGTGGGTTTATGATGTGACCAGTTCTGTGTGGGTTTATAATATGTGACCAGTTCTGTGTGGGTTTATATATGTGACCAGTCCTGTGTGGGTTTATATATGTGACCAGTCCTGTGTGGGTTTATGATGTGACCAGTTCTGTGTGGGTTTATAATGTGACCAGTTCTGTGTGGGTTTATAATATGACCAGTTCTGTGTGGGTTTATAATGTGACCAGTTCTGTGTGGGTTTATAATGTGACCAGTTCTGTGTGGGTTTATAATGTGACCAGTTCTGTGTGGGTTTATGATGTGACCAGTTCTGTGTGGGTTTATATATGTGACCAGTTCTGTGTGGGTTTATAATGTGACCAGTTCTGTGTGGGTTTATAATGTGACCAGTTCTGTGTGGGTTTATGATGTGACCAGTTCTGTGTGGGTTTATATATGTGACCAGTTCTGTGTGGGTTTATATATGTGACCAGTTCTGTGTGGGTTTATGATGTGACCAGTTCTGTGTGGGTTTATGATGTGACCAGTTCTGTGTGGGTTTATAATATGTGACCAGTTCTGTGTGGGTTTATATATGTGACCAGTCCTGTGTGGGTTTATATATGTGACCAGTTCTGTGTGGGTTTATATATGTGACCAGTCCTGTGTGGGTTTATAATGTGACCAGTTCTGTGTGGGTTTATAATGTGACCAGTTCTGTGTGGGTTTATAATGTGACCAGTTCTGTGTGGGTTTATGATGTGACCAGTTCTGTGTGGGTTTATATATGTGACCAGTTCTGTGTGGGTTTATAATGTGACCAGTTCTGTGTGGGTTTATAATGTGACCAGTTCTGTGTGGGTTTATGATGTGACCAGTTCTGTGTGGGTTTATATATGTGACCAGTTCTGTGTGGGTTTATATATGTGACCAGTTCTGTGTGGGTTTATGATGTGACCAGTTCTGTGTGGGTTTATGATGTGACCAGTTCTGTGTGGGTTTATAATATGTGACCAGTTCTGTGTGGGTTTATATATGTGACCAGTCCTGTGTGGGTTTATATATGTGACCAGTTCTGTGTGGGTTTATATATGTGACCAGTCCTGTGTGGGTTTATATATGTGACCAGTTCTGTGTGGGTTTATGATGTGACCAGTTCTGTGTGGGTTTATGATGTGACCAGTTCTGTGTGGGTTTATAATATGTGACCAGTTCTGTGTGGGTTTATATATGTGACCAGTCCTGTGTGGGTTTATATATGTGACCAGTCCTGTGTGGGTTTATGATGTGACCAGTTCTGTGTGGGTTTATAATGTGACCAGTTCTGTGTGGGTTTATAATATGACCAGTTCTGTGTGGGTTTATGATGTGACCAGTTCTGTGTGGGTTTATATATGTGACCAGTTCTGTGTGGGTTTATGATGTGACCAGTTCTGTGTGGTTTTATATATGTGACCAGTTCTGTGTGGGTTTATATATGTGACCAGTTCTGTGTGGTTTTATATATGTGACCAGTTCTGTGTGGGTTTATGATGTGACCAGTTCTGTGTTGGTTTATATCTGTGACCAGTTCTGTGTGGGTTTATAATGTGACCAGTTCTGTGTGGGTTTATGATGTGACCAGTTCTGTGTGGGTTTATGATGTGACCAGTTCTGTGTGGGTTTATATCTGTGACCAGTTCTGTGTGGGTTTATAATGTGACCAGTTCTGTGTGGGTTTATATATGTGACCAGTTCTGTGTGGGTTTATATATGTGACCAGTTCTGTGTGGGTTTATATATGTGAACAGTTCTATGTGGGTTTATATATGTGACCAGTTCTGTGTGGGTTTATATATGTGACCAGTTCTGTGTGGGTTTATGATGTGACCAGTTCTGTGTGGGTTTATGATGTGACCAGTTCTGTGTGGGTTTATATATGGGACAGGTCCAATGTGGCCCTATATATGTAGCTAGCAAGTAATTTGTGAGAATGTAATGGTCCTGTGTGTGTAAATCGGATGCATCAAGATTCTCTCATTTGGAGCGACTCACTCATTTTGTTATGAGAATATAATCTATTTTAATTCCTAAAGTTCCTCTTTTGCCTCCAATTTCCCCATCCTTCCTTTCTCAACTGGAATCATGACTCCTTGCTGGGGTTTCACGCTCCGCTATCACCTGCATGTGAGCCTAGACAGTGACTGTGTTTTTGTTTTATTCTTTCCTGGGATGTGGGCATCGCTGGCAAGGCCAACATTTATTGCCCATCCCTAATTGCCCTTGAGAAGGTGGTGGTGAGACACCTTTTTGAATCCATGTGGTGAAGGGAGGTAGGGAGTTCCAGGATTTTGACCCAGCGACAATGAAGGAACAGCAATATATCTCCAAGTCAGGATGCTGTGTGACTTGGAGGGGAACTTGGAGGGGTGGTGTTCCCATGCGCCTGCTGCCCTTGTCCTTCTAGGTGGTAGAGGCCGCGGGTTTGAGAGGTGCTGTCAAAGAAGCCTTGGCGAGTTGCTAAAGTGCATCTTGTAGATGGCACACACTGCAGCCACGGTACGCCGGTGGTGGAGGGAGTGAATGTTTAAGGAGGTGGATGGGGTGGCAATCAAGCGGGCTGCTTTGTCCTGGACGATGTCGAGTTTCTTGAATGTTGTTGGAGCTGCACTTTACAGCCAAGCCCAATCCTGTCCATGTGTGTCCATAATGTCCATATTTACGCACTTTCCAGCGAGGGTCTCCCAGGAGCGGAATCCCTGGCTGAATTTTCCATTCCTAGTGCAAAAGCACTTAGACCAATTGTATTTCCCCTTCCATATCTCCTGCTGAGATCTGCTAACAGCACAAGCTGAAACATTCTGGCCTGTGTTGATCAGTCACACGCTGCCTTCATCAACTGCACCATTGGGTAAATGCCTCCAATTCCTTTCACTCATACTGTAATACCCAAAGGGTGAATAGTATGGTCACACTGCATGCACCATTAATGGAAGCTAAGGTACAACCCAAAGTGTTAACATTTCATTTACCATATTTATCATTAGAGGGGTGTTAGATATCATTTAAAGGCGATGGTAGCATTTATAATTACCACAAAAAAATTGGTTTATGTAATTTAATAAGTAAATTGTTTTATTTTGGGTGGGATTGAGCCTCTGTATAATATATGATTTGTATTCGGTGTAACTTCGCTGTTGGTTAAGCCCAAGATAATATAGATGATGACAACAGAAAACGCTGGAAAAACTCAGCAGGCCAGGCAGCATCCATGGAGAGAGAAACAGAGTTAACGTTTCAGGTCGAAGACCTTTCGTCAGAACTGGAAAAAAGCAGGAAATGAATAGATTTTAAAGCAAGATTAGGGCTGGGAAAATGGGAAGGGGATGAAAGAACAAAAGGGAAGGTCAGTGATAGGATAGAAAGCAGGAGAGATTAAGAGACATTAAAGATATTCAAGGCAAGAGGAGGTGGTAATGTGACAGGTTGAGGAACAAAGGATGGCTCTAGATGAAGTGTGAATTGCGCTGGCAGAATGAAGGACAGCTGCCAGCTTCTGGGAGGGAAGAAAAAAAAGGCCAAACAAAAGGGATGAACAAGGTTGAAGAGACAAACGGAAGTCCCGTCGAAGAGAAGAGCAGAACTTCTTCAAGGTAGGCATTCCTAGAAGAGAGATGGCAGTGAACCAAACACTAATACGGTAGCAAATAATATAGATGATGTTGGAGTATGTTTCTGGGATGCAACATACATCCAGGTTCAAGTTTAAAAAAACATCATTCCTGGGATGTAGGCATTGCTGGCAAGGCTGACATTTATTGTCCACAACAAGTTGCCCTTGAGAAGGTGGTGGTGAGTCTTCTTCTTGAACCATTGCAGTCCGTGTGCTGAAGATGCTCACACAATTCTATTATCACTGGACATCACTAAAACAGATTATTTGGTCATTATCACATTGCTGTTTGTGGGAGCTTGCTGTGCACAAATTTGCTGCCAAGCTTACTACATTACAACAGTGACTACATTTCAAAAAGTACTTCATTGACTGTAAAGCACTTTGGGACATCCGGTGGTCATGAAAGGCGCTATATAAATGCAAGTCTTTCTTTCTTTTTTAGCACAATCCCTTTCTCAATGACCAACCACATCCTACAACACTACTTCCAAAGTAAAAATGCATATCTCCCTTTTAGACACCTCAATTGATTCTGAGGCAGTCAATTCCACATTCTTATAGGTTGCTCGCACCCATGAGGCATTGCTGGCTTCTTCAGGAGAGGAGTGGGGGGTGGCTGCAATTTAAAAGTAAGTAACTGAGCCGTAAGTGTCAGAGGTAGATACCTGTACCTGTGACATACAAACCATATATCTTATGTAAATTGATCAGGGAATATATTGGGCAGCTTCCTGTACCACATCTGTCCTAGTCAATGATAAGGTAACCTAGCAGGGAGATATCTCTTGGTCACATGCGCCAGAGAAAAATATAAAATATAAGTAACAATTAACCAAACATTAACCAGAGGCGACATGAGGAAAAACGTTTTTATGCAACGAGGGGTTAGGATTTGGAATGCACTGCCTGATAGGGTGGTGGCAACAAATTCAATTTTGCTTTCAAAAGGGAATTGGATAAATACTTGAAGGAGAAATACTTGTCGGGATATGGGGAAAGAGCGGGGGAGTGGGACTAGCTGGATTGCTCTTCGAAAGAGCCGGCACAGATTCGATGAGCTGAATGGCCTCCTTCTGTGCTGTGTTGTTCTATGATTCCATGGCATATGGAGGGCCACTTAAAGGGCCAATTCCTATTTCATTAATCATTGTCTATAACAGTTACTACAATGCCAATGCCATGTTTTCCTTCTGTCTGATATGTACTTCCTTATTAGTTTCTATAACGCCATAAGATCGCACAAAGCTGCACCATTCAGACGGCAGCACAGTTTAAGTTTGGACACCCGAGAAAGGGCAGGAATCATTCCATTAGGCAACCCCTGTGCAAATAAACACAAGAATTTATTTATTTTTGCAAATGACATATCCGAGACATTTGCGTCAGTTTTTTTTTGAAGAACATTGTTCTTGACATTGCATTAGAATACATTGGCCGAATGAATCAAAGGGGTCAATATCTTATGATGAATTACAGTATATAGAGTTATTTAATTTTAAGAAATGTTCTCAGCATAATATCAGGCCCAATGCACATCATTGAAGTGAGCTGCCACTCACTGAGTAAGCTGATATTGGCTGTTAAATGCAGCAGTGTTACAATTTGCTGGCAAAGAACCAAATCAAACAGTAAAATATAACTAAATATGACTATTTGGCAATATTTTCCAAGTATTAGTTATTAATTATGCATCAGCAGAGAAGTGGCTGCTATTTGCTATAATCTGTCTCCAACTAGTTTCATGATGTATTACCTTGCAGTGTCGGCAATTTCCTCTTTACCATTTGTGATTTATTTTCCTGCTTATGAATTTTCAATCCTTTTTTTCCTTCATCGCTAAAATGATTTTCTTCCATTTCATTTGTTAGTTAGATTTATTCCACATATTTCCTCTTTCTGACTCTTTACTCTCCCGCCTCTAGCTGAGTTCTATTGTCACACTTCTTATTCCTCTTAAGAGAGGGGAACATCGAGGTCATAAATGTTCTGCGGCTGATGTATAAAAAGGGTTTGCACTTATTTCTGGAGGGAGGATTGAGAGACAGATTTTAATTCTGCCTCTGCGATGCAATACTTCACTCCACTGCAGTCCTCTGTCTAGTGGTGAGGTACTTTAATTGAAGGACAATGGGCTTCAATGCTAGTGGAGTCTGGTATTTGAACTCACGACCCTTTGGGTTGGGGGTCCAACTCTCTGCCAATGAAGCTTGTTCCCAGCATTATTTCTCAGAGGTTAATGTTTAATATACAACTACTACCACATCCTGAAATTACTTCATTTAAACTATTTATCGCCATGAAAACCACTAAAACCCACCAGGGAGCAAGACTGTAATGCAATGAATTATGTTGGGAAAAGAAACAAAATTGAATAAAACCATTGTTGAAATACAGGCACATGGAGAACTTCAATTTATTCTCCTTGTACCCTGGACACAGGCAGAGGATAGCAAAACTAAAATCTCCCTGGTGTGTGTCCGAAAACTCAATCAATCCTACTTAATATTTACATTGGCATTCCTGTGCCCAGTTTTGTTTGGGCTTTTCAAAAGTTGATTTATTACTAATTTTTTTTTTTTTTTTTGTTCCAGTATATGTGTGCATTGTTAAGAGATCTTAAAACCTGGTAAGAAATACAGAAATAGGGACTGGTGCATTAGTGAAGTGACTAGGAGTTAAGGCAGTACTGATATTACAAATGGGGACAAAAGATATGATGGACTGACGATATCAGACACTAAATTGGCGGCCGTGCCTTCAGTTGCCTGGGCCCTAAGCTCTGGAATTCCCTCCCTAAACCTCTCTGCCTCTCTACCTCTCTTTCCTCCTTTAAGGCGCTCCTAAAAACCGACCTCTTTGACCAAGACTTCGGTCATCTGTCCTAATTTCTCCTTACGTGACTCGGGGTCAGATTTTTTGTTTTATAACACTCCTGTGAAGCACCTTGGGGCGTTTTACTACATTAAAGGCGCTATATAAATACAAGTTGTTGTTGTTGTAAAGAGGGAATATAAAGATATGGTTGGTAATTTTAAGACAAACGTGTTAGTATCTGGGCCAGAACGAACAAACAGAATAATGAACTTCAATGAGTGGTTGATGCCTACACAAGTAGAATCATACAACACAGAAGGATGCCATTCAGCCCATCGTGCTATCCAATTCGTCCCACTCCCTTGCTCTTTCCCCATTACCCTGCAATTTTTTTTCTTTTTAAGTATATATCCCATTCCCCTTTGAATGTTACTATTGAATCTGCTTCCACCACCCTTCCAGGCAGCGCATTCCAGCTTTCACAAGCAAACTGATCTTAGGAAGGATGATCTGCAGGGAGCTAAGGTTTTGATGCAAAACATTCATTGGAACTTATCAACCTAGATTGGATAGAGGGAAGGATTAATAATTTGGTAAAAATAGATAAGCGAAAGCTTGTGGCTTATCAAGAGGTAGGAGGAAACAATTTAGTTTGGCGCAAAGAAAGACATGCCAATGGCCAGGGCAGTGGTACTAAATGCTGGTGTACTAACTCTCAGTGCTATGGAGCAGGAGGTTACACGTCCTCTGCTCAACTCCCAGGTAGACTATACTCTGCCCTACTTCTCGAATTATGGGACAGAGAATTAAAATGGCCTCCTCTACATTGGGAAGACCAAACGCAGATTGTGTCATCGCTTTACTGGACACCTCCATTCAGTCCGCAAGTGTAACCCTGAGCATCCGGTTGCTTGCCATTTTAATTCCCTGTCCCACTCTGACCTCTCTGTCCTACACGGTTCCAATATAAGCTCGAGGAACAGCACCTTATCTTTCGATTAGGTACTTTACAACATTCTGGACTCAACACTGAGCTCAACAACTTCAGATCATAGCCACTGCTCCCATTTTCTCGGAGAGCAGGTGCTAGTAATTATTCTGCTGTTGCCATTTATACCTCCTCTAGACCCATCTTTTGTTTCTTTACTTGTCCCATTGCCCCCCACCCCCGCCTTGTGCCTTGCACCATCATCACTTTTGTCCTTCAATCACTCCTGCCCTCCACCCTATCACGGACCTACTCTTTTGTTCTTTCCTCCACCCCCAGCCTTTGCCTTTTATCCCTGGCTCTGTACTTGTTTATTACCTGTTAAATCTCGAACTTCTTCCAGTTCTGCTGAAAGGTCCTGAAACTTTGGGCGCGATCTTACCAGCCCCGGGAGACGGGTATGGAGGCGGGTCTGCCAGGAAAATGGCAGAATCTGGGGGCGGGTACCCATCCCTCCATACCATCTTCCCAGGAGGCGGGTAGCCGACCCACACCGGGTCCCGTCTCCTGGAGGCGGGAAGGGGATTACAGCCACTTAACTGTCTGTTAACAGGTAGTTAACAGGCAGTAAAGAGGATTATCCCCATTTTTCCACCAGAGGTGCGGGCTTCCCGATGTTGGGAAACCCCGCCAGGGCCAGCGAGGCGAGCAGTGGGTCTGCGGGGGTCGGAGGGGTCCAAAAGTGTGCTATGGAGGAAAGTGATGGGTGCAAGTGTGGAGAGGTAACTATGTGAGGTGAGTGGAAAGTGATAGAAAATGTTTACTTACCTTTGTTTCTTCCTGCAGGCTTCAAAAGTTGGGGAACCGGAGACTTCCGCATCTCACCGGCAGCGATGACAGAATGGCTGCTGCATTCTCCAATACAACAACCATCTGATTTCTGATCATCAGATAGGTTTGATGAGGTCTTGAATACAAGAACTCATCAAACAACAGAGAATGTCAGTGTTTGACAGCTTCACAGAGCTGTCAAACGATGATAATTCATCTGTCAAAAATTTTTGACAGATGAAACGCCATACGCTGACGTTCTCTGTAACCGGCTTTCCCTTAATTGGCCTGCTAAGTGAAAAAGCAGGAACTAAGTGCCACAAAGCATATTTGAAAGTTCTCTATCTGAATGCACGTAGCATTCGTAACAAAATAGACGAGTTAATGGCACAAATAACTACATATGGTTATGATATTGTGGCCATTACAGAAACATGGCTGCAGGGTGACAATGCCTGGGAATTAAACATACCAGGTTATTTAACGATCAGGAAGGACAGGCAGGAAGGAAGGGGAGGTGGGGTGGCTATGTTAATAAAGGAAGGAATCATTGTAATACAGAGTAATGATATTGGGTCAAAAAATCATGATAATGAAACAGTTTGGGTGGAGATAAGGAATAATAAGGGGAAAAAAACACTAGTGGGCGTAGTCTATAGGCCTCCGAACAGTTGCAACTCTGTTGGACGGAGTATCAATCAGGAAATAGTTGAGGCATGTAATAAGGGAACATCTATAATTATGGGGGATTTTAACTATCATATTAATTGGACAAATCAAATGGGGCAGGGCTGCCTTGAGGATGAGTTCATTGAGTGTATTAGGGATGGGTTTCTTGAGCAGTATGTAACTGAACCGACCAGGGGGCAAGCAACCTTAGATCTGGTCCTGTGTAATGAGACAGGATTAATTAAAAATGTCCTAGTAAAGGATCCCCTTGGAATGAGTGACAATAACATGGTTGAATTCCATATTCAATTAGAGGGTGAGAAGGTTGGATCTCAAACAAGCGTGCTAAGCTTGAATAAAGGAGACTATGAAGGTATGCGAGCGGAATTGAGTAGAGTGGATTGGGGAAATAGATTAAAGGGTAAGACGACACATGATCAGTGGTGTACATTCAAGGAGTTATTTTACAACTTCCAAAAAATATATATTCCACTGAAAAGAAAAGGGTGTAAAAGAAAGGACAGTCATCCGTGGCTAAGTAAAGAAATTAAGGATAGTATTCGACTAAAAACAAGGGCATATAAGGTAGCAAAATCTAGTGGGAGGACAGAGGATTGGGAAAAATTTAAAAGGCAGCAAAAAATAACAAAAAGATTGATTAAGAAAGGGAAGATAGATTATGAAAGTAAATTAGCAAAAAATATAAAAACAGATAGTAAGAGTTTTTATAGTTATATAAAAAGAAAAAGGGTGGCTAAAGTAAATGTTGGTCCCTTAGAGGATGAGACCGGGAAATTAATGGTGGGAAATATGGAGATGGCAAAAACACTGAATGAATATTTTGTATCAGTCTTTACAGTAGAGGACACTAAGAATATCCCAACACTGGACAAACAGGGGGCTATAGGGGGAGAGGAGCTAAACACGATCAAAATCACTAAGGAAGTGGTACTCGGTAAAATAATGGGACTCAAGGCGGATAAATCACCTGGACCTGATGGCTTACATCCTAGAGTCTTGAAGGAAGTGGCGGTAGGGATTGTAGATGCATTGGTAATAATTTTTCAAAACTCCCTGGATTCCGCTAAGGTCCCGGCAGACTGGAAAACTGCTAATGTAACACCCTTATTTAAAAAGGGCAGTAGACAGAAGGCTGGTAACTATAGACCGGTTAGCCTAACATCTGTGGTAGGTAAAATTTTGGAGTCCATTATTAAGGAAACAGTAACAGGACATTTGGATAATCATAATTTAATAGGACAAAGTCAGCATGGTTTTACGAAGGGGAAGTCATGTTTGACAAATTTGCTGGAGTTCTTTGAGGAAGTAACATATAGAGTGGATAAAGGGGAACCAGTGGACGTAGTGTATTTAGACTTCCAAAAGGCATTTGACAAGGTGCCACACAAAAGATTATTGCTTAAGGTAAAAAATTACGGGATTGGGGGTAATATTCTGGCATGGATAGAGGATTGGCTATCTAACAGAAAGCAAAGAGTTGGGATAAATGGTTCATTCTCAGACTGGCAATCAGTAACTAGTGGTGTTCCACAGGGGTCAGTGCTGAGTCCCCAACTCTTTACAATCTATATTAACGATTTGGAGGAAGGGACCAAGTGTAACATACCAAAATTTGCAGATGATACAAAGATGGGAGGGAAAGTAGTGAGTGAGGAGGACATAAAAAACCTGCAAGGGGACATAGACAGGCTAAGTAAGTGGGCAGAGATTTGGCAGATGGAATACAACACTGGAAAGTGTGAGGTGATGCACTTTGGCAGGAAAAATCCTAGAGCAATTTATTTTCTTAATGGCAAGAAACTGGAGAGTACTGAAGTGCAAAGGGATCTGGGGGTCCTGGTGCACGAAACTCAAAAGGTTAGTATGCAGGTGCAGCAAGTGATTAAGAAGGCAAATGGAATGTTGGCTTTCATTGCTAGGGGGATAGAATATAAAAATAGGGAGGTATTGCTTCAGTTGTACAAGGTATTGGTGAGACCGCACCTGGAATACTGCATACAGTTTTGGTGTCCTTACTTAAGGAAAGACATCCTTGCTCTCGAGGCAGTGCAAAAAAGGTTCACTCGGTTAATCCCGGGGATGAGGGGGTGGTCATATGAGGAGAGGTTGGGTAGATTGGGACTCTACTCATTGGAGTTCAGAAGAATGAGAGGCGATCTTATTGAAACATATAAGATTGTGAAGGGGTTGGATCGGGTGGATGCGGGGAGGATGTTCCCGATGACGGGTGAGACTAGAACTAGGGGACATAGTCTTAGAATAAGGGGCTGCTCTTTCAAAACTGAGATGAGGAGGAACTACTTCACTCAGAGGGTGGTAGGTCCATGGAATATGCTGCCACAAAAAGCTGTAGAAGCTACATCATTAAATAAATTTAAAACAGAAATAGACAGTTTCCTAGAAGTAAAGGGCATTAAGGGTTACGGGGAGCGGGCAGGAATTTGGACATGAGTCTAGGTTCGGATCGGTCATGGCCCTGTGGGTAGTGGAGCGGGCCCAGGGACCGTGTAGCCTGATTCTGCTCCTATTTCGTGTGTGCAATTCTGTTAGATGCAGGAGATGGTTCTGTGATAGATAGTAGATTGGCGGTTAGGATCAGATCAGCCATGATCTTATTGAATGGCGGAGCAGGCTCGAGGGGCCGATTGGCCTACTCCTGCTCCTATTTCTTATGTTCTTATGTTCTTATTTCCAGCATCCGCAGTATTTTGCTTTTGTTTCCCCTATGAGAGCCATCTCCTGTTCTTTCATTCCTCTTGCCACCCAGCTCCTGGCCTCTCAACTACCTTTCCTTGCCTCAGTCCCCAGTGGCATTATGTATTCTGACAGAATTAAAGAAGCAAAAGCCAAGTTCACAACTATTTAGGAAACATGGAAAGAATCACAGCAAGTTGCAGCACAGAAGAAGACTCCTCCTCTCACTGTGTCTGTGCCTGCTGTGTTAGCTAGAGCCCATGTATCTTCGTCTACATCAAATGCTAATCTACTCTTCTTTTAAAAGATGTAGTCACCTCTGCCTCAACTATTCCCTGTGGCAAACTGTTCCATGCTCTAACAATTGTCTGTATTGAAAATTTCTATACTAGTTTTTCGCATTCTTAGTGGCAATTTTAAATGGATGATCCCTCGTCACTGCCTCACCAGCCAGATAAAATAGTCTTTCCTGATTTACCCAATCAAAACTGTTCACAATCTTATAAACCTCTATTAAATCTCCTTTAGCCTCCAATGGAAATAGTCTCAAGTCTCTACATATAACTATAGTTTCCCATAACTTGTATTATCTTGGTGGATCGATACCATCTCCAATAATCAAGCAGAAATCTTGACTTTTTGCTTTGTGTTTTTTTCACAACAACTCTCTCAGTTTTGCTTTTGGATGTGGCTACTTTCTGATGAGGTTGTGTTTGTATCCATGGGCTTTGTTAAATTTTCTGAACTTCGTACTTGTAAACTGTGGTCCATAATCTGAAACTGGGGCCATGATTTTCCTTACCTCGGCGGGTCCGGGGCGGGCGACGTCGGTGGCGGGTCCCGGCCCCGCTGCTGGCTCCATCCCACTCTGTGAAATTAATTTTAATTGATGGGGCTTGTTAAGCTCGCCCAGCACGTTAGCCGGTCAATTAAAGGAAGCGGGTCGGGTGACGTAATTTCATGATGCATCATCAGCCGGTTTCCTTAAAGGGACCATGGCCAACTTTATTTTGACATTTGTGCTGTCAGAGTTCTACAGCATTGAGGTGCTGAAAACACTGACAAGCACTGCACAGAGGAGCAGGGCTGCACCCAGGCTCTCCCATGACTCCCTCCATATGCTTATGGAGGGAGTCCGAGCACACAGGGAGGTTCTCTTCCCATGGGTGGACGATACCTCCCCAGGAGACCAAGACAGCCTGGTTGCACATTGCACCAGAGGGCACAAGCAGGGATGTGGTCAGGAGGACCTGGGTGCAGTGGCGCAAACCTTTCAATGATCTCATTAGATCACGAAACGTAAGTACAAAGCCACACTCAACTGCATCCTGCTGTGCCTCTCATCACATCCCCATCACTCTGCCTTCCCTACCCTACTCCTGCACATCCTTACTCACACCAACTTACTTTGCACCTCCACCCAACCCTCTCTCTCTATCTACATTATCACATCCCCAATTCACTA
The DNA here is from genome assembly GCA_030390025.1 of Squalus acanthias. Lineage (NCBI taxonomy): Eukaryota > Metazoa > Chordata > Chondrichthyes > Squaliformes > Squalidae > Squalus > Squalus acanthias. The sequence continues at coordinate 9,945,343 of CM059431.1, read as the reverse complement.
GACACCCCTCACACTCACCCTCATCCTAGTGCAATCATACAAACTAACAACATACAAGGGTAGGCACTTGGGTGTTTTATGCAATGTTCATGTAAAGTTTCTGTTAATGTGCTGTCAAACATTGAAATCTTTATTTTCAACACTTTCCGTTCTTGGACAGATTTGGGTGCACCTTTGGAAGTGGCTTAGTGAGTTGCAATGAATGGTGAGACATAACGGTACCCCTCGCAATGGTGATGAGTGTGAAAGGAATGGCTTGGACATTGTAGGGATGCTTTATGGTGTTGGTGTGGGGTGGTGCCAACCTGGTGCATCATGTGGCAGCCAGGGTGTACAGCATCAAGTAAAATAAATCTGGCCATGGTGAGGCCATCCCTGGCCTCCTGGGCAGCAATGTGCTCAGGTGCTGATGCCCTCTGTCCTGTGCAGCATCAGGTGATTGTGGAGAAGGTTGGTGCTGTTGTTGGTGCTGCTGGTGTGCCTGGTGCTGCTGGTGTTGGGGCTCATTGTGGTCCGATTCTGAGGACCAAGATGAGAAAGTGTAAAGGGTACCTATGTTGATGGAATAGATGGCAGGTGAAGTACAGGTGACAGAAGCATTCTGTCAATGGTGAGAGAGTTCTTCCAAAGAGGTGATACTGGATGGAGAGTGGAAAGTTGAAAGCCTGCAGAATCTGTGCTGGAAATGGGCTGAGAAACAGCTTGTGTCTGAGGAAAATGAAGATCTGCCAGGTGGGAAATTTACTGTACATTTGATGCTGTCAAGAAATCAGCTGGAGCAATGGCCACTGAACTCCTGCCTCAGGTTGACAGCCGTGGTCCCTGAACAGCGTGGTTCCCGTGGCCATGAAGTTAAAGTGAAAAGGTAAGGTAAAAAAGCCTGTTAATGGTCTGTTAACAAGGCAATAATGAGCTTAATTGGATCCCCTGGTGCTGCCTGTCGGGTCTGCTCAGCGCTGACAGACCCGACATTGGGAAAGGCGCATGGCGGCAGGTTGACAGCGGGGTCCCGACCTACTGTCAAAAAAAAACACCCAACCCGCCACCGATCCCGCCCGCTGACCTCCCAAAAAAATTCTGGCCTGGGATTCACCGCTCCTCCAATTCTGGCCTCTTGCAGGGCCCCGATTTTAATCGCTCCACCATTGGCGGCCGTGCCTTCAGCTGCCGAGGCACTAAAGCTCTGGAATTCCCTTCCTAAACCTTTCCGCCTCTCTACCTCTCTCTCCTCCTTTAAGATGCTCCTTAAAACCTATCTCTTTCACTAAGCCTTTGGTCATCTGTCCTAATATCTCCTTATGTGGCTCGATGTCAAATTTTGTTTGATAATCGCTCCTGTGAAGCGCCTTGGATTGTTTTACTACGCTAAAGGTACCATATAAATGCTTGTTGTTGTTGTATCTAGCAAACTGCTGCTTGCGATGTGTGATCGCATTTGAACCTTTGGTATTAGTTTATTGAGTTAATAATAATAGACTACTTTTCATTTTTTTTTTAAGTATTGAGTTTAATGAAAGTATAACATATCAGTCGAAAGCTTCTGCCTGAATCTGTTCAGAATTTTTAAGTGCTTTTACTGGCCCTTTGAATGCTTTATTTCTGTATCTTTGCTTGTTGAACATCGGTTAACCACATCTGCCATTTGCGCCAACATACCAGGCCTGAACAAGACATCTCTTGCTAACCTTTTACATTTTTCAGTTCCTCAGCAGCAGACCTGTAGTTTTGCCAACTCAAGTCTTCTCAGGTTGGATGGCACAGGGACGTTTTTACTTTTTGAAGATGAATCCCTCAAGGTCAACTTCAGATTTCATTTCTGAAAATTCTTTCTCAGATCAGGATTCAGTTTTCGTAATCGCTCAGTTTCTGCTCTGAAATTGCTGGTGACATCGGGAGACAGGATACCCCGCGCAGGATTACTTGATCAACTTTGTCATCTGTGCAGTGAGTTTTTGGCAGGTATTGACCACATGCAGCTCTGCCCCTTTCTTGAATTCAATTTCAAACTGTACTCGCGCAATTTAAGTAACACGCTTTGTAGTCATGGGAGGGGCTGCAACGCAGAGTCACCAGAATGATACCGGGGCTAAAAGAGTTAAATTATGAGAACAGGTTGCATAGACTAGCCTTATATTCCCTTGAGTATAGAACATTAAGGGGTGATCTAATTGAGGTGTTTAAGATGATTAAAGGATTTGATAGGGTAGATAGAGAGAAACTATTTCCTCTGGTGGGGGGAGTCCAGAACAAGGGGGCATAACCTTAAAATTAGAGCCAGGCCGTTCAGGGGTGATGGCAGGAATCACTTCTTCACACAAAGGGTAGCGGAAATCTGGAACTCTCTCCCCTAAAAAGCTGATGAGGCTGGGGGTCAATTGCAAATTTCAAAACTGAAATTGATAGATACTTAGGTAAGGGTATTAAGGGATATGGAACTAAGGTGGGTAGATGGGGCTATGATACAGATCAGCCATGATCTAATTGAATGGTGGAGCAGGCTCGAGGGAATGAATGGCCTCCTCCTGTTCCTATGTTCCGATGCTTCAGGGAACAACTTGTTCCCAATTGTCTTGAGGTTTATGATCACTCTCGAGTACAAAATGTCTTACAATACACTAATTGCTGGAACATTCTGCCCCCAAATACTACAGCTGCACATCGGAATCTCTTTCTCTGTTGGGCGTACCTACATTGAGTTAGTATAAATGTTCATGAAGTGTACGCTGTGGGTTCTTCCTCCTGCAGCAACACTGGACCCATTTCTGTGCTGGAACCACCAGCGCTAATCCTCACCAGCTGGGTACTTTTGTTAAATTTTAGCAATGGGGTTTCTGTCATCAAGTGCTGCAGTTCTTGAAAACTCCCAACCTGCTCATCAGTCCAATACCAAGCTACATTACTTAGAATGATATAGAATTTACAGCACAGAAACAGGCCATTCGGCCCAACAAGTCTACGCTGGTGTTTATGCTCCACACGAGCCTCCTCCCACCCTACTTCATCTCACCCTATCAGAATAACCTTCTATTTCTTTCTCCCTCATGTGTTTATCGAGCTTCCCCTTAAACGCATCTCTGCTATTCGCCTCAACCATTTCATGTGGTAGCAAGTTCCACAATCTAAGTACTCTTACTACATGTTCTAACTGCTAATTTTAATTTGTTTTTTTTAGCCGTTCTTGTGGGATTTGACGAACTAAGTAGTTCAAACAAGCCAAGATACTGTTGCAAGTCTTCTTTTAAAATGTTGTTTTCATACATATGATTGCTTCCATCTTTTTCCCTCTGCCTTAAGTCTTTCTGCTGTTTGTGTGTGTTCTATGTAAATGACTTCTCCTCATTTGAAATTCAGCTTCTCTTACTTGTTGAACCTTTTCCACCTTTGGTCATGTTTCTGTTCATTGTTTCCCAAATCAGGAAATTATTTATAAAAACTTCCCTTCCACAGCTGTAACGTTATGCATTGGAACATTTCTGAGCTGAGGTGATCCCAAGGGGGCATTCTAGTGTATGCCTATCTCCCACAGGGATTATTAAATAAACACAACTTTAATGAATCCAGCTCTACTTGCCAGTGGCCGCATTTGCATCAAGCCTATTAAAGATTTTGGCATTTGATAATTGTCATACTGTGCCCTCTATGGTTTGCGTTTGATAACATTCTCTATCTGTGGCTTTATTTAAATCTTTAGGTTTGAGGCAACGTCTCACTGAATCACCGTTTAACTACTATGACCATGCCGCTGAGCCGCTGGCTTGGTTCTTTGACTTCATTACTTCAAGTTTTGTACTCGATCTAGCTCATCGTGAACTTTGTCATGAAGCCTCCATGGCCCCTCCCTATCTCTGTAAACTCCTCCAACCCTCCGAGATCTCTGCGCGCCTCCAATTCTGGCCTCTGGCGCATCCCCGATTTTAATCGCTCCACCATTGGCGGCCGTGCCTTCAGCTGCCAAGGCCCTGAGCTCTGGAATTCCCTCCCTAAACCTCTCCGCCTCTCTTACCTCTCTCTCTCTCTCCTCCTTTAAGACGCTTCTTAAAACCTCCCTCTTTGACCAAGCTTTTGGTCACCTCTCCTAATATCTGCTTAGGTGGATCAGTGTCAAATTTTGTTTGATAATTGCTCCGGTGAAGCGCCTTGGGATGTTTACTATGTTAAAGGCGCTATATAAATGCAAGTTGTTATTATTGTTGAAGTGCAGCTAGCACTTTCTTTGGTGGGTGTATGACTGGCTGAGCGTCTGCCTTTAATCATATGCTCCATTTTCCTGCTCTGCACTCCAAGCCTTTCAGTACTTCAGCATACTTAATTGTTAGTTACTGCATCAATTTGTTCGATCAATCCTTGCTGTTGGCATGCTTAAAGTCAAAGTAATAACAGTACTCGCTGTTTCGGAAATTGAAATTCCAAACTTTGATTTTAGTCTTTATATTCATACGCCATATTACCCTTTCCTATTGGCGTAATATTGCGACTAAAGTATATCAGCAACTTTGCGATAGATTTGGTCCAGTTTGTGCTTAGGTTCTTGAAAACTAATTATATCATGGCATTAGATTCAGCTACTGTGTCTAGCTTAAAACAAAGAGCTCTAGCTTTCATCTTGAGGTTGACTGTCCATTAGTAGTATTATATCTGAATTAGAGCAACAGCATTTATATATCGCCTGTCACTTTAATTCTCCACTCCACGCCCACTCGGCCTCTTACACTGCTCCAATGAAGCCCAACGTAAGCTCGAGGAACAGCACCTCAACTTTCTATTAGGCATTTTACAGCCTTCCGGACTCAACATTGAGTTCAATAATTTCAGGTCATAACCTCTGCCCCTATTTTTTCGGACAGCAGCTGTTGCTGATGATTCTGCTATTGCCATTTACACCTCCTCTTGACCCATCTTTTGTTTCTTTACTTGTCCCATTACCTTCTCCTTTTGTCTTATACAGTAATCCCTTTTGTCTTTTAATCTCTCCTGCCTTCCACCCTATCACAGACCTTTCCCTTTGTTCTTTCCTCCCCTCCCCCCCTTTCCCTGCCTCTGCACTTACTTAAAACCTGTTAGATCTCTAACTTTTTCCAGTTCTGACGAAAGGTCACCGACCTGAAACGTTAACTCTGTTTCTCGCTCCACAGATGCTGCCTGACCTGCTGAGTATTTCCAGCATTTTCTGTTTTTATTTCAGATTTCCAGCATCTGCAGTATTTTGCTTTTGTATATGTGCATTTATATAGCGCCTTTACTGTACTAAAACATCCTAAGGCGCTTTACAGGAGCGTTATCAAACAAAATTTGACACCGAGCCATGTAAGGAGATATTAGGACAGAGCTTGGTCAAAGGGGTAGGTTTTAAGGAGCATCTTAAAGGAGGAGAGAGAGGTAGCGAGGCGGAGAGGTTTAGGGAGGGAGTTCCAGAGCTTAGGGCCTAGGCAGCTGAAGGCACGGCCACCAATGGTGGAGCAATTAAAAGCGGGGATGCTCAATAGGGCAGAATTGCAGGAACGCAGCGATCTTGGAGGGCTGGAGGAAGTTACAGAGTTATAGAAGGGCTAGGCCATGGATATATTTGAAAACAAGGATGAGAACTTTAAAATCGAGGCATTGCCGGACCAGGAGCCAATGTAGGTCAGCGAGCACAGGTGATGGGTGAACGGGACTTGGTGCGACTTAGGATACCGGCAGCAGAGTTTTGGATGAGTTCAAGTTTACATAGGGTGGAAGATGGGAGGCTGGCCAGGAGAGCATTGGAATAGTCAAGTCTAGAGGTAACAAAGGCATGGATGAGGGTTTCAGCTGAGGTGGGGCGGTGTCGGCAGGAATGGTATTGGGGGTGGAGCGGATATGTGGTCGGAAGCTCATCGCAGGGTCAAAAACGACACTAAAGTTGCCAACAGTCTGGTTCAGCCTCAGACAGTTGCCAGGGAGAGGGATGGAGTCGGTAGCTAGGGAACGGAGTTTGTGGTGGGGACCGAAGTCAATGGCCTCAGTATTCCAATATTTAGTTGGAGGAAATTTCCGTTCAACCAGTACTGGATGTCGGACAAGCAGTGTGACAAATAAAAAAATGATTCTCATTCTCACTGCCCTTCCACTGATGGGAGTGCACATTGGAAATTCTGGTGCAGGGTTTAGTGCTCCTGATTCATGGCCTGAATCATTTCCTATCAATTATAGTTAAAATTCTGATTAAATTGTGATGACAACTATATCAATGACAATTGTCTAATACAGCACTGAAAGTACCCCATGCACTAACTTAAAAGGTTAATAATTCGTTGGAAAAAGGTGTAGTGCCAGAGGACTGGCAGATAGCTAACATAATACCTATATTTAAGAAGGGAGATAGAACATGTCCAGGGAATTATAGAACACTCAGCTTAACATCCGTGGTAGGAAAAATAATGGAATCCCTACTAAAGGAGAAAATAGAAGAATATCTAGAAACCAAAAATATAATAATGAATAGTCAGCATGGATTTCAAAACAGAAAGTCTTGCTTGACCAACCTCATTGAATTTTTTGAAGAGGTAACAGAGAGAGTAGACAATGGTAATGCAGTAGATGTAATTTATCTGGATTTTCAAAAGGCCTTCGATAAGGTACCCCATAATAGACTGATGAACAAGGTCAGAGAATGCAGAGTCAGGGACAAGTAGCAGAAAGGAAAGCTAGCTGGCTTCAAGACAGAAAGAAGAGAGTAGGGGTAAAGGGTAGCTATTCACAGTGGCAGAAGGTGGGTAGTGGTGTTCCACAAGGATCAGTGCTGGGACCACTGTTGCTCACAATGTCTATCAACGATTTAGGCTTTGGAATCAAAAACACAATTTCTAAATTTGCGGATGACACCAAATTGGGGGGGATAGTAAATACTGAGGAGGACTGCAACAAATTACAGGAGAACATTAAAAAACTTGCAGAATGGGCAAATAATTGGCAAATGAAGTTCAACACAGATAAATGTGAGGTATTACATTTTGATAGGAAGAATAGGGAGGTCACTTATTACTTGGAGGGTGCGAGTCTAGGTGGTGTAGAGGAGCAAAGGGATCTCGGAGTACAAATACACAAATCACTAAAAGTTGCGACACAGGTTAGCAAGGCCATGAAAAAGCAAACCAAGCACTAGGGTTTATTTCTAGAGGTATAGAATTGAACAGTAGGGAAGTTATGCTAAACCTGTATCGAATCTTGGTTAGACGACACTTAGAGTACTGCGTACAGTTCTTGTCGCCATCTTATAAAAAGGATATAGAGGCACCGGAGAGGGTGCAGAGAAGATTTACAAGGATGATACCAGAAATGCGAGGGTATAAATATCCGGAAAGGATGAATAGGCTGGGTCTCTTTTCTCTTGAAAAAAGAAGGCTGAGGGGTGACCTAATAGAGGTCTTTAAAATTATGAAAGGTTTTGATAGAGTGGATACAGAGAGAGTGTTTCCACTTGAGGGGAAGAACATAACTAGAGGCCATCAATATAAGATAGTCACCAAGAAATCAAATAGGGAATTCAGAAGAAACTTCTTTACCCAAAGAGTGGTGAGAATGTGGAACTCGCTACCATAGGGAGTGGTTGAAGCGAATAGTATAGATGCATTTAAGGGGAGGCTGGACAAGCATATGAGGGAGAAGGGAATAAAGGGTTATGCTGATAGAGTTAGATGAGGAAAAACGGGAGGAGGCTCGAGTGGAGCATAAACACCGGCATGGACTGGTTGGGCCGAATGGCCTGTTTCTGTGCCATATATCCTATGTAATCCTATGTTTCATTGAAATCTTTAATTGTGTCATCTGCTGTTTAAACCTTCAGCCTGGTGTTATTGGATCCAATGGTTATTCCAGACTCAAGTGCCAGTTAAAGCAGTACTGAATGATATCCTTTCACTAAACATATTGGGGGAAAAATTCGGTTGCTTTGCTCCTCCTGTTAGCGGCACCGTTAACGCCTCCCGCGAAATTCAGCGGCAGGTTAGCGGCGGAGGTAGCCAGTAGCGCCCCGCGGCGCTGCGCCTCCGGCGATGACATCATTGCCGTGCGCAGTGCCCTGCTTGCGCCCCGGCCGCAAACTTGGCTCGCGCCCCCTGACCTACCGCCGGACGCTATGTCTGACAGGGTCAGGGTGGCGGTTTGGCGGCCGGGGCGGCGCTAATTAAAGGGAAGGTGCCGGGCGGCCATTTTTTTGGGCCACCTGCCAGCACCTGCCCCCTTTAGATGAATAGAACTTTTTTTCATCCCTCCTGCTGCGGGGTGCCGGCCGCCATCCACCGTCAGAGGAGTGCCGGGCTCTTTTCCCGGCTCCCCGCTCCCCGGTGGTCCGGCAGGGCCCCGGTCCGCACTGCACTAGGCCCCTCCCCTTTAATCAGGGGGAGGGAGGCCTGCAGTACCGCGGCCCTACGTGCCGACGTGCGTGGCGCTGCTACACGTAGTGCCGCGATATTGAACTGGAGCGCCCCAATAGGGAGGGGGGTTGCTTCCAGTAACACTCCACCTCCTGCTTGGGGCGCTACCATTGAATTTCGGACGCGGGGGTGCTAACTTAGTCCGGATGCTAAAAGTAGCGCCCCGGCGAAGTTACCGCCCCAAAGTGAGCGCGAGCCAACTTTCCCCCTATTGGGTATAAATTGGTCCTCATTGCACCCGTTTTCTGCATGGAAAGTATTTAGGCACCTCTGGGGGGCCTCCTTAAACAGGCGCTAGGCCCCATGTATATGTTAATGAGTGGCCTAATCCCTGTTTTAGGATCCCTCTGTCACGGATTCAGCCTAACATGTGGCTACCACCAAAAAGGGAAGTAAACATTTTTTCAGCAGCTTGCTGCAGAGCTGGGAGGAGCTGGACTGTACTCCTGAGGGCATCTGTTGGCTCGCGGTCAGCCCTCCTCCCATTGTCCTCCACACCCGCTCCCCCCCAGGCGTTACTTGAGGGTCACTGCCCCCCCAAGCCAGGCGGCCCCCAAAACTGATCCCTCGAAAATGGGCGAGGTGCCTCTGGAGGCGTGACAGGCACTGACAGCTCCCCCCTAAATATTCAAATCAGTCTCGGCAAGCCTCGGGACGCCCAGTTCAGGCGCGCGCCGTCTGCGCACCATTGATTATGCGTCTGAAAACAGGCCATGACCAATTTCTACCCCATTTAACCGTATTAATCAGGCCCGAAATTTGTTTCTTGAATTACAACTATAGCCAATAAGATTTCACCATAGTAAGCATTGCTTTAGCATTCAGCTGCACTTCATGCCAAGACAGTTATTAATAGTGCAAGACCCTAAAATTACACAACTTCACATTCCTTATTGCCCATATTGCTTGTTGTTAATAAGGGTAAGCTATTTAAAAGAGTTGGCTGAACTGAGAAAGGTTGTGAGTGAATCCCCAGTGATGTTGCTCACAGTCAGTCAGCGGATATGCTATTTTATAAGTGGAGCACAACACATTATTCTGATCCTAAGTGGCAGCTGTATGTAACTGGCCTGTTACCGCTAAGGTCGTGAGGTCAAATTGCTATAATATAATGAGGTCAATTAGCGGCTAATTGCCCTTGGGGACATCTTACGCTCAATTAGGAGGTATTTCTTGTTGTCAGGAAAGTTTCTCTGTGGATTGGGAATAACTGGCTTTCCTCTTTAATAGTTGCTTCTTAAAAATGTGACGCAGAAATTTGCACACGACAAAATGTGTCAGACGACTCACAATATATACATATCAAATATTAAATACTCATTAAGTCATTGGCAAACTAGTCAGACCAAAACAGTTATGGGTTTTGGGAAGAGCTATTTATGTTTTGAGGTTCTCCTTTTCTGTCTTGAACCTACGAGGTGTATAATGTCTCTTTAACGGGTCTGGTGTACTGATTGTTACACACGTGTTGACTTTAGTTCGGACGTTTCGAAAATGGTTACGGATGAAGGCTCGTCCAGCTGGCAACTCAGAGCTGCCTGTTTGTGTGGCCTGGAGGGTCTGTTTTTCTCTTCACTGTTTGGCAATTTTATCAGTCAGGCATTGACACATTTCCACCACCTACTGATCTCTCTTGGATGGCTCTGCACTTGTTGCTGAAGCTAAGCACAGCTGTTCACCTCCGACCAAGAACATGGAAACGGGATGGATAAGCTGTATCATCTGGGAATGCAATAATTACCAGGCCAACACCACATTCCAAAGATTAGGAACAAGGAAGGTTGGTATCCTTTTTCTCCAGGTTAGGGTGGCATTGACCTTCTTCGCTAGCTACATCTGTCTAGTTCTGATTACTTAACAAACATCTGGCACTGATCTGTTTGTCCTTTTCATGCAGCAGGATATTTTCCAATTGCTCGGATCGGGGAATGTGTGATTGATAAGAGATTGTTTATTTACTTTTGCCTGGGTTGGAAGGTACAAAATCTCCCTTTTCGTTGAACTGTCTTTTTTTTTGATGGATAGGGGTTTCGATTGAGTAGATGGGGAGAAATTGTTTCCACTGGTAGGAGGGTCAGTAAAAAGAAAAAAAGAAAGACTTGCATTTATATAGCACCTTTCATGACCACCAGGCATCTCAAAGCGCTTTACAGCCAATGAAGTACTTTTTTATGTTTAGTCAATGTTGTGATGTAGGAAACGTGGCAGCCAATTTGCGCACAGCAAGCTCCCAAAAACAGCAATGTGATAATGACCAGATAATCTGTTTTAGTGATGTTGATTGAGGGATAAGTATGGGCCAGGACACCAGGGACAACTCCCCTGCTCTTCTTCGAAATAGTGCCATGGGATTTTTTACATCCACCTGAGAGAACAGACAGGGTGTCGGTTTAACGTCTCATCCGAAAGACAGCACCTACAACAGTGCAGCACTACCTCAGTACACAAAGGGCTGGATTTTCATTGACCCGTGGAGGTGGGTTTGGAGGCGTGTGGGGGGTTAAAATTGCGAAAACTGGCGGGCGGGCACAAGCCCGCCTCCATCCCGCCTCCACGCAATTTTCATTAAATCGTGTCTGCTGGTCCCGACTCCGTCCCGCCTCTAAGAGGCGGGATAGGCTGTTAAGGCCCTTAACAAGCACTAAATTGCCTCTATAATGCCATTTTGAAAGGCCTTTGTGATTTTAACCCTTTTTCTACATGAAGCACGCCTGTTCTGAACCACGAATGTGAAACCTGGCGGGAGCACATTTGGCTGGCTGACATATCTGGGATTGGTGGTGGATGGGAGACATATCTGGGAGTGGTGGTGCAAAAATATCTGGGAGCAGACTTAGGGCTGCTGCTGCTCATTTTGCATCCAGGTCCTCTCACAGCAAAGGCCAGACAGTCTTTGCAGACCTTCAATGCAGCAGCAATGATGACATCATCAGAGGCGACTTTCAGACTGAAAACACTAATTGGGTCATGGGCTCCCACATGCTGGAACTCAATTGCCCAATTAGGTGAAAATCGCATCAATCTCCTACATCCAATTGCAGTTGGGTGGATAACAGGAAAAGTGGATGACACGACCCCAACCCGCCCCCGTATCAAAATCCAGCCCAAAGTCTCTGGAGTGGCACTTGAACCCACAACCTTCTGACTCAGAGCTGAGCGTGCTACCCACTGAGCCACTGGTAACCTGAGAACCCAGATTTAAGATAACTTTTTTTTAAAAGCCAGGGGGGAAATTAGGAGAATTTTTTTTACGCAGTGAGTTCTTGTGATCTGGAATTCACTGCCTGGAGGGGCAGTGGAAGCAGATTCAATAGTAACTTTCAAAAGGGAATTGGATAAATACTTAAAAGGGGAACATTTGCAGGGCTATGGGGAAAGAGCAGGGGAGTGGGATTGATTGGAGAGCTCTTTCAAAGAGCCGGCACAGGCACGATGGGCCGAATGGCCTCCTTCTGTGCTGTATCATTCTATGATTCTATACAGAAAAGTCCTCAGACTTACTGCACTGAATAAAGAGAGATTTAATAGTAAGAACCAAATAAATGCTCATTTTGCAGCATCCTAACTTATAATCTACTTATATGTTTAAGGGCTGAATTTTACGGGGTGGTAGCAGGCGCGATCGGTGGTGGGTTGGGTGGGAAAGTTGTTATTTTTGACAGTGGGTTGGGAACCCGCTGTCATCTCGCTCCCACACGTCTTTCCCTCTGGCACGTCTGTCATCGCAGAGCCGACCTGACCGGCAGTGGCGGGCGACCCAATTGAAATGATTATCAGGTAGTTTACAGGCACTTAGAAAATAATAATAGGATTGGGCAGAGTCAACACGAATTTATGAAAGGGAAATCATGTTTGGTGAATCTGTTTTTTGAGGTTGTAACTAGCAGAATAGATAAAGGGGAACCAGAGGATGTGGTGTATTTGGATTTTCAGAAGGCATTCGATAAGGTGTCACACAAGAGGTTATTAAACAAAATTAGGGCTCATGGGATTGGGGGTAATATACTAGCATGGATTGAGGATTGGTTAACGAACAGAAAACAGAGAGTAGGAATAAATGAGGCATTTTCGGGTTGGCAGGCTGTAACTAGTGGGGTACTGCAAGGATCAGTGCTTGGGCCTCAGCTATTCACAATCTACATCAATGACTTGGATGAGGGGACCAAATGTAATATATCCAAGTTTGCTGATGATACAAAGCTGGGTGGGAATTTAAGTTGTGAGGAGGATGCAAAGAGGCATCAAGGGGATATAGACAAGCTAAGTGAGTGGGCAAGAACATAGCAAATGGAATATAATGTGGAGAAATGTGAAGTTATCCACTTTGGTGGGAAAAATAGAAAAGTGGATTATTTTTTAAATGGTGAGAGATTGGGAAATGTTGGTGTTCAGAGGGACCTGGGTGTCCTTGTACATGTATCACTGAAAGTTAACATGTAGGTACAGCAAACAATTAGGAAAGCAAATGATATGTTGGCCTATATTGCAAGAGGATTTGACTATAAGAGTAAAGGGGGGAAAAATTCAGTTGCTTTACGCCTCCCGTTAGCGCCTTAAGAGGGCGCTAATGGGGCACAAAGGAACTAGCGCCCTGTGCGCGGAGATGTTTGCGCCTCTCACGAAATTGACTAGACATTTTGCGGCAGCGCTAAACACTACCGCCACGATCTCCTGTGCCCGCAGATCGTGACGTCAGTCGAGTGTGCAATGCCTCAGTAGCGCCACGGACCGGATATTGAGTGGCGCCCCCTGTCCTACTGCCTGCCGCTAGCAACGACAGGTTGAGGGGAACGTTTTGCAGTCGGGAAGGGACTGGGGTAGTGCCATTTAAAGGCGACCGCTTCTTGCTGTTTTTTGTCGGCGAAAGTTTTGCACCATGCATTCTGAGTGAGAGAGAGAGAGACTTCTGGAGAGATTCAAAGCTGTGTTGAGGAGTTTTGGGTACTGAGCAGCACTTTGCAGGTTCTTTTTGATTTGATCTTCCTTGCATTGATTTAGAAGAGACTTGGGGGGCTGCACTCTGAGCTCTTTCCCTGGCCCTCTCCATTGTTCTTCCCAACAGATTTGATGTACAGGTCTCTCCAGGCCGAGATTCAAGGCTGCAATGAGAAGGGTGTGGATGGAGAGCAAGATCGACCCTCCCCTTTAAGAACTGGCTGGCGCCAGTGTGTCTGTGTTCCATTGCTGACTGACATCACATGAGCTTCGCCAACGCTCTGAGGTAGCGCCTCGCTCCTCAGCGTTAGCACCTTAAGAGAGGTGTGTAGCACCTGATTTAGCACTCCAATCACCTCCAGGGGCGATAGAAGCCAAGTTTGCAGTTGGAGGCGATAATTAGCGCCAGGCGCTAAACTTTGCGCCCGGCCGATAATTGCGCCCCAAACGGGGCGATACCGAATTTCTCCCCCAAGATGTCTTACTGCAATTATACAGGGCTCTGGTGAGACAACACTTGGAGTATTGTGTACAGTTTTGGTCACCTTACTTAAGGAAGGATATACTTGCCATAGAGGGAGTGCAACAAAGGTTCACCAGACTGGTTCCTGGGATGGGGGGATTGTCCTATGAGGAGAGATTGAGTAGACTGGGCCTATATTCTCTAGAGTTCAGAAGAATGAGAGGTGATCTCATTGTAACATACAAAATTCTTACAGGGCTTGACAGGATAGATGCAGGGAGGATGTTTCCCCTGGCTGGGGAGTCTAGAACCAGGGGTCACAGTCTCCAAATAAGGGGTCGGCCATTTAGGACTGAGATGAGGTGAAATTTATTCACTTAGAGGGTGGTGAATCTTTGGAATTCTTTACCCCAGAGGGCCGTGGAGGCTCAGTTGTTGAGTGTATTCAAGACAGAGATCGATAGATTTTTGGATATTCAGGGAATCAAAGGATAATGGGGATAGTGCAGGAAAGTGGAGATGAGGTAGAAGATCAGCCATGATCTTATTGAATGGCGGCGCAGGCTCGAGGGGTCAAATGTCCTACTCCTGCTCCTGTTTCTTATTTTCTTATGTTCTTAAGGACTTTTTTCCCCTACTTTTTAAATTTCCCTGCATGGCCATGGGATTCACGCAGCTCGGGAACCATGTCTGTCAAACTGACGCATGAGTTCCATGGCCATTGCTGACAGCATGAAAAACAAATAAAAATAAAAATACGTTGATTTCATCAGCTAATCGATTGATGGAGATTCTGTTCTACTTGAAAAGCTACTGGCAAATGTTAATTCAGAAATTCCTGAAGGGATGCGAGTGCTGAAGGCTCCCCTCCTACCCTGGATGTTGAGGGAAATACATTTTCCACTGGCCATTCTTGGCTGTTGCCTTCCAACTCAACAGTAATTGCAGTGAATTGATCTGCACTATAAAAATAACATATACCCGAACATGCCTAAGTATATCCTGTCCACAAAAAGCAGGACAAATCCAATCCGGCCAATAACCGTCCCATCAGTCTGCTCTCAATCATCATTAAAGTGATGGAAGGTGTCGTCGACAGTGCTATTAAGCAGCACTTACTCACCAATAACCTACTCACTGATGCCCAGTTTGGGTTCTGCCAGGACCACTCGGCTCCAGACCTGGACAAAAGAGCTGAATTCCAGAGGTGAGGTGAGAGCCTTGACATCAAGGCCGCATTTGACCGAGTGTGACATCAAGGAGCCCTAGTAAAACTAAAGTCAATGGGAATCGGGGGGAAAACTCTCCACTGGCTGGAGTCATACCTAGCACAAAGGAAGATGGTTGTGGTGGTTGGAAGTCAATCATCACAGCCCCAGGACATCGCTGCAGGAGTTCCTCAGGGCAGTGTCCTAGGCCCAACCATCTTCAGCTGCTTCATCAATGACCATCTTTCCATCATAAGGTCAGAAGGGGGGATGTTCGCTGATGACTGCACAGTGTTCAGTGCCGTTCACATCTCCTCAGATAATGAAGTACTCCATGCCCGCATGTAACAAGACCTAGATACATTCGTGCCACAAAAGCGCCAAGCAATGGCTATCTTCAAAAAGCAAGCATTTAGCCATCGCCTCTTGACATTCAATGGCATTACCATCGCCAAATCCCCCACCATCAACATCCTGGGGGTTACCATTGACCATAAACTTAACTGGACCAACCACATAAATACTGTGGCAACAAGAGCAGGTCAGAGGCTGGGTATTCTGCAGCGAGTGTCTCACCTCCTGACTCCCCAAATCCTTTCCTCCATCTACAAGGCACAAGTCAGGAGTGTGATGGAATACTCTCCACTTGCCTGGATGAGTGCAGCTCCAATAAAACTCAAGAAGCTCGACATCATCCAAGACAAAGCAGCCCGTTTGATTGGCACCCTATCCACCACCTTAAACATTCACTCCCTCCACCACCGGCGTTCCATGGCTGCAGTGTGTACCATCTGCAGGATGCACTGCAGCAACTCGCCAAGGCTTCTTCGGCAGCAACTCCCAAACCCGCGAGCTCTACCATCTAGAAGGATAAGGGCAGCATACCACCTCCAAGTTCCCCTCCAAGTCCCACGCCATCCTGACTTGCAAGTATATCACCGATCCTTCATCGTCGCTGGGTCAAAATCCTGGAACCCCCTCCCTAACAGCACTGTGGGAGTACCTTCACCACACGGACTGCAGCGGTTGAAGATGGCGGCTCACCACCACCTTCTCAAGAGCAACTAGGGATGGGCAATAAATGCTGGCCTTGCCAGTGACGCCCACATCCCATGAACGAATAAAAAAAAAAAATGTTTTGTGTTGTTTCTGGTCAGGTTTTTCTCACAGTATACATTGATTGTCCAGTTACAGATTAAATCAAGTCATCAACCATAACAATTTTATTCTCATCACTTATTCCACTGGTTCAATTTGCTTTCAGTCCCTGAATATCACTAATTTAATTTTTCAGTCTGAGACTTTGGGGGTGGATTTCTGCAGAGGTTCTGTCACTTGTCCATTGTTAACTTCAACGGAAGAGCTGCAGAAATCCCAGAAACACATTGTAAGCACCTCTTACACTGTTTGTCAGGGATTCCGCAGCTCTTCCGCTGAACTTGCATATAATTGTAAATCCACCCCTTTACAATTACATTTAAAATCTGCTTAATTTTATATATTACCTATATACACACACATCTTTTTGTACCAGTTACTGATACAAAAGTCTATAGATTTGTGACTAAAGCACCAATAACTTCTCAATTAATGTACTTTTTTATTTATGTTCTTGATTGTATTTGTAGATGGTGTCATATTACTTAATGGTAATATTATTTAAATATGTCTTTGTCACTCATATATAACTTTTATTATATTATTGTAGAGTAAAGATTCAACACCTACTTTGTTAGATTAGACGTCAAATGTAATGTGGCCATGGTCCCTTTAAGGATCCCGGCTGAAAACGCGTCATGAATGACGTCACCAGACCCGCTCTATCTCATTGGGCCGGGTAACGTGCTGGGCAGACTTAATAGATCCCATTAAGCAAGTTAATTTTCAACAGCGGGATGGAACCAGCAGCGGGGTCGCGACCCGCCATGGACACCGGCCGCACCGGACCCGCAGAGGTAGACAAAATTCCGGTCTAAGTCTCTCACCCCAAGGACAATAATGTCAATAGCCATCAACCTAAAAATAATTAGTCACTCCTGTGATGGTTTATTTAAAGCCCTACAAGCCAGACATGCCTTCGATTTGATTCTCGGTCTGTGCTGAGTTAGCTGCTCGCTGCCAAAGTGGCGATAGAGATGCTGCAATTGGCCTCCGCTCCTCAGAGCTAAGGGACAAATTAGCCAGGGTTCATGTTCCTGATCACTATCCACTGACCCCTGAAAGAGACAGGCATAAGGGGATACTGGGTGAAGACAGGATCAGGCTTAGCTCTGACGTTCACTCATTTTTAGAGTGTTAGCTGTGGCTCAGTTGTTAGCACACTCGTCTCTGATATCAAAAAGTCTATGGGTTCAAATCCCACTCCAGAGACTTGAGCGCAAAAATTCTAGGCTGACACACCAGTGCAGTACTGAGGGAGTGCCGCACTGCTGGAAGTGCCATCTTTTGGATGAGGCATTAGATCAAGGCCCCGTCTGCTTTCTCAGGTGCATGTAAAAGATCCCATGGCACTATTTCGAAGAGTTATCCCCGGTGTCCCGGCCAATATTTATCCCTCAATCATCATCACTAAAACAGATTATCTGGTCATTATCATATTGCTGTTTGTGAGAGCTTGCTGTGTGCAAATTGGCTGCCGTATTTCCTCCATTACAACAGTGACTACATTTCAAAGAGTACTTCATTGTCTGTAAAGCGCTTTGAGACGTCTGGTGGTCATGAAAGGCGCTATAGAAATGCAAGTCTTTCTTTTCCCCCCACGCCTCCCCACCTACACATGATTAAATTGATGGCAAATGCCCACTGCCAAGGCTCACCCGTGAATAATGGCCACTTGGAGAAAGCACGAGCACATGACTGTGCCTTTGGAACAGGGCTCCAATGAGGAGATAATGGTCCGTATTTTCCGATGCCTATGGGTGTGTACGCGCTGTGTGTACACACCCATAGGGACATCGGAAATGCCGGTTTCAGGTATAATGGTGATGAAAACACCTCTACCTACCCATAGTGCAAAGACCATGTTAACACTATGTACAGCCGCTCAAATGTCGCTATTTCAGTCCAGTTTCTAATCCATAAATCCACACCATTTAAGACTGATCCACAACTCCAGTTTTACACTTGAGGCAAATTGAAATGCTACCTCATTGTCTCTTGCTTTGATAGGAAGAAACAGAAAAAAAAGCTTATCTATGATAGTTCATTTATTCAGATTTGTCATTTTTTTTGATGGGGCGATATGCTCTGATCTTCAATCGTGACCACAACAGCAGAATGTTCAAACCGCAGTAGAGATGGAATGTCTCCACAGGGACCCATTGAATGTGAAAGTATTCAACTTGTGACCTGGCCTTTCCACTCATGACCTTGTGGCTCGTGCGTTCTGAAACCAGGGTCACTGTTTGAACATTTTTTTTGTTAACGTGCATCAGGTTCGCGGGGATTGGAGGACGGGAATATCCTCTTATTCTCATAGAGAGTTGAATCATTCCCGCTTGTTTTCTCCCAACTGTTAGGTCTACCACTGTCTGAGAAATAGTTGGCTGCCAGTGAGTGGAACCAGGAGAAGTAAAGGAAACAATTTCCTCAAGGGTATATTTTCTAATTGGTGAAATTCAGGTAGAATTGTTTGATGAGTTGATATTAAATCCCTATGTGCGTTATTTTTAGGCAGGTGACAATCCACCTGTCTAAAAATAGCACTTAACGAGTTCTATGTTTCTATGCCTGAAGCCTTCGTTTCTGAACATCTCCAATCTGAAAATATATCCCATACCTTTTAATTATCCTGTCACGCATTTGGTTACTGTATCAAACAGCCAGATTTCGTAATCCAAGCAGCAGTACTTGAATACTTAATCTAGGCTGATACTTCATTGTAACGCTGTGGGGGCGCTGCTTGTCGGAAGTGAGGTCTTTCAGGTGAGACGTTAAAACCGAGGCCCCGTCTGGCCTTTCTGGTGGGTGCAAAAGACCTCATGGCACTACTTGATGAGGAGCAGGGGAGTTCTCCTGACATCGAGCCAGCATTTATCCCTGAATCATCACCAGCAAAAGCTGCTTATCTTGTCTATGTTTGTGGGATCTTGCTGTGTGCAAATTGCCTTCCACGTTTGCCTACATTACAACAGTGACTACACTTCAAAAAGTAAAAGTCGATGGGCTGGATTTTCAATGACCCGTGGAGTCGGGTTTGGAGGCATGTGGGGGGTTAAAGTTGCAGATTCGGGGGACCTGACCCCATCCCGCCTCCAACCTGCCTCCATGCCAGTTTCGCTGGCGGCAGGTACCCGACCTGGTCTGAGACCCGACTCCCCGAGGCGGGAAGGGATTAGTGACAATTAACTTAGAGATCACTTAGAGATCTGTCCTGAGCAGAAAGTAGAAGGCTGATGCATTTGAGAATGCAGCGGCCATTCTGCTTTCTCTGCCGGTGAGATGAGGGACTCCCGAGACCTGAAGGGTTGAAGCCTGGAGGAAGAAGCAAAGGTAAGTAAAGCTTTTAAAACACTTTAGACTCACCTCACACACTCACCTCTCCACACTTGCACCCATCACTCACCTGCACACCGGACATCTCGACCCCTCCGACCCCCGCAGACTGACGGCCCGCCTCGCTGACCCTGGCGTGGTTCGGAGCCATCGGGAAGCCCACACTTTAGGGCTCAGAATAGGGATTCTCAAAAAAACTGCCTGTTAACTACCTGTTAACAGGCAGTTAATTGGCACTAATCCCCTTCCCGCCTCGAGGAGGCGGCTCCCAGCGCGGGTTGGGTACCCGCCTCCTGGGAAGATGGCACGGAGGAGGGTTGGGGGCAGGATGGGTACCCGCCCCCAGATTCTGCCATTTTCCCGGCAGTCCCGCCTCCATACCCGCCTCCCCAGGGCTGGCAAAATCTCCCCCTTGGCTTCTCTAAAGTGTAGAGTCCCAACTCTTTTAGCCTATCTTGATAACTAACTTGTATTATACTGGGAATTAGTCTAGTGGCCCTCCTCTGTACCCTTTCCAAAGCCTCAATATCACCAACAATATGAGCAGACTGATACCTGGGATGGCAGGAATGACGTACGAGGAGAGATTGGGTCGATTGGGCTTATACTCGCTGGAGTTTAGAAGAATGAGAGGGGATCTCATTGAAACTTATAAAATTCTAACAGGGCTAGACAGACTGGATGAAGGAAGGATGTTCCCGATGGCGGGTGAGTCCAGAACAAGAGGTCACAGTCTAAAGATAAGGGGTAAGCCATTTAGGACAGAGATGAGGAGGAATTTCTTCACCCAGAGAGTGGTGAACCTGTGGAATTCTCTACCACAGAAGGCAGTTGAGGCCAAGTCAGTAAATATATTCAAGAAGGAGTTAGATATATTTCTTAAGGCTAAAGGTATCAAGGGATATGAGGAGAAGGCAGGGACAGGGTACTGAGTTTGGATGATCAGCCATGATCTCATCGAATGGTGGAGCAGGCTCGAGGGGCCGAATGGCCTACTCTGCTCCTATCTTCTATGTTTCTATGTTTCTAGACCAGAACTGGACAAAGTATTCCAAATGCAGGCTGACCAAGGTCTTGTATAAGAGCAAAATAGTATGCCTTGTCTTATAATCAATTGTCCTATGAATGCACCCCAACACCCTATTCGCTCTAGCTATTGTTTCATGGCATAGCTCATGAACCTTTAGAGATGCTTGCACTAGAACGCACAGATCTCTTTCTTTCTCCACCTTCTTTAATGCTTTTCACTGAAGGGTGTACGTAAGTTGAGCATTTGCCTTGCCCACATGCATAACACTGCACTTTTCCAAATTAAGCATCATTTGCAATCATGAGCCCAATCCCCCAACACATCGAGATCCGCCTGAATGCAATAGAGCATCTTCTACAGTCCCAACAATCACACAGATCTTAGTATCGTCTGTAAATTTGCAGATCATGCCCCCAATACCTACATCTAGATCATTAATAAAAACAGCAAGTGCAAGTTCTTTCTTTACTACAGTACACTGAAACAGATCAAATTGTGGCTAAGAGCAAAATAATTGTCGTATGTCTGAAGTTTTATGTCAGGAAGAAAGTCATTGAAAAAGTGTATGCAAGAGACCCACTCACATCCATGAGCAGCAGCCTCTTTTGCCTTTGCCTTGTTTATGGAGACCATAATTCTATAAAAGGAGTCAGAATGGTTTGCTGTGGAGAAAAATACCTTTGGGTTCCCCATCTGTCATAGATATATTTAAAGAGGAATGCAAGGGTTTGGATTAGTACCAAATTTCAGAAGTACTCAGCTCTTTGATCTATTGTTCTCCATTAGTTCTGATATCAATTCAGAGTGACTCTTGGATTCCTTTTGGCAGCCATTCAAAGGACAGACACTTTGGCGTGACTGTTTGATGTACGATTTAACAGCCCAATGACATTTGGCGGGGAGGCGGAGGCAGGAGTGGACAAGTGGACAGTCGAAAGTTTGTAGCATTAATAGTCTCTGAAGGCAAGAGAGGGGATTTCAAGTAAGAATGAAAAATGTTGACATAGTTTCAAGAAAAGACAGACCATGAGGTAAGGACTTCTCTTTAAGGCACCTTGAACTGCAAGATAACTGCATTCGCAATAGTTTTTCAGGATTGCTACTATCTGATTTCTTGTGATTCTGCCTCAGATGCTGCTGACTCCCCACAACAACCCTCCGCCCAACCGGAAAAATCATCAACTTTGGAAAGTAGCCAATCCAGTGACAAGCTACAGTTCAGCCAATGATGTACTCATAAATAAAAACAGAAAATGCTGGAAATACTCAGCAGGTCAGGCAGCATCTGTGGAGAGAGAAACAGAGTTAACAGGCTGGATTTTGATACTGGGGCGGGTTGGGGTCGTGTCATCCACATTTCGTGTTATCCACCCGACTGCAATTGGATGTGGGAGATTGATCCAATTTTCACCTAATTGGGCAATTGAGTTCCAGCATGTGGGAACCCATGAACCAATTAGTGTTTTCAGTCTGAAAGTCGCCTCTGATGATGTCATCATTGCTGCTGCATTGCAGGTCAGAGACTGCCTGGCCTTTGCTGTGAGAGGACCTGGATGCAAAATGAGAGAGAGAGAGAGAGAATTTTTTTTGCACCATCACTCCCAGATACAGCTCCTCCATCCCAGATGCCTGCCAGCCCCAGTCACTGATAGTCAGCCCAGCCACTGATAGTCAGCTATCCAAACGTGCTCCCGCCAGGTTTCACAATCGTGTTTCAGAACAGGCGTGCTTCACGGAGAACAAGGGTTAAAATCACAAAGGCCTTTCAAAATGGCATTATAGAGCCAATTTAGTGCTTGTTAAGAGCCTTAACAGCCTATCCCATCTCTTAGAGGCGGGACGGAGTCGGGACCAGCAGACACGATTTAATGAAAATTGTGTAGAGGCGGGATGGAGGCGGACTTGTGCCCGCCCGCCAGTTTTTGCAATTTTAACCCCCCACACACCTCCAAACCCGCCTCCACGGGTCAATGAAAATCCAGCCCAACGTTTCAGGTCCATGACCCTGCGTCAGAACTGGAAAAAGCTGGAGCTGGAACAGGTTTTTAAGCAAGTGTAGGGGCAGGGAAAGGGGGGAGGGGAGGAAAGAACAAAAGGGGAGGTCTGTGATAGGATGGAAGGCTGGAGACATTAAGAGATAAAAGGGATGATGAGTCCTAGCTATGCCTGCCTTTTCATGGGATATGTGGAACATTCTTTGTTCCAGTCCTACTCAGGTCCCCTCCCTCACCTCTTTTTCTAGTACATTGATGACTGTATCGGTGCCGTTTCCTGCTCTCGCCCTGAACTAGAAAATTTCATTCACTTTGCTTCCAATTTCCACCCTTCCCTCACCTTAACATGAGTGAGAAGTTGCACAACACCAGGTTATAGTCCAACAGCTTTATTTGAAATCACAAGCTTTCGGAGCGCTGCTTCACCTGACTTCACCTGACGAAGGAGCAGCGCTCCGAAAGCTTGAGATTTCAAATAAAGCTGTTGGACTATAACCTGGTGTTGTGCGACTTCTCACTTTTGTCCACCTCAGTCCAACACCAGCATCTCCACATCATCACCTTAACATGGTCCATCTCCAACTCTTCCCTTCCCTTCCTTGTCTTCTCTTTCTCCATCTCTGGGGATAGGCTATTGACAAACATTCACTATAAGCCCACTGACTCCCACAGCTATATGGACTACACTTCCTCCCACCCCGCTTCCTGTAATGACTCTATTCCATTCTCCCAGTTTCTCTGTCTTCGCTGCATCTGCTCTGACGATGCCACCTTCCATACCAGTGCTTCCGACATGTCTTCCTTTTTCCTCAACCAAGGATTCCCCTCTACTGTGGTTGACACGGCCCTTGACCGTGTCCGTTCTATTTCCCGCACTTCTGCTCTCACCCCTTCCCTTCCCTCCCCGAACCACGATAGGGTTCCACTTGTCCTCACCTTTCACCCCACCAGCCTCCACATTCAACGGATCATCCTCCGCCATTTCCGCCACCTCCAGCGTGATCCCACCACCAAACACATCTTCCCCTCACCTCTCCTTTCAGCATTCCGAATGGACATCTCCCTCCGCGACACCCTGGTCCACTCCTCTATCACCCCTAACACCCCTTCCCCTTCGCCCGGCACCTTCACGTGCAAGCGCAGGAGATGCAACACATGGCCTTTTACCTCCTCCATTCCCACCGTCCAGGGCCCCAAACACTCCTTCCAGGTGAAACAGCGATTTACTTGTACTTCTTGCAATTTAGTATACTGTATTCGCTGCTCACGATGCGGTCTCCTCTATGTTGGGGAGACCAAACGCAAATTGGGTGACCGCTTTGCGGAATACCTCCATTCAGTCCGTAAGGGTGACCCCGAGCTTCCAGTCGCCTGTCACTTTAATTGTCCGCTCCACTCCCACTCAGACCGCACCGTCCTCGGCCTCTTACACTGTTCGAATGAAGCTCAACGTAAGCTCGAGGAACAGCACCTCATCTTTCAATTAGGCACTTTACAGCCTTCTGGACTCAACATCGAGTTCAACAATTTCAGATCATAACCTCGGCCCCTACTTTTTTTTCTCTTTTTTTTTTCTCTCTCTCACATGGCAGCTGTCGATCATTCTGCCATCGCCATTTACACTTCATCTAGAGTCATCTTTTGTTTCTTAACTTGTCCCATTACCATCTCCTTTCGCCTTGCACCATCAACCCCTTTTGTCTCTTAATCTCTCCTGCCTTCCATCCTATCACAGACCTTCCCTTTTGTTCTTTCCTCCTCTCCCCCCTTTCCCTGCCCTACACTTGCTTAAAAACCTGTTACATCTCCAACTTTTTCCAGTTCTGACGAAGGGCCATCAACCTGAAACGTTAACTCTGTTTCTCTCTCCACAGATGCTGCCTGGCCTGCTGAGTATTTCCAGCATTTTCTGTTTTTATTTCAGATTTCCAGCATCCGCAGTATTTTGCTTTTGTAACAATGTACTCATGTCCACTTTGACACTTCAGTTCAAGAATTTGATCATTTGAAGTAAATGCAAATTACTTTTCAGCAAATAACATTCTTGGATACAGTCTGTGAGTAACTTGAGATGTGACGTATGTTGAGTGCAGCGAGCTCGGGAGGAACAGGTGACTTTGGACCTGTGGTTCCCAAAGCTCTCCACCACTGGGGGTTTTCCTCGCCTCATGTCTGGGTCTGTTGTAGACTCATTGATAGAGATTGATCACTGTGATTAGTCAACAGCTCCATTATCATTGTATCATGTGACTTCCAGGCTGGTAGAAGGTGAATTAGATGGACCTGGGTCTTTTATCCTCTAGCAATTCCTTTGTTCCTATGGATTAAAAACAAACTTCATTTTCATTGAAATCAACGCGGTGTTCAATTGGAAGAAATTGTGAATCATCGATGACTTGATATCAGACACTCTGGCGTTCATGTGGTTGAGAGAGTTGGTGGAGAGGTAGAACTGGATGCCATCAGCATACATATAGAAGTTGGCCTCACGTCTGCCACCCAAGGAGCCACATATAGATGAGGAAGAGGAGGGGCCAAGATAAAGTTAGATAGTACCTGAGCAAAGATTGCGATTTACAATGTCTGCAGGCATGGGAGACAGAAGAGGAGGGTGAGTGGACAGTAGATGGAAGAGTAAGGAGCGGAAGGTTGGTCTCCTGGAAGAGATGAGCTTGGAGTAAACGGAGAAACTGCAGACTAATGGTGCATTAGAAGTAATATGGGAGCCTTGGGGGAGGTCAACAACATCAAGGAGAGGAGAGGAAGGTAGCATACGGCTGCACAGCCAGTCTCAACCTTAGACAAGAAGAAATCGATGAGCTGCTTACACTTGATATTGGAGGTGAGGTTGCAGTGGTGGAGAAATAGGGTTTTATACTTGGCATCTAAATCATCCACTGTACCAACGTTAACTGAGCTTGCTTTAATACTACCACAAAAGAATAATGTTCAGAGTCCGAGATTGATGTATGCACTTGGCAAGTGCACCTTTCACAATCTATATTTCAAGGTGGAGCTGTTATTCTTTCAGTGTTCAGTCTATCACTTGGGTGGTGTAAGTACACAAATATACAACCTCTTTCCTCAGGTATCATGTTAAACGCTCGAGGAGAAAATTGATGTCCTTTGCGCTGCTCTGGTCCCACCTCTGGGGCCTGTTTGCCATGAGTCATCATTCGTGGTTTTTCCTGTTTATTCAGCTGTCCTCTCTCTCTTGCCTGGCTTTGAGCTAAACCCTTGCTCACACATGTACCTGTTACACTTGACTTTCTCGACGATTCAACTTATCTCTTCAACAACCGTCTTAAAAGGCTCCAAGACCTAAATTAAGTGAGCGGGTTTGACCTTAAGTATTGTAATATTGCCATCAGGTGGTCTTACAAATCATATCAAACGAATCGACTCACATTAAAGATGGGTGGGAAAGCAAGTCGTGCAGAGGACTCAAAGAATCTGCAAAGGGATATAGACAGGCTAAGTGAGTGGGCAAACATTTGGCAGATGGAGTATAATGTGGGAAAGTGCGAGGTTATCCACTTTGGCAGGAAAAATAAAAAAGCAAACTGTTATTTAAATGGAGAGAGATTACAAAATGCTACAGTTCAGAGGGACCTGGGGGTCCTTGTGCATGAAACACAAAAAGGTAGCCTGCAGGTACAGCAAGTAATCACAAAGGCAAATGGAATGTTGGCCTTTATTTCAAGGGGGTTGGAGTATGAAAGCAGGGAAGTCCTGCTACAACTGTACAGGGTATTGGTGAGACCACACCTTGAGTACTGCGTACAGTTTTGGTCTCCTTATTTAAGGAAGGATATACTTGCATTGGAGGCAGTTCAGAGACGATTCATTCGGTTAACTCCAGAGATGAGGGGTTGGACTTATGAGGAAAGGTTGAGCAGGCTGGGCCTATACTCATTGGAATTTAGAAGAATGAGAGGTGATCTTATCGAAACATAGAAGATACTGAGGGGGCTCAACAAGGTAGATGCAGAGAGGATGTTTCCCCTCGTGGGGAAATCTAGAACTCGGGGGCACAGTCTCAGAATAAAGGGTCACCCTTTTAGAACTGAGATGAGGAGGAACTTCTTCTCTCAGAGGGTCGTGAATCTGTGGAATTCTCTGCCCCAGAGAGCTGTGGAGGCTGGGTCATTAAATACATTTAAAGTGGAGATAGACAAATTTTTGCAAGATAAGGGAGTGAAGGGTTATGGGGAGCGGGCTGGGAAGTGGCTTTGAGCCCAAGATCAGCCATGATCTTATTGAATGGCGGAGCAGGCTCGAGGGGCCAAGTGGCCTATTCCTGCTCCTATTTCTGATGTTTTTATGTTCTTAATTATATAGTGGAATTGCTTCAGCTGGAAAAGACATATTCAAGAAATGGTAGCTGTCAAATTTATGTTATATAACTTAACGTCCTTGTGCTATTACAATGGGAAGTATTAGTGAAGTAGCAAGTACTTTGCTGCACGAGATAATTAGTAAAATATTGCACGAATATTTTCAATTATAAAGTGCAAGGGTAAAAATGTAAAAGAGACCTGATGGCCTACATCCTAGGGTTTTGAAAGAGCTGGCTATAGAGATAGCGGATGCATTGGTTGTCATTTTCCAAAATTCCATTGATTCTAGAACGATTCTCACTGATTGGAAGGTAGCAAATGGAACCCCGCTATTTAAGAAAGGAGGGAGAGAGAAAACAGGGAACTACAGACCAATTAGCCTGACATCAGTAGCAGGGAAAATGCTAGAATCTATTATTAAGGACATGGTAACAGGGCACATAGAAAATAATAATAGGATTGGGCAGGGTCAACATGGACTTATGAAAGGGAAATTGTGTTTGACGAATCTGTTAGAGGTTTTTGAGTTTGTAACTAGCTCAGTAGATAAGGGGGAACCAGTGGATGTGGTGTATTTGGATTTTCAGAAGGCATTCGATAAGGTGCCACACAAGAGGTTATTAAACAAAATTAGGGCTCATGGGATTGGGTGTAATATACTAGCATGGATTGAGGATTGGTTAACGGACAGAAAATGGAGAGTAGGAATAAACGGGCCATTTTCGGGTTGGCAGGCTATAACTAGTGGGGTACCGCAAGGATCAGTGCTTGGGCCTCAGCTATTCACAATCTACATCAATGATTTGGATGAGGGGACCAAATGTAATATATCCAAGTTTACTGATGATACAAAGCCAGATGGGAATGTAAGTTGTGAGGAGGATGCAATGAGGCTTCAAGGGGATATAGACAGGCTAAGTGAGGGGGCAAGAACAAGGCAAATGGAATATAATGTGGAGAAATGTGAAGTTATCCACTTTGGTAGGAAATATAGAAAAGCAGAGTATTTTTTAAATGGTGAGAGGTTGGGAAATGTTGGTGTTCAGAGGAACCTGGGTGTCCTTGTACACGAATCACTGAAAGTTAACATGCAGGTACAGCAAACAATTAGGAAAGCAAATGGTATGTTGGCCTTTATTACGAGAGGATTTGAGTATAAGAGTAAAGACATCTTACTGCAATTATATTGGACCCTGGTGAGACCACACCTGGAGTATTGTGTACAGTTTTGGTCTCCTTACCTAAGGAAGGATATACTTGCCATAGAGGGAGTGCAACGAAGGTTCACCAGACTGATTCCTGGGATGGGGGGATTGTCCTATAAGGAGAGATTGAGTAGACTAGGCCTATATTCTCTAGAGTTTAGAAGAATAAGAGGTGATCTCATTGAGACATACAAAATTCTTACAGGGCTTGACAGGGTAGATGCAGGGAGATGTTTCCCCTGGCTGGGGAGTCTAGAACCAGGGGTCACAGTCTCAGAATAAGGGGTCGGACATTGAGGACTGAGATGAGGAGAAATTTCTTCACTCAGAGGGTGGTGAATCTTTGGAATTCTCTACCCCAGAGGGCTGTGGAGGCTCAGTCGTTGAGTATATTCAAGACAGAGATCGATAGATGTTTGGATATTAAGGGAATCAAGGGATATGGGGATAGTGCGGAAAAGTGGAGATGAGGTAGAAGATCAGCCATGATCTTATTGAATCGCGGAGCAGGCTCGAGGGGCCAACTGGCCTACTCCTGCTCCTATTTCTTCTGTTCTTATGTTATGTTCTTAACTTGGCAACTAAAATTTCTTAGCAGGTTCATCTCTTTTAAATTTATATATAGCAGTGTATTTATCATGTATGATCGATCATATCAATCATACAGGCTCGTGTGGAG
Organism: Squalus acanthias; assembly: GCA_030390025.1. Taxonomy (NCBI): domain Eukaryota; kingdom Metazoa; phylum Chordata; class Chondrichthyes; order Squaliformes; family Squalidae; genus Squalus; species Squalus acanthias. The sequence continues at coordinate 9,916,602 of CM059431.1, read as the reverse complement.
CATAAACGCCGGTATAGACCAGTTGGGCCGAATAGCCTGTTTCTGTGCTGTAAATTCTGCCGGAAGTGCTTTGTAATTCATAGAATCATAGAGCGATACAGCACAGAAGGAGGCCATTCTGCCCATCGAGCCTGTGCCAGTTTGTTGTAGCTTAAGGCATTTCAAGTCGAACATTGGTTGCTGAAATCAGAAGGTTTTTGAGGAGGGACCTAAGAGGATTAAAGAAAATCGACAAGCAGAAAGACAAGACAAGGTAAGGTAACTTGACAAAACTTGAACCCGTGTATCTGTGCAACTAACTAGACTCCTGCTGATTTGTTTCTATGTGAGAGGTTGAATCCTTTGTAATTAAAAATCAAAGTAAGAGATTTGGCCTGAAAGCATAACAATACTACCAAAAAATGTTAGTTGGCTTATGTGGGACAAGTCTGGAGCTAAAAAGGCATGGTACATAAAACCTTAGCTATAAATGGTGAAAGCTGATTCAATTCATTCGACATAATTTATGGTATTACTCTGCCAATGTTTTTTTTCATAACCCATTTGTCTAGGTTTGATACAGATTGAGATTCCAGTGGTGAAGGGAGAGCCATTCATCCAATTCACCTGCTAATTACAGTTTCACAACGGTAACATTAAGTGCTGACTTACAGAATAGGGCAGGTGCTGCCAGATATGATGAGTAAATGCCATTGGCAGTTTCCCCTCGGTGCCTGATAATGCGCGTGCCATTACTATACTATCAACCCCTCGAGATGAGGAAGACTTTCCTTGTATCCTTCCCAGGTGTAGGTGAGAGGTGTGAGCTAAGCCTCTCCAGATGCGTTTGCACTGATGACAGTTTCTGGTCTTGTTCCAATAAAGGAAAATGAATTATATTACTGGCCCAATAGATATATACAAAGTTTTGGATTGGAAAATAATTCCCGAACCCATGAAATGAGATGGCCTCAGTGAACCTGATTCAGTAAAAACTCAAAGCAGTTGTTTCATAACTGGTAAAAATCATCTGTCAATTTGGTAGTTTGCCAGACCGCCAGTCAGTCATTTCAGTCATTTTATCATTTTCTGAGGTTTGCATTTTCCTCATAAATCTACTAACTCACAGCTCTGTAGTGGCCACCACGAGCTTTCTAGTTGCATGTGTTGGCACTCAATAAACCTTTCAGCTTCCACAAGCGTACATGCATATTTCATAAACTCAGTAGAAGTTGCAGAAATGAGGTATAAACATTTGACAAGATGGAAAAAGGCAGGGCCAACCTGACAACACAAGCGTGCATTAAAAAAAAAATCTAATTTTTCTCATTCCAAACAAGGTCACGACCGAAAAAAATCCTCTCTCATATTCACAGGTTGTCCAAACATTAAGGTGTTTTGTCTTGTTGAGGAGGTGTAATTGAAGGCTTTGTTTAGTTTGAATTGAACTGATTCAACAAGGTGAAACCCAATGCTAGAATAAGGGCTTCAAAACACTTCTCTGCCTCTGCCATTGCTTAAAATGTTGTAAATCTTTAATGGGCTGCAGTGTTAGTAACAAGTGTTCACATAAATCCTTTGTCCACAATTTACAAGAGACGTTATTCCGTTTATTTTAAATGGGATTACACCCCTATTAAAATAGCAGACATAAGAATGTCATAAAAATAATAATATATTTATTACTAATATCACACAGTACAATTTCAGCCTGTTAGTCACTGCTACGATATGTCCATTTATGCCATAGTGATACACCTCACCTAATATTAACCCTCTACAGGACATGTACTCCAAAGGTCGAGCTCCTTCAATCTCTGATTACGCTCAGTCTGGGCCTCAATGAGACTTTCCAACTCAAAAGATCCCTGATCCAATCCACGGATACACCTGAACCTGATAAATCTGAACCCCAATTTCAGATGAAGGATGCACGCAGAACCTGACTGTGGGTACTCACTCTTGACCCACAGCCTCCATCTACAGCAATCATTGTAGCCAAGCTGAATTCTGGTGATAACACAGTTCCCGTTCCCTTTTAAAGGTGATTCTGCTTCCACCGTTGTTTCTGGTAGGACATTCCATATCATAACAACCCTCTGCATAACAAAAAAAAAACCTCCTAACCTCTCTCTTCATTCTTTTGGTGATGGTCTTCTACATATCTTGTCCAAATGGCCCATTCTTCATATTTGATAGCGATCAAGAGAACATAAGAATTAAGAATTAGGAGCAGGAGTAGGCCATACCGCCCCTCGAGCCTGCTCCGCCATTCAATAAGATCATGGCTGATCTTCTACCTCAACTCCACTTGCCCACCCGATTTCCATATCCCTTGATTCCCCTAGAGTCCAAAAATCTATCTATCTCAGCCTTGAATATACTCAACGACTGAGCATTCACAGCCCTCTGGGGTAGAGAATTCCAAAGAATCACAACCCTCTGAGAGAAGAAATTCCTCCTCATCTCAGTCTTAAATGTCCGACCCCTTTTCCTGAGACCATGGCCCCTAGTTCTAGACACTCCAGCCAGGGGAAATAATCTCTCAGCATCTACCCTGTCAATCCCCTTCAGAATCTTACATAAAAACAGGAAATGCTGGAAATACTCAGCAGGTCAGGCAGCATCTGTGGAGAGAGAAACAGAGTTAACGTTTCAGGTCGATGACCCTTCGTCAGAACTGGAAAAAGCTGGAGATGGAACAGGTTTTTAAGCAAGTGCAGGGGCAGGGAAAGGGGGGAGGGGAGGAAAGAACAAAAGGGAAGGTCTGTGATAGGATGGAAGGCAAGAGAGATTAAGAGGCAAAAGGGATAATGGTTCAAGGCAAAAGGAGATGGTAATGAGACAAGTTAAGAAACAAAAGATGGCTCTAGATGAAGTGTAAATGGCACTGGCAGAATGAAAGACAGCTGCCATGTGAGAGAGAGAAAAAAAATGGGGAAAAAAAGATAGGGGCAGAGGTTATGGTCTGAAATTGTTGAACTCGATGTTGAGTCCAGAAGGCTGTAAAGTGCCTAATCGAAAGATGAGGTGCTGTTCCTTGAGCTTACGTTGAGCTTCAGAATCTTGTATGTTTCAATGAGATCACCTCTCATTCTTCTAAACTCCAGAGAGTACAGGCCCAATCTACTCAATCTCTCCTCATAGGACAGCCCGCTCATCCCAGGGATCAAGCTAGTATTATCTTCTTTTATTCAAGGCATGATGGAATAGTTGGGAGAGAGGGGCTGCCTGGCGAATGGTTTGGACTGCGTGTTTCCAGCTCAGGAAACGGTACCATGACTCGGAGCCAGCTGTATGTCTCATGCAGCTCTCAATAGCCCCATGGCTCCTGCTTCTTGTCTGGTGCTGAGTCTTCAGCCTCCTCTTGCAGCTCATCTGCAGAGGTTCCTTCTTGGTGTAAACAGCAGCACACAACTATAATGGAGGAAATCTTGGCTGGAAGTGCTACAGGGCAGCCCCAGAAATGATAGAGGAAGAAAAGAAAGACTTGCATTTATATAGCGTCTTTCACGACCACCGGACGATTCAAAGCACTTTACAGCCAATGAAATACTTTTTTCAAGTAGAGTCACTGTTGTAATGTAGGAAACGCGGCAACCAATTTGCGCACAGCAAGGTCCCACAAACAGCAATGTGATAATGACCAGATAATCTATTTTTGTGATGTTGGTTGAGGGATAAATATTGGCCAGGATACCGGGGATAACTCCCCTGCTCTTCGTCGAAATAGTGCCATGGGATCTTTTATGTCCACCTGACAGAGCAGATGGTGCCTCGGTTTTAACGTCTCATCTGAAAGACAGCACCTCCGACAGTGCAGCACTCCCTCAGTACTGCACTGGGAGTGTCAGCCTAGATTTATGTGCTCAAGTCCCTGGAGTGGGACTTGAACCCACAACCTTCTGACTCAGGAGGCGAGTGTGCTACCCACTGAGCCACAGCTGACAGGAAGCAGAATGGTTTCTTCAGGATGCCTATTATACTCAATGATGGCACCCTGGGCCTCGTCGTAGCGACGTTTCACTGGGGTAGTCAGTGTCATCAGCCAGTCTTTGATGGGGTACCCCTGATCTCCCAGAAACCAGCCCTTGACAGCAAAAGGGGTTAAATTATGAAGGCAGGTTGCATAGACTATGCTTGTATTCCCTTGAGTATAGAAGATTAAGTAAGGAGTGAGCTAATCGAGCTGTTTTAAATGATTAAATGATTTGATGGACTATTTAGAGAGAAACTACTTACTCTGGTGGGAGGAATCCAGAACAAGGGGGTATAACCTTAAAACTAGAGCTAGGCCATTCGGGGGTGATGTCAGGAAGCACTTCTTCACATAAAGGGTAGTGGAGTCATAGTCATAGAGTCATAGAGTTATACAGCGTGTCCGCGCTGGCCATCAAGCCCTATCTATTCTAATCCCATTTTCCAGCACTTGGTCCGTAGCCTTGTATGCTATGGCGTTTCAAGTGCTCATCTAAATGCTTCTTGAATGTTGTGAGGGTTCCTGCCTCTACCACCCTTTCAGGCAGTGAGTTCCAGATTCCAACCACCCTCTGGGTGAAAAAGTTTTTCCTCAAATCCCCTCTAAACCTTCTGCCCCTTACCTTGAAACTATGCCCCCTGGTTATTGACCCCTCTACTAAGAGGAAAAGTTCCTTTCTATCTACCCTATCTATGCCCCTCATAATTTTGTACACCTCAATCAGGTCCCCCCTCAGCCTTCTCTGCTCTAAGGAAAACAACCCCAGCCTGTCCAGTCTCTCTTCATAGCTGAAGCGCTGCAGCCCAGGTAACATCCTGGTGAATCTCCTCTGCACCCTCTCCAATGCAATCACATCCTTCCTATAGTGTGGCGACCAGAACTGCACACAGTATTCCAGCTGTGGCCTAACCAGCGTTTTGTACAGCTCCATCATAACCTCCCTGCTCTTATATTCTATACCTCGGCTAATGAAGACAAGTATCCTATATGCCTTTTTAACCACCTTATCTACCTGTCCTGCTGCCTTCAGGGATCTATGTACATGCACACCAAGGTCCCGCTGATCCTCTGTCCTTCCTAGGGTCCTACCATTCATTGTGTATTCCCTTGCCTTGTTAGTCCTCCCAAAATGCATCACCTCACACTTTTCAGGGTTAAATTCCATTTGCCACTGTTCTGCCCATCTGACCAACCCATCTATATCGTCCTGTAGCCTGAGGCTTCCCTCCTCGCTATTTACCACCCCACCAATTTCCGTGTCATCTGCGAACTTACTGATCATACTTCCTACATTCATATCTAAATCATTAATGTACACTACAAACAGCAAAGGACCCAGCACCGATCCCTGCGGTACACCACTGGACACAGGCTTCCAGTCACAAAAACAACCTTCGACCATCATCCTCTGCCTCCTGCCACTAAGCCAATTTTGGATCCAATGTGCCAAGTTGCCCTGGATCCCAAGGGCTCTTACCTTCTTGACCAGTCTCCCATGCGGGACTTTGTCAAAAGCCTTACTGAAATCCATGTAGACCACATCAACTGCACTACCCTCATCCACACACCTAGTCACCTCCTCAAAAAATTCAATCAAATTGGTCAGACAAGATCTCTCCCTGACAAAGCCATGCTGACTATCCTTGATTAATCCTTGCCTCTCCAAGTGGAGACTAATTCTGGACATCTGGAACTCTCTCCCCCAAAAAGCTGTTGTGACTGGGGGTCAATTGAAATGGTAGGGTGGAATAAAAAAATAACACAGTCCACCTCAGTAACCGTATTACTACTGAAACCTTCAGGTACAATTTTTGAGGCAGAAAAACAAAATGGGAAGCCTATTGGCAACGATTCAGCACTTACAGTCTCGCTCCCTGTGCCCTTAACATAGCGGGCACCTAAATACCAGTACAGACAGCAGTGGCATCAGGCTTTATGGGGGTAAGTCTACACCTGAAACGCACCACTTGTTAAAGGAGATCTGGGGGCAGGCCTGAGTGAAGGCACTTGGTATCCATTTGCGTCATTTACATTACTGCACCATTCTCAGGCACAGACACTGGAAGAGCCATATAAACAGGAAATGCTGGAAACACTCAGCAGGTCAGGCAGCATCTGTGGAGAGAGAAACAGAGTTAACGTTACCGGTCGATGACCCTTCGTCAGAACTGGAAGAAGTTGGAGATGGAACAGTTTTAAAGCAGGTACAGAGGCTGGGAAAGGGGGGGAGGAATGAACAAAAAGGGAAGGCCTGTGATCGGGTGGAAGGCAGGAGAGATTAAAAGCAAAAGGGATGATGGTGCGAGGCAGAAGGGGATGGTAATGGAACAAGTAAAGAAACAAAAGACGGGTCTAGAGGAGGTGCAAATGGCAACAGAAGGACCCTTACCAACACCTGCTGTCCGAAAAAATGGGAGCAGTGGTTATGATCTGAAGTTGTTGAACTCAGTGTTGTAAAGTGTGTTTGTGAAGTGCCTAATCGAAAGATGGGGTGCTGTTCCTCGAGCTTCTGTTGAGCTTCATTGGAACAGTATAAGAGGCCGAGGTCAGAGTGGGAGAGAGAATTAAAATGGCAAGCCATCGGAAACTCAAGGTCTCACTTGCAGACTGAATGGAGGTGTCCAGCAAAGCGATCACCCAATCTGTATTTGGTCTCCCCAGCGTAGAGGAGTCCATTTTAATTCTCCGTCCCATAATTCGAGCACTGTTCGGGAGTAGGGCAGAGTGTAATCTACCCGAATATTCTAACTGCGGCTTAGCCAATGGGTTGCGTAGATTTAGAATGACCTCTTTGTTTTTGTATTTAATGCTGCCTCTCTTTAGAAAACCTATGATTCCGTAATATTTTCTTTTAGTTTTATCAACTTGTCCCTCCCACCTTCAAAGATGGGTTCAGCTTAATCTCCAAGGGCTAGAAATTCACCTCTGGCGATGGCGCAAAGCAGGCAGTATCGGATCGACCGCCCGTTATACACAGCGTCTGATATTCAGTTTCATTGACTGTAATAGGACTGAATATCAGGCGTTGCGTATAACGGGCAGCCGCTCCGATACCGCCCGCTTTGCACCACCGCCCAAGATGAATTTCTAAGCCTCTTTTTATAATATGGCGACCAGAATTGTACGCAGTACTCCAAGTGTGATCTAACCAAGGCTCGATACAGGTTTAGCACAACTTCTTTACGTTTCAATTCTATCCCACTAGAAATAAGTTGAAGATACTGAGGGGGCTCGACAAGATAGATGCAGAGAGGATGTTTCCCCTCGTGGGGAAATCTAGAACGTGGGGGCACAGTTTCAGAATAAAGGGTCGCCCTTTTAGAACTGAGATGAGGAGGAATTTCTTCTCTCAAAGGGTCATAAATCTGTGGAATTCTCTGCCCCAGAGAGCCGTGGAGGCTGGGTCATTAAATACATTTAAGGTAGAGATAGACAGATTTTTGCAAGATAAGGGAGTGAAGGGTTATGGGGAGCGGGCGGGGAAGTGGCTTTGAGCCCAAGATCAGCCATGATCTTATTGAATGGCGGAGCAGGCTCGAGGGGCCAAGTGGCCTATTCCTGCTCCTATTTCTTATGTTCTTATGAAATAAACCCTGGTGCTTGGTTTGCCTTGTTTATGGCTTTATTAACCTGCATCGTTACTTTTAGTGATTTGTGTATTTGTACTCCCAGATCCCTTTGCTCCTCAATCCCATTTATTCTTATTTTCCAAGTGATATGTGACCTCCTTATTTTTCTTACCGAAATGTAATACCTCACAATTATCTGGGTTGAAATTTATTTACATGTATTGAAAAGAACAATGGTCTTAAAAAATTGGCCCCTGCAGACATTTTTGTTTACATCAGTCAAGCTAAAAAAAAACATCCATTAACCGAGACTCTGTGTTTTCTGTCTGTTAACCAAATTCCTATCCGTCCTGCAAGATTCCCAATAATAGCAGCTGCCTTAAACTTATCGACAAGCATCCTATGTGGAACATTATCAAATGCCTTTTGAAAATCCGTATACACAATGACCACTGCATTTGCTTTATCATTATGTTCTGTTATTGCCTCAAAATATGCTAATAAAATTTGTCGGACATGATGTGCGTTTTACAAATATGTTGTCTGTCTCTAATCAACCAATGTCTTTCTAAGTGGGGATTAATCTTATTGCATGTTATGACCTCTATAAGCTTATCCACTGTCATAGAATCCTAGAAATTTACAGCACAGAAGGAGGCCATTCGGCCCATCGTGTCTGTGCCAGACACGCTAGCTCCTTCGAGCCGGAAATGAGCCAGTGACCTAAGGATGTCAGACTGACTGGTCTATATTTACCTGGTTAATTCATTTCTCCCTTTTTGAACACCGATGTTACATTGCTAACCCTCCAGTTCTTTGGCACAACTTCCATATTCAAGGACGTTTCAAAGATAGTGCTCAGAGCCCTGGTATGTTGCCTCTGATTTCCAGCAGTAATCTAGGATGTATGCTATTGGGGTCTGGTGCCTTTTCCACTTGGCATTCCAGCAACCTTCTTCAGTACTATGGCCTTATCTGTAGTTATCCTATTCAGTTGCTCCACCTCCTCCGCTTGTCTCCATTCAAGTACTCATTTAGTATCCGAGCCATTCCTTCATCCTACTTAAGATTTCCTTTTCATCTCTAATCAGCCTTGTCCTTTTTTTTTAATCATTATTTTCCTGTTTGTGTTGATAAAATCCTTTACTAGTTCCCTTGATGTTACCTGCCAGTCTTTCTACTCTCTCTTAACCTTTCTAATCTTGTGGTGCTTCTTCTCCATAAATTCTGTTTGATGTTCTTTTGTATTATTTGCCTTGAACATGCTGTACACCTCTTTTTTTTATATAAAGTCTATTAATTTGTAATTCTCTACTCATCCAAGGGACCCCAAGATTTTTCTGCCACCTTCCCTTTAACTCTTTTGGGAATATGTCTAGTTTGGAACCCAAGCATCTCGGGTGTGAGGGGGCGGGGGGGTGCAATTTCTACCTTCACCACTTGGGTGGTAATCTGGCGGAGTGGATTGACCGCTGGTTATAGAACATGTTGATTTTTGTTTCCAATGGAATCGATGTTCAGTGCCCCCCAAGCGGAGAACGTGGAAAACCAACTCCCCCTCCTGTTTGAACGTTTCCCGTTGTTTGTCCACTTTCTTACCTGCCAATTTTTCTTTCCAATTCATCTGAGCTAGTTCCCTTTTTCTCTCATTGAAATTAAAGGCAACAAGTCAGACAATATACTAATAGCAGATGTGATTAAAATCAAACTGAATTTTCAATATAATAATGCACAAATGCACAAATATCATAGGAACATAGGAACAGGAGTCGGCCATTTAGCCCCTCGAGCCTGTTCCACCATTCAATGAGATCATGGCTGATCTGAATCAGCCAGGTTTCTCTATGTACATTGTTTAGAAACACAACACCATCCAGGACAATGCAGTCCATTTGATCGGCAGTCCATCCACCACCTTAAACTTCCACTCCCTCCACCATCGGCTGCAGTGTGCCCTATCCACAGGATGCACTGCAGCAACTCGCCAAGGCTTCTTTGACAGCACCTCCCAAATCCACGATTTCTACCACCTAGAAAGACTAGGGCAGCAGGTGTATGGGAACACCACCACCTCCAAGTGCCCGTCCAAGTCACACACCGTCCTGACTTGGAAATATATCGCCGTTCCTTCATCGTCGCTGGATCAAAATCCTGGAACTCCCTCCCTAACAGCACTGTGGGAGTACCTTCACCACACGGACTGCAGCGGTTCAAGAAGAAGGCCACCTTCTCAAGAGCAACTAAGCAATAATCGGCAGCCTTGCCAGCAACACCCATCTCCCAACAATGAATAAAACAAAAATAAATATTCAGCCATCAATTTAAGGGCAGACTGTTGGCTTTTGTCCACTGTGGTTCCACTAGTCACAGTGAATGGGTAATGATGCAAAATGTCAGTCTAAGTTTACTGCACCTGGACATTTATTAGCAGCTATCGCAGTAGAGGCAGTTGTCATTGTGAAACCAGACCTCATTTACAGACTGCTCTCTGTGTTAGATCGTCTTGTTCCCACAATGGCAAATGCTAATCTACGCTGTGACCTCAATACACGGTGGAATCTTTGTCTCGTCTTTCAGCCTTCGACAACGCAGAATAGGCTTCCAAAATAAGACCACACGACACGTCAAACCTGACTCATTTTAAATTTCCAGGAATATAAAAGGAATCAGAAATAAGAACTGAAACGCTGGAACTGCGTAACAGGCCCACCAGCGTCAGAAAGAGAAAGATAGGTTAACATCGTGGGTATGACATTTCATCGGCACTGGCCAGTTTATAATATTGCTAATTAATGGAAAACGCAAAAGAATGTATGGGCTGGATTTTACCAACCTCGGCGGGTCCGTGGTGGGCGACGTCGGTGACGGGTCCTGGCCTCACTGCCAGCTCCATCCCACTGTCCAAAATGACTTTCCCCTGATTGGGATTGTTCAGCCCGCCCAGCACGTTTCCCGGCCAATTGAAGGAAACGGGTCTGATGGCGTCATTTGATGACGCGTCATCAGCTGGTTTCCTTAAAGGGACCATGCACAAATTGATTTTGACGTTTGTGCTGTCAGTGTTCTACAGCATTGAGGTGCTGCAAACATTGACAAGCACTGCATAAAGGTGCAGGGCTGCCCCCAGGTGCCCCCATAACTCACTCCACATGCTTTTGGAGGGAGTCACAGCATGCAGGGAGGTCCTCTTCCCTTCCAATCGGCGGAAGATATCTCCCCAGGACACCAACGCAGCCTGGTTGCACATTGCACAGGAGGACACAAGCAGGGACATCGTCAGGAGGACCAGGCTGCAGTGGCGCAAACCTTTCAATGATCTCAGTAGATCATGAAATGTTACTGCAAAGCCACACTCAACCTCATCCTGCTGTGCCACTCATCACATCCCCATCACTCTGCCTTCCCTACCCTACTCCTGCACATCCTTACTCACACCAACTTACCTTGCACCTCCACCCATCCCTCTCTATCTACATTATCGCATCCCCATCTCACTAGCCACCTCTCACACTCACCCTCATCCTAATCCAACTAACAACACACAAGGATAGGCACTTGGGTGTTTTAGCCAATGTTCATGTAAAGTTTCTGTTAATGTGGTGTCAAACACTGAAACCTTTATTTTGAACACTTTGCGTTCTTGGACAGATCAGTGTGCACCATTGGAAGTGGCTTAGTGAGTTGCAGTGAATGGTGAGACATAACGGTACCCCCCCCCCCCCCCCCCCGCAATGGTGATGAGTGTGAAAGGAATGGCTTGGGCATTGTAATGATGCTTTATGGTGTTGGTGTGGGGTGGTGCCAACCTGGCACATCATGTGGCAACCAGGGTGTACAGCGTCAAGTGAAGTAAATCTGGCCACGGTGAGACCATCCCTGGCCTCCCGGGCAGCAATGTGGTCGGCTGCTGATGCCCTCTGTCCTGTGCAGCATCAGGTGATTGCGGAGAAGGTTGGTGTTGTTGGTGCTGCTGGTGTGCCTGGTTCTGCTGGTGTTGTGGCTGATCGTGGTCAGATTCTGAGGACCAAGGTGAAACAGTATAAACCGTACCCATGCTGATGTAATAGATCATGATGCGGAGATGCCGGTGTTGGACTGGGGTGGACAAAATTGAGAGGTCGCACAACACCAGGTTATAGTCCAACAGTTTTATTTGAAATCACAAGCTTTCGGAGCTATCGATTTGCTCCTTCCTCAGGTGAAGTAAATTAGATGTAATAGATGGCAGGTGAAGTAGAGGTGACAGAAGAATCTGTCAATGGTGAGAGAGGTTGTTCCAATGAGGTGACACTGGATAGAGAGTTTGCTCCAAACACTTGCAACCTGCATACAGCTCAATCTGTCTTGCAAATGCAGTAAGCGACAGCTTCTGAACTTGGAAAGTGAACAGCTGTGAGATGGGAGCTTTTATAGCACATTTGCAGCTGTCAAGTAATGAGATGATTCCATGGCCATTCAACTCCCGCCCTGCTTACCTGACGTGATCTCCGAGCAGCGTAGACCCCAGTGGGCAACCTGGTAAGCTCCGAAGGTGAGCTGAAAATAGTTCTTAATGCTCTGTTAAGAAGGTCAAAATGACCTGAATTGCCTCCCCCGCCGCTGCGTGTCGGGTCTGCTCAGCACTGACAGACCCGACATTTGGGAACGGTGCGTGGTGGCGGGTTGACAGCAGGGTCCAGATCTGCTATAAAAAAAAAGTTTCCCACCCGACCCGCCACCGATCACGCCGCTGAACCCCCTGGGAAAATTCCCCCCATAGATTCCTAGGTAGTACAGCACAGAAGGAGGCCATTCGGCTCATCGAGTCTCTGCCGGCTCTTTCGAAGAGCAATCCAGTTAGTCCCACTCCTCCACTCTTTCCCCATAGCCCTGCAAATTTTTTCTCCTTCACGTATTTATCCCATTCCCTTTTGAAAGCTATTATTGAATCTGTTTCCACCACCACGACTTCTTTTATGATATATATGAATGACCTGGATATTGGAATACAGAGTAGAATTTCTAAATTTGCCGATGACACCAAACTTGGGGGTATGGCAAACAGTGAGGATGATACCAATCGACTGCAACGGGACATAGAAAGGCTAGCAGAATGGGCAGACAAGTGGCAGATGGAATTTAATACAGAGAAGTGTGAGGGGATGCATTTTGGCAGAAGGAACAGGGAGAGGCAATATGCACTTAATGGCACAGTTTTAAAGAGTGTGCAGGGACAGAGGGACCTGGGAGTTAATGTGCATAGGTCCCTGAAGGTGGCAGGACATATAGAGAGAGTGGGTAGCAAAGCATATGGGATCTTGGGCTTCATAAATAGAGGTATTGAGTACAAAAGTAGAGAAGTTATGCTGAACCTTTATAAAGCGCTGGTTAGGCCACAACTGGAGTATTGCGTCCAGTTCTGGTCACCACACTTTAGGAAGGATGTGAAGGCCCTTGAGAGGTTGCAGAGGTGATTTACCAGAATGGTTCCGGGGATGGGGGATCTCAGCTACAAGGACAGGTTGGAGAAGCTGGATTTGTTTTCATTAGAGCTAAGGAGGTTGAGGGGTGATTTGATAGAGGTGTACAAGATTATGACGGGTTTGGATAGGCTAGACGGGGAAAGGCTGTTCCCACTAGTTGATGGTACAAGGACTAGGAGACACAGATTTAAGGTTTTGGGCAAGAGATACAGGTGGGGATGTGAGGAAAAACTTTTTTACGCAGCGAGTGGTGAGGACCTGGAACTCGCTCCCGATGGAAGTGGTGGAAGCGGAGACACTCAATGTTTTCAAGGGGAGACTGGATAGGCACTTGAGGGAAATAAACTTGCAGGGCTACGGGGATAGAGCGGGGGAGTGGGACTGACTGGATTGCTCTACAGAGAGACGGCACGGACTTGATGTGCCAAATGGCCTCCTTCTGTGCCATTATGACTCCAGGGGCTGGATTTTCATTGACCCGTGGAGGTGGGTTTGGAGGCGTGTGGGGGGTTAAAATTGCGAAAACTGGCGGGCGGGCACAAGCCCGCCTCCATCCCGCCTCCACGTAATTTTCATTAAATCGTGTCCGGGGTCTCTCTATATACAGGGTCCGAGGTCACTCTATATACAGGGTCCGAGGTCTCTCTATATAAAGACCCAGGGTCTCTCTCTATACATGGTCAGTGGTCTCTCTGTATACAGGGCCTGGGGTCTCTCTATATACAGGGTCTGGGGTCTCTCTATATACAGGGCCTGGGGTCTCTCTATATACAGGGCCTGGGGTCTCTCTATATACAGGGTCTAGGGTCTCTCTATATACAGGGCCTGGGGTCTCTCTATATACATGGCCAGGGGTCTCTCTATATACAGGGTCCGGGGTCTCTCTATATACAGGGCCTGGGGTCTCTCTATATACCGGACCCTGTATATAGAGAGACCCGCGACTCTGTTCCGCCTCTAAGGGGCGGGATAGGCTGTTAAGGCCCTTAACAAGCACTAAATTGCCTCTATAATGCTATTTTGAAAGGCCTTTGTGATTTTAACCCTTTTTCTACGTGAAGCACGCCTGTTCTGAACCACGAATGTGAAACCTGGCGGGAGCACATTTCGATAGCTGACTAGCAGGCAGGCTGGCAGGCTGGCTGGCTGGATGACATATCTGGGAGTGGTGGTGGATGGGAAACATATCTGGGAGTGGTGGTGCAAAAATATCTGGGAGCAGACTTAGAGCTGCTGCTGCTCATTTTGCATCCAGGTCCTCTCACAGCGAAGGCCAGGCAGTTTCTGAAGACATTCAATGCAGCAGCATCAGAGGCGACTTTCAGACCTAATACTACTACTACCTTCATCACATCTCCGTTGTAATAGTGGACCTGCAGCTGATAGTCAGCTATCCACTTGTGCTCCCGCCAGGTTTCACTGGCATGTTTCACATCAGGCGTACTTCACGTCAGAAAAAGGTTAAACTAGCTAAAACATTTCAAAATGGCATTACAGAGCCAATTTAGGGATAGTTAAGAGCGTTAATGGCCTCTCGCGCCTCTTGGAGGCGGGACGGAGTCGGGAACCCCGCGACCCATTTTGTCAAAATTGCGTGGAGGCGTGTTGGAGTCGGGATGGGGTCGGGACCCCTGAATCTGCTACTTTAACCCCCCACACACCTCCAAACCCGACTCCACGGGTCACTCAAAATCCAGCCCGAAAAGTGGATGACACGACCCCAACCCACCCCAGTATCAAAATCCAGCCCTATGACTCTATGACCCTATCAGGCAGTGCATTCCAAATCCTAACCACTCGTTGCATAAAAAAAGTTGTTCCTCATGTTTTCTTCAAGTAAAGAAGACAAAAACTTGTATTTAAACGGTACCTTTCACGTTCTCAGGATATCCCCAAATATTTTACAGCCAATTCGTTACTTTTGAAGTTTAGTCACTATTGTTTTGTAGACAAAGTTCGCGGGGAGAGAAAATGATGCACTGAGCTGGGAACAGAGTGAAAACAGAATCTCCATAACGGGAATTTGGCTAGAGTGGGAATTCGGACCAGAAGGAGGAGCAGAGTGATTTAACTGAAATCTAAGTAGATAAAGCATATAAACTTAACTATATCTGAACTAACATTTGTGGTAAGAATGGCAGCGCAGAAGGGGACAGTGATAACGTGTTTTCTTCAGGATGTGAGAGTTTCAAGGAGCAGCTGTTAACTTGGACAAACACATCTGTCTCCAACTGAGATTACTTGAGCTCTAGGACTTGGAACTTGAGGTGGAATTGGAGACAATCCGGGACATCAGGGAGGAAGGCTTCTGAAGCTAGTGTCTCAGAGAATAGTTCCAGATATATTGCTGGCAGTTGTAGAGGAAGCAGGGGTGACTACCCACAGGTCAGGAAAAGCCAGTAGGGACAGGCTAAAGCAGGAACGTCCAAAGAAAACTATTCTCTCGAACAGCTCTTCTGTGAGGAGGATGAGGACGCTGGGCAGGACCATCAAATGGATTGCAACGGCACCAAAATACATGAGCTGGATGAAGTCGGCGAGATTAGCAGTTCAGTTAGGATTGTGGTAGGAAAGTTAGGCGGGTAGGCACTTTTTTTGCAGTCCAGACCAAGATTCCTGGATGCTTTTTGCTTCACAGATACTAGGGTAAGGGACCTTTCAGAAAAACTAGAAAAGGGGTGGGGATGGAGCAGCCAGTCATTGGTGGCCGTGCCTTCAGCTGTCAAGGTCCCATGCTCTGGAATTCCCTCCTTAAATCTCTCCACCTCTTCATCTTCCTCTCCTTCTTTAAGACCATCCTTAAAACCCATTTGTTTGATCAAAAGCTTTTGGTCACCATACTGAGGGAGTGCTGCACTGTCAGAGGTGCTGTCTTTCGGATGAGAAGTTAAACCGAGGACCCGTCTGCCCTCTCAAAGATTCCATCGCACTATTTTGAAGAAGAGCAGGGGAGTTCTCCCGGTGTCCTGGCCAATATTCTTTGGGACATCCTGAGGTTGTGAAAGGCGATTTATAAATGCTCTTTCTTTCTTTCTTTCTTACTTTCTTACTTTCTTTCTTTCTTTCTTTCGAGCTAATGATATAGGAAGTTTAGGAGATTAGGGACCATACTTAGGAGGGAGACTTCAAAGGTGGTAATCTCTGGATTACTCATTCAACCACGTGCTGGAAAAAGGGAAGGATTAGAAGATCACAGCGCTCAACACATGGCTAAAGAAGTGGTAGCAGGAAGAGGGTTTCCATTTTATTGAGCATTGGCACCAGATGGGAGCTATTATGCAAGTATGGGCAACATCCTAACAGGAAGGGAGGTAATAGACTGTCCTATCGGACAAATATAGAAATGAAGAGTCAATTAAACACTTAGGAAAATAGGGGGGCATGGAAAATATAAGCAATCAGACGAGAAAGTAGAAAGGGCATACATAGATGAGGCAGATATAGAAATAAAAAAGGATTTAGCAAAAAGGATAGCCTGCAGAAGAAATAAAGGAAGTAGAGGAGGAAAATCAAATCGGCCAGTTATAAGCAGCTTTCCCAATTAATATTAATGAGTACCGAGGCCTAGTTTCAGCCTGGCCTCGGGCCTCCCGGTCGAGGTGAGTGTTCTGTTTAAGTGGCTCCCATTTTGGGCCCATAACAGGCCAAAAGGAATTTCAGCCTTGTCGGCTCAACATGGTGAGGGCCCAAGGGGTAGAAAGAAAAAAGAAATACTTGCATTTATATAGCGCCTTTCACGACAACCGGACATCTCAAAGCGCTTTACAGCCAATGAAGTACTTTTTGAAATGGAGTCACTGTTGTAATGTGGGAAACGCGGCAGCCAATTTACGCACAGCAAGCTCCCACAAACAGTAATGTGATAATGACCAGATAATCTATTTTAGTGATGTTGGTTGAGGGATAAATATTGGCCCCAGGACACCGGGGAGAACTCCCCCTGCTCTTCTTCGATATAGTGCCATGAGATCTTTTACGTCCACCTGAGAGAGCAGACGGGGCCTCGTTTTAACGTCTCATCCGAAAGACGGCAGCTCTGACAGTGCAGCAGGGTAGGAAGAGCTTGTTGGATTCAAACGCAATTCGAGTCGGTTTCCAATTTGGTCACCTAAGAGTTAATCCTCTTTACCTTTCATGTGGTGCAATTTTTATTAAAGCAGTTTTTATAACGCAATTGACTTACACACATACTACAAATGAATACAAATGTTACTGATAGCGGCGTAGGCTTCTAGAAACATCTGCACCACATATTTTTGCTCAATGGAAACAATCCAAAATGGCAGCAGGAGTCAGATAAGCTGATGAGAGACAGTACAAGGATGAGGATTGCCAGGATGAGTGCTTGATGCTCAGTTATTTGGAATCAAAAATAGCAGCAGAGAATAAAGGAAACGGAGAGGAAATTGCTCACACGATCAATGAAATCTCCCAGGTCAAGTGCACCTGGGCTGGCTGTATTAAGAAATGTTTATGATTCAGACCGGGGGTACCAAGCAGAAGATAGCAGCCAAGAAGAGGCCCCAAAAGTACAAAACAGATGCAAAAAACCTCCCTAGGTGAAAACGAATACATCAGAGTCATTCACCACAGATGTGGTGAGAGGGTTGGACACTTAGCAACCGATGGAAAGAACAGAATGGTAGGTTTAGAAATGGTTTTAAATCAAAACGGAAATGTAATATATGCGAGCACTGGTTTTCTATTGCAATTAGTTCTTAGGTATATAATCTAAATGTGCTAAGAAGTGATACACACTGGATGAATGACAAAATACAGTGATATCCGAGTTTTAGTTGACAATTATTGGGCGTATATCCCGATGCCTACGGGTGTGTACGAGCTGTGTACCCACCCGTAGGGACATCAGGCATGCGCTGGAAACCAATATTTCTGATCTGTCAAGAATGCTCTTGACAGATCGGACGCCTGCCCTGGAGAAGGGCCTCTGCGGGCGGATAGTTCCGCTTCCTGGAGAACCTCCGCCCGCAGAAAACCCTTAGAAATCTTACGCCTGGTAAAAGGCCTGCTTTTACCAGCATAAGAGTTGAAAAAAAGTAAAAGCCTGGCGCTAACTCTCCAACTTTTCCAATTAATGACACCGCCCATTCCTGGGCTATAAAGAATTTCTAGCTGAAAGAATTTGCATTTACAAGTCTCTCTTGAATCCTCAATAATGGTAGAGCATGACGTGAGACCTTGGAAATTTTCATTCGGATGCCCGGGGGCTAAAACTGGCATCTGGGGATCGGGCACTTGTTATAGAAACCACCTGAATTTCCTTTCCACTGATTTCAAAGAAAATTAAAATCAGGTGGCCCGCGATTTTACGAACCTCAGCGGGTCTGTGGCGGGCGTCGTCGGTGGTTAAGCCCCGCCCAGCGTGTTTCCCGGGCCAATTAGAGTAAGCAGGTCTGGTGTCATAATTCATGACACGTCATCAGCTGGTTTCCTTAAAGGGACCAGGGCCAACTTTCTTTTGATGTTTGTGTTGTCAGTGTTCTACAGCATTGAGGTGCTGCAAGCACTGACAGTGACTGCACAAAGGTGCAGGGCTGCACCCAGGCTCTCCCATAACTCCCTCCATATGCTTATGGAGGGAGTCACAGCACGCATGGGTGGAAGACACCTCCTCAGGACACCAACGCAGCCTGGTTGCACGTTGCAGAGGAGGGCACAAGCAGGTATGTGGTCAGGAGGACCTGGGTGCAGAGCAGCAAACATTTCAATGATCTCAGTAGATCACGAAACGTTAGTACAAAGCCAGTCACCTTCATCCTGCTGTGCCTCTCATCACATCCCCATCACTCTGCCTTCCCTACCCTACTACTGCGCATCATTACTCACACCAACTTACCGTGCACCTCCACCTATCCCTCTCTATCTACATTATCGCATCCCCATCTCACTAGCCACCCCTCACACTCACCCTCATCCTAGTGCAATCATACCAACTAACAACACACAAGGGTAGCCACTTGGGTGTTTTATCCAATGTTCATGTAAAGTTTCTGTTAATGTGGTGTCAAATATTGAAACATTTATTTTCAACACTTTGCCTTCTTGGACAGATTTGTGTGCACCTTTGGAAGTGGCTTAGTGAGTTGCAGTGAATGGTGAGACATAACGGTACCCCCCGCAATGGTGATGAGTGTGAAAGGAATGGCTTGGGCAATGTAGGGATGCTTTATGGTGTTGGTGTGGGGTGGTGCCAACCTGGCGCATCATGTGGCAGCCAGGGTGTACAACGTCAAATGAAGTAAATCTGGCCATGGTGAGGCCATGTCTGGCGTCCCGGGCAGCAATGTGCTCCGATGCTGATGCCCTCTATTCTGTGCAGCATCAAGTGATTGTGGAGAAGGTTGGTGTTGTTGCTATTGGTGCTGCTGGTGTGTCTGGTGCTGCTGGTGTGCCTGGTGCTGCTGGTGTTGGGCTGATCGTGGAGGGATTCTGAGGACCAAGGTGAGAGAGTATAAAGGGCACCCATGCTGATGGAATAGATGGCAGGCGAAGTAGAGATGACAGAAGCGATCTGTCAATGGTGAGAGAGATAAGGTCAGACTGGATGGAGACTTGTGTAAAGACTTGCAACATTTTGAATCTGTTGTGGAAATGCAGTGAGGAAGAGTTTGTGGCTGAGGGAAGATATCTCTGTAAGAAGGGAGCTTTTACTGTAGAATTGAAGCTGTCAACTCATTAGCTGATTCAATGGCCAGTGACCTCCCGCCTCAACTTCACAGACGTGGTCCATGACCGGCATGGACCCCATGGGCAAGCTGTCAAATGCAGAAGGTGAGCTGAAAATCATTCTTAAGTGGCCACTAATTACCTGAATTGGGTCCCTCGCTGTGAACCCGCCACTACGTGTCGGGTCTGCTCAGCGCTGACAGACCCGACATTGGGGAAAGGCGCATGGCGGTGGGTTCACAGCAGGGTCCCAACCTGCAGGGGGAAAAAAACACTTTCCCACCCGACCTGCCACTGATCGCACCCACTGACCCCCCGCAAAATCCAGCCCGTGGTTTCTGCAATAGGCGGGCAGCAAGTTAAAAATCTACCCCCTCATTTTTTAGTTTACGATATCAAGGCACGGCCACCAATGGTGGAGCGAATAAAATCAGGGATGCTCAAAAGGCCAGAATTAGAGGAGCGCAGATATCTCGGAGGGTTGTGGGGCTGGAGGAGATTACAGAGATAGGGAGGGGCGAGGCAATGGAGGGATTTGAAAAGAAGGATGAGAATTTTTAAATCGAGGTGTTGCTTAACCGGGAGTCAGTGTAAGTCAGCGAGCACAGGGGCGATGAGTGAAAGGGACTTGGTGCGAGTTAGGACACGGGCAACAGAGTTTTGGATGACCTCAAGGGAGGGTAGAACGTGGGAGGCCAGCCAGGAGTGCGTTGGAATAGTCAAGTCTAGAGGTAACAAAGGTATGGATGAGGTGGAAGTAGGCGGTCTTAGTGATGCCGCAGATATTTGGCTGGAAGCTCATTTTGGAGTCAAATAGGACACTCAGATTGCGAACAGTTTGGTTCAGCCTCAGGCAGTTGCCAGTGGGTAGCTCTCCCAGGTGTGAGTCAGAAGGTCGTGGGTTCAAGTCCCACTTCAGAGACTTGACAACAAAATCTAGGCTGACACTCCAGTGCAGTGCTGAGGGAGCGCTGCATTGTCGGAGATGACATCAGAAAATGGATGCGACGTTAAGCCGAGGCCTTGTCTGCCCTCGCAGGTGGACATGAAAGATCCCACGGCAATATTTCGAAGAAGAGCAGGGGAGTCCGCTCTGGTGTTCTGGCCAATATTTATCCCTCAACCAACATCACCATAACAGATTACCTGGTCATTGTCACATTGCTGTTTGTGGGAGCTTGCTGTGTGCAAATTGGCTGCCGCATTTCCTACATTAAAACAGTGACTACACTTCAAAAATACTTCATTGGCTGTAAAGCGCTTTGGGACGTCCTGAGGCCGTGAAAGTCGCTATAGAAATCCAAGCCTTTCTTTATTTCTTAAAATCCTTTCTGACTACAGGTTCTATCTAGTCAACCTTTTCCTATGAAGTTTCCAATCGGTTCAACTACCTTTTGGTAACTCAGCACAACGAACAGATGATTTATATGGTAGTCGTGGCTTATTTAGATGTTCTCACAACTGGCAGTCAGAATTAAAATAATTGGCTCAGTTAGCTAATTGAAACAAATAAGATTCTGTGGGGGGTGGACAGGGTAGATGCTGAGAGGCTGTTTCCCCTGGTTGGAGGGTCTAGAACTAGGGATCATAATCTCTGGATAAGGGGTCGGCCATTTAAGACTAGGATGAGGAGAGATTTCTTCACTCAGAGGGTTGTGAATCTTTGGAATTCTCTGCCCCAGAGGGCTGTGGATGCTCAGTCGTTGAGTATATTCAACGCCGAGATAGATGGATTTATGGGCACTAAGGGAATCAAGGGATATGGAGATCGGGCGGGGAAGGGGAGTTGATGTAAAAGTTCAGCCACGATCTTATTGAATGGCAGAGCAAGGGTCGCATAACCCACTCCTGCTCCTATTTCTTATGTTCTTATGTCCTTCCCCTAAAGACTACAATTCAAAAATCAATTTGAACAGACCGCATAACTTATGGATTAGAATAAGTTTGGTACAGGAATTCAAACTGCCACTTTTTTTAATTGTTGAGATACAGTGACGGACTTTAAAGGTACAGCCACTAACTAAAACGGAATAAGAGCAAGAAGGAGATCATAGTTGGCCTGAAAACTTCAATAAAACTGTCGAAGAAGGGTGATGTCAGGAAGCACTTCTTCAAATAAAGGGTAGTGGAAATCTGGAACTCGCTCCCCAAAAAGCTGGGGGTCAATTGAAAATTTCAAAACTGAGATTGCTAGATTTTTGTTAGGCAAGGGAATTAAGGGTTAAGGAACCAAGGCGGGTAGATGGAGTTTAGATACAGATAGACAATGATTTAATTGAATGGTGGAACAGGCTCGAGGGGCTGAGTGGCTGACTCCTATTCCTATTTTCCTTATTTCCTATGTTCCTGTACAGGTTTACTGCATAGAACAAGGCCATTCATGCCATTGTGTCTGTGCTGTCTCTTTGCTGGAGCAATCCAAAACTATCCAATTTTCCCTTAAAAGAAGTAATGGTCTTTGCTTCATCCACTCCTTGTGGCAAAAACATTCCATGTTCTAGCAACTATCTGAGCAAAACCTCTCTTTTAGTGACAATTTTAAATAATAACTCCCATCACTGACTCTCCAACAAGAGGAAGTAGTCTTTCCCTATCAAACTCTTCAGAATTTTCTTTTAAAAGCTCTATTGAATCTCCGTTCAAATCTTCTCCGCTCTCGTGGTGGCGCTCACCTCTGACCAGAGTAGCTCTCTCTCATCAGCTGGTAGGTGTTTTCCTGCTCCCACATTCCTGTGTTCTTATTTTTAACATAGAATATACAGCGCAGAAACAGGCCATTCGGCCCAACTGGTCCATGCCGGTGTTTATGCTCCACACGATCCTACTCCCACCCCTCATCATCTCGCCCTATCAGCATAACTATCGATTCATTTCTCCCTCATGTGTTTATCTAGCTTCCTCTTAAACGTATCTATGCTACTCGCTTCAACCACTCCCTGAGGTAGCGAGTTCCACATTCTCACCACTCTCTGGGTAAAGAAGTTTCTCCTGAATTCCCTATTTGATTTCTTGGTGACTGTCTTATATTGATGGCCTCTAGTTTTGCGTTTCCCCGCAAGTGGAAACATTCTCTCTGTATCCACTCTATCAAAACCTTTCATAATTTTAAAGACCTCTATTAGGTCACCCCTCAACCTTCTCTTTTCAAGGGAAAAGAGACCCAGCCTGTTCATCCTTTCCTAATAGGTATAACCTCGCATTTATGATATAATCGTTGTAAATCTTCTCTGCACCCTCTCCAGTGCCTCTATATCCTTTTTATAATATGGCGACCAGAACTGTATGCAGTACTCCAAGTGTGGTCTGACCAAGGCTCGATACAAGTTCAGCATAACTTCACTACTTTTCAATTCTATCCCTTTAGAAATAAACCCTAGTGTTTGGTTTGCTTTTTTATGGCCTTATTAACCTGTGTCAATACTTTTAGTGATTTGTGTATTTGTACTTCCAGATCCCTTTGCTCCACTACCCCATTTAAATTCTTAATTTCACATCGCCCGTCTCCGCCCCGCCTCAGCTGACCCGCTGCTGAAACTCACATCTGTGCCTTTGTTACCTCTAGACTTGACTATTCCAATGCACTCCTGTCCGGCATCCCATCTTCCTCCCGCCATAAACTTGAACTCATCCAAAACTCTGTTGCCCGTATCCCAACTTGCACTGTCCTGTTCATCTATTACCTCTGTGCTCGCTGACCTACATTGGCTCCTGGTCTGGCTCAATTTTAAAATTCTCATCCTTGTTTTCCAATCCCTCCATGGCCTCACCTCCCGTTATCTCTGTAACCTCCTCCAGCCCTGTTGGCTACCACCCTATTGGATTTATTAGTGACTATGGAGGGAATTTTCCGGGGGGGTCAGCGGGCGGGATCGGTGGCGGGTCAGGCGGGATAGTGTTTTTTTTTGACAGCGGGTCGGAACCCTGCTGTCAACCTGCCACCACGGGCCTTTCCCAATGTCGGGTCTGTCAGCGCTGAGCAGACCCAACACGCAGCGGCGGGGGATCCAATTAAGCTCATTAACAGGCTTTTTTAACTTACCTTTTCACTTTACCTTCATGGCCACGGGAACCACGCTGGTCAGGGATCATGTCTGTCAACCTGAGGCAGGAGATCAGTGGCCATTGCTCCAGCTGATTCCTTGACAGCATCAAATGTACAGTAAAAGCTCCCAGCTCACAGCTTTTCACTTTCCTCAGCCACAAGCCGTTTCTCAGCCCATTTCCAGCACAGATTCTGCAGGCTTTCCACTTTCCACTCTCCATCCAGTATCACCTCTTTGGAAGAACTCTCTCACCATTGACAGAATGCTTCTGTCACCCCTACTTCACCTGCCATCTATTCCATCAACATGGGTGCCCTTTATACTGTCTCACCTTGGCCCTCAGAATCAAACCACGATCAGCACCAGGCACACCAGCAGCACCAACAACAACACCAACCTTCTCCGCAATCACCTGATGCGGCAAAGGACATAGGGCATCAGCACCCAAACACATTGCTGCCCGGGAGGCCAGGGATAGCCTCACCATGGCCAGATTTACTTCACCCTGGCTGCCACATAATGCGCCAGGTTGGCACCACCCCACACCAACACCATAAAGCATCCCTACAATGTCCAAGCCATTCCATTCACACTCATCACCATTGCGAGGGGTACCATTATGTCTCACCATTCATTGCAACTCACTAAGCCACTTCCAAAGGTGCACACAAATCTGTCCAAGAACACAAAGTGTTGCAAATAAAGGTTTCAATGTTTGACACCACTTTAACAGAAGCTTTACATGAACATTGGACAAAACACCCGAGTGGCTACCTTTGTGTGTTGTTAGTTGGTATGATTGCACTAGGATGAGGGTGAGTGTGAGGGGTGGCTAGTGAGATGGGGATGTGATAATGTAGATAGAGAGGGATGGGTGGAGGTCCAAGGTAAGTTGGTGAGAGTAATGATGTGCAGGAGTAGGGTCGGGAAGGCAGAATGATGGGGATGTGATGAGAGACACAGCAGGATGAGGGTGAGTGTGGCTTTCTACTAACATTTCGTGATCTACTGAGATCATTGAAAGGTTTGCGTCACTGCACCCAGATCCTCCTGACCACATCACTGCTTGTGTCCTCTTGTGCAACATGCAACCAGGCTGTCTTGGTCTCCTGGGGAGGTGTCGTCCGCCCATGAGAATGGAAGAGGACCTCCCTGCGTGCTGTAAGCATATGGAGGGAGTCATGGGAGAGCCTGGGTGCAACCGTGCACCTCTGTGCAGTGCTTGTCAGTGTTTGCAACACCTCAATGCTGTGGAACACTGACAGCACAAATGTCAAGATAAATTTGGACATGGTCCCTTTAAGGAAACCGGCTGATGACGCGTCATGAAATGACGTCACCAGACCTGCTTACTCTAATTGGCCCTGGAAACGTGCTGGGTGAGCTTAACAAGCCCCATCAAGGGAAAATCATTTTGGACAGTGGGATGGAGCCAGCAGCGGGGCTGGGTCCTGCCACCGGCATCGTCCGCCCCGGACCCGCCGAGGTAAGTAAAATCGTAGCCTAGGTTATATTCATGGCCCCTAGTTCTGCTCTACCCCGCAAGTGGAAACATCTTCTCTAAATCTACCCTATTGAACCCTTTCATAATGTTAAAGACCTCTATCAGGTCACCCCCTCAGTCTTCTCTTTTCTTATATATAGGAAACTTCGACGTCTGAGTATCGTGTAAAGTGTTCTCCTGATTGGCGTCATTCGATACACCCAGACATTATTACGTAGTGTTTTGAGCCTTGAACCATTTTTGACAACTTTCCATCCTTGATGCTTTGAAGCCAGTGCCTTGATTGTAACCAGAGCTCAGCTGTCTTGCATTGAGCTGAAATGGAGTAAGATTATCCAACTTCAGGCAGCTGAGTGTGCTACTTAAAATGAAGTCCCAGGTTTACACAAATAGGGGCTTCTTGGTTGTGGACTGGCAGCCTTTTCCAGCATCTGTCAATTGACTTTCTCAGCTTTGAAATGAAAAGCAGATTGTGTTGCCGCTCACAGCACTCGTGTCATCCTGTGCGTGTTTACTGGTGCGAACCTACCGGTTATTCTTTTATATAGTCCTAAAGTTATTAATATAAATAAACACAAATTAGACAGGGTATGTTGGCTGTTACTGGCCACATTTGGGGGGGTGGTAATTTGCAGCTTTAGCGGCTGGATGGTAATATGGCGGAGTGGATCACGCGACCGTTGTAGAACGTCTAACAGTAGTTGTTATTTGGAGAGGCGTTATCTCTCTCGCTACCTCTCTTTCCTCCTTTAAGATGCTCCTTAAAACCTACCTCTTTGACCAAGCTTTTGGTCACCTGCCCTAATTTCTCTTTATGTGGCTCGGTGCCAAATTTTGTCCGCTAACGCTTCTGTGAAGCGCCTTAGGACGTTTAACTGCGTTAACGGCGCTATATAAATGCAAGTGATTGTTGTTTACTTTCATTAGGCAGTCTACGGTATAACTCTCCGAGTTCAATGGTGCCATTTTACTACCACTTTCAGCTCAAAATAAAAGCTGCAATACAACTGAGTTAAATTAATAATCTGATTCTTGAGCAACACTAAAAGAAAGACTTGCATTCATATAGCGCCTTTAACATAGTAAAACGTCCCAAGGCATTTCACAGAAGTATTATAAGACAAAATATTTGACACCGAGCTACATAAGGAGAAATTAGGGCAGATGACCAAAAGCTTGGTCAAAGAGGTAGGATTTAAGGAGGAAAGAGAGGTAGCGAGGTGGAGAGGTTTAGGCAGGGAATTCCACAGCTTAGGGCCTAGGCAACAGAAGGCACGGCCACCAATGGTTGAGCGATTTATTATCAGGGATACACAAGAGGGCAGAATTAGAGGAGCGCAGATATCTCGGGGGGGGTGGGGGGAGGTTGTGGGGCTGGAGGAGGTTACAGAGATAGGGAGGGGCGAGGCCATGGAGGGATTTGAAAACAAGGATGAGAATTTTGAAATTGAGAAATTGGTTAACCGGGAGCCAATGTAGGTCAGCGAGCACAGGGGTGATGGGTGAACGGAACTTGGTGCGAATTAGGACACGGGCAGCCGAGTTTTGGATGACCTCAAGTTTACATAGGGTGGAATGTGGGAGGCCAGCCAGGAGTGCGTTGGAATAGTCAAGTCTAGAGGTAACAAAGGCATGGATAAGGGTTTCAGCAGCAGATGAGGTGAGGCAAGGGTGGAGACGGGCGATATTACGGAGGTGGAAATAGGCGGTCTTTGTTATGCTGTGGATATGTGGTCGGAAGCTCATTTCAGGGTCAAGTATGACACCAAGGTTGCGAACAGTGTGGTTCGGCCTCAGACAAATGTTAGGGAGAGGGATGGAGTCAGTGGCTAGAGAATGGAGTTTATGGCGGGGACTGAAAACAATGGCTTCGGTCTTGCCAATATTTAATTGGAGAAAATTTTTGCTCATCCAGACCTCAGGGCATCCCAAAGTGCTTCACAGCCAATGAAGCACTTTTAAAATGTAGTTGTTGTTGTAATGTAGGAAACGCGACAGCCAATTTGCGCACAGCAAGGTCCCACAAACAGCAATGTGTTAAATGACCTGTTTTAGGTGTTGGTTGAGGCATATATTTTGACCAGGACACTGGGAGAACACCCTGCTCTTCTTCGAATAGTGCCGTGGAATATTTCACATCCATCTGAGAGGACAAATGGAGCCTCAGTTTAACGCCTCATCCCAAAGGACTGTACCTCTGACAGTGCAGCACTCCCTCAGCACTGCACTGGGAGTGTCAGCCTAGATTTTGTGCTTAAGTCCCTGAAGCTGGACTTGAACCCACAGCTTTTTGCCTCAGAGGTGTGAGTGCTACCACTGAGCCACGAACGACACAGTAGCCAAAAAGTGTGAGACCACCTGCAGGAGGCTTCCTCACACCAGGTGCAGTATAACTACAATCCAGTACAAGTCAAGTTTAAAGCGTAACCGGGCAATCCTTCAGATCACCTGGGCTCTTTCTGCATTTCATTTTCAATGTTTTAATTTTGGGGAAGGGCCCGCACTTTCCTAAAAGTAACTTTAACTGGCCACTGAGTGGGCTTCTGATTAACGTTAACGGAACAGTCCAGGTTAGTAGTTAAGTCCCATAACCATGCTCTAGACTATCTGTTAAAAATGCCACAGGAGATTTGCTAGTAATTCGCAAGAACTTCACCTATATAAAACACTAGTTCGGCCCCAGCTGCAGT
Source organism: Squalus acanthias (assembly GCA_030390025.1). Lineage (NCBI taxonomy): Eukaryota > Metazoa > Chordata > Chondrichthyes > Squaliformes > Squalidae > Squalus > Squalus acanthias. The sequence goes on along the minus strand of CM059431.1, from coordinate 9,888,689 downwards.
ATTGTTTCCAATTCTGGGCACTACACTTTAGGAAGGATGTGAGGGCTTTGGAGAGAATACAGAAGAGATTTACTAGAATGGTTCCAGGGATGAGGGAGTACAGTTACGTGGATAGACTGGAGAAGCTGAGGTTGTTCTCCTTGGAGCAGAGAAGGCTAAGAAGAGATTTGATAGAGTTGTTTAAAATCATGAATGATTTAGATAGAGTAAATAATACAAAACTGTTTGTAATGGCTGAAGGCCATTAATAAGGAGAGGGCACAGATTTAAGGTAATTGGCAAAAGAACCAGAGGCGACACGAGGAAAAGCTTTTTTCCGCAACGAGTGGTTAGGATTTGGAATGCGCTGCCTGATAGGGCAGTGGATACAGATTCAATAGTAGCCTTCAAAAGGGAATTGGATAAATACTTGAAGGAGAAAAAATTGCAGGGATATGGGGAAAGAGCGGGGGAGTGGGACTAACTGGATTGCTCTTCGAAAGAGCCGGTGCAGACTCGATGGGCCGAATGGCCTCCTGCTGTGCTGTACTGTTCTATGATTCTAACTTTCACTTCTTAGTTACAGTGTGCAGCGGATATCTCAACTTATGAGGAAATTTCAATTTGCGTGCATGCCTCTCACTAGCGGCAATTCAGAATTGACGGGAGGAAAAGTCTTGAAATCACTGGTGAGACAGTCTGTTTATTCTGCCTCTCCGGCTGGAATATGAAACACATCCTTAAATCATTTCTAAAGCTCGACTGTTGACCATTAAGTGGGATTTGGCATGGTGCTGCACCGAGTGGAATTGCTGTGATGGGGCTGCTAACAGCTGGCTTGGACAGAGTCCGAGAACACCGGCATCTGGACCATGGACCGAGCAGCTAACCTGTGCCTGGAAGAATACGGCGCCAATCATTACGATGCAGCACCTAAGATGGCAAAAGACAACGTAAATAAAATGTACTTTTAGTTCGAAATACAGCCGCTGATTTCACTTGATGATAGCAAGAAACGGAAAGGCAAACCATGGGAGAACTGTAGGAAGCACAATATTCCAATTCCTTAACTACCAATCTACAAAAAGAAAGAAAGACTTGCATTTATATAGCACGTTTCATGACCTCAGGACATCCCAAATCGCTTCACAGCCAATGAAGTACTATTTTAAGTTTAGTCACTGTTGTAATGTAGGAAACGCGGCAGCCAATTTGTGCACAGCAAGCTCCCACAGACAGCAATGTGATAATGACCAGATAATCTGCTTTAGTGATGTTGGTTGAGGGATAAATATTGGCCAGGACACTGGGGATAACTCCCCTGCTCTTCTTCAGAAATAGTGCCATGGGATCTTTGGCGTCCGCCTGAGAGAGCAGACGGGGCCTCGGTTTAACATCTCATCCGAAAGATGGTACCTACGACAGTGCAGCACTCCCTCAGTACGACACTGGAGTGTCAGCTTAGAATTTTTGCTGAAGTAGGACTTGAACCCACAACCTTGTGACTCAGAGGTGAGAGCACTACCCACTGAGCAATGGCTGACACCTAGAAATCTTCTTCTTAGGCAAGTCCTCGGAACCGAGGATGACTTGCTTCCACACTAAAAGTGAGTTCTCAGGTGACTGATGAGTCCAATGCGGGACCTACAGTTCCTGTCACAGGTGGGGCAGACGGTGGTCTCACGAGGGGGGAAGGTAGGGCAACCAAAGCCAGAGCTCCCTGGATGACGAAAGAGATAGAGAGTAAGAGGGGCGGGTGGGTGGGGTGCTTGGGTTGACGTGCGCTCCCTGCGCTTGGCTTCTGCTTGCTCCCGGCGAAGAGACTCGAGGTGTTCGGCGCTTTCCCGAATGCTTCTCCTCCACTTTGTGCGGTCTTGGGCCAGGGATTCCCAGGTTTCGGTGGGGATGTTGCACTTTTTCAAGGAGGCTTTGAGGGTGTCCTTGAAGTGTTTCCTCTGCCCACCTGGGGCTCTCTTGCCGTGTCGGAGCTCCGAGTAGAGTGCTTCTTTTGGGAGTCTCGTATCGGGCATGCGGACGATGTGGCCTGTCCATCGGAGCTGATTGAGCGTGGTCAAAGCTTCGATGCTGGGGATGCTGGCCTGAGCGAGAACACTGACGTTGGTGCGCCTATCCTGTCAATGGATTTGCAGGATCTTGCGGAGGCAGCATTGGTGGTACCTCTCCAGTGCTTTGAGGTGCCTGCTGTACATGGTCCATGTCTCTGAGGCATACAACAGGGCGGGTATCTCTACTGCTCTGTAGACCATGAGCTTGGTGCCGGGTTTGAGGTCCTGGTCTTCCAACACTCTCTTCCTCAGGCGACCGAAGGTTGCACTGGCACACTAAAGGCGGTGTTGGACTTCATCAACGACGTCTGCCCTTGTTGGCAGTAGGCTCCCGAGGTATGGAAAGTGGTCCACATTGTCCAAGGCCTTGTCATGGATTTTGATAATCGGGGAGCAGTACTGTGTGGCGGGGGCAGGTTGGAAGAGGACCTTTGTTTTACGGATGTTTAGTGTAAGGCCCATGCTCTCATACACTTCGGTGAAGGTGTTGACGATGGTTTGGAGTTCGGCCTCCGAGTGTGCACAGCCGCAAGCATCGTCTGCATACTGTAATTCGACAACAGAGGATGGGACGACCTTGGATCTGGACTGTAGATTCCCGTTTGTTCTGCAGATTAGCTCCACTCCAGCAGGGAGCTTACTGAGGGTGAGATGGAGCATTGCAGCCAGGAAGATCGAGAGGAGCGTTGGTGCGATGACACAGCCTTGCTTGACCCCGGTCCGTACGTGAATTGGGTCTGTGGTGGATCTGTTGGTGAGGATCACGGCTTGCATGTCGTCGTGAAGCAGGCGGAGGATGGTGACAAACTTTTGAGGGCAGCCGAATTTGAGGAGGACACTTCATAATCCCTCACAGTTAATGGTGTTGAAGGCCTTTGTGAGGTCAAAGAAGGCCATGTACAGCGGTTGGTGCTGTTCCCTGCATTTGTCTTGTAGTTGACGCGCGGTGAAGATTGTCGTAAGAATGAGCCTTACGCGTGGTGAACTTAAAGTAAGCTTTAATCAACTAAAAAGGTGCTACATACAAAAGAGGTCTTACTCTATGCCTCTCCAGGATCCAACTGATCAGTCCAGTATTTATCCTGGACTAATCACAGGAAGTGATGCAATAAAGTTCGAGTCACAGGAAGCTGTATTGTGTTACCACAAAGATCATATCCATTGTGCCCCTTAGTGGGCAGAATTCGCATTACGGCTCTGGGAAGAGCTCTTCAGCCACTGGGAGAAGGTGATTGAGGAGGATTCTTGTGATGACGTTCCCTGTGGCAGACAACAGGGAGACTCCTCTGTAATTACCGCAATCGGACTTGTCACCTTTCTTGAAGATGGTCACGATTACGGCGTCTATGAGATCCCCTGGCATGCTCTCTTCTTTCCAAATAAGAGAAATTAGTTCATGTATTCGCGCCAATAGTGCTTCTCCACCATGCTTTAGTGCCTCGGCGGGGATTCCATCTGCTCCTGAGGTCTTGTTGTTCTTCAGTTGTTGGATGGCCTTTTCAATCTCATGCTGGGCGGGGGTTGTGCTGAGGTGGTGGCAGGTAGCATGCTGCGAGATGGAGTTGAGGACACTCGCGTCGAAGACAGGGTCTCGGTTAAGGAGATCTTCAAAGTGCTCCTTCCAGCTGGCACTGACTGCCTCTCTGTCCTTGATGAGTACCTCTCCATTCTTGGCCCACAGTGGGGTAGGACCTTGGGTGCTTAGGCCGTAGGTGGTCTTGACTGCGCTAAAGAATCCACGCACGTCGTGGTTGTCGGCTAGCTGCTGGATCTCCTGCGCTTTCTCCACCCACCATCTGATCTTTAGGTCGCGAGTTTTTTGTTGGACCTCGGCCTTCAGGCGTCTGTAGAGCTGCTTTCTTGCTCTCAAGTTCTGTTGCTGTTTCCAGATCAGGAATGCCTTGCGCTTGCGACTTATTAGCTCCTGGATCTCCTGGTCATTCTCATCGAACCAGTCTTGGTGTTTCCTGGTCGAGTGACCGAGCGTCTCTTCACAGGTGTTGATTATGGAGGCCTTGAGTACAGACCAGGTGCTGTGGACACTCTGTGTCTCTGAATCACTAGGAGTCGTCAGGTTGGTTGTGAGGCGCAGGCTGAATAGGGCTTTCTTAGCAGGGTCTTTGAGTGCTCCAGCGTTGATTTTCCTGCGGCATTGCTTCTGTTGCTGCCGCTGTTTTGGGGCTACATTGATGGAGATGACAGAGCGGATTAGGCGGTGGTCTGTCCAGCAGTCGTCAGCTCCTGTCATGGCGCGGGTGATGCGGACGCCCTTGCGGTCCCTCGCTCGGACGATGACGTAGTCCAGCAGATGCCAGTGCTTGGAGCGAGGGTGTTGTCATGAAGCCTTGTACTTGTCTCTCTGATGGAACAAGGTGTTGGTTATGACAAGGCCATGTTCTAAGCATTTCGTCAGGAGGAGGGTACCATTGGAGCTGGCTTTCCCTACCCCCTCTCTGCCGATCACACCTCCCCAGAGGTCTGTGTCCCTTGAAGTCGCCAAGGAGGATCAGATTGTCGCCCATTGGGACTCAGGACAGGGATTGTTCGAGGCTGGAGCAGAATTCCTCTTTGGTCTCGTCTGTGGCTTCCAGTGTTGGGACGTACTCCCTGATGACCGTAGCGCACTGGTTCTGGGCTAGGATGAGCCATAGAGTCATGAGACGTTCGTTTATTCCACAAGGGGAGTCTCTGAGATGTTCAACTAGCTCATTTTTTATAGTGAAGCCTATCCCATGGAGGCGGCGTTCTAGAAAGCACGAAAAAGCTGACAACTCCAAAACAGCCCTGAATATAGGCATTATATTGAAAAGGCAGTGGTACACAGGTTTGTCATAACTTACCCAATGTTTCACTAATATCTAACAGTAGATCATGGCAAAGATTATTAAGATTTTCCCTTGATTCTTCTAGGGAAATTGCAGGCTGTTGTGGATATCTATCGGTATTCCCTGTTGCTAAATCTTTTGACTTGCTTTAACATTGCTCATATTGTGTCACACTAACATGGAAGCACTAATCTCGTCTTTCCCCAGTTCATGGAGGAACTCTTCAACACCTGAGGTCATGCAGGTAATCACCTCCCCACCAACACGGTTCAAACCCTCATCGCACTTCCCCCCCCCCGGTTCATCCTGGCACTTCCCTCCGAACCCAGCTCAGTTGACACGAGCATTCCGCCCACCCTCCCTCCTCACCACTGTCCCCAGCTCCTACCTCCATGCGGCTACTGCTCCGGGGGATGGGATCGTGCAGCAGTCGGTGCACAGGAAGGAATTCCAGGTCTCGCAAAACCGTCATGGGAATTGCCACCCACATCACGCGGCAGAGTTCCATCATCATCGGGTAGCTCCTGAAAGCTGTGCTGTGAGAGGGAGCCAAGGGTGGTGTGAACATGCAGACACCGACTCCGAAAACACTGACTCCAAAATTCAGAGAGTTGGCCTGTTGGAATCAAACCCATAGGGCTAGAAATTCAGCAGGTTAGCACCCCCAGTTAGCGCCTGAAGGGGGCGCTAACGGGGCGCTCAGGCATTAGCGCCGCAGCGGGGCAAATCCCGCGGCGCACGGCAAATTCGCCGGCCCCGTAGCGCCTCAGTACCTTTCGCCATGCAGATCATGACGTCGGTGAGTGTGCAACGCTCGCTGGGCACCCGATCTGCAAACTTCAGTCGCGCCCCCTGCCTTACCGCCTCGCGCCAACAGCGCCTGGGAGCGGAGGCATGAACCAGCCGGCTGGCGGGGCGCTACTTAACGGGATGCGCCCCAGCTGTCAAAGAACTTCTGTTCCAAAGGTCAGTTGTGAGTGACAGAGAGCGCAGGATGTATCTGCAGCCAAATAAAGGCTGCTTGGTCCCCGGAGTGTTGCGGGCCGTCAAAGCACTTTGCATTTCATCCCGCAGCGTATCGCCGTTCTGCACTCCCCGAATCATTGGGGGCTGGTTTGCAGACTCCAGTGACCCTCCCCTTTAATGGCTGGAAGGCCCCTGTGCCAATGCTCACTCCCGATTACACAATACCTCGTACTCGTTATCGCTTGGAGCCTAACGCCACTCACCTATGCCATTAGCGCCTGATTGTGCGCTCCCCTACATTCTTTGAGCGCTGAGACTGAATTTAGCGGGCAGCGAGATTGATTAGCGCCTGGCGCTAAACTTCCAACTTCTCAAAAATCAGCACCCCTTCCTGGGCGCGACTGAATTTTTCCCCCATAGAGTTCAAATTTGGGTCATAATAAATATTGAACTTCTAAAAGAATTATCAGCGACAAATATTGATTTTACTTCATGGTTGCCTTGAAGAGTTTCAACCTAGATATTTGTTCATGTTCCAGGTTAGCACATCAGGATCTTATTTTATCATTGGGTCATGGCCAACTCTGCAATGAATCCCAGATTTCATGATAAACATACACTTTCTTATTCAATAAGCAATAACCAGTCATTCATAATTAATTTCTACTACTATACCAGAGGAAATTTTTAAGGATGACGCAGCACGTATTCCTCCCGTATGTGCGCCACCCTGCACCCAGCGCATCTAATTTGGACTGGGATCTCTGCCGCAATGTTGCAGGCCTCAAGGAGCTGGCATTCAGAGGATGTGGTCTGTGGTCTTGACCAGAGAGGAATAACGCTGCAATAACAACTTGCATTTGCAACATCACATTTAAAACAGTGAACATAATTCATGAGAAGAATTGGATGGCAAGCAATGAAAGGTGAGTTATGGTTTCAGGAGGCTCTTGAAGATGGAGAGAGAGAGGTAGAATGTAAGAACATAAGAATTAGGAGCAGGAGTCGGCCATACAGCCCCTCGAGCCTGCTCCGCCATTTAATAAGATTATGGCTGATCTTCAAACTCGACTCCACTTTCCTGCCCGATCCCCATATCCCTTAATTCCCCTAGAGTCCAAAAATCTATCGATCTCAGCCTTGAATATACTCAACGATTCAGTATCCACAGCCCTTTGGGGTAGAGAATTCCAAAGATTCACAACCCTCTGAGTGAAGAAATTCCTCCTCATCTCGGTCTATGCCCCCTAGTTCTCGACACTCCAGCCAAGGGAAACAACCTCTCTGCATCTACTCTGACAATCCCCTTCAGAATCTTGCATGTTTCAATGATATCACCTCTCATACTTCTAAACTCCAGACAGTATAGGCCCAATCTACTCAATCTCTCATCATAGGACAACCCTCTCATCCCAAAATGCAAGGCAAGGGGAGAGAGTTTCAGAGAATGCGGCGTAGAAAGTTCTTGCGCCAATGGTAGAGTGGAGGTAGGAGGCCACCATTTGAAGACTAGAGGGTGCAATCTGGACCATGCAGTTGCAATGCAATTTCTGAGTACCAAGAAAGTTACATTCTGGCAAAATATTTTTTATACCAACAAGAAGTAATCTAATGGAAGGAAGGCTCCATTAATATGGGCATTGGGAAGGATCCAGTGTTAAAATTAGGAGAGGAAATAAACTTTACACATAATTTTGTCTGAGGTATTTAAAATCACTCAGAATTTTATATATGGAATTTAAAAATAATCTCTTTGTCCAGCACAAAGTATTTATATCATCATGTTTATTTTGTTGTCGGTATTATGGTGTGTTTACTTATTGATTAAGACTTCTTTGGGGGGAAAATTGGGTGGCGCCCATTTAGGGGCACTAACGTCGCCGAGGCGCTAATTTTAGCGCTCCGAAAAAGTTGGCGCTCCTCCCCCATAGTAGTGCCCCAAGAAGGAGGCGGGGCGCTACTGGAAAGCGCTCCACCGCCTTCTTGGGGCGCTACTCTTCAATGTCGCGGTGCTACGTGCTGCTGCACCACGCGCGTCGGCACGTAGCGCCGCGTCATTGCAGGACTCGCCCCCCCCCGATTAAAGTGGAGGGGCCTAGCACTGCGCCAACCACCGGGATCGGGGTACCGGGAAAACAGCCCGGCTCTCAAGCGGAGTGCCGGGCTGAGCGATCGCAGCCGGCACCCCGCATACAAGTGTTAAAGGTGGGCAGGTGCTGGCAGTCAGCCAAAATGAAAATGGCCGCCCGACACCTGCCCTTTAAGTAGCATTGCCGCATGCGACCGCCCCCTGATCCTGTTGGTCCCATCGTCCGGCGATAGTTCAGGGGGCGCAAGGGAAGTTTGCGGCCAAGGCACAAATGGGGTCATCATCGCCGGTGCGGCGCAGCGGGGCGCTACCAGCTACCGCCGCCGCTAACCTCCCGCTGAATTTCATGGGAGGTATTAGCGGCGCCGCACCCAGGTGCTAGGGCATTTGCGCCCTGTTAGCACCCTAATAAGAGGCGCAAATCAACCCAATTTCTCCCCCTTTATCTATTAACATTGTTGGCCTCACTATCTCTTCCCAATGTCAAATGAAGCTTTAAATGTCAGCTTGGCTCAGTTGGTGACACTCTTGCCTTTGGATCAAGAAGGTTGTGGGTTCAAGTCCCACTCCAGAACCTGATAAAATCTAGCTGGTGCTTTAGCAAAAAAATAGAAAAACTTGCATTTATATAGCGCCTTTTACAACATCCCAAAGTACTTTACAGCCAATGAAGTACTTTTGAAGCATATTCACTGTTGTCACGTAGGAAACACAGCAGCCAATTTGCGCACAGAGCAATGTGATAATGACCAGGACCAGGACGCCGGGGATAACTCCCCTGCTCTTCTTCGAAATAGTGCCGTGGGATCTTTTACGTCCACCTGAGAGAGCACACATCTCGGTTTAACATCTCATCTGAAAGGCGGCACCTTCCGACAGTGCAGTGCTCCCTCAGTACTGCCCTGGAGTGTCAGCCTAGATTTTTGTGCTCAAGTCTCTGGAGTGGGACTTGAACCCACGACCTTCTGGTGAGAGTGCTACCCGCTGAGCCACAGCTGACATTGTACTGCAGAACAGTACTGAAGGAGTATATTTAGTACACTGTATATTTAGTATACTGTATTCGCTGCTCACGATGCGGTCTCCTCTACACTGGGGAGACCAAACGCAGATTGGGTGACCGCTCAGTCCGTAAGGGTTGTAACACCGTCATGGTTAACTTGACTGAATCTCCATTTGAATTAATCTAAAAGTGACCAAATGTACTGACAAGCTTTGAGGGCAAGAGACTGCTTGGCTAAAAACATTTGTAAACTAAGTGATGTGTTGGTACTTTTCCTTCAAAAGATAAGATCTTGAAAATTCTCTGAGAACCACGAGTCAACAACGCTGCAGATGTGAAAAACAATGACTCTCTCCAATCCTTGAATGTCTGGCCTTGGTTAACATAGCATCAAAAAAGATAGGAAGAGAGAGGGGAAAACATGAATGCTGTGGGCGAGTTGCCAAGTTTTAGGCTATAAGGGGGCGATTTTGTCAATGGGGGCGTGTTGGAGGCGGGACTGCTGCTTGTCGGGTTGATGTCCCGCCTCCATCGATTTGTGGCCAACCCACGCTATTTTCCCTTGATTGACCTTGTTAAGCCCACCCAGCGGGCTCAGCAGGCCAATTAAGGGGAAGCCGGTCACAGAGAACGTCAGCGTATGACGTTTCATCTATCAAATTTTTGACAGATTAATTGTCATCGTTTGACAGCTCTGTGAAGCTGTCAAACACTGACATTCTCTGTAGTCTGATGAGTTCTTGAATTCAAGACTCATCAAACCTCTTTCTTTAGCAGAAATTAGATGGTTGCTGCATTGGAGAATGCAACAGCCATCTGTCATCTCTGCCGCGGAGGTCTCTGCATACCCAACTCTTGAAGCCTGCAGGAAGAAACAAAGGTAAGTAAACTTTTTCTAACACTTTCCACTTACCTCACATACTCACCTCTCCATACTTGCACCCATCACTTACCTTCACAGCGCACTTTTGCACCCCTCCGACCCCCGCAGACCCACTGCTCGCCTCGGTGACCCTGGCGGGGTTTGCAGCCTTCGGGAAGCCCGCACTTGTGTGGGTAAAATGGGGATAATCCTCTTATCTGCCTGTTAAATACCTGTTAACAACAGGCAGTTAAGTGGCTGTAATCCCCTTCCCGCCTCCAAGGAGATGGGACCCGACGCGGGTCGGCTACCTGGGAAGATTGCGCGGAGGCGGTTTGGGGGTGGGTTGGGCACCCGCCCCCAGATTCTGCCATTTTCCCAGAAGTCCCGCCTCCATACCCGCCTCCCCAGGGCTGGCAAGATCGCGCCCTTAGTGTTATTGGACACTGACATTCGGGGCTGCAGTCAGTTGCAAATTAAAGTTAGTCTACGTCTAGTCATCGTTGAATTGACCTCTCATCAGGTGAATAGTGTGTGTGTGGTTTTGCTTATAATCACCTGAGCTTAAAGTAAATGATTTTAGATGCTTGCTTGTAATAAGTACATGAATTGAGTACAGTTTGTATTCTGGTAATTACTTGTAACCTCTCGTTAATTTTTAAGTAAAATATGTTTCACAGATTCATTGGGTTTTGTGTTGTCTGTTCCACAGGTTTGAACTCTATAAGCTGTCAGACAATCAGAACGCCCTACAGGGTGACCCCCGAGCTTCTGGTCGCCTGTCACTTTAATTCTCCAATCCACTCCCACTCTGACCTCACCGTCCTCGGCCTCCTACACTGTTCCAATGAAGCTCAACGCAAGCTCGAGGAACAGCAACTGATCTTTCGATCGGGCACTTTACAGCCTTCTGGACTCAACATCGAGTTTAACAATTTCAGACCATAACCTCGGCCCTTATTTTTTTCAGGCGGCAGCTGTTGATGATTCTGCCATTCCCATTTACAACATTTAACCACTTCTGCCTCCCAACCTATCACAGACCGTCCCTTTTGTTCTTTCCTCCCCTCCTCCCCCCTTTCCCTGCCTCTGCTTAAAACCTGTTATATCTCTAACTTTTTCCAGTTCTGACGAAACTTTAACTCTGTTTCTCTCTCCACAGATGCTGCCTGACCTGCTGAGTATTTCCAGCATTTTCTGTTTTTATTTCAGATTTCCAGCATCTGCAGTATTTTGCTTTTGTATATGTGCATTTATATAGTGTCTTTACTGTACTAAAACATCCTAAGGCGCTTTACAGGAGCGTTATCAAACAAAATTTGACACGGAGCCATGTAAGGAGATATTAGGACAGATGACCAAAAGCTTGGTCAAAGAGGTAGGTTTAAGGAGCATCTTAAAGGAGGAGAGAGAGGTAGAGAGGCAGAGAGGTTTAGGGAGGGAGTTCCAGAGCTTAGGGCCTAGGCAGCTAAAGGCACGGCCGCCAATGGTGGAGCAATTAAAAGCGGGGATGCTCAAGAGGGCACAGACCTGAAACGTTAACTCTGTTTCTCTCTCCGCGGATGCTGCCTGGCCTGCTGAGTGTTTCCAGCATTTTCTGTTTTTGTTTAGTACTGAATGAGTGTTGTATTGATAGAGTTGTCGTCCTCTGGGTGAGATGTTGAATTAAGGTGGATGTTAAAGATTCTAAGGCTGGGGATCTATTTGAAGGTGAGCAGGAGTTCTTCTAGTGTGGCTTCCAACACTACTACCAGAAAATGGTCATTTATCTCATTGCTATATGTGGAATATGGACTGGTGTATAATAACTGCGGTGTTCACCTACATATAATAACACCACTTCAAAGAAATTCATTGCCTGAAGCGTTTTGGGATGTTTCTGTGGGACGCAATACACAATTACTAAAAGATTTTTTTTTTAAGCAAACGGTCAAAGGATATAAAAGAACAAAAAGTAAATCTCAAGTTTCACTGCTGGACCAGCAGAAGTAATAAAACGTATTGAAGTAAGCTTGTAAAAAACGCAGGGCTACTAAACCATCGGTATGTATAATAAATTGCAAAGCAAAAATCTTTAACATTTAGGAATTAAACGTTGGGCCACGAATTCGGCTTTCCGGCTTCCTGCGGGTGTAAGCATCGCGCGCGTACTTGCCTACCGCGCCTGCTGTTGTGCTTTGGGCCCACGAGGACTTCGGCTCCTGGGCCTCCTCCAGCTGCCGGCACGCAGTGCTTGTGTATCCCAGGGGCGCAGTTAGTTCGAAGCATCCCCTGGGATCACGTGGGCCATGGAGAGCCAATCCTAGCAGGGCATTTTCATTCATAGATTTGACAGGAAGACCTGTCAAATCTATGAATAGAGATTGGCCCCAAAACTACACTTAAACTTCAAATAAATTTTTTTTTAAAACATCACATTTTAAAAATAACTATAAGTTACATAAATTAACTACTTTAAACAAAAACTTTAATTTTTCAAAAAATTAATTATACTTTTTAACGGTGCTAAAAATAAACTTACCTTTCTTTAAAGTATCTAAAAAAGATGAACCTGTTGAAAAAATGTTTAAATTGCCTTGGTGAGACCACACCTTGAGTACTGTGTGCAGTTTTGGTCGCCTTATCTGAGGAAGGATGTTCTTGCCATGGAAGGAGTTCAGCGAAGATTCACAAGGCTGATACCTGGGATGGCAGGAATGACATATGAGGAGAGATTGGGTCGATTGGGCTTATACTCGCTGGAGTATAGAAGAATGAGAGGGGATCTCATCGAAACATATAAAATTCTGACAGGTCTGGACAAACTAGATGCAGGAAGAATGTTCCCGATGGTCGGAGAGTCCACAACCAGGGGTTATAATCTAAGGATAAGGGGTAAGCCATTTAGGACAGAAATGAGGAAGAATTCCTTCACCCAGAGAGTGGTTAACCTGTGGAATTCTCTACCACAGAAGGTAGTTGAGGCCAAGTCATTAAATATATTCAAGAATGAGTTAGATATATTTCTTAAAGCTAAAGGTATCAAGGGATATGGGGAGAAGGCAGGTACAGGGTACTGAGTTTGGATGATCAGCCATGATCTCATCGAATGGCGGAGCAGGCTCGAGGGGCCGACTGGCCTACTCCTGCTCCTATCTTCTATGTTTCTATGTTTCTATGATGCGGCATTACGTGCCGACGCGCGTGGTGCCGCAGCACGTAGCACCGCGACATTGAAGAGTAGCATCCCAAGAAGGCGGTGGAGCGCTTTCCAGTAGCGCCCCGCCTCCTTCTTGGGGCGCTACTATGGGGGAGGGGCGCCAACTTTTTCGGAGCGCTAAAATTAGCACCCTGGAGATGTTAGTGCTCCTATCTTCTATGTTTCTATGTTAATTAACCACTTACCTTGTTAAAAACAGGCCTTGCGCCTCCTTTTTAAAAGTGCAGCTTCTCCATACTTACCCTCCCAGAGAAACCTGAAAAAAAAATGAAGTTCGCTGCGTGCGCGCAGCCTCTCCCGCGCACGCGTTCGACCTCTGAACCCCTCCCTTCAGGGGATCGGAAGTTCCAGTTTCCCGCGCATGCGCAGTGCATGCAGGAAACCGGCACTTCAGGTGGCCTTACGGGTAAGTACACAGCGCGTACTCACCCGACAACAGCCGAATTTCTGGCCCTATATGTCTATCACCAAATTGTTTTAGCTGATCGAAATTTGTTTTAAAAGGGGTTAATAGTCACTCACCCAAATGTAGCCTGCCGCCCTCCACGAGGCAGATAACACTGGGTAGATTTTCAACTTCACACCCAGGCCTCAAACTGGTGTTGCAGATTAGCCGTCCCTCCCAAACGGAAATGAAAATCGGGCAGTTTTCAAAACGAGAAGTCCACAGCGCCAGTTTTTATACCCAGGTGGAAAGTAGCAAACCTAACCCCCCACATCTTCTACAATGCAAATGTTCCGATGAAACATATTAATAAGGCAGCAATAAATTAAAAAGTTTATTTTTTTTTAAAGTATAAACACAACTCGCACGTACCCCAAAAATGCTTGCGTTGTTATTTTTTTCCACCCGCGCTAATTCTTTAAAAAGAAAAAAAGAAAGGCTTGCATTTCTATCACGACCTCAGGATGTCCCAAAGTGCTTTACAGCCAGTGAAGTTCTTTTGAAGCGTAGTCACTGTTGTAATGTCGGAATCATTGCGGTACTTTGCGTAAATTGTACGGTACCTTTTTCTGTGAGACTCGGAGGTACGGTTTTCAAAAACTAGATATCGGGGACAATGTTCTCAGTTGAGCAAACCGGGAAGTTGCTGTCGTGAACTGCAGATTGAAGGGCATTCGGGAGGAAAACTGAAGCAGATGTCATCAGCAGTCCTTGTCCTACCTCAGCAAATACAAGCACTGCAAACAAAACTCGGGGCCATCAATATAAGCTAGTCACCAATAAATCCAACAGGGAATTCAGGAGGAACTCTTTACTCAGAGAGTGGTGAGAATGTGGAACTCGCTGCCACAGGGAGAGGTTGAGGCCAATAGTGCAGATGCATTTAAGGGGAAGCTAGATAAACACACGAGGGAGAGAGAGAAAGGAATAGAAGGATATGCTGATGGGGTGAGATGAAGTAGGGTGGGAGGAGGCTCGTGTGGAGCATAAACACCGGCATAGACCAGTTGGGCCGAACAGCCTGTTTCTCTGCTGTACATGCTATGCAATCCGATGTAACATTGCACATGCAGTCAATTGCAATGCAGTATAATTGCCCGAGGCTCCTCAAACCGCTGCAGAGGCAGAATCAGGCAGCCAGATGTTATTTGGAGCTCAGTCCTGACCACTTTGGTTACCTTCCCATAGGTAATGATGTCTGCAATTAGAAGAGCAAATTTAACTTGGCCCAAAAGCTACCCAAACACATTACCTCATATAAATAAGTGACTATTACAGCCCGAAATAATCATCTTGAACCAAAGATTGTTCATCAACATTCTTACTAACCGCGGAAAACCAATTAAATGATTTAGTCAGAATTTAGACAGGGCAAGCTCCTGCTTCGCCAACAATTGATTATTTTTTTTTAAATGTCTCTGTAGCAAGTCACAAGAAGACATAAAGCAGGACCTTTGATGCATTTGGGAAAGATTCATTTTCTAAAACAGAATGAAGCAGTTATTTGCGTAACATAAGGAATTCATTCTGAAAAATCGTGTTGGTAGTTGTGACGCTATTGTCAGTCCAAGTATTAAAACCTCAGATAGCGTATCTAATGGGATGGATTCTTACCTTAACATTATGCAACTAGGAATGCCCCAGGTGCAATCGCCAGTCTGCATTGAGTTAACTGTTCTCAAATGGGGCAAAGGGCATCATAATCGATCTCGGTGCTCTGGGGCGGAGAAAGAAATAAAAAATCAGCCAGAGCTTCTACTCTTGATTGTCATCCAGTGATAATTAATGGAAAATGTGGTGTGTGTGTGTGTACGCATGTGTACGTGTGCGTGCATATATGTGTACGTGTGTGCACGTGTCAGCGTGAGTGTGCATATGAGTGTGTGTGTGAGTGCGTGAGTGTGTATATGTGTGTGTGAGAGTGTGTGTGAGTGTGTATATGTGAGTGTGAGAGTGTGTGTGAGTGTGTATATGTGAGTGTGAGAGTGTGTGTGAGAGTGTGTGTGAATATTAGGTGAAGACCAAAAGAAAAGAAAGACTTCTATTTCTATAGCACTGGACGTCCCAAAGCGCTTTACAGCCAATGAAGGTCTTTTCAAGTGTAGTCACTGTTGTAATGTAGGAAACGCGGCAGCCAATTTGCGGACAGCAAGGTCCCACAAACAGCAACGTGCTAATGACCAGATAACCTATTTTTTATTAATGTTGATTGAGGGATAAATATTGGCCAGGACACCAGGAAGAACTCCCCTGCTCTTCTTCGAAATGGTGGCCATGGGATCTTTTATGTCCACCTGAGAGAGCGGACAGGGCCTCGGTTTAACGTCTCATTTGAAAGATGGCACCTCCGACAGTGCATCACTCCCTCAGCACTGCACTGGAGTGTCAGCCTAGATTTTGGGCTCAAGTCGCTGGAGCGGAACTTGAACCCACCACCTTCTGACTCAGAGGCGAGAGAGCTCCCCACTGAGCCACAGCTGACACATAACAAGCCTTAATGTACCTGGACATAGGATGAGGACAGGCTTGAGATGAGCTCTTATGCCTCCCAAGTTAAAATAACCTGTCGATAATCACAGCATAGTTACGTCCTTAGGGAATGGCCATTCATGTACTAGACGGTGGCTGGTACTCATTGAATCCTATCCTAAGTCAATATCTCAGGAGAAGAAGGGGGGAAAAATTATAATAACATTAGTTAATGCATTGTGTTGAGAAACACTGCTCTTCTGAATTTGGAAAATTGTACAATGATTTTCTCCCTGTTGGCCATTTAGGGTTCGGAATTCAGAGAGTGGTTAACAAAGCATATGGGATCTTGGGCTTCATAAATAGAGGTATTGAGTACAAAAGTAGAGAGGTTATGCTGAACCTTTATAAAGTACTGGTTAGGCCACAACTGGAGTATTGCATCCAGTTCAAGTCACCACACTTTAGGAAGGATGTGAAGGCCCTTGAGAGGGTGCAGAGGAGATTTACCAGAATGGTTCCGGGGATGGGGGATCTTAGCTACAAGGACAGCTTGGAGAAGCTGGATTTGTTTTCATTAGAGCAAAGGAGGTTGAGGGGTGATTTGATAGAGGTGCACAAGTTTATGACGGGTTTGGATAGGCTAGACGGGAAAAAGCTGTTCCCACTAGTTGATGGTACAAGGACTAGGGACACAGATTTAAGGTTTTAGGCAAGAAATACAGGGGGGATGTGAGGGAAAACTTTTTTACGCAGCGAGTGGTGATGACTTGGAATTCGCTGCTGACGGAAGTGGTGGAAGCGGAGACACTCAAAGTTTTCAAGGGGAGACTGGATAGGCACTTGAGAGAAATAAACGTGCAGGGCTACAGGGATAGAGCGGGGGGGAGTGGGACTGACTGGATTGCTCTACAGAGAGCCGGCACGGACTCCATGGGCCGAATGGCCTCCTTCTGTGCCGTTATGACTCTATGGGCTGGATTTTACTCACCGAGACGAGTCGGGGGCGGGACTGCTGCCTTCCAGGTTCTAGTCCTGCCCCCAGCGACGTCCGACGCACAGATGCTATTTTGCCCTGATTGGACTTGTTAAGCCCGCCCTGTGGGCTTGCCGGCCAATTAAGGGAATGCCGGTGTCAGATGACGTCAGTTGATGACGCTTCATCTGCTGGTTTTCTTAAAGGCACATGAACCATAATTTTTTGAATGATGATATGACAGTGTTTGACAGCATTGAGGTACTGTCAAACACTGACAATCACTGTACAAAGGTGAGCCCTTGCACCCAGGCTCTCCCATGACTCTCTCCTTAGGATAAAACAGATGGCAGCTGCAGGTGAGGGTACAGAAGTGATCTGTCACTTCTCCCATTGAGGTGAGGCCACACAAACACTTCAAAGCTTGCCACCTACAGATAAATCTAAACACATTAAAAATGATTTTCTCAACATTTCCTTACCTCTGATACTCACCAGCGTCCCATTGCATCCTTCACACCACTTCTGCAGCTGTCATCTACACACAAACATTACAACAGACCCACAGCACGCCTCACTTACCCTGGCGGGGTTCCCCAACGTCGGGAAGCCCGCAGCAGAAGTCGCAAAATGGGAAAAAGCCTCTTAACAGACTGTTAACTACCTGTTAACAGGCAGTTAAGTGGTTATATTCCTCTTCCCGCCGCTAGGAGTCGGGTCCCTGCGCAAATCGGTTGGAGGCGGGTTCGGGACCCGCTCCCATTCTTTTTGATTTTCCCAGCAGTCCTGCCTCCAAACCCGCCTCCGCAGGGCTGGTAAAATCCAGCCCTATGGCTCTAAATGAGTTTGGACAATCTCAATCTGCATCCTTATAGATATTACCAATCGCACACAACCTTCCAATTCAGCACTACTTTGGCAGGTTCACTCAGAGAGGCTGCAGGAGCAACACTCATGCGAAATTAAGATGCCAGAATCATAGAATGAGGCAGCACAGAAGGAGGCCATTCGGCCCATTGTGTCTTTGTAAGAGTTCTCCAATTACTCCCACTTCCCCCCTGCTCTTGCCCAGTAGCCCTGCAGGTTTCTCCTTTCCAGGTATATATCCAATTCCCTTTTTAAAAGTTACTTTTGAATCTGCTTCCTCCATCCTTTCAGGCAGTGCATTCCAGATCACAACTCACTGCATAAAAAAAAAAAATTCTCATTTCCCCCCTGGATTTTTTTTGGCAATGATCTTAAATCTGTGTCCTCTGGTTACCGACCCTCCTACCAGTGGAAACAGTTTCTCCCCATCTGCTCTATAAAAACCCATCATAATTTTGAACACCTCCATTAAATCTCCCCTTAACCTTCTCTGCTCTAAGGAGAACAATCCAAACTTCTCCAGTCTCTCCACATAACTGAAGTCCCCCATCCCTGGTACCATTCTAGTAAATCTCTTCTGCACCCTCGCCAAGGCCTTGACATCCTTCCTAAAGTGTGGTGCCCAGAATTGGACACAATATTCTAGCTGAGGCCAAACCAGTGATTTATAAAGGTTTAAAGAAAGACTTGCATTTATATAGCGCCTTTCACGACCACCGGACGTCTCAAAGCGCTTGACAGCCAATGAAGTACTTTTTTGAAGTGGGGTTACTGTTGAAATGTGGGAAACGCGGCAGCCAATTTGCGCACAGCAAGCTCCCACAAACAGCAATGTGTTAATGACCAGATAATCTGTTTTTGTTATAAATATTGGCCAGGACACCGGGGATAACTCCTCTGCTCTTCTTCGAAATAGTGCCATGGGATCTTTTACATCTCATTCGAAAGACGGCACCTCCAACAGTGCAGCACTCCCTCAGCACTGCACTGGAGTGCCAACCTAGCTTTATGTGCTCAAGTCCTTGGAGTGGGACTATGAACCCACAACCGTCTGACTCAGAAGTGTGCTACCCACTGAGCCACGGCTGACACAAGTTTAGCATAACTTCCTTGCTTTGGTACTCCATGCCTCTATTTATAAAGCCAAGGATCCCATATGTTTTTTTAACAACCTTATCAACTTGCCCTGTCACCTTCAAAGACTTATGTACGTTCACCCCCAGGTCTGTGTCCCTGCACCCCCTTTAAAATTGTGCCATTTCATTTATATTGCCACTTCTTCCAACATGCATCACTTTGCACTACTCTGCATTAAATTTCATCTGCCAGGTGTCTGCCCATTTCACCAGTCTGTCTACGGCCTCCTGAAGTCTATGACTGTCCTCATTACTATTTACTACATTTCCAAGCTTTGTGGCATCTGCCCATCGGAGCATCCATTCAGTACTGCCATACAATTTACATTACTGCAAAAAAAAAAGTTGAGCTTAGGAAACACAAGAAATCCAAACTCCACTCCTTCCGCAGACTGTGTGCAATTCTCTCCGTGATGCACCAAAACCGTACTTAAAAATTCAAGCTATATATCTCAATTAAACATTGGTGCAATCCAAAACCAAAAATATTAAATGCAAACCACCCTTTGGCAGTACTTCATGCAGGAGATTAATGAGGAATTGGAAAAAGTAAATAAGAGCTACCAACAGTTCTCATAGACGGGAGCTGTGAGGAAATTTTGTGCCGTAAGAAAACTACTCGGCACTTTCAACATGGAGATCTAGTTGTGTCCTTCACTAGTTCCTGTTAAGGAATGTCCTGAGCAAGCTGGGCCCATGCCCGAGTATTTATACTCTCCCTGGACAGCGCCACCAGCAGGCCGCCCAGTATTACTTCATAAGTCATTTCCACATGAATGACAAGATTCATGTCATTATTCCCGCCTGAAAGATTGGAAGTCCGGCGGCTTCCTTCTACCGAATTAGCCGGACTAAGAATAGACGCAGTCGTTTGGATCTCCGTTGGAGGCCGGAAGGCACATCTCCTCGGACCGTGTTTTGGTCCCTGGATCGCTTGGTTCGTACCGGCGGGTTGGCAGAGTCCGTGTCGCCTTGATCGACCTGAGGGGGACTAGGGAGATCGTGACTCCGGGTGCGGGCCCCCACCGGCGCAGAGCTGGCTTCATCCTGCTCAGTAGCCGGTGATTGACCAGCGTCCTGGCTTTGGGTGGCCATCCCGTGGGGAGCGCTCTGTTCCCTGGGTTGATCCAGCGGAGTAGCTGGCAGATCCCTTGATGTCCCGAGTAGGGCATCATCCTCGGAGGAGCGCGGAGTATCGGCGTCGTTAATACGGATCTCTCTATCGATTGGGTCCGTGGGACCGGTTGGGCAGGGAGCCAGATCTCGAAGTGAAACTGTGGACTCCCGCCATCAGGGTACCGCACGTACGCGTATGTAGGATTGACATCCGTTAGTTCCACCTTGTCGACAAGGGGATCACTCTTGGAGGATCGGACGAATCTTCGGAGCAGCACGGAGCCAGAGCTGCCAACCATGATGGTAGGGACGTCCCATGAGTGGAGCGATGCTGGAACCCGAAGAATCGTTCGTGAGGAGTAACATTGGTGGATGTAGAAAGAAGAGACCTGATGGAATGCAACGCGTCAGGGAGCATAGTTTCCCACTGCTGGTCTGGTAGATTGCGTGACCGCAGTGCAAGACGAACAGTGTTCCAAACGATAGCGTTGTATCTCTCAACCTGTCCGTTTCCAATAGGATGATACGGTGTCGTTTTACTTGTGGCGATTCCCCGTTGGGAAAGATAACTTTTGAGTTCGCTTGACATGAAGGAGGGACGCCGATCAGAGTGGATGAAATTGGCCGTACCGCAAAGGGAAAAGACCTGATCGAGGCATTTGATCACTGTGGAAGTAAGCATATTGGGACAGGGGAAAGCAAAGGGAAAGCGTGAATATTCGTCCACCATAGTAAGCAAGTAGGTGTTTCGCGTTGAGGAAGGCAATGGCCCTTTAAAGTCAATGCTGAGTCGCTGCATAGGCTGTGTAGCGTGTCTGAGCGAGCCATCCGACAGATGGAAGAATTGCGGTTTTAATTCCGCGCAAATTCTACAAGTGGAGCATGTTCTTTTCACGTCTTCCGTAGAAAATGGGAGATTTTTAGATCGCACAAAGTGCAACATACGGGTAACGCCAGGATAGCAAAGTCAGTATGAAGATCCGCAAGAGTCGAAGTTGACATGGAAGAGCAGAATGCACGCGTGAGGGTATCCGGGGCCACATTCTCCTTGCCAGGTCGATACTGTATGGTGTAGCCAAAGGCGGCCAATTCCATCCTCCAGAGCTGTATTTTGTTATTCTTGATTTTAGTGCGTTTCCGGTTATCCAGCATAAAGGCCACCGAGCGCTGATCGGTTATGAGCATGAAATGGCGACGAGCGAGCAAATGACTCCATTTATGTACTGCTTTGATGATAGCCGTAGCCTCCTTCTCGACAGGAGGATAATGGAGCTCGCTACCCTGCAAAGTTCTAGACAGAAATGCAACGGGTCGACCGCCTTGATTCAAGGTAGCCGAGATCGTCACCTCCGATGCATCGCACTCGACCACGAAAGGGAGATCATAATTGGCAAGTATCTCTAACTTATCAGGAACATTCTCACCACATGCCCTGAGGTAGTTGCTGAAGGTACGATACCAGTGTTTCCATACCTTAGCAGTTGTAGGTGAATTCGGGTCCAGGTCAAGACGGGCGGGTCGGAGTAGTTTCTCCATGATGGATTGATTACTACATCTGGTTCCTTTCTACCGTTTCAGTCGTAGCCGTCTGTTCCCAAAACTACTCAGAGCGTGGAGCAGGTCAGTTGATTAAATTGACGTAAGAAAACTACTAGGCACTTGGTCTGAGTAGTAAACAAGGCTTTAATCAACTGTTTTTCAACATGGAGATCGAGTTGTGTCCTTCACTAGTTCCTGTTCAGGAATGTCCAGAGCAAGCTGGGCCCATGCTCGAGTATTTATACTCTCCCTGGACAGCGCCACCAGCAGGCCTGCCCAGTATTACTTCATAAGTCATTTCCACATGAATGACAAGATTCATGTCACTTTGTATGATGTTTATTAATGTTTACTTTCCTGGTGTGCCTACGTTAAACTAAAGTCATTCTGGAATCTCACTTAAAAGCAACTGTAACATTTGAAGTCGCCGATAGGGGAAGGGGAAGATAGGGGCAAATCTCTTTGGTTGAGCAAGAATGTTGAGAAGCGTTTGGCAGCTGCTAATTCTCAGTTCGGAACAATGCAAATGTGTGCTGTCAGTTCACTGAACAAAATGTATTGTTCCAAGTCCTCTACCATTAAGGCAATTCAATTACCATAGGAAGGAGGGTTGCTCTGGTGGCTATGTGCAGTGACATTATGATACCTTCACGAGTATTTCCTCTGCTCGGGACTTCTTGTGCAATCGTAAATACAATCGAAAAGAATATGTTTACAGTTTGATTGAGTAAAGGAAATCTTCATGAGCACATATACAGTGAGCAGTGTGGCTCTTCCCCTGATATTTGCAATCAAACCACAGCACGCTCTGGAGTCCCTCCAGGATCTATCATTGGCCCCCTCCTATTTCTCATCTACATGCTGCCCCTTGGAGACATCATCCGAAAACACGTCAGATTCCAAATGTACGCTGACGACACCCAGCTCTACCTCACCACCACCTCTCTCGAGCCCTCCACTGTCTCTGATTTGTCACGCTGCTTGTCCGGCATCCAGTACTGGATGAGCAGAAATTTCCTCCAATTAAATATTGGGAAGACTGAAGTCATTGTCTTCGGTCCCCGCCACAGAATCCATTCCCTAGCCCCCGACTACATACCCCTCCCTGGCCACTGTCTGAGTCTGAACCAGCATGTTCGCAACCTTGGCGTCCTATCTGACCCTGAGCTTAGCTTCCGACCCCATATCCTCTCCATCACCAAGACCGCCTACTTCCTGCTCCAGAACATCGCCCGTTTCCGTCCTCGTCTGCTGCTGAAACCCTCACCCAAGCCTTTGTTACCTCTAGACTAGACTTCATCCACCTACGCCCACACCTCAATGAAACTCAAGCTCGGCACGATGCTGAACTTTTCTTACATCGCCTTCGCCTACACGCCAACTTCTTTGGCCAGGAGTCCTCCTCTGCCCAGCGAACCCTGTCTCCCATCTTCAGAACTCTCATGTCACCTGGACCCCTCCCTCTGGCCTCTTACCCGCTCTAGATCTTTTCAGTGGGAACTGCCAGCTGTCTCAATTTCTCTACTCCCCTCACTCACTCTAACCTACCTCCTTCTGAACTTGCAGCACTCCGTTCTCTCAGGTCCAACCCTAACATTTTTGTCATTGAACTTGCTGACAAGGGCGGCGCTGTTGCCGAGGCCCTAAGCTCTGGAATTCCCTCCCGAAATCTCTCCACCCCTCTACCTCACTCTCCTCCTTTAAAACGCCCCTCGTTGACTAAGCTGTTGTCTCACCTGTCCTGATATCTCCTTCTGTGGCTCGATGTCAAATTATGTTTGATTGCGCTCCTGTGAAGCACCTTGGGACGTTTCACTGCATTAAAGCCACTGTATAAATGCAAGTTGTTGTTGTTGTTGTTGTTGCCTGTTGCCATGGTGACTCTGACAGAAAGAGTTGCTAATGACAGTGAAGATGAAGATGTTATGCCCAATAATGCTTGTCACTAAGATATTTAAGTTTCCTGCCCATGTAGAGGCGTCATTTCACTTTGTAAAATTTACAGAGTAAAGTTCAAGGCACAAGGTTACATGCTCTATAGCTAGATTTCGAAGACTATCACATTTTCATGGAATCTACAGCTTAAGTGCATACCTAGAGGGGGTATGGTAGCATAGTGATTATGTTACTGGATAAGTAATCCAGAGGCCTGGACTAATGATCTCCGAGACATGAGTTCAAATCCCACCACGGCAGCTGGGGAATTTAAATTCAGTTAATTAAATAAATCTGGAATAAAAAGCTAGTATCAGTAATGGTGACTATGAAACTACCAGATTGTTGTAAAAACCCATCTGATTCACTAATGTCCTTTAGGGAAGGAAATCTGCTGTCCTTTCCCAGTCTGGCCTATTTGTGACTCCAGACCCACAGCAATGTGGTTGACTCTGAACTGCCCTCTGAAATGGCCCAGCGAGCCACTCAATTGAACCAAAAGACCTTAACCACACAGACTGCAGCGTTTTAAGAAGGCTCACCACCACCTTCTCAAGGGCAATTAGGGATGGGCAATAAATGCTGGGCTTGCCAGCGACGCCCACATCCTGTGAATTAATTTTTAAAAACTGTTCACCTCCAAGCATCTGGAATTAAATCCAGGCAAAATCTGAAAGATGTTGCATATGCCCTGTCTCTAATGGGAGGAAATGGTGAAATGTTAATCTTTCTGTTAATGTTTGGGAGTCTTTATCCCAATGGATTTGAGTCCATTAAATATAAAACTGGCACAAAATGCAAAACAAATTGGCATGACTTTAGGGCTAGAAATTGGGCTCCTTTGCGCCTCCCGTTAGCGCCTCCGGGGGGCGCTAACGGGGTGAAAATGGTTTGCGACCGGGCGCGGCGATCTCAACGCCTCCCGCTAAATTCGGCATTAATTTGGCGGCGGCGGTAAGACGTTGCGCCCGGAGATCGTGACGTCATTGCCATGCGCAGCTCCCCGGTAGCGCCCCGGATGAAAAATTCTCTCTCGCCCCCTGCTTGTGCGCCTGCCGTTAACAACGACAGGTAGAGGAGACGGCTTTCACTCGGATGTCCCCTGGAGGAGCGCTATTTAAAGGCGTCCACATCCAGTTTAGTTTTCGTCGGCCAACAATGCTGTGTTGTTAGTTTCACACAGGCAAAGAGACCTTTTGACCGATTTGAGCGTTTTGCATTTTAACGAGTGTTCTGCATTTGAAGTTTCATTGAGGGGAGATTTGTATCCTTTCATGGGGGCTGTACTGGCACTGGACCTCGCCCTCCAGCGTCAATGTCGGAGGCAACTGAGGCACAGAGAAAGAGTGCAAAATGTGGCCAGAGGTTGGAGGGCCAACAGGGCTCTCAACAGGAGGCCTTACCCACCCAGGGTATTCCAGCAGCAGTTCTCCTACATGAATTTCACTGAGGACCAGTGTGTAAGAAGACTCCGCTTCACTAAGGACGTGGTCACAGAGCTCTGCCACCTCCTGCAGCCAGACCTCGAGCCTCAGATCAGACCACCACGGCTCTCTCAGTGGCAGTCAAGGTCACCGTCGTCCTCAATTTCTGTGCCAGCAGATCATTCCAGTGTGTGACAGGCGACATCTCCAACATCTCCCAGTTTGCCGTCCATTGCTCCATCCGCCAGGTCATAGATGCTCTGTACAGAAGGAGAAGGGACTACATTTCCTTCCCATGACCAGAGAGAAGCAGCGCGAGCGTGCATGTGGCTTTGCCAGGATAGCGGGCTTCCCCGTGGTGCAGGGCGCCATTGACTGCACCCACGTCGCTTTGCGGGCACCTCATTACAATCCTGAGGTATACCGTAACCGCAAAGGCTACCACTTACTTAATGTGCAGTTGGTGTGTGACCACATACGGCCGTCAATGACCGCTATCCTGGCAGCAGCCACAATGCCTTCATCCTGTGCCAGACCGGTGTGCCAGCTCTATTCCAGCCACCACATCAAGCTCGCGGCTGGCTGGTCGGAGACAAGGTCTATTCGCTCTCCACCTGGCTCCCTCCGCAACCCCAACTCTCCTGGCCAGCACTCACATAATGAGAACTATGCTGCCACCAGGAACATCATTGAGCAGACCATTGGAGTGCTCAAACAATGGTCCCGCTGCCTTGACCACTCAGGAGGAGCCCTCCAGTACTCGGCTGAGCGGGTGTCACTTTTCGTCATGGTCTGCTGCATGCTGCACAACTTGGCCATTATGAGGGCGCAGCCATTGCCACCAGGCTTAGCCGCACCACCTCAGGAGGAGGAGGAGGAGGAGCAGGAGGAACAGGAGGACGAACAGCAGCGACGGAGGAGGCAGCCACTCAATCGGCGTTCTGCAAGGTCGGCCTGTGACTGCCTCATCAGACTTCGTTTCCAGTGACCTCGAGTCCTCTTTCCGGTTGCTGAGCACATCGCCATCATTCCATCACTTTGTAATTCCATACCACACCCCAGAACTGAAATGAGACACAGCAACAAATCTGTAACATTCCAGTAATAAATTTATCAAAAACCATTTACCACATATATACAACAACAATATTGACTAATCACCCTTGTGCAAACCCTTGCCTCCCCTCTTTACAGTGCCCTTTTCCTAATCTACTGCTCCTACGTAGTGTCTCCCCATTGGCTGCAGCAGGGCTGGTGGAAGGCTGCTGAGTGTCGGTGCCAGAGACCACAGATGGCCTTGTAGGTCGCCCTCGACCATCTCTGAGCCTAGAAGGCCCGGCTGTACACTGCACCACCTCAGGCTGGGCGGTGGCAGTCTGGCCTGGCTGGGTGACAAGCAGTGACAAGGGCAATGGCAGAGTGGCAGTGGTGGGATCAGGAATGCTGTCATCCTGAGAGAGGACAGCAGGTTCCTGCTCCACTGACCCACTACCGCTCCTCCGGGGCAGCACCTCAGCATCACTAGTAATCTGTTGGGGCACAGATTGCTGGCCTGCTGTGACACTGTGAGATCCCCGGTGGACTGTGGTGGACCCAGCGATGATGGCAACAGTCAGAGCTTTCGTAGCATCAAGCTGAGACAGCATGAGAGCAGTATGAGACTCGATGGCAGCAACCATTGACTGCATTACAGCACTAAGACGTTGCGTCGCTTCTGCCTGTGCTACAATAGAAGCTACCACATCGCCCATGACACGCGTCATGAGATCTGGATCTGAACAGTCTCTCTGGGAGTCCACCATCCTCTGCACAGTGGAAAGGATGGGCACGATAGTGTGCGCAGAGCCTTGTGCAACGTTGGAGGCGGACTCCTCCATGTTCCTTACCATTGCCGAGAGGCTCTCGAGCACCCTTGCCATTGCACCTATCATCTCAGTGTGCATGGCCATCACCCTTCTTCTGAATGCCTCCCAATCTAGATCCTCATCTGAGTCCTGTGCAGCAGAACTCGCCCTGCGGGGAGCTGGCTCCCGAGCTACCCTTTCCCCCTGGCCTTGCTGCAGCCCACTCGCCCCCAGTGCATCACCCAGAGCAGACCCCTCTACTAAACTTGCCTCTAAAGATCGCGTAGTGCCCGTATCTGAGGTGGTGCCTGCGGGTGAGAGATGCAGTGACACGGTGCTTTGCTCCTCCTCCTCTTCTCCTTCCTCACTCTCAGTGGGAGGCTCAGGGTTAGGCTGGTCAGCTGGTTGCTGATTCTCTGAAAGCATAAAGGCACAAGACTCGCATTAAGGTGAGGGCAGGAATGGAGCAAGGAATGCAGATATTCTCAGGAGGTGGAAAGTGAGAAAGGTTTGTGGTGTGAGGGCGAAGTGGGATGAGAGAAGGAGAGGGGCTGAAGATACCGTTTTTGCCCCCAATGGGATCGACGTCACCGACGGCCACACCGCCCACCACCTGCTGCCCAATGAGTCGCAGCACTCGCTCCTCAAGGTCTGAGAGCTGCTGGAGCTGCGCATCACCCCCGCCTGTTCTCTGCTGCTCCCTCCTATTGTGGGCCATCTTGGCCTGCAAGAGAAACCAATGTGTGTGAGTCAGAGTCCAGCTATGTGTTTGGGAGATATGCCTGCCATCGTTGAATAGCTGTGATTGTGGGCAAGGCGTGAGATGTGGATGTGAGTTTGAGTAGGTGCAGATGCTTGGTGGGTGAGTGGTGGTGATGTGGTTCTTTGTGCAGTGTGCACAGACTGAGGTTTAGATGCTGGTAGGTAGGAGCTGTTGAAGCATGTACTCACCTTGACCACCCGACTGAGGTCGGTGAATTTCTTGCGACACTGTGTCAGGCTGCGTTGCACCACACTACTGGCCGAGACCTCCTGGGCCACTTCCCTCCACATTGCCCTGAACACCTGAGGCGATGGCCTCCTTCCAGTGGCCAGGAACAGCATTGCCGTCCTTCGCTCCACTCCAGCCTCCAATACCACGTCTGTGAATTGACGAGCTCTCTCCCTGGGAGTGGGAACAGCCATAGCCATCAGGGGATTCAGTTGCTCGCAGGTCGCCTCAAAGCCAGCAATGCTGAAAATGAGCATCTGCACAATGATGCAACCTCCCCTTTAAGAGCTGGAAGGAACCAGTGTGAAGGATCATTGCTTAATGCATTGCACCTAAAAATTATTAGCGCTCTGCTGGTAGCGCCCCTGTAGTGCCCCACTGAGGTCATTAGCGCTTGATTTAGTGCCCCACTTCCTTCCTGAGGTGCTAACACCCAATTTAGTAGAAGTTCAGAATCCTTCGCGCCTGGCACTAAATTTTCAAAATTTCTAAAGTTAGCGCCCCAAACGGTGCGATACACAATTTCACCTCCTAAGAATCTTAATCAAAGATGTCACATTGAAATAGAATGGAGTATTCCCCCGAGCTCACGGTTTAAGATGGATTGTCAGAGTACTGTAAAGGAAGCCATGCATCATACTGAACTTTAGGAATCTCCGTGCACTATATTCCATTCTGGAGCACAGTCATTTCGCATCTCGATGGGCCTGTAAGATAGCTACAGAGAGTCAGATGTTTAAATTCCAGCCTCAACTAATATTTAAAGTTATTTTCTCACCAGGTAAATGTTACCATTTACAATCCAGCCACTACATGGTTGCATTATACCCGGCAGTGAGGTGTTCTGTCTCAGGAAAGTGGAAAACGACCAGCAGAACAATTGCTGCCTCGTGGAAGGGCAACTTCAGACATGCAGCCACGCAGTTGGTAAGATGGTATATCAATGCTACAATGGGTTTGTATTGAAATGGTCCAAAGAATTGATGTATCAGTGATAGAATGGGTTGGTGTTTGAGTGATAGAATGGGTTGGTATATCAGTGATAGAATGGGTTGGTGTATCAGTGATAGAATGGGTTGGTGTATCAGTGATAGAATGGGTTGGTATATCAGTGATAGAATGGGTTGGTGTTTCAGTGATAGAATGGGTTGGTGTTTCAGTGATAGAATGGGTTGGTGTTTCAGTGATAGAATGGGTTGGTGTTTCAGTGATAGAATGGGTTGGTGTTTCAGTGATAGAATGGGTTGGTGTATCAGTGATAGAATGGGTTGGTGTATCAGTGATAGAATGGGTTGGTGTTTCAGTGATAGAATGGGTTGGTGTTTCAGTGATAGAATGGTTGGTGTTTCAGTGATAGAATGGTTGGTGTTTCAGTGATAGAATGGGTTGGTGTTTCAGTGATAGAATGGGTTGGTGTTTCAGTGATAGAATGGGTTGGTGTTTCAGTGATAGAATGGGTTGGTGTTTCAGTGATAGAATGGGTTGGTGTATCAGTGATAGAATGGGTTGGTGTATCAGTGATAGAATGGGTTGGTGTATCAGTGATAGAATGGGTTGGTGTTTCAGTGATAGAATGGTTGGTGTTTCAGTGATAGAATGGGTTGGTGTTTCAGTGATAGAATTGGTTGGTGTTTCAGTGATAGAATGGGTTGGTGTGTCAGTGATAGAATGGGTTGGTGTATCAGTGATAGAATGGGTTGGTGTATCAGTGATAGAATGGGTTGGTGTATCAGTGATAGCATAGGATTACATAGGATTACATAGAATATACAGCACAGAAACAGGCCATTCGACCCAACTAGTCCATGCCGGTGTTTATGCTCCACTCGAGCCTCCTCCCGTCTTTCCTCATCTAACCCTATCAGCATAACCCTCTATTCCCTTCTCCCTCTTATGCTTATCTAGCCTCCCCTTAAATGCATCTATACAATTCACCTCAACTATTACATGTGGTAGCGAGTTCCACATTCTCATCACTCTCTGGGTAAAGAAGTTTCTTCTAAATTCCCTAATTGATTTCTTGGTGACTATCTTATATTGATGACCTCTAGTTTTGCTCTTCCTCCACAAGTGGAAACATTCTCTCAGTATCCACTCTATCAAAACCTTTCATAATTTTAAAGACCGCTATTCGGTCACCCCTCAGCCTTCCCTTTTCAAGAGAAAAGAGACCCAGCCTGTTCATCCTTTCCTGATAGGTATAACCTTGCATTTCTGGCATCATCCTTGTAAATCTTCTCTGCACCCTCTCCAGTGCCTTGCACTCTCTCCATGAATGGTGTAATTGGTTGTCTCATTACTGGAATGAACCGATGTATCAATCGTGCAATGAGTGGTTGTATCAGTGGTATAATGGGTGTGTATATCAAAGGAGAAATAAGTTGGTGCACAAGTGGCAAAATGAGCTGGGTGTACCACTCCACTATAGCACTGATTGGTTGGCCATGCTACAGTAGGATATACCTCGGCCCCTGTAATTCTTTATATATTATTTTTTTTCTCTTGTTTCCTCATATGGTAGCTGTTAATGTTGCCATCATCATTCACACCTCATCTAGAGCCATCTTTTGTTTCTTAACTTGTCCCATTACCATCTCCTTTTGCCTTGCACCATCATCCATTTTGTCAGTCAATCTCTCCTGCCTTCCATCCTATCACAGACCTTCCCTTTGTTCTTTCCTCCCCTCCTCCCTGCCCCTGCTTAAAAATCTCTCTCCCCTAATTTTTTCCAGTTCTGACGAAGGGACCCTGACTCGAAACGTTGACTCTGTTTCTCCTGTCCTCGATGCTGCCTGACCTGTTGAGTGTTCCCAGCATTTTCTGCAGGTATTTCAGATTTCCGGTATCCGCGGTATTTTGCTATTGGATAAACTTTCAACTTGCCGCCGAGGTGTGAAATTAGCTCTGTGGATCGGTCGCCCATTAAAATAACTGCTCGATTTTCCTCTCCATCCTGGATCAGGTGGTTTCTATAACAGGCGTCTAATCCGCAATGCCAGTGTTACACCCAAGCAGCAAGCTGAAAATCTACCCCAATTTCTCAGCCACACCTGGATCACCAATCAGATACGTTGAGAAGGTTGCAGGTACTTTCACAGAGGTTGTAGCTGGGCCTATCGTGTGATTAGCAGAATAAGCTGCCAGCAGGTTGGCAGAGCAATATTGAATAGGAAATAACAAGAGAAAATGCTGGAAATGCTCAGCAGGTCAGGCAGCATCTGTGGAGAGAGAGAAACAGAGTTAACGTTTCAGGTCAACGTTGACAAGACAACATGCAGTGGTAAATGTTGACACAAAAATGTGGCTAAAAGTTGTGACAACAATAAGTAAGGTTTGTGAATAGGAAATGCAACCCTATGCTAAATTTTTAATAATATCCTGGAAGATCTCGAATGGCGTTGAAGTCAATGGAAAGGGAAATCGCGTGGGGAGCAAATTGGAACCAACCAGGGAGCAGGCTATCTTGGATCTGGTACTATGTAATGAGTCAGAATTAATAAATGATTTCATAGTAAAGGATCCTCTAGGAAAGAGTGATCATAGCATGGCTGAATTTCAAATTCAGTTGGAGGGTGAGAAAGTTGTATCTCAAACCAGTGTCTTGATCTTAAACAAAGGCAATTACAGTGGCATGAGGGCAGAACTGGCTAAAGTGGACTGGAAAAATAAATTAAAGGGTAAGACAGTTGAAATGCAGTGGCGGACATTTAAGGAGATATTTCATAACTCTCAACAAAAATATATTCCAGCGGGAAAGAAAGATTTTAAGAGAAGGGAGCACCATCCGTGGCTAACTAAGGAAGTAAAGGATGGTATCAAATTGAAAATGAAGGCATACAATGTTGCCAAGATTAGTGGGAGACCAGAGGATTGGGAAATTTTTAAAAACCAGGTAAGGATGACTAAAAAATAAAGAGAGAGAAGATGAATTATGAGAGTAAACTGGCAAGAAACATTAAAACAGATAGTAAGAGCTTCTACAGGTATATAAAAAGGAACAGGGTAGCTAAAGTAAACGTTGGTCCCTTAGAGGATGAGACTGGGGAATTAATAATGGGGAACGGGGAAATGGCAGAGACTCTGAACAAATATTTTGTATCTGTCTTCATGGTAGAAGACACTAACAACATCCCAATAATGGATAATCAAGGGGCCACAGGGAGGGGGAAACTAAAGACAATCACTATCACTAAGGAAATAGTACTTGGTAAAATAATGGGACTAAAAGATGACAAGTCCCATGGACCAGATGGCTTGCATCCCAGGGTCTTAAAAGAAGTGGCTGCAGAGATACTGGATGCATTGGTTGCAATACACCAAAATTCCCTGGACTCTGGAGAGGTCCCAGCGGATTGGAAAACCACAAATGTAACACCCCTATTTAAGAAAGGAGGGAGACAGAAAACAGGAAACTATAGATCAGTTAGCCTAACATCTGTCGTTGGGAAAATGCTGGAGTCCTTCATTAAGGAAGCAGTAGCAGGGCATTTGGAAAATCATAATGCAGTCAAGCAGAGTCAGCATGGTTTTATGAAAGGGAAATCATGTTTAACAAACTTGCTGGAGTTCTTTGAGGAGGTAACGAGCAGGGTGGACAAAGGTGAACTAGTGGATGTGGTGTATTTAGATTTCCAGAAGGCATTCGATAAGGTGCCACATAAAAGGTTACTGCATAAGATAAGAGCTCACGGAATTGGGGGTAATATATTAGCATGGATAGAGAATTGGCTAACTAACAGAAAGCAGAGAGTTGGGATAAATGGGTCATTTTCCAGTTGGCAAACGGTAACTAGTGGGGTGCCACAGGGATCGGTGCTGGGCCTCAACTATTTACAATCTACATTAATGACTTGGATGAAGGGACCGAGTGCAATGTAGCCAAGTTTGCGGATGATACAAAGATGGGTGGGAAAGAAGTTGTGCAGAGGACTCAAAGAATCTGCAAAGGGATATAGACAGGCTAAGTGAGTGGGCAAAGTTTTGGAAGATGGAGTATAATGTGGGAAAGTGCGAGGTTATACACTTTGGCAGGAAAAATAAAAAAGCAAATTATTATTTAAATGGAGAGAGATTACAAAATGCTACAGTTCAGAGGGACCTGGGGGTCATTGTGAATGAAACACTAAAAGTTAGCATGCAGGTACAGCAAGTAATCAAAAAGGCAAATGGAATGTTGGCCTTTATTTCAAAGGGGTTGGAGTATAAAAGCAGGGAAGTTCTGCTACAACTGTACTCTTCTCCTTCTTAGGCAGTCCCTCGGAACCGAGGATGACTTGCTTCCACATTAAAAATGAGTTCTCAGGTGACTGATGAGTCCAATGCGGGACCTACAGTCTCTGTCACAGGTGGGGCAGACGGTGGTTGAAGGGACGGGTGGGTGGGGTGCTTGGGTTGACGTGCGCTCCTTGCACTGCCTGCGCCTGGCTTCCGCCCGCTCCTGGCAAAGAGACTCGAGGTGTTCAGGGTATTGGTGAGGGTATTGTACAGGGTATTGGTGAGACCACACCTTGAGTACTGCATACAGTTTTGGTCTCCTTATTTAAGGAAGGATATACTTACATTGGAGGCAGTTCAGAGACGATTCACTAGGTTAATTCCAGAGATGAGGGGGTTGACTTATGAGGAAAGGTTGAGCAGGTTGGGCCTATACTCATTGGAATTTAGAAGAATGAGAGGTGATCTTATTGAAACATATAAGATACTGAGGGGGCTCGACAAGGTAGATGCAGAGAGGATGTTTCCCCTCATGGGGAAATCTAGAACTCGGGGGCACAGTTTCAGAATAAAGTGTTGCCCTTTTAGAACTGAGATGAGAAGGGATTTCTTCTCTCAGAGGGTCGTAAATCTGTGGAATTCTCTGCCCCAGAGAGCTGTGGAGGCTGGGTCATTAAATACATTTAAGATGGAGATAGACAAATTTTTGCAAGATAAGGGAATGAAGGGTTATGGGGAGTGGGTGGGGAAGTGGCTTTGAGCCCAAGATCAGCCATGACCTTATTGAATGGTGGAGCAGGCTGGAGGGGCCAAGTGGCCTATTCCTGCTCCTATTTCTTATGTCCTAATTTCTCCTTATGTGGCTCGGTGTCAAATTTTGTTTTATAACACTCCTGTGAAGCACCTTGGGACGTTTTACTACGTCGAAAGCTGCTATATAAATACAAGTTGCTATTGTTGTTCTTGTTTGAGGGGGGGATGGTTGGGGGAGATACTGGAAAATGCCACAAGCCAGGCAAAATTGGTGTATGGATTGGTCATTTGTCTAATCTTCTAAACTGTAGCCGATTACCCGTATGCCTCAGAGACATGGACCATGTACAGCAGGCACCTCAAAGCACTGGAGAGGTACCACCAACGCTGCCTCTGCAAGAACCTGCAAACCCATTGGCAGGATAGGCGCACCAACGTCAGTGTTCTCGCTCAGGCCAACATCCCCAGCATCGAAGCTTTGACCACGCGCGATCAGCTCCGATGGGTGGGTCACATTGTCCGCATGCCCGATACGAGACTCCCAAAACAAGCGCTCTACTCGGAGCTCCGGCACGGCAAGAGAGCCCCAGGTGGGCAGAGGAAACGCTTCAAGGACACCCTCAAAGCCTCCTTGAAAAAGTGTAACATCCCCACCGACACCTGGGAATCCCTGGCCCAAGGCCGCACAAAGTGGAGGAGAAGCATCCGGGAAAGCGCCGAACACCTCGAGTCTCTTCGGCGAGAGCAAGCGGAAGCCAAGCGCAGGCAGCGCAAGGAGCGCACGTCAACCCAAGCACCCCACCCACCCACCCGCCCCTTCAACCACTGTCTGCCCCACCTGTGACAGAGACTGTAGGTCCCGCATTGGACTCATCAGTCACCTGAGAACTCATTTTTAATGTGGAAGCAAGTCATCCTCGGTTCCGAGGGACTGCCTAAGAAAGAAGAAGAAGCCGATTACAGCTGGGAATCATGGATAAGCAGTGCACTCGTTTCTCCAAAAGTTATGCAATAATAAAAATAAAATGCAAATGCACTGAATAGCTCTTTTGTTTGTTCGCCAGTGAAGCTGGAGCTGTTTTTAATATGGAAGGCCATGGCTGGCTATCTGCGAACTCCCGATTAATCTCACTTTGAATTATGTTGCAGCAAGAATAAATTGCCACTGAAAGATTGAACGAGTTGCAGGCAGAAATCTGCCTTCCACCCCCCAACCCCACCCCACCCCTGATCAGGAAGTCATTTTGTACATGTTGCGTAGTATATTGGAATATCATTTTGCTACACAAGTGAGGGACGGCTTGCCAGTTGTCATCGTCATTCTCTGTACGCAGTGTTACCCGTGGCTCAATGGCAACGCTCATGTCTGAATCAGAAGGTCGTGGGTTCAGGTTCCAGTCCAGAGACTCGAGCACCTAATCTAGGCCGACACTCTAGTGCAGAGCTGAGGGAGTGCTGCTCTGTCGGAGGAGCCGTCTTTTGGATGAGGCGTTAAACCGAGGCCCCGTCTGCCTTCTCAGGTGGACATAAAAGATCCCATAGTACTTTTCGAAGAAGAGCAGGGGAGTTCTCCGCGGTGTCCTGGCCAAACATTATCCCTCAACCAACATCGCTAAAACAGATGATCTGGTCATTTATGTCATTGCTGTTCGTGGGACCTTGCTCTGCGCAAATTGGCTGCTGTGTTTCCTACATTAAAACAGTGACTACACTCCAAAAATGCTTCATTGGTTGTGAAGCGCTTTGGGACATCCTGAGGTTGTGAAAGGCTCCATATAAATACAAGTCTTTGTTTTTCCCAATCTAAACCAGGTCATCACGGAGCACTAGAAATTTATTGGACCATTCAACCCATTGGGGTAGATTTTCAACTTGACGCCCATAATGGAAATGT
The DNA here is from genome assembly GCA_030390025.1 of Squalus acanthias. Lineage (NCBI taxonomy): Eukaryota > Metazoa > Chordata > Chondrichthyes > Squaliformes > Squalidae > Squalus > Squalus acanthias. The sequence goes on along the minus strand of CM059431.1, from coordinate 9,853,097 downwards.
TTTCTATAATGGGTGGCTGATCCACAACTCCAGTTTTACGCCCAGGCGGCAGGTTGAAAATCTATCCCTTTGGATCATTCTCTTCCCATCACCCTGTATCTCTCTGCTGCAAATTTTTATTCACTTATCCTTTAGAAAATGCAATGCTCTGCCTCAACCATTCCCTACGGTAAAGCTTTCTATACTCCCAACAACTCTCTATGTGAAGGAATTTCCCCGACCCTCTCTCCTCACTCTCTCAGTGACAATTTTAAATTAATGTCCCTTTGTCACTGACTCCCCCAACCAGAGCAAATAGTTTATCCCTATTCATCCGATCAAAATCCTTAATAATTTAAAAATATATATTTTAATCTCCTTTTAGCCTTCTTTGCTCCAGCAGAAATAGTCCCAGTATCTCAAATCTCTTCTCATAACTAAAATTTCCCACCCCTTGCATCCTCCTGATGAGCCTACCTTGTACGCTCTCAATGGTCTTCAGAACTTTCTATAATGGGGCATCCAAAATTACACACTGTACTCCAGCTGTGGCCTAACGGTTGCCTTATACAATTGGGCCAGAAATTCAGTCGGAGGCTTCCCGCGGGTGCAAGCCCCTAACCTGCACTTACCTAGCGCGCCTGCCGTTGTGCTCTGGGCCCGCGTGGAATTCCGATCCTGGGCCTCCTCCAGCTGCCGGCTCGCAGTGCTTGTGTATCCCAGGGGCGCAGTTAGTTCGAAGCGTCCCCTGGGACCACGTGGACCATGGAGAGCCAATCAGAGCAGGGAATCTCCATTCATAGATTTGACAGGAAGACCTGTCAAATCTATGAATAGAGATCGGCCCCAAAACCTAACTAAAACTTCAAATAAATTAAAAAAAAAAATCACATTTTTAAAATAACTATAAATTACATAAATTAACTATTTTAAACAATAATTTAAATTTTTGAAAAAAATAATTACAGTTTTTAATGGGGCTAAAAATAAACTTACCTTTCTTTAAAGTATTTGAAAAACAGTGACAGGATCGGACAAAGTCAACATGGATTTACAAAAAGGTAAATCATGCTTGACTAATCTATTGGAATTTTTTGAGGATGTAACTGGTAAAATAGATAAGGGAGAACCAGTGGATGTGGTGTATTTGGACTTCCAAAAGGCTTTTGATAAGGTCCCGCATAAGAGATTAGCGTGTAAAGTTAAGGCACATGGGATTGGGGGCAAGGTATTGACTTGGATAGAGAACTGGTTGGCAGACAGAAAGCAAAGAGTTGGAATAAACTAGTCTTTTTCCAAGTGGCAGGCAGTGACTAGTGGGGTACCGCAGGGATCGGTCCTAGGACCCCAGCTATTCACAATATATATTAATGATCTAGACAAGGGAACTAGATGTAATATCTCCAAGTTTGCAGACGACACAAAACTGGGTGGGCGTGTGTGCTGCGAGGAGGATGCCGAGAAACTCCAGGATGATTTGGAAAGGTTGGGTGATTGGGCAGAAGCGTGGCAGATGCAATATAACGTGGATAAATGCGAGGTTATCCACTTTGGTGTCAAAAACAGAAAGGCAGATTATTATCTGAATGGCAATAGATTGGGAGAAGGGGAAGTGCAACGAGACCTGGGTGTCCTTGTGCACCAGTCGCTGAAGGTAAGCATGCAGGTGTAGCAGGCGGTTAAGAAGGCAAATGGTATGTTGGCCTTCATAGCGAGAGGGTTTGAGTACAGGAACAAGGATGTCTTGCTGCAGTTGTACAGGGCCTTGGTGAGACCACACCTTGAGTACTGTGTGCAGTTTTGGTCGCCTTATCTGAGGAAGGATGTTCTTGCCATGGAAGGAGTTCAGCGAAGATTCACAAGGCTGATACCTGGGATAGCAGGAATGACGTATGAAGAGAGATTGGGTCGATTGGGCTTATACTCGCTGGAGTTTAGAAGAATGAGAGGGGATCTCATTGAAACTTATAAAATTCTGACAGGACAGGACAAACTAGATGCAGGAAGGATGTTCCCGATGGTCGGGGAGTCCAGAACCAGGGCTTACAGTCTAAGGATAAGGGGTAAGCCATTTAGGACAGAAATGAGGAGAAATTTCTTCACCCAGAGAGTGGTGAACCTGTGGAATTCTCTGCCACAGAAGGCAGTAGAGGCCAATTCATTAAATATATTCAAGAAGGAGTTGGATATATTTCTTAAGGCTAAAGGGATCAAGGGATATGGGGAGAAAGCAGGGACAGGGTACTGAATTTGGATGATCAGCCATGATCGCATTGAATGGCAGAGCAGGCTCGAGGGGCCAAATGGCCTACTCCTGCTCCTATCTTCTATGATTCTATGATTTAAAAATAATAAACCTGTGGAAAAAGTGTTTTAATTTTAGTTAATTCACCACTTACCTTGTAAGGCCTGCTGCTTTTTCCCCGCACAGCTGCTAGGGACTTACCCTCACTCCAAAACCTGTAAAAAAAAAACGAAGTTCGCTGCGTGCGCACTGCCTCTCCCGCGCACGCGGTTGACCCTCGAACCCCTTCTTTCACGAGACCGGAAGTTCCGGTTTCCCGTGCATGCGCAGTGCATGCGCAAAACTGGCACTTCCGGTGGCCCTACGGGTGAGTACACAGCGCGTACTCACCCATGGGGACCCGAATTTCTGCCCCATTAATTCTAATTTTGTATTTATAAAACCCAAAGGCTATTGGCCTTTTTACTGGGTTTATCTACTTGTACTTGCACTTTCAGGGAATTATGTCTTTGAACCCATGGGTTTCTCTGTTCGTCCTTCAGTGCCTTTCTACTGAGTATATGCTCATTAGTTTTTTCTTCCTCCTAGAATGTATTGCCGAACACTTAGCCATATTAAATTGTATTTGCCACTTGTCCGCCCAAGAAGATGTTGGAAGATGTCAATAAAGAAAGAAAGAACTCGCATTTATATATATTTTTTATTCATTCATGGGATGTGGGCATCGCTAGTAAGGCCAGCATTAATTGCCCATCCCTAGTTGCAGTTCAGAAGGTGGTGGTGAGTAGCCTTCTTGAACCACTGCAGTCTGCCTGGTGAGGGTACTCCCACAGTGCTGTTAGGGAGGGAGTTCCAGGATTTTGACCCAGCGACGATGAAGGAACGGTGATATATTTCCAAGTCAGGATGGTGTGCGACTTGGAGGGGAACTTGGAGGTGGTGGTGTTCCCATGCGCCTGCTGCCCTTGTCCTTCTATGTGGAAGAGGTCGCGGGTTTGGGAGGTGCTGCCGAAGAAGCCTTGGTGAGTTGCTGCAGTGCATCTTGTAGATGGTACACTCTGCAGACACGTTGCGCCGGTGGTGGAGGGAGTGAATGCTTAAGGTGGTGGATGGGGTGTCAATCAAGTGGGCTGCTTTGTCCTGGATTGTGTTGAGCCATTTCCTGACCATTTCAAGTGCCTTTCATGACGTCTCGGTTTAACGTCTCATCTGAAAGACAGCACCTCTGGCAGCACAGCACTCCATCAGTACTGCACTGGAGTTTCAGCCTAGATTTTGTGCTGAAGTCTCATGGAATGGGACTTGAACCCTCAACTCTTCTGACTCAGAGGTGAAAGCACCACCCACTGAGCCATGGCTGACATCGTTCCAACACAGCTCTGAAACGACTCTCTAACAGATGCTACCTGATTCGCTGAGAATTAGAAGGGAATCATTTCCCCTGTGAGGGTGGGGCATTTGGGTAGACGTCCTCTGAAGCTATTCTTTCATCTCCTGCAGCTTGTTGTGCAGCAGCATTGGTAGATGACCAAGAGCATGCTCTGCGGGCTCTTCCTAAAACAGCTAGAATTTCTCACGCGTTTCTACCAATGGGATTTATTGTGTTGTGTTGAATTGCCTGAGCTGTCTCACTGGCTCGGAGGTAAAACCTTGGGAGGGGTAGAATTTCTGTGGGAGTTCCCCAATCTCCCACTGTCACTTTTCCGGGAGATTGACAGTAACCCGAGAGAAAGACATATGGGCCAGAAATTCGGCTTTCCGGCTTCCTGCGGGTGCAAGCATCGCATGCGTACTTACCTACCGCGCCTGCCGTTGTGCTTTGGGCCCACAAGGACTTCGGCTCCTGGGCCTCCTCCAGCTGCTGGCGCGCAGTGCTTGCGTATCCCAGGGGCGCAGTTAGTTCGAAGCGTCCCCTGGGATCACGTGGGCCATGGAGAGCCAATCCTAACGGCATTTTCATTCATAGATTTGACAGGAAGACCTGTCAAATCTATGAATAGAGATCGGCCCCAAAACCACACTTAAACTTCAAATAAATTTTTTTTAAAAATCACATTTTTAAAATAACTATAAGTTACTTTAAGCAAAAATTTAAATTTTTGAAAAAATTAATTATACTTTGTAACGGTGCTAAAAATAAACTTAGCTTTCTTTAAAGTATCTAAAAAAGATAAACCTGTTGAAAAAATGTTTAAATTGTAATTAATTAACCACTTACCTTGTTAAAAACAGGCCTTGCGCCTCCTTTTTAAAAGCGCAGCCTCTCCATACTTAACCTCCCGGAGAAACCTGAAAAAAAAACGAAGTTTGCTGCGTGCGCGCAGCCTCTCCCGCGCACGCGTTCGACTTCTGAACCCCTCCCTTCAGGGGAACGGAAGTTCCAGTTTCCCGCGCATGTGCAGTGCATGCAGGAAACCGACACTTCAGGTGGCCTTACGGGTGAGTACACAGCGCGTACTCACCCGACAAGAGCCGAATTTCTGGCCCAATAATGGCCATTTGCACCGTTTTGCTCTGATCTTCCGCCAAAGTTACGATGGGAGTTCGGAAGAAGCCCCCTGGAAATTCCAGGCTTCTATCTCTGAGCCATGAAGACCTAAAAGGTCCCAGATTCAATCCAAGTAATGACGAGACCAAATAATTATGAACTCCTAAAGTTTGCGGGGTGGGGGGTTAAAGGTTACAGCCTGGGTAGGGTCAAATGTTGTGGATGGAGTCAAGTTTTGTAAAGACAGCAGCAAAGTGGATGGGGAGCAATTACCTCTTAAAACAAGTCCACTTAAACGACTGCGTGGAAAACTATAGGGAGGAAGTGGAAATCAGAAAACCAGCTATTCCAGGAAATCAACAGGTCAGTCAACATGCACATTCTGAACTTCCAGGAAGGAGTTATAGAATGGCAAAGATGAAGGCCTATGTATAAGGCTTCCACATGTTCTCTTAGCCAAAGGTTGATACAGAGGGAGGCTGAGGAGATAAAGGAAAAGAAAGGTCAGTGCTGATTTAGCTAGTCTCAGTTGATACAGTGGTGTTGCCCAGGGGTCGGTACGAGGACCACTGCTTTTCTTGATATATATTAATGACTTGGACTTGGGTGTACAGGGCACAATTTCAAAATTTGCAGATGACACAAAACTTGGAAGTATCGTGAACAGTGAGGAGGAGAGTGACAGACTTCAGGAAGACATAGACAGGTTGGTGAAATGGGCGGACACGTGGCAGATGGAATTTAACGCAGAAAAGTGCGAAGTGATACATTTTGGTAGAAAAAATGAAGAGAGGAAATATAAACTAAAGGGTACAATCCTAAATGGGGTGCATGAACAGAGAGACCTGTGGTATATGTGCACAAATCTTTGAAGGTGGCAGAGCAGGTTGAGAAAGCAGTTAAAATAGGTTATGGGATCCTGGGCTTCATGAATAGAGGCATAGGGCTGGATTTTGATACTGGGGCGGGCTGGCGTCGTGTAATCCGCATTTCGTGTTAGCCACCCGATTCTAAATCGATGTGGGAGAATGATGCCATTTTAACCTAATTGGCCAATTGAGTTCCAACGTGTGGGAACCCATGGCCAGTGAGTTTTTCCAGTCTGAAAGTCGCCTCCGATGACGTCATCATTGATGCTGCATTTAAGGTCTGCAACAAGCCTTGCTTCTTCTGCAGACTGCCAAGCTTTTGCCCTTGCATGTTAGAGGCACCTGCAGGAAGAATGGCCAGCCAGAGACCTAGGTCTGCACCCCGCTTTGATGACGTTGCCCTGAAGGCTTTAGTAGAGGGAGCAAGAGCAAACAAAGAGGTGCTCTTCCCTTCTTCAGGGAGGAAGAAGCCTCCCCAGCAAACCAAGGCTGTGTGGATCCAGGTGGCAGAGGAGGTCAACTCTTAGTCAATAACCCGCAGAACCTGGCTTCAGTGCAGGAAGAGGCTTCATGACCTTCTGCGCACTGGAAAAGTGAGTATGAATTTCCCATCACCCTCAATCTGATCCCCATTGCCTCTCCTCACCAGCACTCAGCTTTAGCAATCTCTTCCTCCACATCCCACTTGACACTGACATCCATGCACACTTACCCACTCCCTCTCTCTCTATGGTCACATTCACCTAACTATTCGACTATGCAGCCCTCACACTCCCTATCACTGTGATGCAATTACAACTTACAACACTCAGGGAGGGCCCTTGGTCTTGCCACCTCACTCCATCTTTGTCTCCTTCTAAGCATCTATGCTATGGATTCTCTACACTCACTCCTTCATTCTCACTCAAACTCAACTTGTCTCCCTCATTGCAGGAAAAGAGAGCTCACAATAAGAGGGAAAGAGCGAGGACCGGAGGAGGGCCACCCTCAGTAGCCCAGCTCACTACCTGGGAGGAGGCGGTCCTGGAGATGGTGGGAGTGGAGGAAGATTCCCAAGTGGGGGATGGACAGACGGGCGCATCACAGCAAGCTGGTGACAGAGTAGTTTTCCATCTCTCTCAATGACATTGCATGAGTCGCTGATAATGATTCTGAAGCTCTAACAGATGGACTTATGATCATCTGCAATATGCAATGTGCATGTAACCTTGGCCTCACATCTCTGACTCTTTCCTTTACTCCCCCCCAGGACCATCGCAAGCAGCCGTCCCCACTATCCAGGAGGAAGTGCCTGAGCATCCAGACTCCTCAGAGGAAGCTGCAACCTCTGAGGTCGCCACGTCAGCAGAATTCAGCGCACCCAGCAACAGCGCAGACACTCACACCTCGGAGGGAACATCGCAAGATAGAGTAGTGTTGTCACCTGGTGTATCACAGCTCACAAGTGAGCATCAGCAGATAGTGGAGACAGGGACAGCAGTGGAGAGTCCTAGTCGGAGGGCGCAGGACTCTCCCAGCTCGGCTCGGCTGCATGTCGACCCTCTGCCTCTGGGTCCATCCAGAACGAGAGCGGTGCTGGAACTCCAGGAACAGGTGCAGGAGTCTCTGGCAAGTTTTGTCTCCAGGGTCACTGCGAGTGTGGAGCGAATGGAGGAGTCCATTGCGAACATGAGCAGAGCCTTTGTGGAGGCGTTGGCGCATGAACGCATCACCACAGAAAGGATGGCAACCTCCGTGGAAAGGATGGCTACAGTAGAGGAGAGGATGGCTATGGCAATGGAGGAGCTAAGTCGCCAGAGTGTAGAAAACATGGTCATTGTTCAGAACAGACTGGCATCTCTTGAGGAGCGATGGTCAGCTACTGAGCATAGAAACCAGACCTTCATGGAAGTCCTCTGGAGTAGGACTTCCAGTGCAGAAACGGGTCCTCATGGACCCCCTGAAGTGCAGCAAGGTGCTGTCAAGCCAATTGCTAGCTCTGAAGTGGGGCTGACCCATGAGAGGGATGTTGGTGGCAGACAACAAGGAAGTGGGGGCTCCTCTCCAAGCGCCTAAACAACCATGCCACTGCAAAGCCCTCGGTCAGAGCCCCATCAGAGTCCTCACCCAACTGAGATGGGCATCTCATCCCCTGCACAGCCGCAGGAGCAGCAGACTGTTGGCGAGCCCTCACAGGTTCGCAACCCCAGAGGACGCCCGCCAAAGGTGTCGAGACAGGAGCAGCAAGAAAGTGAGCAAGGGGCCTCCACATCAGCTGAAGCCACCGGGGAAGCACCACGTAGGAGCACATGTAAGAGAAAGATAGTGCACAAATAGTCACAAGGGTAGTCACTTGGGTGAATTTTGATGTTTTGTGTTAAAAAGCCATCAGATGATTACTGTAAATAAAAAATCTGATGGCTACTGCTGTAGTTGTGGCGAGTGTCATTTCGCAAATGGGACTTCCACATTGAGGGGCTAGGATTACTTGCAATTGTCAGTATGGTGTTCAAATTGCTCGGAATCCGTTGGTTCTTGGCCATTGTCGATGCTCAGGTAAGAAGCTGCGAGACAAAAGTGCTTGATTGGCTAGGCTAAGCAAATCTGGCCAAGATGAGTGCGTTCCTTGCATCCCGGGCAGCAATGTTCTCGAGTACTGCTGCCGCTGGTTGATGGGCCTCTGCAAGATGTTCGTTTTCGCTCTCCTCCTGCTCCTCCTCCACCTCCTCCTCCTCCTCTGCCTTATCTGAGGAGGCTATGTGAGGAGCCACTTGGTCCTCAGGAATCTGCAAGCCACGACGCTGTGCCATGTTGTGAAGTGCACAGCAAACCACGACGATTCTGGAGACCCTGGCTGCTGAGTACTGCAGGGCTCCACCTGATCTATCCAGGCATTTGAAGCGCATCTTCAGCAAACCAATGGTTTGCTTGATTATGGCTCTGGTGGACATGTGGCTGGAGTTGTAGCTCTCCTCAGCTTCGTTGGATGGGCTCCTCAACGGTGTCATGTGCCACGTCTTCAGGGGATAGCCCTTGTCTCCAAGTAGCCATCCGTTAAGTTGGTCTGGCTGACTGAATAGCTTAGGCACACTAGACTGGCGCAGTATGAAGGAGTCATGGCAACTGCCAGGGTACTTGGCACAAACATGCAAAATTTCCTTCTTGTGGTCACACACCAGCTGAACGTTAAGGGAGTGGAAGCCCTTGCGGTTGACAAAAATACCTGGATTGTGATGGGGTGCCTTAAGGGCCACATGTGTGCAGTCAACGACGTCCTGCACCCTTGGAAGGCCTGCCAGATTAGCTAATCCAACTGCACGCGCCGTGTCACTTGCTTGATCCTTGGTGAAATGGATGTGAGTGTGCGCAATGGCAAAGAGGGCATCGGTTACCTGCGTGATGCAAGTGTGTGCGGCCACCTGGGAGATGCCGCTGATGTCTGCTGCTGATCCCTGGAATGACCGTGAAGCAAAAAAGTTGAGTGCGGTGGTGACTTTGACGGCCACTGGTAAGGGTTGTCCACCTGGTCCTCTGGGCTCCAGGTCTTGTTGCAGCATTGCGCAGATGTCACCCACTACCTCTCGCGAAAGTCGGAGCCGCCTTTGGCACTGCTGCTCAGACATGTTGAGGTAGCTGACCCTGTGTCTGTAGACCCTGTTTGGGGGGTATCTCCTGTGCCGACGGGCTTCCATGCGCTGGCCCCTTCTGGCCTGTGCAGCTTCAGGTGGGTGAGCAGCAGCTTGGCGCTCCTGTTGTTGCTGCTGCTGTTGGTGCTGCTGCTGTTGGTGCTGCTTTTGTTCATGGTTCTGCTGGTGCCGCGGCTGATCTTCGACCTCATCTGATGTCCAGAAGGGAAGGAAATAAATGGCTCCCATGCTTCTGGTATATGCCTCAGTTGAGGAAGCGCTCAGTCAAGGTGGCGAGAGGGGTTTCCCAGGAGGTCACACTGGAGATGGGTGTCAGGCTCCAAACTTCCACAGCTGTGGTTATGCCTTCTAAAAGTTCCCCCAGACCAGAGACAGCAAAGTCCTGCCACCTGCAAATGATGGCTGATCAAATCTCCTATTTAATGGTTGAGCTGCAGCTGATAGTCAGCAATCCAATTGTGCTACCGCCAGGTTTCACCGTCGTGTTTCAGAGCAGGCGTGCTTCACGTGGGAAAAGGGTTAAAATCACAAAGGCCAATCAAAATGGCATTATAGAGGCAATTTAGTGCTTGTGAAGGGCCTTAATGGCCTATCCCACCTCTTGGAGGCGGGACGGAGACGGGACCAGTAGACACGATTTAATGAAAATTGCGTGAAGGCGGGATGGAGGCGGGGTTGGGCCCGCCCGCCAATTTTTGCAATTTTAACCAACCACACGCCTCCAATCCCGCCTCAACGGCCCGGTGAAAATCCAGCCCATAGAGTACAAAAGCGTAGAAATTATGATGAACCTTTATAAAACATTGGTTCGGCCTCAACGGGAGTATTGTGTCCAGTTCTGGGCACCGCACTTTAGGAAGGATGTGAAGGCCTTAGAGAAGGTCCAGAAAGATTTACGAGAATGATTGCAGGGATGAGGGACTTCAATTTCATGGACAGACTGGAGAAGCTGGGGTTGTTCTCCTTAGAGCAGAGAAGATTGAGATAGGGTCTGGAATGCAATGCCTGAAAGGGTGGTGGAGGCAGACTCAATCATGGCTTTCAAAAGGGAGTTGGATAAGTACCTGAAGGAAACAAAATTGCAGGGCTACGGAGAAAGGGCGGGGGAGTGGGACTAGTTGAAGTGCTCTTGCAGAGAGCTGGCACGGGCTCGACGGGCCAAATGGCTTTCTTCTGTGCTGTAACCATTCTATGATTCTATGATTCTATGAGACAGAACCTGGAGTGATTGAGTTGACCTTAGCTGTAGAGCTGGACAATCCAATCAGGGTTCCTGCTCCTGATAGCTATCCAGTGAGTCCAGCATATATATAGAGGCCAGGATTGGAGGCATGATTGTGATGCCTTCCAGAATAAAACAGCCTGTTTGACAGTCACTGTCCAGCTTCATACATGAAGAATGGAGGCTTAGGCAAGGTCTTTGGGAGAGGAAGGGAGATATCGGGCAGAGTGCAAGTTTCCTCAAAAAGAAAGACTTGCATTTATTTAACAGCTTTCATGACCACCGAACGTTCCAAAGTGCTTTACAGCCAATGAAGTACTTTTTTTTAAAGTGTAGTCACTGTTGTAATGTAGCAGCCAATTGGCACACAGCAAGCTCCCACAAACAGCAATGTGACAATAACCAGATAACATGTTTTAGTGATAAATATTAGCCAGGACACCAGGGATAACACCTCGGCTCTTCTTCGATACAGTGGCCACGAGATCTTTTACGTCCACCTGAGAGAGCAGACGGGGCCTCGGTTTAACGTCTCATCCAAAAGACGGCACCTCCGACAGTGCGGCACTCCCTCAGCACTGGCACTGGAGTGTCAGCCTAGATTTTTGTGCTCAAGTCTCTGGAGTGGGGACTTGAATCCACAACCTTCTGACTCAGCGGTGAGGGTGCTGCCCACTGAGCCACAGCTGACTGTATTAGGAAAAAGGCTGTCTCACTAGTTCAGGTGAATTCTCACAAACATATGAAAATGACGGGCAGCAAAGAACCAGCTGGTCCATCAAGCCTGCCCCACATTAATGACACTTGGAGCGTCAGGACCAGGCACTTCCCTGCCCCCCACCCCCTGCCACCCCAGCAGTGATGTAAACTACTGGGAGAGGCCAATAAAAAAAAAACAGAATAAGAAACCCAGGGTTAAGAAATCTGGAAAATTTCTCTCTTACCCCCCCTCAGTCCAGGAAACCAGGCTGACCATACCCCTGTTACCTGGTAAATCACTTTAAATCTTGCGCAACTGTGATTCTTAATTAGGAGAACTGATTGAGGAACAATGTTCGTCAGTTCACCCACTTGGCACGGCCCCCTCATGCATTGCTTCCATCGCCTGAAGACCACCACCGCCACCACCAAAGGCGCTCGGCATTTAAACGATGATCAAGGCCGTTGACCAATGTTTAGGAAAGAAAGGGGAAACGTGAACAAGTGATTGGATGTCGGAGCCAGTAAAAAGAAACAGAGACGACGACCCTGTTGTAAACGCTGAATGCCAAATAAAATAGAGATGAAATGAAGGCAAATTAAGATAAATAAATGGAGCACCAAAGTGGCATACTGGAGGGAATTACAGTGAGCCTGGCTCGTGAAATCGAAACCATAGGCCTTGCAATTAAAAAAAAATCTTTTTGACCTGATGGCATGCAACTACGGTTACAACATTACCTTGAGGCAGCTGCAAGGCAAGACTCTAAAAGCTGAAGCTGCGTTGAATCAAATCGAATAAAAATGATGTTGTTTTTTACCACCTTGCAAAATATCAGGTCGCGTTCCCACTGAATAATGCAGAACTGTTCAAGAGGTGGGAGAAAAATGGTTTCAGTGCATGAAAATCCAGGTTTTTCATTTTTTTTTATTACTGTTTACTCCCCTCATAGTGTCCAGTTCCGCAGGGATTGCCATCCCTATGGAACCTCACCCTATATTCTTCATGAGTGATGTTTGGCAGTGAGTGTCGAGGGCTTTCCACCCATGGGACATTACAGCTATGGAGGGGGGGAGGTGGAGGGGAAGCCAAGCTAATATTTCCTCTCCCCAACCCAGGGGAATTGTGACCTTTGCAGTCTTACTGCTGCCTTGCCCGAGATCAGCTAGCTCACAACAGGCCAAGGGATCAAACGCGGGACCTTCTGGTCTACAGATAAACAAATCGATCTCTCCAGGTTCCCCTACCTTCCATTTACCACAATTATCAGTTTTCGTTCCACACCCAGCCTACTCTGGAGACCCCTATTTGCAAGTCCTGTCCTGCCGAATTGACCCTGTGGCAATGGAACCTGTCTGCACCCCCATTTCCACCTCAACGAATGTGACCATTTTTCCAAGCCAACCCATCAACGTCAACATATTTTTCCTTTCGCGATTCCATTTCTGAATCCAACTTTGTGTTAGTTAGGTGCACAAACTTGAATCGGGTAGATGTTTTACGGCCCGACCGGATTTTTAGTGAGTCAGTACTTTCATCTTTATGCAGCCAGGGGTGTCTGGAAATGAGATTTTGGTTGAAGGATGCGAGTAACCATCTCACATCAGTCAAAGGAGCTGGGCTCTGGAAGACACATGCCAACTAGTCAGTGTTTCTGGGCCTAGGTCTGCGTGTCAGCATCTGCTCACAGAAATCAGTTCAGGTTGGGTTCCTCGCCCCTCAGAGACATTCCTGCTCGAGTCTTTCCACTAATGGATGTGGTTGCAGTCCCTGAAGACTGTAAGTTGGGAATTTGTGTGAGAACAACTGATCCAGGCTACAGTCTGTGCAACAGCTGGAATCAGTTCCACCAGCGGGAATCAGATAGGAGCAGAGCTGAGAGAAGAAGGAAGGGTGGGAGAAACGGATGATAATACCGACAGGAAGGAAACCGGGAAATTGATGGAAAGGCTAAACATTTATAAAACACTGGTTAGGCCTCAGCTGGAGTTTTGTGTCCCATTCCGGGCAACACACTTTAGAAAGAAGGTCAAGGCCTTAGGGAGGGTGCAGAAGAGATTTACTAGATTTACTAGATGTGGGACTTCAGTTACGTGGAGAGACTGGAGAAGCTGCGGTTGTTCTCCCTAGAGCAGAGAAGGTTAAGAGGCGATTTGACAGAGGTGTTCAAAATCATGAATGGTTTTGATAGAGTAAATAAGGAGAAACTGTTTCCAGTGGCAGAAGGGTCGCTAACCAGAGGACACAGATTTAAGGTGATTGGCAAAAGAATCAGAGGCGACATGAGGAAACATTTTTTTACACAGCGAGTTGTTGTGATCTGAAACGTACTGCTTGAAAGGGCGGTGGAAGCAGATTCAATAGTAACTTTCAAAAGGGAATTGGATAAATACTTGAAGGGAAAAATTTTGCAGGGCTATTGGGAAAGAGCGGGGGAGTGGGACAAGTTGGATACCTCAACCAAAGAGCCGGCACAGACACGATGGGCCGAATGGCCTCCTTCTGTGCTGTATGATTCTATGATTCTATATAGGGGAGAGGGAAGCTAAATCAAAGGGCGAAGGAAAGAGACAGAAGCTCAGAACAGTTCTCTGGGGGCAAAGAGGGGACAGTCTGGAGGTTGGTGATTTCTTCTTCTTAGGCAGTCCCTCGGAACCGAGGATGACTTGCTTCCACATTAAAAATGAGTTCTCAGGTGACTGATGAGTCCAATGCGGGACCTACAGTCTCTGTCACAGGTGGGGCAGACGGTGGTTGAAGGGGCGGGTGGGTGGGGTGCTTGGGTTGACATGCGCTCCTTCTGCTGTTTGCGCTTGGCTTCCGCTTGCTCCCGGCGAAGAGACTCGAGGTGTTCGGCGCCTTCCCGGATGCTTCTCCTCCACTTTGTGTGGTCTTGGGCCAGGGATTCCCAGGTGTCGGTGGGGATGTTGCACTTTTTAAAGGAGGCTTTGAGGGTGTTCTTGAAGCGTTTCCTCTGCCCACCTGGGGCTCTCTTGCCGTGCCGGAGCTCCGAGTAGAGTGCTTCTTTTGGGAGTCTCGTATCGGGCATGCGGACGATGTGACCCATCCATCGGAGCTGATCGAGCGTGGTCAAAGCTTCGATGCTGGGGATATTGGCCTGAGCGAGAACACTGATGTTGGTGCGCCTATCCTGCCAATGGATTTGCAGGATCTTGCAGAGGCAGCGTTGGTGGTACCTCTCCAGTGCTTTGAGGTGCCTGCTGTACATGGTCCATGTCTCTGAGGCATACAGGAGGGCGGGTATTACTACTGCTCTGTAGACCATGAGCTTGGTGCTGGGTTTGAGGTCCTGGTCTTCAAACACTCTCTTCCTCAGGCGACCGAAGGCTGCACTGGCACACTGAAGGCGGTGTTGGACTTCGTCATCGACGTCTGCCCTTGTTGACAGTAGGCTCCCGAGGTATGGAAAGTGGTCCACGTTGTCCAAGGCCTTGTCATGGGTTTTGATAATCGGGGGGCAGTACTGTGTGGCGGGGGCAGGTTGGTAGAGGACCTTTGTCTTACGGATGTTTAGTGTAAGGCCCATGCTCTCGTACGCTTCGGTGAAGGTGTTGACGATGGTTTGGAGTTCGACCTCCGAGTGTGCGCAGACGCAAGCGTCGTCTGCATACTGTAATTCGATGACAGAGGATGGGACGACCTTGGATCTGGACTGGAGGTGGGAGGAAATAGAGTGCCAGCATTAACTGAAAGGGGGCGGAGCGTGCCACCATTAACTGGCGGTGGGATGGAAAGAGTGTTAGCATGGTCTTAGCTGGTTGGAAGCGGGGTTAAGAATTCCGGCTTGAATGAGCACAGGGAAAGTTTGAACGTGAGGTGGAAGAAGGATTGCAGCATCAACTGGATTGCACGGAAGAAGAGTATCAGCATGAACTGGGAAGACTGAAGGAGGTGAGAGTGGGGTAGGTTTTCAACTTGCTGCCCAGGCCTAAAACTGGCGTTGCAGACCGGCCCTTTGTTCTGCCTGATTTTCACTCCCATTGAAATCAAAGGAACGGGCAGTCGGGCGGTTTCTAAAATGGGCGGCTGTTCAGCCGTGCTCGCTTGCCACCCGTGCGGCAATTTGAAAATCTAGCCTGGTGTCTCTGCGAAAGAGCAGGGTGTTGGATATGGTCCAGGCTCTCGGGGAACTGGGTCTGGAAGGAGTTGAGTGCCTTTGTGGAATGGGCTAGGGTGGGCGTCGGGCATGAGAAGGTGACCGTTGAGGTAACTTTTTGGGGAAGTGCTGGTCTGGTGGTCTGTTGAAAATCTAAATGTTGCGTGGTCCTCCCTCTTGTTTTAGACTAAGATTCTATTAATTGTGTCCTTAAAATGAAGCAAAATGCATCAATTTTAATGTAAAATTCGCTAGGGGACCATGGCCTTAGATACCCTCCAGCGATGTACCACCAATCTGGTGCCACCAACATTTGGATTTCCCCTTTAGGCTTTTGTGTACTTTTCACCTCCTATATGAGTCAAGTAATGGTGACTATACCCACAGCTTAAATTACAAAGCCTGTGTAACTGCTTGTTTTTACGCACAAAAGCCTTATAATTAGTGTAATTCTGGAGCTGTCAGCATTTTGGCAGCTGTGCCAGCTCTTTTGAAGCTGTTGCCAGCTTTCTAGATGGTATGTATCTGGACAGGAAGGGATACAAGATGGATCTGGCAGCGTCAATCCAAAGAGGAGAAAGGTTTAGTGAAGTGGCTTAAATGTGCAGAACCTGCTCCGACAGGGGCTCGGGCATTAAGCACGCCGAGGTAGAGTTTACGCTCGATTGCGCTGGTTTATTTCGCCGCAATTCGCCCGAAATGGGCGTAACCCCCCCCCCCGCGTGAAAGATTACAGAACTTCAAGCGCAAGTTGCGTTCAGCGCAAATCGAGTTTCCGCGATCTTCTGAGCTAGTTTTTAAGAAAAATGAGAAGTCGCACAACACCAGGTTATAGTCCAACAGCTTTATTTGAAATTACGAGCTTTCGGAGCTCTGCTCCTTCTTCAGGTACAGTTTTTAAGAAAGCATCGCGCCAGCAACCAGCCCCGCCCACAAAACTGGCCGCACCCCCACATCGAATTAATCACCGTTGGGAGTCTCTGCTAATCACGCTCGTTTGCGGGCCTTCGAGGAGGCTCTAAAGATTAAGCTGGAACTTTTGGGTGCAAGGTCACAAATAGGCACGTTTTAAAAGCTTTTTAAATAAAAAAAAATTTTGATTTACGAAGAAACTGACTACTGCGCCCCAACATAACTAGCAATTGGTTCTGTATATTTTTTTTAAGTCATTTTCAGTAATTTAAAATCGGGTTACTCAAAGGTGGTGGATTGACACTGTGATTGAAAATGCTTATTTTTTGTGATAAACCCATTTTCAGTTGATTTACTCAAACTGCACCTAGTTACCACGTTTAAATGTATCGAGGAACATTTTTCAAAGCAAAGTTTTTCTTTTAAATTACGTTTTAAAAAACGCTGCCAGATTGCGCTGGTTCAAGGCAGATTTTGCTTTCGCCGATATGCAAATGCAGAAACTCGAGAAAATAAAAGCGCATTCTCAAAACGGGCGCAATTTACGCCCGGATCGCCGACTGCGCCCAAAGCGGAAACTCTACCCCACTGTCCAGTTCGTTGCTGAGTCGGCTGAATCAGGAGAGCCTCGTGTTACGGTCCATGGTCCGTGCTGAGCTGTGGCAGCTGTTGGGCTACCGTAATTGTTCTCGGTGACCCTAAGCTCTTGTGTGCGGAAGGTGGAACGAGGACAAGAATTCAGTTTGCCTGTGATACACCCACCAAGATTATATAGTTTGCCAATGCCCACTATCTAGGGTCAAACGTGGCCACTTAAGATTGAGAACTGGTTAAGAAATCCATTTTATGTGAAAGAATCACTTATATTTAGTTCTATTTTATATTAAGCTTTGCAGTTAAGCCTTAGAATTAAAGACTGCAAAAGCAACTAACTGTGCAAGAGGTCACTCCAGCCTTCTCAAATGCCAGCTGGCACATGTTTACATTTAGATTCACTTTTTCACTCTGAACTGGAGACTCAATATCGTTGTTTTGTTAGCAAGACTCTTCTTATGCCTTGTTAACCCTAAAACACCGACATTTTTCTGTACAACTCGAGACCATAAAACGTTAGAATGGAGATTGAGAGCGGGTAAAGGGTTGTAGAATGCAGATGCCTCTGGAGTATTGCAGCTAGAAGCGGTATAAATGGGGTTATATCGTAGCCATCGGTTGGGAGATGAAGAAGGGAGTCATCTGGAGGGATCAGCTGTATGAATAGAGGTATAGAGTACAACAACGTGGAAATTATGATGAACCTGTATAAAACACTGGTTCAGCCTCAACTGGAGTATTGAGTCCAATTCTGGGCACTGCTCTTTAGGAAGGATGTGAAGACCTTTGCAGAAAAGATTTACGAGAATGATTCCAGGGATGAGGGACTTCAGTTACGTGGATAGGCTGGAGAAGCTGGGCTTGTTCTCCTTAGAGCAGAGAAGGTTGAGAGGAGATTTGATAGAGGTGTTCAAAATCATGAGGGGTCTAGACAGAGTAGATAGAGAGAAACTGTTCCCATTGGCAGAAGGGTCGAGAACCAGAGGACACAGATTTAAGGTGATTGGCTGAAGAACCAAAGGCAACATGAGGAAAAACTTTTTTACTCAGTGAGTGGTTAGGATCTGGAATGCACTGCCTGAAAGGGTGGTGGAGGCAGATTCGATCATGGCTCTCAAAAGGGAGTTGGATAAATACCTGAAGGAAAAAAATTTGCAGGGCTACGGGGAAAGGGCAGAGGAGTGGGACTAGCTGAAGTGCTCTTGCAGAGAGCTGGCACGGGCTTGACGGAACAAATGGCCTTCTTCTGTGCTGTAACCATTCTATGATTCTAAGATTCTATGAATGTGAGTATCTTCTGCAGCAAAGCATCCTTTGTGATCGCGGTATGTTGGCCGTGAGTAAATGCAACATTAAACTTAATAAAACATCCCTGCGTGTTAAATACAACCTTGGCGTATAGGCACAGGATTGCAACCTTTGTCTATAATATTGCAAAATTGACATTCCTAAGAAGGCCAGTGCCTCTGGAACCATACCCCAACATGAGTCATCACCATCATAGAATCATAGAAATTTATGGCACAGGAGGAGGCCATTCAGCCCGGCCAAAGAAGTGCCATCCAGCCTAATCCCACTTTCCAGCTCTTGGTCTGTAGCCCTGTAGGTTACGGCACTTCAGGTGCATATCCAAGTACTTTTTAAATGTGATGAGGGTTTCTGCCTCTACCACCCTTTCAGGCAGTGAGTTTCAGACCCCCACCACCCTCTGGGTGAAAAAAAGTTCTCCTCATAGAAACATGGAGCAGGAGTAGGCCATTCGAGCCTGCTCCACCATTCAATACGATCATGGCTGATCATCCAAATCCAGTACCCTGTCCCTGCTTTCTCACACCGAATCCCCACATCGAGCCTGCACCTATCCCACCCTATCTCCGTAACCCCACGTATTTAATTCCCCCTAACATATCCCATCCTATCCCCATAACCCCACATATTTAATCCCCCCCTAACACTAAGGGTTAATTTATCATAGCCAAATCAACCTAACCCACACATTTTTGGACTGTGGGAGGAAACCGGAGCACCCGGAGGAAACCCACGCAGACACGGGGAGAATGTGCAAACTCCACACAGACAGTCACCCGAGGTCAGATTCGAACCCGGGTCCCTGGCGCTGTGAAGCACCAGTGCTAACCACTATGCCACCGTGTTGTCCTCAACTCCCCTCTAATCCTTCTAGCAATTACTTTAAATCTGTGTCCCCTGCTTATTGACCTCTCTGCTGAGGGAAGTAAGTCCTTCCTATCCACTCTATCATGGCCCCTCATAATTTTATACATCTCAGCTAAGTCTCCCCTCAGCCTCCTCTGTTCCAAAGAAAACAACCCCAGCCTATCCAATCTTTCCTCATAGCTAAAATTCTCCCATCCTGGCAACATCCTCGTAAACCTTCAGGAGAGGAGGGGAACATTGGAAGCAAAAAAGTCTCCAGGGGAAAAATCTATCGACCATTTTAGATTTCGGAGCAATTATTTCAGTGCTATGGATGAAAGGGAAAATCTGGAAGCCTGCAATAAAACCAGGTGTGTGACCTAGAATCTGCTTGGGATTGCTCCTACAATGGAGGTAAAACCTACCATTGGCACTGGTGCACATGGCTGTTTGCACATGATGTAAATTTAACTCAAGGTGTGTATTTTTCCTCTGTTACAGCTACATATTGTAGCAACAAAGTTATTGTTCAACAAAGGTTCACTACACTGGGATGGGGGAATTGTCCTATGAGGAGAGATTGAGTAGACTAGGCCTATATTCTCTAGAGTTTAGAAGAATGAGAGGTGACCTTATTGAAACATACAAAATTCTTACAGGGCTTGACAGGGTAGATGCAGGGAGGATGTTTCCCCTGGCTGTGGAGTCTAGAACCAGGGGTCACAGTCTCCGAATAAGGGGTCGGCCATTTAGGACTGAGATGAGGAGAAATTTCTTCACTCAGAGGGTGGTGAATCTTTGGAATTCTCTACCCCAGAGGGCTGTGGAGGCTCAGTCTTTGAATATATTCAAGACAGAGATCAATAGATTTTTGAATACTAAGGGAATCAAGGGTTAAGGGGATAGTGCAGGAAAGTGGAATTGAAGTTAAAGATCAGCCATGATCTTATTGAATGGCAGAGCAGACTCAAAGGGCCGAATGGTCTACTCCTGCTCCTATTTCTTATAAAAGAAAGGAAGACTTGCATTTATATAGCACCTTTCACGACCTCTGGACATCCCAAAGCACTTTACAGCCAATGAAGTACTTCTTGAAGTGTAGTCATTGTTGTAATGTCAGAAACGTGGCAGCCAATTTCCCACAAACAGCAATGTGATAATGACTTGATAATTTGTTTAGTGATGTTAGTTGAGGAATACATTTTGAGCAGGATGTGGGGCGATTATTCCCATCTCTTCTTCGAAATAGTGCCTTGGAATTATTCACGTCCACCTGAGAGGGCAGTCAGGGTTTAACGTCTCATCAGAAAGACGGCACCTCCAACATTGCAGCACTCCCTCAGTACTGCACTGGAGTGTCAGCCTAGATTTTGTGCTCAGGTCTCTGGAGTGGGACTTGAAACCTTCTGACTCAGAGGCGAGAGTGCTACCCACTGAGCCACCAACAAACATTTTCTATTAGCATTAAAAGTAGTTCAATATATTTAAAAAATATAACAAGATGATTTGATTCATCTATACCCAAGTTGCCTGGCGAAATTAGACAATTTGAAAGAAAAAATACAACATTTGGTTGAAGTAATTTCCCTCTTTTGATAATGTCTGAGCGCGTGTCTGTGCCTGCGTGTGGATTTCTATCTCCGCTGTAGACCGAAGTGACACATGCAGTGCCAGTCTTTTGCTCGACAGTTGATTAATGTGGAGCGTCTGCACAGCAGCACCTCAATGTGAGCTCTTACCACCTTCTAAAGACTGGCCGTCACCCAGGCAGCTATTTCGCACGATGTGAAGTTGAAGAGCTGAGACAGGGGCCTGTAGCTCCCAATCTGTCGCATTCAACTATCTGTCCTTTCCTAACCTTTCAACCTCCCTCCCTAACAGGCCGTGTATCAGTAATTATGACTGAGTGACAAGCACCATAAGGTCCATCTAGCCTTTGTCTTTGATGTGCCCAGCAGAGAAGATAAACACGACGGAAAGCCAAGACAATTGCAACGGCTATTTAGGGCGTGATTTATTGGACCTTGGGTATTATGGGGTGTCTTTTCCATTCTGAAAACGGAGAATTTTCCAAAGAAGTGCAGGCTTTATTTATTTTGGCTGAGAGAACTGCAGACTGTTCAAAATGCGCTCTGAAGAATCCATTGTTCACCTCCCTCTGTCTGCAGGAGGAAAAATCTGAATCAGCTGAAGGCTCACATTTTGTTTCCTTGTGTGGTTGGAGGTACGGGGTCACGGTACTGGGGAACTGAAACATTCTTTCCCACTTTGCACTCAGGCACAAGCGCTCCCAGGTCAGCCACAGTGTAGGGTAAATTCACCGATTCCATGCCCCCCCCCAGGAGAGAGTGCAGGTGGGCAGATTGATGCGACTGTTCTTATCTCTGACCTCTGCTCTCTTTGAGCACAGGGTCTGAAGAAAAAAAGAAAGAACTTGCGTTTGTGTCGCGCCTTTCACGACATCGGATCGACTCAAAGTACATCCCTGATTTTAATCGCTCCACCATTATTGGCGGCCGTGCCTTCAGTTGCCTGGGGCCCTAAGCTCTGGAATTCCCTCCCTAAACCTCTCCGCCTCTCTTTCCTCCTTTAAGACGCTCCTTAAAACCTCCCTCTTTGACCAAGCTTTTGGTCATCTGTCCTAATTCCTCCTTATATGGCTCGGTGTCAAATTTTTGTTTGGTAACGCGCCTGCGAAGCGCTTTGGGATGTTTTCCGACATTAAAGGTGCTATACCAATACAAGTTGTTGTTGTTGTTGTTGTTGTTGTTTTTACAGCCAATGACGTTTTTTGACGTGTAGTCACTGTTGTAAACAGCAATGTGATAAGGACCTGGTTGAGGGACAATTATCCACCAAGACATCAAGGAGAACGCCCCTGATCTTTTTTCGAACAGTGCCGTGGGATCTTTTACGTCCGCCTTTGCTCCATACACACATACCTAACAAAAAATCTATCGATCTCAGTCTTGAAAAAGGCATCCACTGCCTTTTTGGGGGAGCGAGTTCCAGATTTCTCCTCCCCTTTTGTGTGAGAACGTGCTGCCTGATTTCGCTCCTGAATGACCCAGCTCTAATTTTGAGATAATGCCCTCTTTATTTTTTGACTGTTCTGTTGGCCTGCCCGTTAATTAATGTTAGCTGCGCTTTATGAGGCAATTTTGATTACGATTGGTCTCTGTAGCATTGGTGCGTTGTATGTTTGTGAAGTTACCCACAATATTTTCATTTTATTATTATTTGACTGCACATCAGGGGGGAGCAGGGAGCTTAAACAGGAAGCAGTCTCCTTGACCCCAGGTAACAAATGAGAAATGAATAAAACATCAGTGGCAGCAGCTTAAGCTCTGTGCTTTAAATTACACTTTAATGTATTTTTTTTAAGGCCACACATAAAATTGATGTTATATAGGATGTCACCGTAGTATAATCACGTCAAAAATGTGAAATAATGGGCCGAAATCCTTAGCATTACAAACAGAAAATGTTGGAACCGCACAGCGGGTCACTTAGCATCTGAAAGAGAGAGATGGGTTTCAAAGGTTCATTCCGTGCACACTTCACCAGAACCAGCACGTTCAAACTGGAGAGACCCCTTTTCATGAGATTGATGAGGGACAATTGAGGATATGCCTAAGAAAGGAAAAAGAGTTGCTTTTCATATTGCTTGAGGTCTGTGGCAGAGCGGACAGTTTCAGGAACGATGAAGAAGAGGGGAGAACAATCGGTGGAGGCCATGATTGCAGGTATGTCAATGACTAGAACAAAGTGGCAGCTAAACTGGTGCAGTAGCCTGGGAACAGAATTATTCAAAAAGCAGGAGAGAGGGGAAAACAACAACAACTTGCATTTATACAGCGCCCTTGGCACAGTAAAACGTCCCGAGGCACTTCGCAGGAGCGTTACCGAACAAAATTTGACACCAAGTCACATAAGGAGATATTCGGGCAGATGACCCAAAAGCTTGGTCCAAGAGGTAGGCTTTAAGGAGCGTCTTAAAGGAGGAAAGAGAGGCAGAGAGGTTTAGGGAGGAAATTCCAGAGCTTAGGGCCGAGGCAGCTGAACGCACAGCCGCCAATGAGTGGAGCGATTAAAATCGGGGATGTGCAAGAGGCCAGAATTGGAAGAGCGCAGATATCTCGGAGGGTTTTTTTTTTATGTGGCTGGCCCAGTTAAGTTTCTGGTCAATAGTAACCCCTAGGATGTTGATAGTGGGGGATTCGGTGATGGTAATGCCGTTGAATGTCATGGGGCGGTGGTTTGACTCTCTCTTGTTGGAGATAGTCCTTGCCTGGCACTTGTGTGGCCTGAATGTTACTTGCCACTTATCAGCCCAAGCCTGAATGTCGTCCAGGTCTTGCTGCAATGGGGGCACGGACTACTTCATTATCTGGGGAGTTATGAATGGAACTGAATGAGTTGTAGGGCTGGAGGAGGTTACAGAGATAGGGAGGGGAAAGCCATGGATACTGCTGGATAAAGGACAAACTATGGCATCCTGGAGCTATCTGTCCCACAGGAACAGGTCCAGGTGTTTCCGCTGTAACGTGCCTGATATGCAGCAAACACATCTCATCGCATTGGGTTAGGAACAAACCCAGGCCCAAGTTTTATTTTTTAATTTCTCTCTTGTTCTGCTTTTGTTATTCTTTGATGGATATATTCTATCGGGTCTGGAAATAAAAGCAGCTGGTTATTACCCCGCCATTTCGAGTGTTTATTCGGACATAGCAACCTAGTTGTCACTTAATCAAAACCAACACATTGCAAAATGTTTTTGGACATCCTAAGGACTTGATAAAGAGCTATAGGCACTTCTTTGTGTCAGCCGTGGCTCAGTGGGTAGCACTCTCTCGCCTCGCTGAGTCAGAAGGTTGTGAGTTCAAGTCCCACTCCAGGGACTTGAGCACAAAAATCTAGACTGACACTCCAGTGCAGTAACTGAGGGAGTGCTGCACTGTCGGAGGTGAGGTCCTTTTGGACAAGACGTTAAACCGAGGCCCCATCTGCTCTCTCAGGTGGACGTAAAAGATCCCATGGCCACTATTTCGAAGAAGAGCAGGGGAGTTATCCCCAGTGTCCTGGGCCAATATTTATCCCTCAACCAACATAACAAAAAAACAGATTATCTGGTCATTATCACATTGCTGTTTGTGGGAGCTTGCTGTGTGCAAATTGGCTGCTGCGTTTCCCACATTACAACAGTGACTGCACTTCAAAAGTACTTCATTGGCTGTAAAGCGCTTTGAGACGTCCGGTGGTCGTGAAAGACGCTATAGAAATGCAAGTCTTTCTTTCTTGATTTATCTCATCTTCTCTTGCTGCACTTTTCAACATTGCTGGTGCTCTGCACTTTGTGCCTTAGCCTGAGGTAACCTTTATTTGAACCCAGAGAGCAACTAGGCGCACTTTCCTCTTTAGAATATTTCTGCTGGGTGCCTCACACCAACCCGGCCTATCATTTCGGCTCAACCTTCAGGATGAAACCCTCTGCAATTCCTTTTTGATCAGCAATCGGCTGAGATTCCAGACAGGGTTGCTTGCCAAATCTGGTTAGCTTTAGCACTGATGCATAAGTCTAGCCGTCAATATCTTGTGTGGCCACAGCAAGATAAATTTGGTGTCTCCAGGAATCTGTGCAGGTATTTTGAAAGTGCCCGAGGCGAGGAGTAGCAAGAGACCCCACAGTTTAGGTAAATATTCTGTTCTCCAGCCTGTATCTGGGTTGGCTCCAAGATGGGATTCCCCATAACTCTGAGAGCACTGAAGTACTCAGACAAGATTTTTAAAGGGGCATTGTCTTCATGAAAAAGTCTTTAAGAAACTTTTTTTTTAAACCTTTGGTTGCAAACACACAAAGTAGCTACATAAATCCAACCCAATGTATCAATTCTGCCAACCTCACGTGATGTTGCTATGAAGAAAACAAATGCCAGAACTGGAAAAACCCTTTATTTGTAAATTAGCTCGTGTGGAGCATAAACACCATCATGGACCCGTTGGGCCGAATGGCCTGTTTCTGTGCTGTAAAATTCGATGCAATACATTTGTCGAACGCTGGGAGACAGAGATACAATTCACATGAAAAGGCGTCATTGTATTACTCGTGTGTGACATCTTCTCGAGCTGCTCCTCCTCCACCACCGGCTCACCATGGTTGCAGTATGTACTAGCTACAGGATGCACTGCAGCAACTCACCCAGGTTAACTTGACGGCATCTCCCAGCTTCGTGACCTCTACCACCAAGGACAAGAGCAGAAAGATCATGGGAAGACCATCACCTTCATGCTCCCTTCCCAAGTCACACCCCATCCAGCCTCCCACCTTGCACCCTCTGTAAACTTGAGCGCATCCAAAACTCCGCTGCCCGTATTCTAACTCGCACCAAGTCTCGTTCACCCATCACCCTTTGCTGACTGACCTACATTGGCTCCCGGTCCGGCAATACCTTGATTTTAAAATCCTCATCCTTGTTTTCAAATCCCTCCATGGCCTCGTCCCTCCCTATTTCTGTGACCTCCTCCAGCCCTATAAACCTCCGAGATCTCTGCGCTCCTCTAATTCTGGCCTCTTGTGCATTCCCGAATTTCATCACTCCCCTATTGGCGGCCATGCCTTCAGCAGCCTAGGCCCTAAGCTCTGGAATTCCCTCCCTAAACCTCTCTGCCTCTCTACCTCTTTCGCCTCCTTTAAGATGCTCCTTAAACCTATCTCACCTGTCCTAATATCTCCTTATGTGGCTTGGTGTCAAATTTTATCTGATAACGCTCCTGTGAAGCGTCTTGGGACGTTTTACTTAAATTCGCTATATAAATGCAATTTGTTGTTGTTGTTGGACTTATATCTCCATTCCTTCATCATGATTGGATCAAAATCCTGGAATTTCCTACCAAACACCTTCCTGGGAGTTCCAGGAGAAAGTCCACCTCTACTTTCTCGGGACAACTGAGGGATGGGCAATAAATGCAGCTTTGCCAATGGCATCCAATTCACGAGAACAAATTTTAAAAAGGCAAATGGTGCACAACTGTTTGCCTGTTCTCCCACTTTAGGCATAAAGCCAGTGCTTCTTTATAACCAGGATACATAGACCACTACTGCATTTATACTGTGGACCATCTCCAATAGTCATGCAGCTGCTGCCCTGTTGCTTTTGCAACTTTTCCATTCTGGCCGAGGTAGTCATTGACACGTTTAATTCAAGCGAGTTAGCGGCGCGTGTTAAAATAGCGAACGAAGGAACCTTTACACGGATGTGTTGACCAGTGTGCGACCATAAGACGTTATTCCCCCGCTGTTAGCACAACGTTTGCCGTGACCAGCACTTTAAGTGTTAACTCTATTGGGCCTATACTCATTGGAGTTTAGAAGAATGAGAGGGGATCTTATTGAAACATATAAGATACTGAGGGGGCTCGACAAGGTAGAGGCAGAGAAGATGTTTCCCCTCGTGGGGAAATCTAGAACTCGGGGGCATAGTTTCAGAATAAAGGGTCGCCCTTTTAGAACTGAGGTGAGGAGGAATTTCTTCTCTCAGAGGGTCGTAAATCTGTGGAATTCTCTGCCCCAGAGAGCCGTGGAGGCTGGGTCATTAAATACATTTAAGGTGGAGATAGACAGATTTTTGCAAGATAAGGGAGTGAAGGGTTATGGGGAGCAGGCAGGGAAGTGGCTTTGAGCCCAAGATCAGCCATGATCTTATTGAATGGCGGAGCAGGCTCGAGGGGACAAGTGGCCTACTCCTGCTCCTATTTCTTATATTCTTATGTTCTCTCATCCCATAATACATTTTGAACTTTAACACTTCTAGTGGTATAAACCCAACATGGGGACTTGGGAGGTTTATACTGTCCTAATCATAATGAGTGATACTCCCTTATTAACAAAAACACACTAATCCCGCAAGCTCTCCTAACGCATTGGCCCTGGCAATTACATATAGGACTGAAGGCACACTGTTGTTAT
Organism: Squalus acanthias; assembly: GCA_030390025.1. Taxonomy (NCBI): domain Eukaryota; kingdom Metazoa; phylum Chordata; class Chondrichthyes; order Squaliformes; family Squalidae; genus Squalus; species Squalus acanthias. The sequence goes on along the minus strand of CM059431.1, from coordinate 9,826,225 downwards.
TTTTTTTAGACCCTACTCTTGACTGATTGTTAGCTTCTCGCACAAGTGCTCTCCTCACCTTTCATGATCAGTGTGTTCCCATGAAGAATCAAAGCCATGATGCAGAGGGAAGGAGCAGCTATCAGTAAGTAGAGACATATTTTATTTGCCTCATAAATCAAAAGACAGCAGAAGTCACACACTCTGTGCTGACTCCCGATGTGCCTGGCTGCTGCATATGGCAACACTCAATGGTGATTTAATTTAAGAGCGAAACACTTCTGAGAAAACACAATTTCATGTTAACAGCTTTTCAATGAGTTGCGTGATGAATCTTTCAGGACACGTTTTCAAACCAGCTTTTTGCAGCAGTGTGTAATAAATTGCAAACAGAATAATAACTAGCTCTGCATGTGTCGCAGAGGGGTAGCACTGTCGATGGGTTCAGGTAACATCACAAACTGCAAGGGGCAAGCTCGACTTGTTTATAGTCCCCTCACATCTTTTGATTGTGCAGCCATTCTGTAATGCATTATTCACGGTAAGTCAATGTGAAAGCATCTGTTTTGCGACATGGATTTGTTTCTGTTCATTACTGCAGCAGTGCCCGACCCCCCGCACCCCGCCCCCCCTGCCGCACGGAAGATCGGGGCAGTGCTCTAGCTGAGACTAAGGCCTGCAGCAGGTAAGCCAAAAGAGAGGAAACCTCTACGATTTGCAGCATTTGGGGCCATTCCCACCACAAGCTAGCTGTCTAACTTTGTATTGGAAGGACGACCATTCGGGCGAGGTACCAGAGGGGAGCTAGCTCCTGTGGAACTGTACCCCAGCAGAAGCGGTACCTTCAGGAGAGGAGAGGAGAAGCTCTGGGAGGAGATTGTTCCAGGATTGTTCTCCTTACAATCTTCCACCTCCGTAACATCGCCCGTCTCTGTCCCTGCCTCATTTCATCCGCTGCTGAAACCCTCATCCATGCCTCTGTTACCTCTAGACTTGACAATTCTAGTGCTCTCCTGGCCGGCCTCCCATCTTCCACACTCCGTAAACTTGAGCTCATCCAAAATGTTGCTGCCCGTGTCCTAACTCGCACCAAGTCCCGTTCACCCATCACCCTTGTGCTCACTGACCTACATTGGCTCCCGGTTGGGCAAGACCTTGATTTAAAAATTGATTTACCTTGTTTTCAAATCCATCCATAACGTCTTCCCTCTCTATCTCTGTAACCTCCTCCAATCCTACAACCCTCATAGATCTCGGTGCGCCTCCGACTGCGCATCCCCGATTTTCATCGCTCCACCATTGGCGGCTGTGCCTTCAGCACCTAGACCCTAAGCTCAGGAATTTGCTCCCTAAACCTCTCTGTCTCTCTACCTCTCTCCTTCTTTAAGACACTCCTTAAAACCTACCTCTTTGACTAAGCTTTTGGTCACCTGTCCTATATCCTCAATGGCTCGGTGTCAAACTTTGTCTGATGTCGCTCCTGTGAAGCGTCTTTGGACGTTTTACTAAATGCAAGTTGTTATTGTTGTGGTCGGAGCAGAGAAGGTTAAGGGGAGATTTAATAGTGGTACTCAAAATTATGAAGGGTTTTGATTAGAGTTAATAGGGAGAAACTGTTTCCACTGGCAGGAGGGTCGGTAACCAGAGCACACAGATTGAAGATAATTGGCAAAAGAACCAGGGGGGAGATGAGGAGAATTTTTTTTAATGCAGTGGGCTGTTATGATCTGGAATTCATTACCTGAAAGGGTGGTGGAAGCAGTTTCAATAGTAACTTTCTAAAGGGAATTGGTTATATACTTGAAAAGGATTAAATTTGCAGGGCTATGGGGAAAGAGCAGGGATGTTGGACTAATCGGAGAGCTCTTTCAAAGAGGCACGAAGGGTCAAATGGCCCCTTTCTGTGCTGTATGATTCTATGATGAGAAAACAGTCCTTACCACACCGTGATGCATAATAAACTAAGGAGGCATATTAAAAAGCAGGTTGTATTCCCGTAATCTTTTTTTAAAATTTGTTTAGAAATACTACTCTCGGGTATTTGTGGCGTATATTTTTTTAATCGACTGAGGATAGGTAATCGGATCCTAACCCAACCAATCTTATTGTGCAAGACTCACAGATATTTGCCTCCCTGTGACTTCTCCAGGAATAAGATTTACCGTACAGTTTTTTCTACCAACATAGAGCATTACCCCCAATTTCCGGCCATTGTGGCCCAATGTCACAAAGCCCTCAGCTCTGCACCTAAACATTTAGGGGGAAAAATTAGGTCGCGCCCCGTTTGGGGCGCAAATATCGTCTGGACGCAAATATTAGCGCCTGGCGCTAATTATTGCCACTGACTGGAAACTTCACTTTTACCGCCCCGGGAGGTGAGTGGAGCGCTAAATCAGGCGTTGCACACCTGTCTTAAGGTGCAAAGGCCGAGCAGTGAGGCGCTAACTCAGCGCGCGAGCGCAGCGCAGGTGCTGCCAGTTAGCGAGGGAACACAGACACACTGGCGCCGGCCAGTTCTTAAAGCGGGGGGGGGGCCAACTTGCTCCCCAGCCACACCCTGCTCATTGCAGCCTTGAATCTCGGCCTGGAGAGACCTGTGAATCCATTTTGCTGCCAAGGATGGAGAGGGTGAGAGAACGAGCTCAGCGCTTCACCGAGCGGGCCTTGGATGCTCTGGTTGGCGCGGTGGAGCGCAGAAGATGTATACTCTTCCCTGAGAGTGGCAGGAGGCCTTTGCCACGTGAGTACAGAAGAGTGTGGAGGGAGGTGGCTCAGAGCGTCTCCTCCAGGAGCATGGTGCCCAGGACCCATGTTCAATGCCGCAAAAAGTTCAACGACCTCACTCGGGTCGTCAGGGTGGGTGGCTTTTTCTCAATACCTCTCCATCCCTCCATCTCCAACTCACTCTATGGCCAGAGGATCTTAAAACCCCAATGCACAACACTCATCCAACACCTATGGCCCTTTCATGAAACACACACACACATTCCACACTTTGCATACAGTAAGGGCTATTCACCTATGGGAGGCACATCAGGCAAGACCATGGCTGTATACAGTAAGGGCTATTCACCTATGGGAGGCACATCAGGCAAGACCATGGCTGTATATTTACTCAGATGCTGTCCTTTTTCTTGCAGGCCAAACTGGCGCATAATAGGAGACAGCAGCAACGGACAGGTGGAGGCCGGCCTCAGCTACAACCCCTCAGCGATCTTGAGGAGCGCGTCCACAGGATTGTGGCAAGCCGGGTGATCGGTCCCATCGCCACTGGAGACGCCGACCCCGTTCTGGACAGCAATGGTAAGGTCATCACCTTTTTGTCCTCTGTCCTTCCACTTGTCCCTCACAACACCAGCCTTTGACACTTTCAATCCAACTTGCTAACTCGCTGCACTTATTCCTCCCTTACTGCCACCCTGTCCTCACGCTAAAGCCACTCTTGTACCTCCCTGCTTTCAGATGGTGATTCACCAGCTGAGGAGACGGGCCCTGAAGCTGCCACTGGGAGTGAAGCTGCAGCTGAGGAGGAAGAGGAAGCCGGAGCATCAGTGCCACCCTCTCCCGAGGAAGCCCATGCCCACACTGGGAACACGCCTTCCCTGGAGGGGAGCAGGGGGGAAGGGTCTGATGAGGGTGAAGCTCCAGGACCCAGCGGGCTGCAGCAACGCCATGGGGGTAGGGAAGAACGGGGGCCTTCTCCCCAGAGGGAGAGTATGCCAGAGACTCCTACTGCAATGGACGCAGAGGAGGAGCGGCTGATCGCAGAAATGAACACCCAGGCGGTGGGCATGCACACTGAGCTCATGGGTGCAGTGGGAAGGGTGCCTGAATGCATTGAGTCACTGGCAAGGAGTGTGGAGCACTTCGCTGTAGCACAGGCGGATGCCACACTAACGCTTAGTGCTGCAATTCAGTCACTGACTGCCGTGATCCCATCTCTGACTGCTCTCATGCAGACTCAGATTGAGGCCACGCGAGCACTGACTGCTGCCAACCTCGATGGTTCGTTCACATGTCCCCGGGGCTCTCACCGCGCCGCAGCAGGCCAGCAATCTGTGCTCCAGCAGATTGCTCCGGATGCTGAAGTGCTGCCCCGTGGGAGTGCCAGTGTGTCGGTCGAGCAGGGAGTTGCTGTCCTCTCTCACGATGACAGCATTCCTGCTGCCAACACTGTCACTTCTCCACTGCACTTGCCATCGCATGTAGGACAGACTGCTGCCGCCCATGCAGAGTTGGTGCAGTCTGCAGCCGGGCCCTCCAGGCCCAGAACTGGTCGAGGCCATCCTTCAGGGGCATCTGCAGTGTCAGGGTCTGACGATCAGCAGCCTTCCACCAGCCTTGCTGCAGCCACTGAGGTCCCATTACGGAGGAGCAGTAGGGTTAGAAGGGGGGAAGTGCGCAAGGGAAGGAGATCACCCTCGAAGGGCAAAAAGTAGGAGGTGTGACAAAATGCTGGTCATTTTTTTATTAAAGGCTGAGGTTCGTGGTCCAACTTTTGGCTAGTGTTTTGGACATTATCTCCAGGTTGTGAGAACCAGACTGTTTTTTTGTGTTTATTTCTATGAGTTTGTCATGAGGAAATGACACACACAGAGTTTGTAAAATAAATAAGTTTTTGTATTCAAAATATACATGTTTGGTGTTTGGAATCATTGGTGCCTTGGCCGGCTTAGGGGTTGCGTGCTGGGTTCATTGATGTTGTTAGCAATGGCAGAAGCCATTTCCACAGCAGGGGCCATAGAAGCGGCTTGCTATCAGCCGTTGACGGACTGCCCTTGCAGTTTCACCATTGTGGGCCGCCCTCCGGCCTTGGTGCTGCTGATGATCATCCTCCTCGTCCTCTTCCTCCTCTTCCTCCTCCTCCTCTGGTGGTGCTCCAAGGCCTGGTGGCATTGGCTGGGTCCTGACGATTGCCATGTTATGCAACATGCAGCACACAACTACGAAGTTGGATACTCGCTCAGGCGAGTACTGCAGGGCTCCTCCAGAATGGTCGAGACAGCGGAACCGTTGCTTCAGCACGCCGATTGTGCGCTCAATGATGTTCCTGGTAGCTTGATGGCTCTCATTGTACCGCAGCTCAGCAGGGGTGTTGGGCGTACGGAGCGGTGTCATCAGCCAGGTGTTCAATGGATACCCCTTGTCCCCGAGAAGCCAACCAACTGGCTGATGCGGTGCCTCGAAAAGTTCTGCCACAGTAGTCTGGCGCAGGATGAAAGCATCGTGGCAGCTGCCAGGATAGTGGGCATTGACAGCGAGTATCAGCTGTCTGTGGTCACAGACCAACTGAACATTCAAGGAATGGAACCCCTTTCTGTTCCGGAATTCCTCGGCATTCTCATGTGGAGCACGCAAAGCCACATGCGTGCAGTCAATGGCGCCCTGCACCATGGGGAAGCCCGCTATCCTCGCAAAGCCCAGAGCACGGTCACGCTGCTTGTCTGGAGTCATGGGGAAAGAGATGAACTCTCGTCTCCTTTTAAAGAGGGCATTTGTGACCTGCCGGATGCAGCAATGCACCGCGAACTGGGAGATATTGGCGAGGTCCCCAGCAGCAGCTTGAAATGAGCCAGTAGCATAGAAGTTGAGAGCCACTGTGACTTTCACTGCCACCGACAGAGACGTCCTGGACCTCAGTTGAGGCTGCAGATCTGGCTGCAGCAGGTGGCAGAGCTCAGTGACCACCTCCTTGCTGAATCGCAGCCTTCGCAAACACAGCTCCTCAGACATATGAATATAGGAGAGCTGTTCACGATATACCCTGGGAGGGTAAGCTCTCCTGTACATATGCCTGTTGGCCTTCCTCCGTCTGGCCATCATTGCCACTCTCTCTCTGCGTCTCTGTGTCCTCCGATTCAGCTGGAGCAGGACGACGCCCCCAATCAGTGCAGCCCCCATAGTCTCTTTGCAAGCAAAGTTATGAAGGACAGCAACCAAAGTAGCAGCGAAGTTAGGATCAGTAGGCAAAACTACCTCACAAAGCGTTGACTCAATGCAGAAGTCTCTCTTTCTCTCTCTCCGAATCTCTCTCTCTCTCTCAGAACGAGTGGTGCAAAAATGTCAACCACAGAAAAAGACAGGAAGAGGGCCCCTTTAAATAGCGCCCCCCCCAGCCCCACAGCGATTGATAGCGTTCCAGTCTTCCGGTCGTTGGATGCGCCAGGCGGTAAGGCAGGGGGCGCCACTCAATTTCCGCTCCGGGGCGCCACAAGGGCATTGCACCATGGAATGACGTCACAATCTGCGCGCGCAGGTGGTCACAGCGGTAAGGTTTAGCGCCGCCGCACAATGTCTAGTTAAGTTCCCGAGCGGCGCAAACATCGCTGCGCCCAGGCGCTAGCGGCTTTGCGCCCCATTAGCGCCCTCTTAAGGCGCTAACGGGAGGCGCAACCAACTGAATTTTTACCCCTTAAACTCCTGACCTCCCGGGGCAAATCCGTGCGTTTTTACAGAACATTGGGAAATCAATATCCAATGTAAACAGAATGATTCCCCCCCCTCCCCCCGGAAGGAGCTATTTAAGATGGACTAAGTTATAAAGTTCTTCTTCTTCTTAGGCAGTCCCTCGGAACCGAGGATGACTTGTTTCCACATTAAAAATTAGTTCTCAGGTGACTGATGAGTCCAATGCGGGACCTACAGTCTCTGTCACAGGTGGGGCAGACGGTGGTTGAAGGGGCGGGTGGGTGGGGTGCTTGGGTTGACGTGCGCTCCGTGCGCTGCTTGCGCTTGGCTTCCGCTTGCTCCCGGCGAAGAGACTCGAGGTGTTCGGCGTCTTCCCGGATGCTTCTCCTCCACTTTGTGCGGTCTTGGGCCAGGGATTCCCAGGTGTCAGTGGGGATGTTGCTCTTTTTCAAGGAGGCTTTGAGGGTGTCCTTGAAGTGTTTCCTCTGCCCACCTGGGGCTCTCTTGCCGTGTCGGAGCTCCGAGTAGAGCGCTTGTTTTGGGAGTCTCGTATCGGGCATGCGGACGATGTGACCCATCCATCGGAACTGATCGAGCGTGGTCAAAGTTTCGATGCTGGGGATGTTGGCCTGAGCGAGAACACTGACATTGGTGCGCCTATCCTGCCAATGGATTTGCAGGATCTTGCGGAGGCAGCGTTGGTGGTACCTCTCCAGTGCTTTGAGGTGCCTGCTGTAAATTATAAAGTACACAGCGTGGGAAAACAGACCCTGGTGCTTGTCCAGAAGCACAGATCAACTATACAGCTCTCGAAGCTTCCTCGAAGTCTCAGCAGTTAAATGGAGCACCCGGTGTGGTATTGAGTCGTACTAAACAAGAAGGTCACACGTTTGATACTGAATGCTTTTGGGTGGTCAATAGAAAGAAAAGAAAGAAAGACTTGCATTTCTATAGCGCCTTTCACGACCACTGGACGTCCCAAAGAGCTTTACAGCCAATGAAGTACTTTTTGAAGTGTAGTCACTGTTGTAATGTAGGAAATGCTGCAGCCAATTTGCGCACAGCAAGCTCCCACAAACAGCAATGTGATAATGACCAGATAATCTGTTTTAGTGATGCTGAGTGAGGGATAAATATTGGCCCCAGGACACCAGGGAGAACTCCCCTGCTCTTCTTCCGGCATCTGGGAGATTGTGGCTATCCTCTGCATCCCCAGCTAATGGCACCATTGTGGTATCCCAGGACATGAGCTGAGCACCAGTATAATGCAACGTGTTTACCAACCGGGGCGATCACTGATCAAAGAACCACAAGTAACCATTGGTATGCTGAAACAACACTTCACGTGCCTGGATCACTCTGGGGGCATCCTGGGGTTTCAAGGATCATTGAAATGTAAGGCATACCGCAAAACTTTACCCTGCCCAAAGACCTCTTCCAATGGAGACCCCAGGGGAGCAAGACCCCTGACATGAATCTTGTCATTCATGTGGAAATGACTTTTGAAATAATACTGGGCAGCCTGCTGGTGGCGTTGTCCAGGGAGAGTATAAATACTCGGGCATGGGCCCAGCTTGCTCAGGACACTCTTTAACAGGAACTAGTGAAGGACACAACTAGATCTCCATGATGAAAAACAGTTGATTAAAGCCTTGTTTACTACTCAGACCAAGTGCCTAGTAGTTTTCTTGCGTCAGCCCCTATGGGCAGGAAGGGGATTGGCAGCGGGCTGAAGAGGATGTGCAGGGTAACCACTTAGCAATTGCAAGAGACACTAGTGCTACTCTCATACAGGAGATCTTTTCTCTCTTAACCTCACCATCCAGCTCCTCATAAACAATCCCGCCTACACCTTCCCCTCTTGCTCCACAACTATACCACCATCTACACACCTTTCTCTGATAAAAAATCATTTTCAAACTTTTCCAACAGCAATGTTTGCACGGGCAGCAACTTTCTTTGCATCCTCTGCATCCACAGCTAATGGCACCATTGCGGTATATCAGGACATGAGCTGAGCACCAGTATAATGAAACGTTTCTTTATTGCCTGAACTTTCTTTATTGCCTGAACTTTCGTGTTCCTGACCAAAAACTATTGTGAGGACACGCACTACTCTAAGCTAGAATGGTACCAGGGATAAAAGGCTTCATTTACGTGGAGAGACGAGAGAAACTGGGGTTGTTCTCCTTAGAGCAGAGAAAGATTGGATAGAGGTGTTTAAAATCTTGAAGGTTTTAGATAGAGTGAATAAGGAAGGAACTGTTTCCCATGGCAGGAGGGTCGGTAACCAGAGGACACAGATTTAAGGTAATTGGCAAAAGAACCAGATGCCATATGAGGAATAAAATGTTTACGCAGCGAGTTGTTAAGACCTGGAAGGCACTGCCTGAATGGGTGGAGGAAGCAGTTTCAGTAATAGCTTTCAAAAGGGAATTGGATAAATACTTGAAAAGGAAAAATTTGCAGGGGTTATGGGGGAAGAGTAGGGGAGTGGGACTAATTGGAGAGCTCTTTCAAAGAGCCGGCACAGGCACGATGGGCTGAAAGGCCTCCTTCTGTGCTGTATCATTCTACGATTCTATGAAACGGCTGCAGGCCTTTAAATCCTGCAGCAACGCACAATTTCCTGGCCACGCCCCCCTCCCAAAAGATGGGGGTAATTATGACTTCAAAGCCAATGGAAATTAAAATCGGGAGATATGTATAATGAGCGGCTGATCCGATATCGCCCGTTTTACACTACCGCCCAAAGTCAAAATTATTCACCTGAGCTCCAAATCAGAGGCATTGCTGTTTGCGATATTAGCGTGAGCACAATCGTGTGACAATCCTTTATTGACTATTTTAGCAGAGAGGTTGACCCATTTAAAATGAACAGGTCAACACTTCTGTTCACATAGCAGAGAGCGGAATGTGATAGGAATGCATTGAGTATTTGTGCAATAATATAGTGTTGTGATTATGTTACTGGACATAATCCAGAGAACATGAATTCAAATCCCACCGTGGCAGTTTGAGAATTCAAATTCAGTTTTTAATTTAAAAAATGTTGGAAATAAAAAAGCTGGTATCAGTAAAAGTGACCGTGAAGCTGTTGGATTGTCATAAAAATCCATTTGGTTCACTAATGTTCTTTAAAAGTGAGAAGTCGCACAGCACCAGGTTATAGTCCAACAGTTTTATTTGAAATCACAAGCTTTCGGTGACGAAGGGGCAGCAGCTCCGAAAGCTTGTGATTTCAAATAAAACTGTTGGACTATAACCTGGTGTTGTGCGACTTCTCACTTTTGTCCACTCCAGTCCAACACCGGCAACTCCGCATAATGTTCTTTAGGGAAGGAATCCTGCCGTCCTTACCCGGTCCGGTCTATAAGTGCTTCCGGACCTACACCAACGTGGTTGTCTCCTAACTGTCCTCTGACGTGGCCTAGCAAGAAAGTCAATTGTATCAAGCTGCTTACCAGCGGTTCAAGAAGGCGGCCCACCACCACCTTCTCAGGGCAACTAGGGATGGTCAATAAAAACAGAAAATGCTGGAAATACTCAGCAGGTCAGGCAGCATCTGTGGAGAGCGAAACAGAGTTAACGTTTCAGGTCGGTGACCCTTCGTCAGAACTGGAAAAAGCTGGAGATGGAACAGGTTTTTAAACAAGTGCAGGGGCAGGGAAAGTGGGGAGAGGAGGAAGGAACAAAAGGGATGGTCTGTGATAGGATGGAAGGCAGGAGAGATTAAGAGACACTGACCTCATCTCCTCTGGAGATCTTCCCACCACGGCCGCCAACCTCATAATTCCCCAACCCCGCACAGCCCGCTTCTACCTCCTTCCCAAGATCCACAAACAGGACTGCCCTGGTAGACCCATCTGCTCTGACGATGCCACCTTCCATACCAGTGCTTCCGACATGTCTTCCTTTTTCCTCAACCAAGGATTTCCCTCTACTGTGGTTGACACGGCCCTTGACCGTGTCCGTTCTATTTTCCGCACTTCTGCTCTCACCCCTTCCCCTCCCTCCCCGAACCACGATAGGGTTCCCCTTGTCCTCACCTTTCACCCCACCAGCCTCCACATTCAACGGATCATCCTCCGCCATTTCCTCCACTTCCAGTGTGATCCCACCACCAAACACATCTTTCCCTCACCTCCCCTTTCAGCATTCCGAAGGGACCACTCCCTCCGTGACACCCTGGTCCACTCCTCTATCACCCCCAACACCCCTTCCCCTTCCCCCGGCACCTTCCCATGCAAGCGCAGGAGATGCAACACATGCCCTTTGACCTCCACCCTTCCCACTGTCCAGGGCACCAAACACTCCTTCCAGGTGAAACAGCAATTTACTTGTACTTCTTGCAATTTAGTATACTGTATTCGCTGCTCACGATTCAGTCTCCTCTACACTGGGGAGACCAAACGCAGATTGGGTGACTGCTTTGCGGAACACCTCCGTTCAGTCCGTAAGGGTGACCCCGAGCTTCCGGTCGCCTGTCACTTTAATTCTCCGCTCGGTAAGATTCTCAAAATTCACAGATCCCCCTAACTCTAAGAAAACCCTAAGGAAAAAGACTTTTGACTCTTTTCTTGCTATTACAGGGTGGTGAAGTGCATTGGGCCTAAACCGAAGGACCATTCGAGCAAAAACCAAGATTTGGGATTTTAAAAAACATGTCTGGACTTGTAAGGGAGAAAAGGCTGTGAAGGAAGGTGGGGTCAACCTCTGTAAAACCAGTTTGGGTATTGGAGCTAATGGGGACTGTCTGGGGAACCGCATGACCTCGCTGGGAGTGTAAATCGGCCCCTATCAGATATTAGCATCCTAACAATAAACCCGAGGAAAACAGTCTCCACCCCAAGCTACAGAGCCCATTAAGACATGCATAAAACAAATTACTTTGGCTTACCCTATAGAAATTACAGGCCCAACCAAGAAAACCAAACACAAAACCAATCACCTGTAATCAACCGAGGAGATCGACAGGATGCAAGCCATCCCGAAAGCCATTTGACACTTACAGAACAGTTACTGGTTACGAGCCCGCCAAAACCTCACAAAGAGCAGGACAAGATTTGACGCGCAGATAAGGCCATGCTCAATGGGTGAGATTGAAGGCCTGTTTTAAACCAGTTAACACATTACTAAAATCGTTACCATTAACGAGCCCGGCAAAACTAACAAAGACCGGGACCTGATTTGGCGCGCAGATAAGGAACCTTCAATGGGTATAATTGAAGGCCCGTTCTCAACCTGAAAAAGAAGAGGAAGGAAGAACAAGAAGACATCAACGGAGGCATTCTCCGCAACACAGTTCTAAAACCAACACCGTTCAGCGTTCCGTGTCCAGCCAGGAGGTCGACAGCTCGAAGGCCAGACCATCCAACAAAGTAGGCTGACACGAGAAGAAACCAGAACGACGGCCTCAGTGACCACCGGACACCTCGCGGCAATAAGGCCCTCACGAAACAACCAACCAAACACCAAGTATCAATATTGGGCCACCGCGACCAAAGAAAACCAACTCGAAGAAAACCCGAAGAACCGCAAAGTTTCCACTCTACAATCTACTCCTGACTTACCCCTGGGTAAGATTTTCCCTTAAAAAACTCTAAACCCTACTTCTAAACTAAAGAAAGTGGGTACTCACCTGATAAATCCAATACGCACCCTACCGCATCAGCGGACTCGCGAAAACTGACCAGATACGCAGTTGAAGTCCTCTACCGCGTACGGGGTACGGCAGACACCAACCAACATATAGAGTGAACCCCAAAACCGCGAACTAACCTAGCTGTCAAGGATTCTGGTGAGTATCATCTCTGGTCCTCTGGAGTCCAACCTAGCTCGAGAAGTGGGATTGGGAGGGGTGAAGTATTCTTCTAATGTTATTTCCCTCGCTTGTACCGAAGTGTTCCCCACTTTTAGAGTGTTAAGAGTGTTTGTGTTGTGTTTTACTTTCTTGAATAAAGATCAACGTTCTTGCATCAAACTCAGTTGTCTGCTGCACTTTTTATCACAACCCCCAAATAAGTCCAAGGTCTAGAACCAAGGGAGTGGGAGCGATTCAAACCGCTCAGAAGTCAGAGGTGAAGCTGACACAAACCACCACCCCCTACAGCTCCACTCCCACTCAGACCTCACCGTCCTCGGCCTCTTACACTGTTCCAATGAAGCTCAACGTAAGCCCAAGGAACAGCACCTCATCTTTTGATTAGGCACTTTACAGCCCTCTGGACTCAACATAGAGTTCAACAATTTCAGACCATAACCTCAGCCCCTATCTTTTTTTTCCAAATATTTTTTTTTCTCTCTCACACATGGCAGCTGTCTTTCATTCTGCCATCGCCATTTACATTTCATCTAGAGCCATCTTTTGTTTCTTAACTTGTCCCATTACCATCTCCTTTTGCCTTGCACCATCTCTTAATCTCTCTTAATGTCTCTTAATCTCTCCTGCCTTCCATCCTATCACAGACCTTCCCTTTTGTTCTTTCCTCCCCTTTCCCTTTTCCCTGCCCTACACTTGCTTAAAAACCTGTTCCATCTCCAGTTTTTTCCAGTTCTGATGAAGGGTCATCGACCTGAAACGTTAACTCTGTTTCTCTCTCTCCACAGATGCTGCCTGATCCGCTGAGTATTTCCAGCATTTTCTGTTTTTATTTCAGATTTTCAGCATCCGCAGTATTTTGCTTTTGTATAAATGCAATTTTAAAAACGGTTAATTTTCAGGCAAAAGCGTTTCATTTTGTGGTATTCTCACACTCTCATCCTGTAGGTCAGGCAGATGGAGATTTGGTAAAAGATCAATGAGAGCAATGGCTCGGAATCTACATGAAGTGAAATATCCTGATAAAACCATATTACCAGGCATTTTCCTTAACCTCTGAGCTTTCCTTGGAATCTTTCCAATTAGATCATTTCAGTTTATAATTTTTCTTCGAAGGGGGAAGACAAGGAATTCATTGAGCCTTAAGTGTCAGATTAGGAAGATGCAAGAATTCCACAGTGGGCTGAGGGGGTGCTTGTCAGTGCCATTCTATGTAACCTAGTTTACGCAACCTTATAATTGACTGGATGAAATGCACAGTTTGTAATTGAGAGCCGTGCTCAGTAAAAAGGACCAGGGGAGAATAAACCATTTGGATAGCTGACAAAAATGAAATTTCTCAGATTTTTGTGAGGACCTCATATGAACTCAAGGCTTCATGAACCAAGAGGAAAAAAAAACCCTGTCCGATCACTGCATGAATAGCGTGAAACAAAGCTCAGAGGTCTTGCTAGTTTTTCAGTTGGATCATTGATAGTTTTACCATGTGTTGTGCATGGGCTGATTTATGCCTATTGTCGTGGATTAGCTGCAAGCTATTGCTCCCATTCAAGAATCTCCAGCTGATCTTTTCTTCCAAGAGTCAGAGCTGAGAGTATAAAGTCTCTGAGGAAGATCAACGTGACCAACCCATCCATCTACCCGCAACTAACTTGCTGTTACTGGAATCTCAACCGAACCACTTGGATCTGATTTGCTGCTTTCAGTGGGTAGGACATTTGAAGCGTTATCTCTTCCAGGCATGTCCGGTCCAAGTGATTTATTGTGAGACAACATTTCTCGACAAACCCTGTCATTTCCACAGTGCAGCGCAATGTCCCCTGATAGTTTCTCTGCACACTGAGGGGGCTAAAAATCCACACTCCTAAAGAGAGAAAGAAAGATTTATATAGCACCTTTCAGGACCTCAGGACGTCCCAAAGCACTTCACAGCCAATGAAGTACTTTTTCTAAGTAAGTGTAATCACTTATTGTAATGTAGGAAACACAGCAGCAAATTAGCGCATAGCAAGATCCCACAAATAGATAATGACCAGATAATCTGTTTTGTTGTTAGTTAAGGATAAATATTGGCCAGGACTGCCCTTTTTTTCTTTGAAACAGTGCCATGGGATCTTTTACATCCACCGTGAGAGGGCAGACAGGGCCTCGGTTTAACATCTCATCCAAAAGACACACAGTGCAGCACACCCTCAGTACTGCACTGGAGTAAGACTTGAACCCACACCCTTCTGTCTTCAGAGGCAAGAGTGCTACCAACTGAGCCACGACTGACACCTAGCCATGCACTCCCGCCTTAAGACTGCTGGGAGTGCAGCAGAGAGGCTGGAAGTTGTTCCGGGAGCCAGATCTGCTATGTCCTGGCCAATCCTGCAGTCAACTTGCACCCGCTAATTTCCTACATGAGCTAAGTAAATGAGATGGCTGACCATTTAACCTGTTTCGAATTGGTTTGGTTGAAGGCGGAATGTTGACCAGGACTGTGGGAGAATTTCTTGCTCTTCTTTGAGTCGGAGGGCGTGATCTTGCCAGCCCTGGGGAGGCGGGTTTGGAGGCGGGACTGCCGGGAAAATGGCAGAAGCTGGGGCGGGTACCCATCCCGCCACCAACCCACCTCCGTGCCATCTTCCCAGGAGACGGGTAGCCGACCCACGCCGGGTCCCGTCTCCTCGAGGCGGGAAGGGGATTACAGCCACTTAACTGCCTGTTAACAGGCAGTAAAGAGGATTATCCCCATTTTTCCACCAGAGGCGTGGGCTTCCCGACGTCGGGAAACCCCGCCAGGGTCACCCAGGCGAGCAGTGGGTCTGCGGGGGTCGGAGGGGTGCAAAAGTGCGCTGTGGAGTTAAGTGATGGGTGCAAGTGTGGAGAGGTAAGTGTGTGAGGTGAGTGGAAAGTGATAGAAAATGTTTACTTACCTTTGTTTCTTCCTGCAGGCTTCAACAGTTGGGTATGCGGAGAGTCTCGCACCTCCGCGGCAGAGATGACAGAATGGCTGCTGCATTCTCCGATGCAACAGCCATCTGATTTCTGCTCACAAAAGAGGTTTGATGAGCCTTGAATACAAGAACTCATCAAACAACAGAGAATGTCAGTGTTTGACAGCTTCACAGAGCTGTCAAACGATGACAATTCATCTGTCAAAAATTTTACGCTGACGGTCTCTGTAACCGGCTTCCCCTTAATTGGCCTGCTGAGCCCGCTGGGCGGGCTTAACAAGATCAATCAAGGAAAAATAGCGTGGGTTGACCACAAGTCGATGGAAGCGGGACTGAAACCCGACAAGCAGCAGTCCCGCCTCCAACGCGCCCCCATTGACAAAATCACCCCCGTATTGTCCAGTCATAGGAACATAGGAACAGGAGTAGGCCATTTAGCCTCTCGAGCCACTCAGTGAGATCATGGCTGATCTGTGACCTAACTCCATATATCTGCTTTTGGCCCATATCCCTTAATACCTTTGGTTAACAAAAATCTATCAATCTCAGATTTAGACTCCCCAACCAGCGGAAATAGTTTCTCTCTATCTCCCCTATCAGTTCCCCTTAATACCTTGAAAACTTCGATCAGATCACCCCTTAACCTTCTAAATTCTAGGGAATACAACCCTAGTTTGTGTAATCTCTCCTCATAATTGAATCCTTGGAGTCCGGGTATCATTCTGGTAAACCTCCGCTGCAGTCCCTCCAAGGCCAATATATCTTTCCTAAAGTGTGTTGCCCAGAACTGCTCACAGTACTCCAGGTGTGGTCTAACCAGGGTTTTGTACAGCTGTAGCATAACTTCTACCCCCTGTATTCTAGTCCTCTAGATATAAAGGCCAGCATCCGTTAGCCTTTTTGATTATTTTCTGTACTTGTTCATGACATTTTAATGATCTATGTACCTGGACCCCCCAAGTCTCTTTGGACCTCCACTGTTTTTATCTTTTCACCATTTAGAAAGTACCCTGTTCTGTCCTTTTTAGGTCCAAAGTGGATGACCTCACATTTGCCTACATTGAAATCCATTTGCCACAGTTTTGCCCATTCGTCTAATCCATCAATATCCCTTTGTAATTTTATGCTTTCATCTACAATGCCGCCTATGTTTGTATCCTCCTGAACAAGCCTCAGTTTAGTGTCTCATCCAAAAGATGGTCATTTTAACTGTGCTGCGGGTTCAAATTGAAGTGGCGGTGAAGGGATAAAATGAGTGAGAAGGCAAGAAAAGCATCGCATGCAACTGCCTGTAATTTTCCGGCCATTTTTGTCATGCCAAAACACTTCGCTATAAGCTCGTCATGTAGTTTGAGTGCGAGTTCGGTTTTTAATCTTGTGAGGGCTGGCGTACAATTTGAAAACATGATCAGGAGTGTTTTAACTCGCAAACAAGTACTTGGCTGAACAAATGGTGCCCGATTTCACACACTGACTTGCTTTGACTCTTTGTGTCGGTTATAAAATGTTAACGGGCTCAACCCATCTGTCGCTACGACGACTAATTACTAAAACAGGTTGCTGGACAAGCAGTCAGGATCTTGAGCTTGGAACACTTATTAACAGGAGCTTCTCACTGGTGGCTAAGCCACTCTGGGGCTCATTACCTCAATTAGTTGCAAGCACTTAATGCCAGGAGCTGTTGCAGCTGCTCCTCGACATTCTGCGCCAATCCAAAGCATGCGGCGAGAACACCAGCGGCAACGCTTCACACAACGCTTCTCCTTGGCTCAGGAATTCCAGCCAGGACTATTGTCATCTGGAGGTTTGACCGCTTGTGTACAGGTCCAAACGTAAGAATTAATTATTATCAGCTGAACTAGGCTTCCTGGAACTCGTATTGAGCTGTGAGACAGACGGCTGTTGCCTAGGTTTTTGCCACCCAAGTACAAAATTCTGAGGTAACTTGGTGTGCTTAGCAATCACCAAGGATCATTTCACAAGGCACTTTTCCTCTTTATGGTTGACTGCAGTCAACCAAAGGGACTTTTTGGCATTGATAGACCGGACTTTGCCCTGAGCGGTGAACAAATCGCGCCAGCCGTTCATTTCACTTGCACTTGCCCCTAGACTTTTTATGGGCTTTTGCACGGCACGTTCCTGTCAGCCCACCATCCAAAAAGCTCAGCGCCCTCTCCAGGGGATCTGGGGGCTGTGTGGACAGAACGAACAACTGTGTGTCTCCTTAACCAATCAAATTGAAGAATCGTTAATGAGCAGTGCAGAGTCTGAACCAGGAAGTGTAAATTGGAATATTGAATTCAAAGTCAAATTAGGTTGAAAACGTGAAATAAAGAGAGGGGAAGAAAGATTGGATTAAGAGAGATAAAAGAGACAGAAAGAAAAAGTTAAAAAAAAGATTTTTGTTTACTATTTTTTTAAATCTCCGACAATAATTAAAAGCTGAAGGAATGAGACTCCACACTTGTAAAAGTTAAATTTTCAGTGCCAGAGAGTATTGCTTGGCAGTAATTAAGACTTGCCATGTGTTAAAAGGGTCCTTCCACTGGAATGGACAAGGCCTAACTTTTTCAGGCGAGTTTAGTCTGTATCCACGAGGTAAGTACAGGAAATTCACACTGTTTAATGTGTTTGAATGGCGAGTCAGACGGCAAGATGTATTTTTCAGGAAGCTTTTGGAGGAGCAGGGCATGTCGGTCAGCACTGGGGTGTCAGCTTGGATTTTTATGCTTGAGTCTCGGGAGTGGGACTTGAACCAACAACCATCTGGACTCAGAAGCAAGAGTGCTACCAACTGAGTCACAGCTGACCCTTCTACTGAAATGTCCCAATGGCCAAATATACCTGCACATTGCCCTTGACATATTTAACGCACCCTGATCTATTCAAATCCAAGTTCGTGCTTGAATTCACTGTGGATAAAGGTGGATTTCAAGTACGTTTCAAAACCCATCCTTGATAGTCTTGCCCGATTCCAAAATTGAGTGACGGGATTCAATGATGTGTGTTAAAGGCCAAAAGGTCAGGTCCAACAATTTACTCAGGCTTAATCACATATATTTGGAAGTTGAGGTCAACTGATTGTAAACTGAGTTGGGTTTCCATTTTAATGAAGGCTACTTGGAAGGGTTAGTTTTTACAGCTGTGCATTATCACTAAGGAGCCTCCCCCATTAAACATGCCTTGAGAAACTGTAGTAGTGCTGCCCACAAATCTCCATCCATTAATTTTGATGGTCAGACAATTATGGACGGCATGCCCAGGATTTCCCAACATGTATAGCCAGCCAGTAGCACACATCTGTAACCTCAGGCCTGAGGTCTCTATTTGCACCGACTGAGTCCCACTTACCCATAGGTAGAACTCAAAAATCAATGTTAGATCATTTGTGTTAGTTGGACCCAAAATCTGGATTACTCCAAAAATGCAACTCCCACAAATCTCGATACGTGTCCCATAGTTATCTGGTCCCATGTAGATGAGGGAAAGGTAGGGGGCCAAGGACAGATCCTTGAGGGACTCCAGAGGTAACCGTGCAGGGCAGGAAGAGAAGTCATTTCTGTAGATGAACTGGCTACAATGGGATAGGTAAGAGTGGAACTAAACAAGGGTATTCCCACTGAGCTGGACAACAGAGAGGCGGTGGAACAGGATGGAACAGTCGACCATGTCAAAGGCCGCAGAGAGGTCAAGGAGGACTAAGAGGGTTAATGCACCATCATCACAATCACAGACAGTGTCATTTGTGACTTCTTTTTGGGCTATTTCTGTGCTGAGTGGAGAGATTCCAAGATGGGGTTGCAGGAAAGGTAAGCTTGGATTTGGGAGGGGATGACACATTCAAGGATTTTGAAGAGAAAAGGTTATTAGAAAATGGCCAGTTGTTTGCAAGGACAGAAGGGTGGGTCTTTTGAGAAGGGGTGGGGTGAGGAAGGCGGTTTTGAAAGGGGGCGCAGGACCCGAGGAGAGGGAGCCATTTACAATGTCAACTGGCATGGGGGCTAGGAAGGGAAGTTGGGTGGTCAGCAGTTTAGTGGGAATGGGATCAAGAGATCAGGAGCTGAGCCTCATAGACAAGAGGAGAGGGCATGAGGAGAGAGGAGAGAAACTGGAGAACGATGTGGGTTCAGGGCTAGGGCAAGAGGGGGAACCTGGGAGGAGGTTTGGCATGGTGGGCAAGGGGTAAGCGTTGGGGGGGAAGCAGCAGAGGCAGCTGAATGGATGATCTTAGTGACAAAGAAGTCCATTGGTTGTTGGAGGTGAGGGCAGAGGAGGCAGGGAAGTGGGAGAAATTACTTTAAATTTAAATGGCTGTATCCCTTACCTATGATACTTAATGAAAATGAGATTGCTCGCTAAGCATTAACAAGCTATTTCACCTACATCTCACACAGGTGTCCAAATAACTCCCACCATACGCAAAATGGCTCTGAAAGCTTTTATTTGTCTTGACCCCCTTCAAACCTCACACTTTGAAAAGTTGTCATTTCTGGTGGACTCAGTACTGGTAACAAGTGAGTTGTTAAATTAAAATTTGATTCAAAAACCAGGAGAGGTCTCTAAAATATACATAGGATTACATAGGATATACGGCACCGAAACAGGCCATTCGGCCCAACCAGTCCATGCCAGTGTTTATGCTCGCCTCGAGCCTGCTCCCGTCTTTCCTCATCTAACTCTATCAGAATAACCCTCTATTCCCTTCTCCCTCATATGCTTATCTAGCCTCCCCTTAAATCATAGAATCATAGAATCATAGAAGATAGGAGCAGGAGTAGGCCATTCAGCCCCTCTAGCCTGCTCCGCCATTCAATGCGATCATGGCTGATCATCCAAATTCAGTACCCTGTCCCTGCTTTCTCCCCATATCCCTTGATCCCTTTAGCCTTAAGAAATATATCCAACTCCTTCTTGAATCTATTTAATGAATTGGCCTCTACTGCCTTCTGTGGCAGAGAATTCCACAGGTTCACCACTCTCTGGGTGAAGAAATTCTTCCTCATTTCTGTCCTAAATGGTTTACCCGTTATCCGTAGATTATGACCCCTGGTTCTGGACTCTCCGACCATCGGGAACATTCTTCCTGCATCTAGTTTGTCCAGACCTGTCAGAATTTTATATGTTTCGATGAGATCCCCTCTCATTCTTCTATACTCCAGCGAGTATAAGCCCAATCGACCCAATCTCTCTTCATACGTCATTCCTGCAATCTCAGGTATCAGCCTTGTGAATCTTCGTTGAACTCCTTCCATGGCAAGAACATTCTTCCTCAGATAAGGTGACCAAAACTGCACACAGTACTCAAGGTGTGGTCTCACCAAGGCCCTGTACAACTGCAGCAAGACATCCTTGTTCCTGTACTCAAACCCTCTCGCTATGAAGGCCAACATACCATTTGCCTTCTTAACCGCCTGCTGCACCTGCATGCTTACCTTCAGCGACTGGTGCACAAGGACACCCAGGTCTCGTTGCACTTCCCCTTCTCCCAATCTATTGCCATTCAGATAATAATCTGCCTTTCTGTTTTTGACCCCAAAGTGGATAACCTCGTATTTATCCACGTTATATTGCATCTGCCATGCTTCTGCCCACTCACCCAACCTGTCCAAATCATCCTGGAGTTTCTCGGCATCCTCCTCGCAGCACACACGCCCACCCAGTTTTGTGTCATCTGCAAACTTGGAGATATTACATCTAGTTCCCTTGTCTAGATCATTAATATATATTGTGAATAGCTGGGGTCCAAGGACCGATCCCTGCGGTACCCCACTAGTTACTGCCTGCCAATCGGAAAAAGACCCGTTTATTCCAACTCTTTGCTTTCTGTCTGCCAACCAGTTCTCTATCCAAGTCAATACCTTGCCCCCAATCCCATGTGCCTTAACTTTACACGCTAATCTCTTATGCGGGACCTTATCAAAAGCCTTTTGGAAGTCCAAATACACCACATCCACTGGTTCTCCCTTATCTATTTTACCAGTTACATCCTCAAAAAATTCCAGTAGATTAGTGTATCTATACTATTCGCCTCAACCACTCCCTGTGGTAGCGAGTTCCACATTCTCACCACTCTGGGTAAAGAAGTTCCTTCTGAATTCCCTATTTGATTTCTTGGTGACTATCTTATATTGATGGCGTCTAGTTTTGCTCTTCCCCACAAGTGGAAACACTCTCTCTGGCCGGGAGTTTACTAACCTCGGCGGGTCCATGGTGGGCGACGTCGGTGGCAAGTCCCGACCCTGCTGCCGGCTCCATCCCACTCTTTGAAATGATTTTCCCCTGATTGGGCTTGTTAAGCCCGCCCAGCGCATTTCCCAGCCAATTAGAGGAAGTGGGTCTGGTGTCGTCATTTGATGATGCGTCATCAGCCGGTTTACTTAAAGGGACCATGGCCAACTTTATTTTGACATTTGTGCTATCAGTGTTCTACAGCATTGAGGTGCTGCAATCACTGACAAGCACTGCACAAAGGCAAAGGGCTGCACCCAGGCTCTCCCATGACTCTCTCCATATGGTTATGGAGGGTGTCGCAGCATGCAGGGAGGTCCTCTTCCCTTCCAATGGGTGGAAGAGACCTCCCCAGGTGATCAGCACAGCCTGGGGAGGACCTGAGTGCAGTGGCACAAATGTTTCAATGATCTCAGTAGATCAGGAAACGTAAGTACAAAGCCACACTCAACTGCATCCTGCTGTGCCTCTCATCACATCCCCATCACTCTGCCTTCCCTATCCTACTCCTGCACATCATTACTCACACCAACTTACCTTGCACCTCCACCCATCCTTCTCTATCTACATTATCACTTCCCTATCTCACTGGCCACCCCTCATACTAACCCTCATCCTAGTGCAATCATGCCAACTAACACACAAAGGTAGCCACTTGGGTGTTTTATCCAATGTTCATGTAAAGTTTCTGTTAATGTGCTGTCAAACATTGAAACCTTTATTTTCAGGAATGGCTTGGGCATTGTAGGGATGCTTTATGGTGCTGGTGTTGGATGGTGCCAACCTGGCGCATCATGTGGCAGCCAGGGTGTACAGCATCAAGTGAAGTTACTCTGGCCATGGTGAGGCCATCCCTGGACTCCTGGGCAGTAATGTGGTCGGGTGCTGATGCCCTCAGTCCTGTGCAGCATCAGGTGATTGCAGAGAAGGTTGCTGATGTTGTTGTTGGTGCTGCTGGTGTGCCTGGTGCTGCTGGTGTTGGGGCTGATGATGGTGGGATTCTGAGGACCAAGGTGAGAGAGTATAAAGGGCACCCATGCTGATGGAATAGATAGCAGGTGAAGTAGAGATGACAGAAGCGATCTGTCAATGGTGAGAGAGGTAATGAGGTCAGACTGAATGGAGACTTGTGTAAAGACTTGCAGGATGGTGAATCTGATGTGGAAATGCAGTGAAGAAGAGCTTGAGGCTGAGGGAAGATATCTCTGTAAGGTGGGAGCTTTTACTGTACATTTGAAGCTGTCAACTCAACAGCTGATTCAATGGCCACTGAACTCCCGCCTCAGCTTGACAGACGTGGTCCATGACCAGCGTGGACCCTGTGAGCGAGCTGTCAAATGCAGAAGGTGAGCTGATAATCATTCTTAAGTGGCCCTAACCAATTACCTGAATTGGGTTCCCCGCCGCTGCATGTTGGGTCTGGTCAACGCTGACAGACCCGACATCGGGGAACGGCGCGCTGCGACGGGTTCACAGCGGGGGTGCTGACCCGTTGTGGGGAAAAAAACACTTTCCCACCCGACCCGCCACCGATCGCGCTCACTGACCCCCACAAAGTTCCGGCCACAGTTTCCACTCTATCAAAAACTTTGATGGTTTTAAAGACCTCTATTGGGTCACCCCTCAGCCTTCCCTTATCAAGAGAAAAGAGACCCAGCCTGTTCATCCTTTCCTGATTGGCATAACCTCGCAGTTCTGGCATCGTCCTCGTAAATCTTTTGTTTCGGCCAGTCGGTCGTCTCACACACGCAGAAACCCATCACCGTGACTCCAGGCCAAACTCTTCCGAAATCCACGCAGGTACTGTTCCCGCTCGCCCAATAAATCTTCACCGTGAATAGTGAAGTTAGAGCGCCAAAGCAACCGGTTGTAACCGCTGAAAGTTTTTAACTATCTGGGTGCCAGCTCTTGGTGGGCGTGATGGGGAATCATTTCAAGGTTATCTTTGGCCAGGGGACGGGTGAAGGCGAACGCTCTTTTGATTCGGATTGGATCCCAGTCAGCAACTTCAGTTTAAAGTCAGATTAAATGGCAGGAGTTTACGGGAAGCACAGCCAGATTTGGTCGGGCTCCTGGAAGCTGTGGCAATGAATCTGTCTGAGTGCTTCGTCTGCGAAGTGACTGTCTGCAGTAACTCAGCCGTTGGAACGAGGAATTGCTTTTCAATGTGCTTGAGCGGCTACACATCTCCAGCAGAAGGTCAGCAATGAGGACAGCACCTTGGAAGATTTCCACAACTTCACAAGCACAGATTCAGCAGCGGACAAAAATCCCTTTGTGCACACCGCCCTCAGGTTGATCCCTTTCGTCATCCTGTTTAAAACTCTAATTTTTTGCCTGGCACTCATATTGATCAAACTCTGGGAAAAGCCACCTAACATTAGTGACATGGAGGGGCGGGGCGCGTCCAACTCAAAGTGGCACTGAAGCTTGTTCGCCAGCTTTTCCCCTCCAAATGTCTCCTCCCTGACTCATGCTCGGGCACGGTTCCATGGGTGCTGACGGCCCTCTGGTTATTCTTCAGCCTTGGCTCAGTCGGTAGCACTCTCGCCTCTGAGTCAGAAGGTTAAGAGTTCGAAGTCCCACTCCAGACACTTGAGCACAATAATCTAAGCTGACACTCCCAGTGCAGTACCGAGGGAATGCTGGACTGTCAGAGGTGCCGTCTTTCAGATGAGATGTTAAACCGAGGCCCTGTCTGCCCTCTCAGGTGGACGAAAATTATCCCATGGCACTATTTCAAAGAAGAGCAGGGGAGTTCTCCCCGGTGTCCTGGGGCCAATATTTATCCCTCAACCAACATCACTATAACAGATGATCTGGTCATTATCACATTGCTGTTTGTGGGAGCTTGCTGTGCGCAAATTGGCTGCTGCGTTTCCTACATTACAACAGTGACTACACTTCAAAAGTACTACATTGCAGTAAAACACTTTGGGATGTCCTGAGGTCATGAAGGCGCTGGTTAAACGCAAGTTCTGTGATCAGGACATTGTAAACAGCTCTCCAAAACACTTTATCCTACCAACTTTGTGGCTTCGTGTTAACATGGCAATAACAGCTGTGAGGACCAAGTCTTAATTACAAGGCAATGAGATCCTGTGATCGTTAATCAGAGCTGTCCCCACTTACAGAAGCGGTGCAGACAGAGCCCCTCAGACCATAATACCACTGTAATAAAAAGAGAAAACCCTGGAAATACACAGCAAGTCAGCCATTGTCTGACGGAGAAAAGGAAGTTTAATGTTTCGAGTGGGTCCCTTCATCATCTCAGCAGGCAAAGTGGACTTTGTTTTAACGTCTCAGCTGAAAGAGACAAATTTACAAATTATATCATTAACAAACCCATTTTACCACAAGCCCATTTTACCACAAGCCCATTTTACCTTTTAGCAAGAATATAACATTGCCTTTTTCATTTTAGTTTTAAACTTGTAACATTAACCTTTATCTCATTCACAACCGAGGTATATTGTGTATGACTTGACTTATTGCTGCACCACAATGGGAACAAGTCAAAATACTGCCAAGTGCTGGGGCTGGTACCCCATTTCAGAGTGGCGCTGCCCCTTCAGTCATATGTTAAACTATTAATAGATGTCTCTGTAGCAACCATTTGTTTTGGAGGGGTGGGTTGGCCCGCTCATAATGATACTTCCTTAAATTATGTCACAGTGGGTTATGCTTCTTTCCGCAAATGTTAAATTTTCCGTTCGAAAGCTACTTTATGTCCTCAGTGTGTCAGCCGTGGCTCAGTGGGTCGCACTCTTGCCTCTGAGTCAGAAGGTTGTGGGTTCAAGCCCCACTCCAGAGACTTGAGCACAAAATCTAGACTGGCACTCCAGTGCCGTACTGAGGGAGTGTTGCACTGTCGGAGGTGCCGTCTTTCGGATGAGACTTTAAACCGAGGCCCCGTCTGCTCTCTCGGGTGGATGTAAAAGATCCCATGGCGCTATTTCGGAGAAGAGCAGGGGAGTTATCCCCCAGTGTCCTGGCCAATATTTATCCCTCAATCAACATTACTAAAAAACAGGTTATCTGGTCATTATCACATTGCTGTTTGTGGGATCTTGCTGTGTGCAAATTGGCTGCCGTGTTTCCTACATTACAACAGTGACTCCACTTCAAAAGTACTTCAGTGGCCGTAAAGCACTTTGGGACGTCCTGAGGTTGTGAAAGGCGCTATAGAAATGCAAGTCTATCTTTTTTTTCAGTCTCAATTAGCGAGTATTCTTTTATTTTGAGGATAAGCCAGCCACTGCATGGAACTGGTGACTGCAGCTCAGCAGACGCTTGCTACTTGCAAGACCAGAAACGTTAGTCATACATTGCCAGACGCTGCCCACACACTCTAATCAGCCGTGTGTTTCCACCTCTCAGGTTCAACTGAGACAATATCTCATTTACGCTGAGGCTGCGGATACAGTGGAATGAAATGAGATCCTGAGCCGTCACTGGGTGTAAAGTATGAGTCTTGCAGTTAAGAATTGGCCCAAAACACAACCTACAGTTTAACCCTGTCAGTCCTAGATCGTTAATCATCAGTGCAGAGCGTCACGTTTAACAGAAACAGTGCTTTTGATAACTGAAAGACAAGCTGTCGACAGTTCTTTTATCCCAGAAATTTCACTCAGATACTAACGTGCAAGCGTGTAACGTGCACCTATGAAATCTCATTGCCTGCCATTGTAACGGAGGCTTTAAGCCCCTTAAGATAACTGGAATCATACATTATGGCTCAGTGGGTAGCACCCTCGCCTCTGAGTCATGGAAGGTTGTGGGTTCAAGTCCCACTCCAGAGACTTGAGCAGATCTAGGCTGACACTCCAGTGCAGTACTGAGGGAGTGCTGCACTGTCGGAGGTGCCGTCTTTCAGATGAGATGCTCTCTCAGGTGGACGTAAAAGATCCCATGGCACTATTTCGAAGAAGAGCAGGGGAGTTCTCCCCGGTGTCCTGGCCGATATTTATTCCTCAATGAACATCACTTAAACAGATTATCAGGTCATTATCACATTGCTGTTTGTGGGAGCTTGCTGTGTGCAAATTGGCTGCCGCGTTTCCTACATTACAACAGTGACTGCACTCCAAAAAAGTGGCTGTAAAGCGCTTTGGGACGTTCTGCGGTTGTGAAAGGCGCTATATAAATGCAAGTCTTTCTTTTCTTAAAATAGTAGATAGCGGAACTTCAAACAAATGCATTAAGCATTGATACACGCCATCTCAAAACCTTTGCTTAAAAATGATTCCTTGAACAGATTAGCGGATAATTAACACGGTACTCCATTTTGTAAGGCAGAAACGGCTACAATCCACTCATGTCTTGAGCTCCAACATTCCACAAGACTACCTTACCGCTGCAGCCTTTTCAATAATTTTTGACAGGTGCAAAGACAGATAGAAGTGTGGGAGACGGTCTTTCAAAGCAAAGTATTTCCCCATGTCAACTTCAAGACATCGACCAGCTGTCTTCCTAATCCAGCCAAATGGAGATCCATGCAGGGGAGCGTGAGGTCATCCATTTTGGATCCAAGAAAGACAAATCGGAGTATTTTCTAAAGGGTGAGAGACCAGGAACTGCGGAGGAACAAAGAGATTGGGGTGAGCATGTTCCCAAATCACGGAAAGCTAGTAGACAGGTACAAAAAGCAATCAAAAAGGCCTTTATCTCAAGGGGGCAGGAATACAAGGGGGAGGAAGTTATGCTTCAGTTGTACAGAGCCTCGGTCAGATCCCCATCTGGAGCACTGCGTTCAGTTCTGAGCGCCGCACCTCAGGAAGGATATATTGGCCTTGGAGGGCGTGCAGCGCAGAACAACCGGAATAATATCAGGGCTGAAAGGGTCAACTTATGAGGACAGGTTGTATAAACCTGGTTTCTATGCCCCTGAGGATAGGAGATTGAGGGGCGATCTAATCGAGGTGTTTAAAATGGTAACAGGATTTGATAAGGCAGATGCAGAGAAACTATTTCCTCCGGTGGGGAAATCAAGAACAAAGGGGCACAATCTTAAAATTAGAGCCAGACCATTCAGGAACAGAATCAGGAAGCACTTCTTCACACAAAGGATAGTAGAAATCTGGAACTCTCTTCCCCAAAAGGCTGTGGATGCTGGGGGACAATTGGAGCTTTCAAGACCGAGATCAATAGATATTTTGGCAGATAAGGATATCAAGGGATATGGAGCTATGGCGGGTAAATGGAGTTGAGGTGCAGATCAGCCATGATCCAATTGAATGGTGGAACAAGCTCGAGTGGCTGAATGACCGACTCCTGTTCTTATGTTCCTAGGATAAGGACGCAGTCTCCATGCTACTTTGATATCCGGCATTGTAAGACCCAATCACTGGTGAATTGGACCTGTTCAAATGCGCGACTGTAGCTAAAGGAAGTAGCTACCTGACCTCTACGAATAGCTATGGAATTGATCATTGTTATGGTCAAATTAAAGTGGCACTTTTCACAGAGAACCTGACTTCACTAACTAAGAGCAAGAAAGACTTGCATTTATATCGCACCTTTCACAACCTCAGGATGTCCCAAAGTCCTTCACAGTCAATTAAGTATTTTTGAAGCGCAGTCACTATTATAATGTAGGAAACACAGCAGCCAATTTGTGCACAGCATAAACAGCAATGAAATAAATGACCAATTAATCTGTTTTAGTGATGTTGGTTGAGGGATAAATCTTGGTCAGGACACCGGGGAGAACTCAACTCATCTTCTTCAAAATAATGCCATGGGATTTTTTATGTCCACCTAAGAGGACAGACAGGGCTTTGGTTGAACGTCTCATCCAAAAGACGGCACCTCCAACAGTGCAGCACACCCTCAGTACTGCACTGGAGTGTCAGCCCAGATTTTGTGCTCAATCTCTGGGATGATACTTGAACCCACAACCTTCTGACTCAGAGACAAGAGTGCTACTCAATGAGCCACGGCTGATACCTAATTTGGCCATTTTGGACCTATTCATAAATAACGAAGCTTGATTCATTTTGGCATCAATTGCCCATTTCCATCTTTTTCAAACAGATGTGTGTGCAGAGAGACAAGCTAACTGGAAGTAGATGCAATTAATGTTGCTTTTTTTTTGACCCGAGGGAGTGTCACGGCAACAAATACATCTGTTTTCTGGGGGAACAATGGTGTGGGGGGCATTCTCTAAAAACGTCCTTTCTGAGTAAATGATTCAATATCTCATGGAGGTCATAAAATTCTTTGTGATGTAACCTGTAACTATGGAACAGCTAGAAAAAGTCAATGAAATACCTTTGCGGAAACAGATGTCTGTCCATTCTTATTTGGTTTTTTTTATTCGTTCCTGGGATGTGGGCGTCGCTGGCAAAGCCAGCATTTATTGCCCATCCCTAACAGCCCTGGAGAAGGCGGTGGTGAGCCGCCTTCTTGAACCGTTGCAGTTCGTGTGGTGAAGGTACTCCTACAGTGCTGTTAAGGAGGGAGTTCCAGGATTTTGACCCAGCGACGATGAAGGAGCAGCGATATACTTCCAAGTCAGGATGTTGTGTGACTTGGAGGGGAACTTGAAGGTGGTGGTGTTCCCATGTGCCTGCTGCCCTTGTCCTTCTAGGTGGAAGAGGTCGCAGATTTGGGAGGTGCTGCCGAAGAAGCCTTGGCGAGTTGCTGCAGTGCATCTTGTAGATGGTACACACTGCAGCCACGGTACGCCGGTGGTGGAGGGAGTGAACGTTTAAGGTGGTGGATGGGGTGCCAATCAAGCAGGCTGCTTTGTCCTGGATGGTGTCGAGCTTCTTGAATGTTGTTGGAGCTGCACTCATCCAGGCAAGTGGAGAGTATCCCATCACACTCCTTACTTGTGCCTTGTAGATGGTGGAAAGGCTTTGGGGAGTCAGGAGGTGAGACACTCGCTGCAGAATACCCAGCCTCTGAGCTGCTCTTGTTGCCACAGTATTTATGTGGCTGGCCCAGTTAAGTTTCTGGTCAATGGTGACCCCCAGGATGTTGATGGTAGGGGATTCAGCAATGGTAATGCCATTGAATGTCAAGGGGCGGTTGTTAGACTCTCGCTTGTTGGAGATAGTCATTGCCTGGCACTTCTGTGGTGCGAATGTTACCTGCCACTTATCAGCCCAAGCCTGAACGTTGTCCAGGTCTTGTTGCATGCGGGCATGGACTGCTTCATTATCTGAGGAGTTGTGAATGGCACTGAACACTGTGCAGTCATCAGCGAACATCCCCATTTCTGACCTTATGTTGGAGGGAGGGTCATTGATGAAGCAATGTCCTGCACTTGCCCTTCAAGTTGTGTTCAGAACCTGTTAACACAGCACTTATTTCCTGAGCAGCTATCATATCTATCGGCCTTTTGAACCTCAAGGAGCTTCCTTGTGACATTCCTACTTGAATGCTGCAAATGATTTATCAGATTACAAATTGAGCCAAGGGCTGCTGCTCGCTATTTATAGAAGAAGGCCACAAACAAAACATTTGGACAAGGAAAGAAATGTCTCTCAGCTTATCCGTAAGGCAAACTGGCTGCTACATACAAAACTCGCTGGCATCCGAACGCAAGCACTTGTTTCCCCAATTAATTCAAGCCATGCACGACGTTCTAATAAGCTTATATCCTTTCCAACATCAGCTCGGGTTCATGTGTCAGGTTACTGAAGAAGCAGAACTGTAATTCCATGCCTCCAACTTTTAGGGATCCACTCATTACAAAAAAAAAAACCTTATTACGTCATTTTGGTTCAGTCTCAAAGTAAATGTGTAGGCGGGCGCGATGTGGCATCATGAATTGTGCAGATTGGATCACCAAAGATTGTCCAACATTGCAGTGTAGTGTCTATAGTAGCGAAGGGATTCAGAAAAGACGCAGAGATAGCTGGGCAGGAAGTAACGAGAGTGGGAAAAGTAGAAGGTAGTAGTTTGCTGGGACAAGAGGCGGCTTAAACGATCACTCGACTGGGACACTTCTGTTTGTTTATATTCTTTCCTGTTAGCCCCCATTTGAACAAGAGCAAAGCAGAGTCACTCCACTCGGCCCATGTGATCTCCTGGACTGGTTTCGATCGCCTGAGGGGATCAGAGAGGAATTCCCCAGAGTACTTTTTTCCCTTATTTTGTTTCTCGATGGTCGTGTAAAGTGCATTGGGACGTTTTACTACGTTAAAGGCTCTATATAAATACAAGTTGTTGTTGTTGTTAGCGGACCTGGCTTTTCTCTCTGTATTTCTTTTTGCCCCTTCCAGGAGATTACATGGCTGCGGTGGAGGGGAGGGAGCAAGAGAGAAAGTGTCTAGTCACGATACTCCGGCCATCATGAGCGTGGGGCAGGCTTTGTTACCTTTAGTCAGGACCACTGCTTTTCTTGATATATATTAATGACTTGGATGTGGGTGTACACGGCACAATTTCAAGATTTGCAGATGACACAAAACTTGGAAGTATAGTGAACAGTGAGGAGGATAGTGATAGACTTCAAGAGGACATAGACAGGCTGGTGGAATGGGCAGACACGTGACAGATGAAATTTAACGCAGAAAGTTGTGAAATGCTACATTTTGGTAGAAAGAATGAAGAGAGGAAATATAAACTAAAGGGTACAATCCTAAAGGGGGTGCATGAACAGAGAGACCTGGGGGTATATGTGCACAAATCATTGAAGGTGGCAGGGCAGGTTGAGAAAGCAGTTAAAAAAAGCTTACGGGATCCTAGGCTTCATGAATAGAGGTCTAGAGTACAAAATCGTGGAAATTATGATGAAACTGTATAAAACTGATTCGGCCTCAACTGGAGTATTGTGTCCAATTCTGGGCACCACACTTTAGGAAGGATGTGAAGGCCTTAGAGAGGGTGCAGAAAGGATTTACGATAATGATTCCAGGGATGATGGACTTCAGTTACGTGGATAGACTGGAGAAGCTGGGGTTGTTCTCTTTAGAGCAGAGAAGGTTGAGAGGAGATTTGATAGAGGTGTTCAAAATCATGAGGGGTCTGGACAGAGTAGATAGAGAGAAACTGTTCCCATTGGCAGAAGGGTCGAGAACCAGAGGACACAGATTTAAGATGATTGGCAGAAGAACCAAAGGCAACATGAGGAAAAACTTTTTTACGCAGCGAGTGGTTAGGATCTGGAATGCACTGCCTCAAAGGGTGGTGGAGGCAGACTCAATCACAGTTTTCAAAAGGGAATTGGATAAGTACCTGAAGGAAAAAAATTGTCAGGGCTACGGGGAAAGGGCGGGGGAGTGGGACTAGCTGAAGTGCTCTTGCAGAGAGCCGGCACGGGCTCGACGGGCCGAATGGCCTCCTTCCGTGCTGTAACCATTCTATGTTTTTATGATTCTATTCCAACGCACTCCTGGTGGCCTCCCACGTTCTACCCTATGTAAACTTGAGAGTGGGATTAGGCTGGATAGCTCTTTTTCAGCCGGCACAGACTCGATGGCAGGAATGGCCTCCTTCTGTGCCATAAATTTCTATGATTCTAAAACGAAGTGTGCTGTCTAAATTATTTCTTTTACCGTGTGGCTAAACTGTACAGCGGCAGGAGTTCCTGCAGTTGCCACCTATAGTGAGATTGTGATTCCCTCCATTTACTATCTCTATCATTAAATTCTAAAAGAAAGCATTCACAATTTCGGTAGAGATATCCAGCGGAGGAAATATACTTGCAGTCTTGTTACAGGCGGGTAGATGGGGTTAAGATACAGAGCAGCCATGAGCCAACTGAATGGTGGAACAGGCTCGAGGCCTACTCCTGTTCCTATCTTCCTAGATAACGGGAATGGTAGCATAGTGGTTATGTTACTAGTAATCTAGTAGACTAGTAATCCAGGGGCCTGGACTAATGATCCAGAGACATGAGTTTAAGTCCCACCATGGCAGCTGGGGAATTTAAATTCAATTAAATAAATCTGGAATAAAAAGCTAGAATCAGTAATGGTGACCATGAAACTATCGGATTGTTGCAAAAACCCAACTTTCACTAATGTCCCTTAGGGAAGGAACTCTGCCCTCCTTACCCGGTCTGGCCTATATGTGACTCAGTCCCACAGCAATGTGGTTGACTCTTAACTGCCCTCTGAAATGGCCTAGCAAGCTACTCAGTTGTATTCAAGAAGGCGGCTCACCACCCCCTTCTCGATGGCAATTAGGGATGGGCAATAAATGCTGGCCTTGCCGGCGACGCCCACATCCCATGAATTATTTTTTTTAAAAGATAGCGAGCACTGCATTCCTTACCTCAATATGTATGTACTTTTTTGGGGGGGAAACAAAAGAATAAAAGTCCTGTTGATGTTCAACATGATTTGTGACTGGTTATTCGGCCGGGTCAGTGAATCTCTCAGGCCCCAGCAGTTTATCACCCGTTTGTCTGCAGACTGTTTATGTATTTTGTTCCGGGCTTGGTTGCTGCTTCTGTGAGGTGTGTTCACCATTCCAGTGCCAATGGCCCATGAACACTGCATTTTCTATCCATGAGTTCCAAGGTTAGGTTCCCCTTTTTATGATGCAAGTCCCGTCAGTCTTAAACCCACAGAGCATTCAGGGGTCAGGTTTGGAGTACAGCATATGTGTATATTCTAAAATCGACATCAACGGTCGACTCCTCACACTAACTTTAAGCAGCCAGCACTAGGAAAAGTTCTTTGTAATGGTCACCCTGATACTTTTTTGGATTAGTTGCCCAAGAAGAATGGCTCATTTCCGGTTATCAAATGCGTCGCTTTAATGACACAAAGTTAAGTCCTTTTACAAGTTTTCCATAAGCCTATAAAAAGCAGATAAAATGCATTGATGAATTGTCCTCAGATAATGTTAGCGTGAAGCAGACTGGAGGATCTGAGTCGTCCCTTTGTGAAAGTTGCTTCGATCAACAGCCTATTACTCCTTTTTCAAACCACTCACCAAGTTTTGAGTGTCAGCTTGGCCCATTTGGTCGCATTCATGCCTCTGAATCAGAAGGTTCAAGCTCCACCCAGGCGATAGATAATGTAATCTAGATTGACACTTCAGCATTGTGCTGAGAGAGTGCTGCATTGGAGAGCTCTTTCAAAGAGCTGACTCGGGCACGATGGGCCGAATGGCCTCCTTCTGTGCTGTATCGTTCTATGAGATGCGCTGACTTTTGATTGGGACAGTAAACTGAGGTTCAGACAGATGTACAAGATCCCACGGTACTATACAAGAAAAGCAGGGAGTTCAACTTGACCAACATTCGTTCCGTAATCAAAAGCGCCATAACAGATTATCTGGTTATTCATTCATTTACTGTTTTGGGGGCCTTGCTGTGTGTAAATTGACTGCCTCATTTGCTTGCAAAATACAAAGACACTAGACCGTACTTCAAAAGTAATTACATTGGATGCGAAGCACTATAAGCGAATCTGAGGATGTGATCAGGCACGATATAAATGCAAGTCTTTTTTTTTCAGGCAAGGCTGTGGTAGAGGTGTCAGAAATGGCCTCACAATCCTTAGGGCTAGAGAGGAGAAAAATCAGGCCAGGCCCCTGCTCCTGATCACTGGCCAGTGATTCTTGTTGGAAAGTATGTGTTGCGTGCATGTTGCATATAGACAAGATTGGACTCAATACTGTTGGCCCTCTGATGGCTGAATAGCAATGCCAACAAGTGAAAATTAGACCCTTGGATGAGATGCTGGACGGCAATCAATACTGATGGACCATACCCCAGCATGAATCGGTGCCTTTGGCAAAAGAGGGGTGAAAATTTTGGCAAGCGAGTGGTAACTTCTAACAGTTTCGTCAAAGTCTTTTGAAAGATAAATTCAAAGGTGGAGGTTTTTTTTTAATGTGCAGTGGCAACTGTGAATAAGCAGGGTGATTTTCCGTTTAGCATAAGAGGCTCCTTGTGCCCAGAGCGCTGTTAGGAGCACCAAAAATGGGTTTTAAAGTTGAGTAGGGTTGTTGTGAATGTGTAAGAGACATAGCCAAAGGGCACTGGATATTAAACCTGCTCAAATAAACATGGTGTCAGCGTGGCACAGTGGGTAGCACTCTCGCCTCTGAGTCAGAACGATGTGTGTTTATAGTCCTACTCCAAAGAATTGAGCACAAAATCTAGGCTGACGCTCCAGTGCAGTGCTGAGGGAGTGCTGCACTGTCAGAGGTGTCGCCTTTCAGATGAGACATGAAACTAAGGCCCTCTCAGGTGAATGTAAAAGATCCCAAGGCCCTATTTTGAACAAGAGCAGGGGAGTTATCCTCTGTGTCCTGGCCAATACTTATCCCTCAGCCAACATCACTAAAACGGGTTAGTTGGTCATTATCTCATTGCTGTTTGTGGGAGCTTGCTGTGTGCAAATTGGTTGCCACGTTTCCTACATTACAACAGTGACTGCACTTCAAAAAGTACTTCATTGGCTGTAAAGCACTTTGGTCATAATAGGCACTATATAAATGCAAATCTTTCTTTTTTGCAGGGCAATAAAGAGGGCAGTCGATGTAGAACAAGATCTGGACAGGAAAAGGGAACATGAAACAGACTCACATACAATGTACCCAAGGTTCCACCAAAGGAAGTCAAAGTACGATGACATTTGGTTTGGACAAATTTGGTAACTAGCTGGGTCTAGCAGTGTAATTGGACAGAGCTTGTACTATGATTAGACAAACTGTGGCCGATGTTTATAGTTAATTACAATGTGGGAGTGTAGCTGCGAGCTATGAAATTGAAATGTAATGAGGTAGAGAGCAGCAAACTGTGGATTTAGTCTCAGCTTCTGGTATTTGGAAATCAATATTTAACATTCAGAAAATGAGAGAAGCATGGAAGTCAAATCTAGGATCTTACATAAAACAAAGCTTAGGTTTATCATCGGAATATCGAGACTGGAGGAGTGCTTTAAATTAAATTGAAGGATCTCGCGTTATTTATATGACAAGATTCACATGGTGATTCTTTTTCAAACTGGACTTTCTTACCTTCACTGCTGTGTGTGTATGTGTGCGTTTCTGTATGTGTATATCTCTGTGCACATGTGTTTGTTTATATGCACATATGTGTGAACGTGTGTATGTGTACTTGTTTATATTTTCGTGACTTGGTGTGGAACTGGATGTGGGTGGTCTGGTTTTCGGCAAGTAGGAGTTTTTGAAGTTCTGGCTCGTCCACAACATGATGTTGGACCAGCAGTCTGATGACATAGTGAGGTGGAGGATGGACAGGTAGAGTTGGTGTTGTCAGTATACATATGGAAACTGACCCCCTAGCCTACGGATATGTTATGAAAATGGCAATGTGTAACTAAAAGGAGGCGGCCAAGTGTGGAACCTTGGGGTACACTATACGTGAGTGTTTTTTACATCCACTTGAGCAGGCAGATGAGGCCTCGGTTTAATGTCCCACCCAAAAGACTTCCTCAATATTGCACTGGCGTCATTCTAGATTGTGACTAGAAAGGATAGCACATCGTGATTGCAATCACAAAGGCTGCGGAAGGGCAATCTCAGTACCGTGGGCAAGGCAGAAAATGGAGTGAAGGGATTCCAATAGGTAATTGTGGCAGAGGCGAGCACAGAGCATTCAAGGTCCATGGAGAGGAAAGGATGGTTCGAGATGGGGCGGTAGTTGGAGAATGTGGAGTGATCTTGGGAGTTTTTTTTTGAAGGAAGCCATCTATGATGCCATCAAGCACATGGGTAAGGAAGCATAGTTGAATGGTCAGGAGTTGGGGAGAGGACATTGATCGAGCAAGAAATGGGTTTCATGGAGAAGGTAAGCCTGGTAATGCCAGAAAAAGTAATGGGGAGAAGCTAGAGAAGGAAAAGGGTGCAGGATTGTGGTGAGAGGGGGGTGTATAGGGGGAAGAGGCAGCAGTTGGGGCAGTTGAGTGGAATGTCTCAATTTTTGAGATGAATAGAATCTATAAGCTCCTCCCACTTAGCATTGGTGCTGACAATAGAGGTCGGCAGGGGAAGGAGATTGGAGGTTTGTCATTGAGAAAGGGAATCCAAGATTGTTTTCTTACCTTCCAGGAAGATTCTGGAGAGGGGGGTGGATGTGGCCAGAGAGAGGGAGGTGCATTATTGCTGGGAGTGATCAAATGAGATCCGGTAGACAACCAGGCTTATCATGGACTAGCTTAAGCCCTGTCTGCCCTCTCAGGTGGACGTAAAGATCCCACGACACTATTTCGAAGAAGAGCAGGGGAGATCGCCCTGATGTCCTGGCCAATATTTATCCCTCAATCAACATCACCAAATCAGATTATCTGGACATTGTCACATTGCTGTTTGCGGGAGCTTGCTGTGCGCAAATTGGCTACCGCATTTCCTACATTACAACAGTGATTACACGTCAAGAAGTACATCATTGGCTGTGAAGCACTTTGGGACATTTTGAGGTCGTGAAAGGCGCTATATAAATGCGAGTTCTTTCTTTATCGAAAAAGTGTAGAATAATTTGCTGTCATGTGAGAAGAGGCAAACACAACAGGGACATTCAAAGTCCAGCTGGTGCTATAATGGGAGAGTTAGGGTACCGCAGTGATAAGTTCCAATAGCCCAAATTGCCTTATCATCCTTGATGTTTGTTGTGTTCTGATGCTGTACAATGTAGTAGATGCTCACTTGGGTATGGAAACCCTCATTAATGGCATGAAAACTGGCCCAGAACATTTCTCTGATTCTCCTCCTTATTCTGGAAGAGTTCTCAGATGACATTTCTTTAGCATTGCTCGACAGCCTTCAAGAAACTGTAGGGGTGAATCCGCGGTCTCTCACTCCCAGCAGGGAGCCATGATTGCAGAGATTGTGGGTCAAAGAATCGGGGGGCTATAGTCCTATCTCTGATCTGGGAGCACTTGCGTGGCGAAATCACCCCTTGTATAAGTGCGACTGCTTTTAAATGGTAATGTTGCAAGTGCTGCGCCCTAAGCTGAGCAGAACAAGGGTCACTGGCACCATGCTGGCAAAGGAAGCCTCAGCAAGCTGATCTGTTCCACATCTGGCCAGCTCTCTTCTGGTGCCTACGCAGTCCTTCGGCTACAAGGCATCTGGACAACAGAGGCTGACCGCAGGATTGGTGGTTGATGTTTAGCACTGGTGGTAGACGAATCCCCACTGGACTTTACAATTCTTGCGTGCATACAAGGGATCCCTTTGTACTACATTGGAATTGCCAGTAAGCATC
Organism: Squalus acanthias; assembly: GCA_030390025.1. Lineage (NCBI taxonomy): Eukaryota > Metazoa > Chordata > Chondrichthyes > Squaliformes > Squalidae > Squalus > Squalus acanthias. The sequence continues at coordinate 9,788,709 of CM059431.1, read as the reverse complement.
TCCAACAATGACTGACAATCTGATTCAAATTACATGCTGCAGGAGATATATTTAAAATTGTTTGCAATGTGCCCCTAAAGAAGTAAAATTATATTTACTCCATTCAGCGGTGTATCTGGTGAGGTTAGTTCTCTTCCCCCCTCCCCCCTCCGCTCCTAGGATGATTGTCTTAACATGCTTATTTAATCGTGCAATGTCCTTTTGATGTGACTCAAACACACAATCTTTGCAGGGGATCATTTTACAAAACCAGTCCTGCCTTCACTAATTTAGTGTAGTTTCCGGTGTCCTCATCAAACACAATCTACAAAACCAAAAATTAACTAAATTAAAAGAATACAAGCTCATAAGGTCACAAACATCTTTTCTTCACTACCTTTCCCTCTGTGTTATTTACTTCTGCTGAATCAGTTGAAATGCAAGTTATTAATTTCCTCTTTTTCTCTCTTTATCTGCTTCCCCACCAAAATGCCTTGACACAAGCTGTGGCATGATTCACAGGCACAGGCAGCCCTCTCGTACCTTGTCCAAATGGCCCATTCTTCATATTTGATAGCAATCAAGAGAACATAAGAACTGAAGAAATAGGAGCAGGAGTAGGCCATACGGTCCCTCGAGCCTGCTCCGCCATTCAATAAGATCATGGCTGATCTTTGACCTCAACTTCACTTTCCCGCACTATCCCCATATCCCTTGATTCCCTTAGTGCCCAAAAATCTCTCGATCTCAACGACTGAGCATCCACAGCCCTCTGGGGTAGAGAATTCCAAGGAATCACAGCCCTCTGAGTGAAGAAATTCCTCCTCATCTCAGTCCTAAATGGCGGACTCATTATCCTGAGACTTTGCCCCCTAGTTCTAGACTCTCCAGCCAGGGTAAACAGCCACTCTGCATCTACCCTGTCAAGCCCTCTCAGAATGTTATACGTTTCGATGAGATCATCTCTCATTCTTCTAAACTCCACCGTAGCTGATTTTTCCCCTTTGTCGCCAGCACCATTGAGGCCAATTGTAACGGAGATCAGCATAGACTAGGAACAAAGCCCTGGGACCTTCTTGTTGATGTTGTTGTTGTAGCTAAGGACTATGCCCGGTGCTATAATGTGTTGTACATTAAGTCGGTGTTTTCACCAATGGAAATCTGGATTCCTATGTTTCACCATGGCTCAGAGAAATGACTATAACTCATAAAATGGAAGTCTACTTTCTCTCTTTTGGTTGTTAATGTTCTAAGCAGTCTCAAAGTAGAACATTTAGGAAGAGGAATGGGACATAAAAAATATTGCCCATTATTTGGCACAAATTGGACTTCAACATTCAGGCCAGTCGGAGAGATGATGTGCACAGTGGAAGTGCCACATTGATGCAGTGAACAGTGTCCCTACTGCATCGGAACCATTCCATAAATGGCCCATGGAGTAGTTGATGCTCTCAATGAATACAAACAAGATATATCTTCATCATTATTGTTCTTGAACTTGATCCAGGAAGCAATCACAATTATAAAATGTAATAATGCTCTGTGTGTAGATCAATATCATCAGGTTAATTTGGGGAAATAGCAATGATTTCATTTTACAATGTAAAATCACTAAATAAAGACATGTGTGCTTTGATTTATATTAAATACTTCTAAGGTATTATAATCAGAATGGGTTCCTGCAGCAGTTTCCACTTGTGCACAGCTCCAACAGAGATAAATCCCTGTCATCTGCAAGCTTTTCCCATAAGAAAAAGATCTTGCAACGATAGAGCACTTTTCATGACCACCGGACGTCCCAAAACACTTTACTGCCAACAAAGTAATTTTGAAGCTTAGTCACTGTTGTAATGTAGGAAACCTAGCAACCAATTTGTGCACAGCAAGGTCCCACAAACAACAATGAGATAAATGAACAGATAATCTGTTTGATTGATGTTCGTTGAGGGATGAATATTACCCCAGGACACTGGGTAGACCTCCCCTGCTCTTCTTCAAAATAGTGCCATGGGATCTTTCACATCCACCTGAGAGGGCAGACAGGGCCTGGGTCGAACGTTTCATCTGAAAGACGGCACCTCCGACAGTGCAGCACTCCCTCAGTACTGCACTGGAGTGTCAGCCTGATTATGCGCGCAAGTCTCTGGAGTGGGGCTTGAACCCACAACCACCTGACTCAGAAGCTAAAGCGCTACCGACTGAGCCACAACTGACACCCAATTTGTTTACTATAATATATTTCAATCCACCTCCCAAACCTGCAACCACCACCACCTAGAAGGACATGATGCGGAGATGCCGGCGTTGGACTGGGGTGGACAAAAATGAGAAGTCGCACAACACCAGGTTATAGTCCAACAGATTTAAATCTGTTGGACTATAACCTGGTGTTGTGCGACTTCTCATAGAAGGACAAGGGCAGCAGACGCATGGGAACACCACCATCTCCAAGTTCCCCTCCAAGTCACACACCATCCTGACATGGAAATATATCGGCCGTTCCTTCATCGTCGCTGGGTCAAAATCCTGCAACTCCCTCCCAAACAGCACTGTGAGAGTACCTTCACCACACGGACTGCAGCAGTTCAAGAAGGCGGCTCACCACCACCTTCTCAAGGGCAATAAATGCTGGACTTGCCAGCGACGCCCACATCCCATGAATGTATAAAATAAAATCCTCTTGTGATCAAATCTGGTGGACAAGGAAAATCTATGGGAAAGGAATAAAATCTAAGGTATTAAGGGCTATGGGGCAACGGTGGGTATATGGAGTTAGGTCGCAGATCAGCCATGATCTCATTGAATGGCGGCACAGGCTCGAAGGGCTAAATGGCCTCCTCCTGTTCCTATGTTCTATAAGCCTTTCTCTTACTACTGTTTGGACTTCGAGAATTACGAATAAGAGTAACAATGACAGACAAGTATGTGATCAATAAAATTGATCTTTATTCACATTATAGTTCAAAATTCAGGTGTACAATCGCAATCAATATGCTCCCAATTTACCCATATATATCCCCAGCAGCTTATCCCAAGTCAACCGTAAATAAAAGTACCCTTTAACAATATCTAAGCTCTATGTCCGACTTTTATACATACTCCTTTATCTCTGGATGATCGGTCCAGAAAGTCGTAAGTCGATAAACATAGACTGGCCACCTTTCTTTGTTCGTCTGTTCTTCCACTTCTGTCTTCTTTCTTTCTTTGTTCTGTCTGAAATTCCCGCCTCTGGGTCACTTCTTTCTGCCGGCCCCCCTCGTATATCACTGTCTGCCTCCCTCTGATAGGTCAGTTTCACTCCAAACCTTCCCTGATTGGAGTTCCTTCCACATGACACGTTCATGTTCCTGTGAGGTGTGTGGGGTGGGGGGGGCTTTCTTTTCACTCATGTTTCTCCTTCCTGTCCATGTGGTCTTACAAACAAAGGACCATATGCTGACCACCAGGCAAAGGACCCCCTGCTGACTTCCGCCATTTTGTGTCTTCACAAACAAAGGAACATCCTGACTTCCTAGTATTCCATAACCATTTCACAATTCGTTCTGAACTTCGATCTCCACACGGTAGCAGCGGTTTTATTACGGTTTCTATAATCTTACAGTTCCTATGTTCCTATATTAGAAATGACCGACAACATACAAACCAGGAAGGTCCCAGCTCCCTACGCTCCCTACGCTGTGTTAGATTAGGTCATCCCGCACGTGGGGTGCAGCAGTTCCCTTCGGCAAGGGAGAGGAAAAACTCAGTCAGGGTTCACACACTTACTCGCTGTCCAGTGACTTATATGAGAAGTCGCACAACACCAGGTTATAGTCCAACAGTTTTATTTGAAATCACAAGCTTTCGGAGCTTACGTGGCCCCTTCCTCAGGTGAAGGAAGGGGCCAGGTAAGCTCCGAAAGCTTGTGATTTCAAATAAAACTGTTGGACTATAACCTGGTGTTGTGCGACTTCTCATTTTTGTCCACCCCAGTCCAACACCGGCATCTCCGCATCATGACCAGTGACTTATACTGAGAGGTACATCGGTGTGGATGTGAGGTGGTACACCCCTCAGTAAAATAGCCTGCCAGCACTCACTGCGAGGTGTGGCCTCTTGGGCGAGGTACTGGAGAGGCTGCCAGTGTCTGTGGATCTGTTCAAGAGAGGAGAGGGAAGGGGAAGGGAGGAGAGAAGGGTGGAGAGGAAAGGAGACAATTGGGAAGGAACAAAGTTATCAGAAAAAGGTCATATTTGCAGATTTGAGTAATAGATTTGTACACGAGAATGGTGCAAATCAGGTTAATCTGAATTTACCAGAATCCAGACTATGTAAAAATTGAAACGTGAATTAAAAACCACAAGCATTGTAATCTTACCCAACCACAACTGTAGGTGGGCAATGTTGAGACTGAGATGCATGGAATGCACAGCTGTGTGAATCTCAGAGATCAACATTTATGGAGCTGGAAAAACCCACAACATCATTTCTGAGACCTTTATATCTGTCACATTCAGACCAAAATTACTATCAGAAGCTGAAAACTTAGTTCATACATGGAGTGATTACAGAAAGAAAGAAAAGACTTGCATTTATATAGCGCCTTTCACGACCACCGGACGTCCCAAAGCGCTTTACAGCTAATGAAGTACTTTTGGAGTGTAGTCACTGTTGTAATGTAGGAAACGCAGCAGAGAATTTGCGCACAGCAAGCTCCCACAAACAGCAATGTGATAATGACCAGATAATCTGTTTTACTGATGTTGATTGAGGTTTAAATATTGGCCAGGACACCAGGGATAACTCCTCTGCTCTTCTTCAAAATAGTGCCATGGGATCTTTTATGTCCACTTGAGGGGGCAAATGGGGCCTTGGTTTAATGTCTCATCCAGAAAAACTGCACCTCCAACAGAGCAGCACTCCCTCAGTGTCAGCCTAAAATTTTCTGCTCAGGTCCCTGGGGTTGGGACTTGAACCCACAACCTTCATGACTCAGAGGTAAAGGTGCTACCCACTGAGTCACAGCTGACACTAAGGCCGTGAATTTTATTTGGCTGAGGGGGCGGGTTTGGAGGCGGGTCTGTCGAAAGAAATCGGGGGCGGGCTGCGAACCCGCCTCCACGCAACTTTCGGAAGTGTCGGGTCAGCCGCTTTGGAACTGACCCGACACCAAATGGCGGGACAGGTTGTTAAGGCAGTTAACAGGTCGTTAACTGTCTGTTTAATCCTATTTTAAAGGGCTGATCATATTTTCGTGGTTTTTCAAGATGCTGCCCGCCTTCATCAAAACACGCCTGGTGAATGGAGGCATGTTCACCTCGGACCTCAATAGTTGACAACTGCTCGAGCAGCTTTAAAGCGGCCCTGCAATGTCTCGTTCTGTCACATGCCACAACTTAGTGGCTTGAGGTTTGGGAGACATTTTGGTGCTCAACTAATCTTGTGAGGTTAGAGTCTGACATCCATCTGCTGTGTCAGCTCCTTGGAGCACCCTATAGAGTCATAGGGGTAAAAATTCACTTGGTTGCGCCTCCCGTTAGCGCCTTAAATGGGCGCTAATGGGGCGTTAAGGCGCTAACGCCCGGGCGCAGCGCTGTTTGCGCCGCTCGAGAACTTAACTTGAGATTGTGCGGCGGCGCTAAAACTTACCGCTGCGACCACCTGCGCGCGCAGATTGTGACGTCAGTCCGTGGTGCAACGCCCTTGGGGCGCCCCGGAGCGGAAATTGAGTGGCGCCCCCTGCCTTACCGCCTGGCGCTTCCAACGACCGGAAGACTGGAACGTTATCAATCGGTCTGGGGCTGGGGGGGGCGCTATTTAAAGGGGGCCTCTTCCTGTCTTTTTCTGTGGTCGACATTTATGCACCACTCGTTCTGAGAGAGAGAGAGAGATTCGGAGAGAGAGAGAGAGAGACTTCTACATTGACTCAACGCTTTGTGAGGTAGTTTTGCCTAGTTCATCCTAACTTTGCTGCTACTTTCGTTGCTGTACCTCATTACTTTTCTGGCAAAGAGAAGATGGGGGCTGCAATGATTGGGGGCGTCGTCCTGCTCCAGCTCAATCGGAGCAGAGTGAGACGCAGACAGAGAGTGGCAATGATGGCCAGACGGAGGAGGCCCATCAGGCGCATGTACAGGAGAGCTTACCCTCCCAGGGTATATCGTGAACAGCTCTCCTACATCCACATGTCCGAGGAGCTGTGTTTGCGAAGGCTGCGATTCAGCAAGGAGGTGGTCACTGAGCTCTGCCACCTGCTGCAGCCAGATCTGCAGCCTCAGCTGAGGTCCAGGACGTCTCTGTCGGTGGCAGTGAAGGTCACAGTGGCCTTGAACTTCTACGCCACTGGCTCATTCCAAGCTGCTGTTGGGGACCTCGCCAATATCTCCCAGTTTGCGGTGCATCGCTGCATCCGGTAGGTCACCAATGCCCTCTTCACAAGGAGACGAGACTTCATCTCCTTCCCTATGACCCCAGACAAGCAGCATGACCGTGCTATGGGCTTTGCGAGGGTAGCGGGCTTCCCCATGGTGCAGGGCGCCATTGACTGCACGCATGTGGCTTTGCGTGCTCCGCGAGAGAATGCAGAGGAGTTCCGGAACAGAAAGGGGTTCCATTCCTTGAATGTGCAGTTGGTCTGTGACCACAGACAGGTGATTCTCGCTGTCAATGCCCACTATCCGGGCAGCTGCCACGATGCTTTCATCCTGCGCCAGAGTACTGTGGCAGAAATTTTCGAGGCACCGCATCAGCCAGTCAGTTGGCTTCTGGGGGACAAGGGGTACGCATTGAGCACCTGGCTGATGACACCGCTCCGTGCGCCAAACACCCCTGCTGAGCTGCGGTACCAGGAAAGCCAACAAGCAACGAGGAACATTATTGAGCGCACAATCGGCGTGCTCAAACAACGATTCCGCTGTCTGGACCATTCCGGAGGAGCCCTGCAGTACTCGCCTGAGCAAGTTTCCAAATTCGTAGTGGTGTGCTGCATGTTGCACAACATGGCAATCCTCAGGACGCAGCCAATGCCACCAGGCCTTGCAGCACCACAAGAGGAGGAGGAGGAAGAGGAGGAACAGGCCGAGGACGATGATCAGCAGCAGCACCAAGGCAGGAGGGCGGCCCACAATGGTCAAACTGCAAGGGCCGTCCGTCAACGACTAATAGCAAGCCGCTTCTAGGGCCCCTGCCAGTGCTACAAACACGAATCAACCCAGCACGCAACCCCTAAGCCGGCCAAGGCACCAATAATTCCAACCACCAGCCATGTATATTTTGAATACAGAAACTTATTTATTGTACAAACTCTGTGTGTGTCAATTCCTCATGACAAACTCATAGAAATAAACACAAAAAAACAGTCAATAACATAACTGGTTCTCACAACCTGGAGATAATGTCCAAAACACTAAACAAAAGTTGGGCCATGAACCTCGGCCTTTAATAAAAAAATGACCAGCATTTTGGCACACCTCCTACTTTTTGCCCTTCGAGGGTGATCTCCTTCCCTTGCGCACTTCCCCCCTTCTAACCCTACTGCTCCTCCGTAATGGGACCTCAGTGGCTGCAGCAAGGCTGGTGGAAGGCTGCTGCTTGTCAGACCCTGACACTGCAGATGCCCCTGAAGGCCGGCCTCGACCACTTCTGGGCCTGGAGGGCCCGGCTGCAGACTGCACCAACTCTGCATGGGCGGCAGCAGTCTGTCCTACAGGCGGTGGCAAGTGCAGTGGAGAAGTGACAGTGTTGGCAGCAGGAATGCTGTCATCGTGAGAGAGGACAGCAACTCCCTGCTCGCCCGACACACTGGCACTCCCACGGGGCAGCACTTCAGCATCCGGAGCAATTTGCCTGAGAACAGATTGCTGGCCTGCTGCGGCGCGGTGACAGCCCCGGGGACATGTGCACGAACCATCGAGGATGGCAGCAGTCAGTGCTCGCGTGGCCTCAATCTGAGTCTGCATGAGAGCAGGCTCAGATGGGTTCCTGGCAGCCAGTGACTGAATTGCAGCAGTAAGCTTTAGTGTGGCATCCGCCTGTGCTACAGCGAAGTGCTCCACACTCCTTGCCAGTGCCTCAATGCATTCGGGCACCCTTCCCACTGCACCCATGAGCTCAGTGTGCATGACCACCGCCTGGCTGTTCATTTCTGCAATCAGCCGCTCCTCCTCTGCGTCCATTGCATTAGGAGTGTCTGGCATACTCTCCCTCTGGGGAGAAGGCTCCCGTTCTTCCCTCCCCCCCCCCATGGCGTTGCTGCAGCCCGCTGGGTCCTGGAACTTCACCATCATCAGCCCCTTCCCCCCTGCTCCCCCGTTCTTCCCTCCCCCCCCCCCATGGCGTTGCTGCAGCCCGCTGGGTCCTGGAACTTCACCATCATCAGCCCCTTCCCCCCTGCTCCCCCGTTCTTCCCTCCCCCCCCAATGGCGTTGCTGCAGCCCGCTGGGTCCTGGAACTTCACCATCATCAGCCCCTTCCCCCCTGCTCCCCTCCGGGGAAGGCGTGTTCCCAGTGTGGCCATGGGCTTCCTCGGGAGAGGGTGGCACTGATGCTCCGGCTTCCTCTTCCTCCTCAGCTGCAGCATCACTCCCAGTGGCAGCTTCAGGGACCATCTCCTCAGCTGGTGAATCACCATCTGAATGCAGGGAGGTACAAGAGTGGCTTTAGCGTGAGGACAGGGTGGCAGTAAGGGAGGAATAAGTGCAGCGAGTTAGCAAGTTGGATTGAAAGTGTCAAAGGCTGGTATTGTGAGGGACAAGTGGAAGGACAGAGGACAAAAAGGTGATGACCTTACCATTGCTGTCCACAACGGGGTCGGCGTCTCCAGTGGCGACGGGACCGATCACCCGGCTTGCCACAATCCTGTGGACGCGCTCCTCCAGATCGCTGAGGGGTTGCAGCTGAAGCCGCCCTCCACCCGTCCGTTGCTGCTGTCTCCGATTATGAGCCAGCTTAGCCTGCAAGAAAAAGGACAGCATCTGAGTCAATATACAGCCATGGTCTTGCCTGATGTGCCTCCCATAGGTGAATAGCCCTTACAATATGCAGCCATGGTCTTGCCTGATGTGCCTCCCATAGGTGAATAGCCCTTACAATATGCAGCCATGGTCTTGCCTGATGTGCCTCCCATAGGTGAATAGCCCTTACTGTATGCAAAGTGTGGAATGTGTGTGTGTGTTTGATGAAAGGGCCATAGGTGTTGGATGAGTGTTGTGCATTGGGGTTTTAAGACCCTCTGGCCATAGAGTGAGGTTGAGATGGAGGGATGGAGAGGTATTGAGAAAAAGCCACTCACCCTGACGACCAGAGTGAGGTCGTTGAACTTTTTGCGGCACTGGACATGGGTCCTGGGCACCATGCTCCTGGAGGAGACGCTCTGAGCCACCTCCCTCCACACTCTTCTGAACTCGCGTGGCAAAGGCCTCCTGCCACTCTCTGGGAACAGCATGCATCGTCTGCGCTCCACTGCGTCAACCAGAGCATCCAAGGCCCGCTCGGTGAAGCGATGAGCGCGTTCTCTCACCCTCTCCATTCTTGGCAGCAAAATGGATTACAGGTCTCTCCAGGCTGAGATTCAAGGCTGCAATGAGCAGGGTGTGGCTGGGGAGCAAGTGGCCCCCCCCGCTTTAAGAAGTGTCCGGCGCCAGTGTGTCTGTGTTACCGCGCTAACTGGCAGCAGCTGCGCTGCGCTCGTGCGCTGAGTTAGCGCCTCACTCCTAGGCCTTTGCGCCTTAAGAGAGGTGTGCAGCGCCTAATTTAGCGCTCCACTCACCTCCCGGGGCGGTAAAAGTGAAGTTTCCTGTCAGTGCCGATAATTAGCGCCAGGCGCTAATATTTGCGCGCGGACGATATTTGCGCCCCAAATGGGGCGCGACCTAATTTCTACCCCATAGAGTTATACAGCACAGAAAGAGGCCCTTCGGCCCATCGTGTCCGCGCCGGCCATCAAGCCCTGTCTATTCTAATCCCATTTTCCAGCACTTGGTCCGTAGCCTTGTATGCTATGGCGTTTCAAGTGCTCATCTAAATGCTTCTTGAATGTTGTGAGGGTTCCTGCCTCTACCACCCTTTCAGGCAGTGAGTTCCAGATTCCAACCACCCTCTGGGTGAAAAAGTTTTTCCTCAAATCCCCTCTAAACCTCCTGCCCCTTACCTTGAAACTATGCCCCCTGGTTATTGACCCCTCTGCTAAGGGGAAAAGTTCCTTTCTATCTATCCTATCTATGCCCCTCATAATTTTGTACACGTCAATCAGGTCCCCCCTCAGCCTTCTCTGCTCTAAGGAAAACAACCCCAGCCTGTCCAGTCTCTCTTCATAGCTGAAGCGCTGCAGCCCAGGTAACATCCTGGTGAATCTCCTCTGCACCCTCTCCAATGCAATCACATCCTTCCGATAGTGTGGCGACCAGAACTGCACACAGTATTCCAGCTGTGGCCGAACTAGTGTTTTGTATAGCTCCATCATAACCTCCCTGCTCTTATATTCTATGCCTCGGCTAATGAAGGCAAGTATCCGACGAGGACTCTCCAGTGCTGTCGCTGTCTCCACCATCTGCTGATGCTCAATTGTGAGCTGTGATACACCAGGTGACAACACTACTCTAAGTCGCGAAGGGCCCGCCGAGGTGTGTGTTTCTGCGCTGGTGCTGGGTGCGCTGAGTCCTGGTGATGCTGCTCCCTCAGAGGCTGCAGGTTCCTCTGAGGAGTCGTCTGGCTCTTCCTCCTGGACAGTGGGGAGGGGGGCGCTCGATGGTCGTGTGGGAGAGTAAAGGCATGAGTTAGACATCTGATTCTGATGTAGCAGACACATCCTTTTGTGCAGATGATACAAAAATCTCCATGAACATCACATGCCATTGCAGTCAATCATTAAATGTAAATGAGAGGGATGAAACTCTATTGTCACCAGCTTCGTCTAGTGCACCTGTCTCTCCATCACCCACTTCCAGGTCCTCGCCACCTCCGACGATTTTGTGCGCAGCCTCCTCAGCACTTCTCAACGTTGCAAGGGTTGATGTGCCTCCTCCTGTCTGTGCGCGCTCCCTCTTATTGTGGGTGATCTTTTCCAGCAAGGTGGGACACAAGCGGAGTTTCAACAGTGATGGAGTGAGTGTGAAGAATCCCTAACATAGAAGCTTAGAGGGAGTCCAAGATGGAGTGAGGTGCCAAGAGGAAGCTAGCTCCCTGTGCGTTGTTAGTTGTTGTCAATGCATAACAGTGAGAGTGAGTGTGAGGGGTGCATAGGCAGGATGGTGAAGTCATTCAGTAGAGAGAGAGATGGATAGGTAAGGGTGCAAGGGAAGTAAGGGTAAGGTGGGATGTGGAGGAGCAGGCTTACAAAGCAGAGTGCTGGTGATGAGAAGAGAAGGGAAGCAGATTGAAGGTAAGTGTGATGGGATACTCACTTTTGATGATCGCAGAAGATCATTAAAGCGTTTCCTGCACTGGATCCATGAGCGTGAACAAATGGACCTTGCACTGACCTCCTCAGCAATGTGCAGCCAGGCTGCCTTGGTTTGTTGAGGTGGCTTCCTCCGGCCATCAGGAGGGAAGAGAATCTCCCTGCGCCCTCTAACTCCCTCCACAAGAGCTTAGAGGGAGTCCTCAGTGAAGCATGGTGCTGGCTTAGCTTTCGATGAACTCATTGTGGCCTTGCCAATTCCAGACTCCAGCAGAATCAACAAATTAAAGGCTGAGGCTGCATGGGGCCCTTAAAAACATCCGCTCTAATGACATCATCAGAGGCGACTAACAGACCCGATCCCAGTCATTGGACCGGCCAGCGCGCCCCACTCAACTTAAGGGGCCAATTAAACTAAAATCTCAACTGGGGATCGGATGCAGCTGGCAGCGGGTATTGACCCCGTCCATCACGCAACCCGACTCCAAGCCGCCTCCCGAAATAAAATCACGGCCTAAGGCTATGGTACCTTTTTAAGAGTAGGATTGAGTGCTGTCAGGTTCAAAGATAATCAAATGCTAGTGGAGCATGAGAGTTCCTCAGCTGCTATGACCATGGATATATCGGCCCAGAAATTAAACATCGATGGTTGCCGCGGGGGTAAGGATTCCCCGCGATATCGCACTCCGCGCCTACCTTTTTGTTTCGGGCCCACACGAACTTCAGTTTGAGGGCCTCTCCCTGTTGCCGGCGTGCAGTGCTTGCGTGTCCCAGAGGCGCAATTAGTTCGTGCGAGCTCTGGGATCACGTGGGACAGTTAGAGCCAATGGCAGCACACCATCTTTCATTCATAGTTTTGACAGCAAGGGCTGTCAAAGCTATGAATACTACAAGCCCCCAAAAGAACAGCTAAACCTCAATTAAATTTTTTTTAAAAGCCATCACATTATTAAAATAACTATAGTTAAATAAATTAACCACTTTAAACAAAAAATTAAATTTTTGAAAAAATTTAAATTCTTTTTAAAAGTTATAAAAATAAACTTACCTTTCTTTAAAGTCTCTAAAAAAGATAAACCCGTTGAAAAAAATTTAAAATAACACTTAATTAACTACTTACCTTGTTAAAAGGGGGTCCTACGCCTGCTTTCTTTATGTGTAAAATCTTCACCACTTACCTGCGCGTTCAAACCTGAAAAAAAAACTAAGTGCACTGCGTGCGCGCAGCCTGTAGTGCGCACGCGGTTCACTTAGGAACCGCCCCCTTTGCAATTCACGAAGTGCCGGTTTCCCGCGCATGCGCAGTGCATGCAGGAAACCGGCAATTCGGGACCTAATACGCGAGAGTACACAATGCGTACTCTCGTGTATTAGGTCTAATTTTCGGGCCATCATATCAAGGGAAGGCACCAGGTTTAGGATGTGTGATGTAGGGTATAAGTGTAGCTAAGCATTCTGGAGTTTTGTTTCACAAAGCTCTGGGGGGGGCCTGAGAGAGACCTTTCCTGAAAAGATTAAATGGATTCCCTGACAAAGGGAATATACATGGTCCATGGAAGGACTGGGCTTTTTAGGGCAAATTCAGCAAGGCTAAAGCACCCTCAGTGGACCCTCATTTCATGGGATCAGAGATTCGGGCTCAAAGGTCAGCGTTCCCGACTCCCGATTTCCCAGACATTACTGGGAGCGCAGCTTCACTGAGTTTACCCTTACATATTAATTGCCATAAGAACGTTTAAATGCAAGTTGTTGTTGAGTCTACACCTAAAAAGCTAACCTGTCCTTCCTCTCAGATGCCAAAGCATCTGTCGTGTATTTCCAGTATTTGCAGCTTTTCTTTTTCTGTTTGTACTTTAACTTCAGATTGAATTCCCAGGATAGCTTGATGTTGGAAGGGAAATCTTAGAACAATCATTTTTACAGGACAAGCAAATCCAAACCAAAAGCGTATCTAATCTTTCACGATGTCACGATTTACAATGTTCTTGCTATATTTTACACTTCACTGCAAGCGATACTCCCAGTGGAACCAGTCAACGCAAACATTTCATATTCCACTAGAATTAAGCTGAGCGAAAGAAGAGGATCTAGGCAGGGACATGAAGCCACTGAGACACCAAGTCAGGAAAATGAATCATTCATTTTCTAGAAAGTATCATTTTCTTCCTCTCGCTGCTCAAACATATTCAGAGAAACGGTGCGTAGGATACAGAAGGGCATCTCTGGTCAGGGTAATGACTGAGTGATGATTGTTTAACTGGAACAATAGACAAGCAGCACTATGGACTCGCATAAGTTGCTAGCCCAGGATATGTTCCATGCGTTAAAATCCAAGCTAGTTTATAAGAGAAACAATAAGGCCTAGAAATTCGGTTGCTTTGCGCCTCCAGTTAGCGCCTCCTGCGAAATTCAGCGGGAGGTTAGTGGCGGCGGTAACCATTAGCACCCCGCGGTGCTGCACCGCCGGCGATGATATCATCGCCGTGCTCGGCGCCCCGCTCGCACCCCGGCTGCGATCTTCGGTAGCGCCCCCTGACTTACTGCCGGACGCTATGTCCGACGGGGTCAGGGGGGCCTACCTGCGGCCGGGGCGGCGCTAATTAAAGGCGAGGTGCCGGGCGGCCATTTTTTTTGCTGGCCGCCTGCCAGCACCTGCCACCCGTTGCCGTCCCCGGCCTCCTGACCAGCCCCCCCGTGGCTGCGCTCCGTGAGCACGGCACTTCTCTTGAGTGCCAGGCTCTTTTGCCGGCACTCCGATCCCTGGTGGCCCAGCTGGGCCCCGGGTCGCGCTGCACAAGGCCCCTCCCCTTTAAGAAGGGGAGGAAGGCCTGCAGTACCGTGGCGTGATGTGTCGCAGCGTAGCGCCGCGATATTTCCTCGCAGCGCCCCAAGAGGGAGGCGGGGTGCTTCCAGTAACGCCCCGCTTCCCTCTTGGGGAGCTACCGATGAATTTCGGCCACGGGGGCACTAATTCTTTCGGTCCCGGCAAAGTTAGCGCCCCAAAGGGGGCGCGACTCAATTTTTCCACCTAAATCTTTTATCCCATTAATTGCAACATTTTTCTTATTGCTGATAGATTGACTCGGATGTTCATTTTGATAGTTTATGCCATGGCGGTGATGAATCGCGGGTAATTATGCCTTTAAGTTGTTTTGGCACGTGGCAGGAATCCCCGAGATGCTGAGTACTTGCGAAACGAGGCTGCCTGCTTTGATACGTGACCCAAGAGCTCCACACCCCGGGCCAGAATGGACAGTATGTTGGTCATCGTAGAGGTGGAAGAGTCAAATAAAGTCAGTCTTTGAATATCTCTCCGCAGGACCACTGATCAGCACAAGGCTAGAACTGATGGCACCAATGGGATCAGTGAAGCCCTGATCCTTGATGCTCGCTGGTTGAACCCCAAGCTTCCGATGGCTGCACCTCGCCAAGGACGCCATTGGGCATCTCTGCCAACCTCCTCACCAGGATTTGCAGGCTCCACTGCCACAACTGCTCTGTCCGTGACAATTAAAGTGACAGCCGCCTTCAACATTTATGGCTCAAGATCATAAAATTATAGAATCATACAGCACAGGAAGGAGGCCATTCGGCCCATCGAGCCTGTCCTGGTCTTTGAAAGAGCTGTCCCATTAGTCCCACTCCCCTGCTGTTTCCCCATAGCCCTGCAAATTTTTCCTGTTCAAGTATTTATCTAATTCCCTTTTGAAAGTTACTGTTGAATCTGCTTCTACCACCCTTTCAGGCAGTGCATTCCAGATCATAACAACTTGCTGTGTAAAAAAAATTCTCCTCATCTCCCCTTTGGTTCTTTTGCCAATTATCTTACATCTGTGTCCTCTGGTTATTGACCCTCCTGCCAGTGGAAACAGTTTCTCCCTACCAGCTCTATCACAACGCCTCACAATTTTGAACACCTCTATGAAATCCTACCTTAATATTCTCTGCTCCAAGGAGAACAACCCCAGCTTCTCCAGTCTCTCCACATAACTGAAGGCCCTCATCTATCATTCTGAGTAAATCTCCTCTGCAGTCATTCTAGACTGCCACAGGGATCTGTGCAACATCGAGTAAGGAGATGTCAGGGCATGCATCCGGCAGGGGACTGATGCCCTCTTTCATAGAGAAGCTGAATTCATCCACTGAGGCATCACCACCCCAAGCAACAGAGGCACAGAGCCAGGAACTAGGAACATAGGTACTGGAGGAGGCCATTCAGCCCCTCGAGCCTATTCCACCTTTCACTGAGATCATGGCTGATCTGTATCCCAACTCCATCCACCCACCTTGGCTCCATATCTCTTAATACCCTTGGCTAGCAAAAATCTATCGATCTCAGATTCAAAGTTATTAATTGAGCTGGCATCTACTGCTTTTTGTGGGAGAGAGTTCCGCACCTCTACCACCCTTTGTGTGAAGAAGTGTTTCCTAACTTCTCTCCTGAATGGCCTGGCTCTGATTTTAAGGTTATGCTCCCTTGTCCTAAACTCCCCCCACCAGCGGAAATAGTTTCTTTCTCTCTACCCTATCAATTCCTTTCAAAATCCTAAAAAGCCCAATCAAATCACCCCTTAACCTTCTATGTGCCCGGGAATACAAGCCTAATTTATGTAAATAGTACTACAACAGGATAGCTGGATTCTCCGGGGTGCCACGACAGCACATGCATGGCACTGAAGGCACCAACTGAGCAGGGGCTGACGTATGGAAATAAGAAGGGGTTCCATTCCAAGGACGTCCAGCTCGTCTGTGAGGCCAACGAGGCCGTGTTCTCACTCGCCGCTGCAAGGGTCATCAGAGGGCAGATTCCCCAGGACACCTTCATCAACTGATCAACTGCAGTGACAGGAACTCAGCCGTAGCTTCTTCTACACCCCCTGTCAGAAGAGACCAGAGCAGATCTCTTTGGCCCTGCAGCACCTGTGTGAGGAATTCTCAATCTCCTGAATGGTCTATTTCCTGATTTACTGCAATGTTCCATAAATAACAAATCATGGTAGTTGGTGTGTGTTGGAGGAGTTGTAGGCAATCTTATCTAGAGTGCAGTGTGAAGGCTTAGCAGTTGCTTTAAGAGGGTGGAGAGTGTGGTGGTGCCCAGGGTGGGCGGGGAGGAATGAGAGTGTGAGACAATATTCTACCCTTTTGTGCGGTTGTGAAGTGTTTTCACTTCTTCCTGGGTGTGAGGAACTTGGCAGTCAGTGCCAGCTCTCTGCAGGGGGCACGACTGATGTTAGTGCCCAGCTTGGTGATAGGAAGACCCAGGAGTGTGAGGCTCCTGTCTTATTTCTCTTGCAGGAGGGATTGGAGTTCTTCATCAGAGAAGCCTGGCGTGGCCTTGTGGGCACAGGTGGCACCTGAGTTTCCTCCCTAAGCCATTCCGCCTCTTCACTTCTCTCTCCTCCTTTAAGACGCTCCTTGAAACCTACCTCTTTGACAAAGCTTACTGTCCTAATATCTCCTTATATGGCTCGGTATCAAATTTTGTTTGATAATTGCTCCTGTGAAGCGCCTTGGCACATTTTACTATATGAAAGGTGCTATATAAATTCTAGCTGTTGTTGTTGTTGTAAATGGGCATGATGGTGCCAATCCAGACTAATGCTGTGGGCAAGAGATGCAAAGTGATTTG
Organism: Squalus acanthias; assembly: GCA_030390025.1. NCBI lineage: Eukaryota > Metazoa > Chordata > Chondrichthyes > Squaliformes > Squalidae > Squalus > Squalus acanthias. Next base: position 9,771,727 of record CM059431.1, on the reverse strand, counting down.
GTGAAAATTGCCAGCGAAACCACTTGCCAGTTGATTACATTGTTACGTTATCATAGGGGGAAAAATTCGGTACCTTTGGACATTTCATTACCGCCAGCAGATGGTGCTAACGGGGCGCTAGAGCATTATCGCCGGGGTGAGGCAAATCCAACGGCGCACTGGTAACAGTTATCGCTGGGAGCCTCAACACCAGGTGGATCGTGATGTCAGTGAGTGTACAATGCTCACTGAGCGCCCAATCTGCAAAATTGATTGTTGCCACCTACCTTAGCGCCTGGAGTAAACAGCGACAGGGAGAGCTGGTGTGAAGCAACAGGAAGCCGGCTCCAGGGATGTTATTTAAAGGGATCATCAGTAATGAGTCACAGTTGTCAGGTTAGTGGCGTTTCAGTGCTTTCTTGTCAATTTCACATAGTCCAACAGTCTCATTCTGTAATTTCAAATTATTTAGTATCAGGAGTGTTGTGGCAACTAAAAAGTAGCTACATTTATTCTTTAAAAAATCAAACTGCTACACTTGACTTACATTAACAGGGGCTGTACTGGCAGTCAACCTGGCCCTCCAGGATCTACAGCAGAGGGAGCGGAGGCAGCGAGAAAGACTGGAACATTTGCCCAGAGAGATGAGAAGGGCCATCAGGGCTTTTAACAGGAGGCCTTACCCTCCGAGGGTATTCCGAGAGCACTTTTCCTACCTCCAATTAAGCGAGGAGCAGTGTATTAGATGGCTCCGCTTCACCAAAGAGGTGGTCACAGAACTCTGCCACCTCCTGCAACCAGAACTCCAGCCTCAGATCAGGGTAACCACGGCTCTCTCAGTGGCAGTCAAGGTCATTGTCGCCCTCAATTTCTTCGCCAGCGATCCTTCCAGTCTGCAACAGGAGGTATAGCTAACATCTCGCAGTTCGCCATCCATCGCTGCATCCGGGAGGTCACAGAGGCTCTCTACAGTAGGAGACGGGTTTACATTTCCTTCCCCATCACCAGAGAGAAGCAGGACGAGTGTGCATGTGGCTTTGCCAGGATAGCAGGATTCCCCACGGTGCAGGGCGCCACTGCCTGCACCCATGTGGCTTTGCGGGCACCGCATAACAATCCTGAGATCCTCCATAACCGCAAAGGCTACCACTCACTTAATGTGCAGTTGGTGTGCGACCACAGACAGCAAATCCTCAGTATGAATGCCCGCTATCCTGGCAGGAGCCACGATGCCTTCATCCTGCACCAGACTCTTCCAGCCACCACAACAAGCTCGCGTTTGGCTGGTCGGAGACAAGGGCTATCCACTCTCCACCTGGCTCATGACTCCCCTCCGCAACCCCAACACTCCTGCTCAGCAGCCATGCTGCCACCAGGAACATCATCGAGCAGACCATCGGCCTGCTGAAGCAACAGTTCCGCTGCCTTGACCACTCGGGAGGAGCCCTCCAGTACTCGGCTGAGCGGGTGTCCCATTTCATGGTGGTCTGCTGCATGCTCCACAACTTGGCCATCATGAGGGCCCAGCCCTTGTCACCAGGGATTGCGGGACCACCTCAGGAGGAGGAAGAGGGAGAGGAGGAGGAGGAGGAGGAGGAAGAAGAGGAAGATGAGGAGGACAAGGAGGAGGAGGAACTCAATCGGCCTTCCGGAAGGGCGATCCGTAACCACCTCATCAGACTGCGTTTCGAATGAATTAAACCCCAGATTCCCGTTGCTCACCACATCCCCTTCATCCCATCCCTGTCACAGGCCATATCACAGCGCAAAGCTGAAATGAGACACACCACAAAAGAATCCAAACTGAATTAATAAATTTATCAAAAATCAGTGAACACATATTTACAACAAAAATATTAACTATTCACTCTTGTGCAATCCCTTAGTTCCTCTCGTTACTGTGCCTTTGCCTACTCTAATGCTCCTGTGTTGGCCCAGTGGTTGCAGCAAGGCTGCTGGAAGGCTGCTGAGTGTCCGTGCAGGAGACTTCAGATGGCCTTGCAGGATGCCATCGACCAGCTCGGGGCCTGGAAGGCCCAGCTGTAGACTGCACCACCTCAGCATGGGTGGCAGCAGTCTGGGCTGGCTGGATGACAGGCAGCGACAAGGGCAATGGCAGAGTGGCAGTGGTGGGAGCAGGAATGCTGTCATCCTGAGAGAGGACAGCAGGTTCCTGCTCCACTGACACACTGCCACTCCCCTGGGGCAGCACCTCAGCATCACTAGCAATCTGTTGGAGCACAAAGGCACCCTTGCCATTGCACCTATCATCTCCGTGTGCATGCCCATCACCCTTCTTCTAAACGCCTCCCCATTGAGGTCCTCATCTGAGTCCTGTGCAGCAAAACTTGCGCGCGAATTCGCCCTCCGGGGAGCTGGCCCCAGAGCTACCCTTTCCCTCTGGCCTTGCTGCAGCCCACTCGTCCACGGTGCCTCACCCTGTGCAGATCCCACTTCTATACTAGCCTCTAAAAAATGCGTAGTGCCAGTATCTGAGCTGGTGCCTGCGGGTGAGACATGCAGTGACGTGGTGTGTTCTTCGTCCTCCTATTCTGCTCAGGTGCTTGCTCATTATCTGAAAGCATAAAAGCACAAGAGTCAGGTTAAGATGAGGGGAGGGGGGCAGGAAGGGAGAAATGCATGCATACAGCATGATTAGCTGGAAAGTGCGAAACGCTTGTGGGGGGAGGGGGAAGTGGGATGTGAGAAGAAGGAGTAGGGATGAACATACCGTTGTCCCCAAGGGGGTCAACATCGCCGGTGGCCACAGTGCCCACCACCTGGCGCCCAATAATCTGCAGCACTCTATTTTCCAGCGCAGACAGTGGTTGGGTGTTGGCTTGTCCCCTGTCTGTGTGCTCCTGCTCCCTCCCGTCGTGAGCCACCTTGACCTGCAAGAGAAAGGAAAGTGTGTGAGTGAGTGTGGAGCAATGTGTTTGGGTGATGCGCCTGCCAAAGTTGAATAGCTGTCATTGTGTGCAAGGTGTGAGATGTGGGTGTGAGTGTTGGTAGGTAGAGATTGTTGGTGGGTGAGTGCTAGGGGCGTGGTGCTTTGGGCAGTGTGTGAAGACTGTGGTTCAGATGGTGGTATGTAACATTTGTTTAAGCATTCACTCACCCTGACCACCCGAGTGAGGTCATTGAATTTCTTCCTTCACTGTGTGTGGGTCCTGGGGACCACAGTGCTGCCCGAGATGTGCTGCGCTAGCTCCCTCCACATGGTGCGGAAGACTTGCATCGAGGGCCTGCTGCCACTTGCCGGGTAGAGCACTGCCCTCCGTCTCTCCACAGCAAACACCAATACCGCCAATGCTTGATTGTAGAATCTGCGGGCTCTCTCCCTGGGGTGTGGATCTGCCATGAGTACAGCTGCTTCAGTACTCCGGCTCCTTCTCCTTCACCTGTTGCTGCTTGCTGAGGCAGCTGCACTGCCAGCAATGCTGAGAATGAGGTTCTGCAGCATCAATGAACCTCCCCTTTAAGAACTGGGAAAAGCCTGCGGCAGTCATGACTTGCGATTAGACTGCGTCTGATATTGGTCCACTATTTGAGTGTAATGCCAGTGAGCTTGGGCTTAAAGACTTGAATTAGGACTCCAATCATTTCTTTGAGCAGCGAGCATGAATTTTGCGTGCAGTCTAAATCATTAGCGCCTGGCGCTAATTCTCCAACTTTTCTAATGATACCGCCCATTCCTGGGCTATAATGAATTTATAGCCCATAGAATCATAGAAATTTACGGCACAGAAGGAGGCCATTCAGCCCATCATGTCTGTGCCGGCCGAAAAATGCTATCCAGCCTAATCCCACTTTCCAGCCTTGCAGGTTACGGCACTTCAAGTGCATATCCAAATACTTTTTAAATGCAATGAGAGTTTCTGCCTCTGCCACCCTTTCAGGCAGTGAGTTCCAGACCCCCACCACCCTCTGGGTGAAAATAGTTCTCCTCAACTCCCCTCTAATCATTCTACCAATTACTTAAATCTATGCCCCCTGGTTATTGACCTCTCTGCTAAGGGAAATTGGTCGTTCCTATCCACTCTGTCTAGGCCCCTCATAATTTTATTCACCTCAATTAAATCTCCCTTCAGCCTCCTCTGTTCCAAAGACAACAACCCCAGCCTATCCAATCTTTCCTCATAGCTAAAATTCTCCAGTCCTGGCAACATCCTCGTAAACCTCCTTTGCACCCCCTCTAATGCAATCACATCCTTCCTGTAATGTGGTGACCAGAACTGCACGCAGTATTCTAGCTGCAGCCTAACTAGTGTTTTATACAGTTCAAGCATAACCTCCCTGCTCTTGTATTCTATGCCTCAGCTAATAAAGGAAAGTATCCTGTATGCCTTTTTAACCATCTGATCTACCAGTCCTGCTACCTTCAGGGATCTGTGGACATCCACTCCAAGGTCCCTCTGTTCCTCTTCACTTCTCAGTGTCCTACAATTTATAGGGGGAGAAATTCAGTATCGCCCCATTTGGGGCGCAATTATCGGCCGGGCGCAAAGATTAGCGCCTGGCGCTAATTATCGCCACCGACTGCAAACTTGACTTTTATCGCCCCTGGTGGTGATTGGAGCGCTAAATCAGGTGCTTCACACCTGTCTTAAGGCACAAAGGCCGAGGAGCGAGGCGCTACCTCAGAGCGCTGGCGAAGCTCATGTGATGTCAGTCAGCAATGGAACACAGACACAATGGCGCGGGCCACTTCTTAAAGAGGAGGGTTGATCTTGCTTTCCATCCACATCCTGCTCATTGCAGCCTTGAATCTCAGCCTGGAGAGACCTGCACATCAAATCTGCTGGAAAGAACAATGGAGAGTACCAGGCAAAGAGCTCAGAGTGCAGCCCCCACAATCTCTTCTAAATCGATACAAGGAATGGCAAATCAAAATGAACCTACAAAGTGCTGCTCAGTACCCAAAACTCCTTCACACAGCGTTGAATCTCTCCAGAAGTCTCTCTCTCTCTCTCAATGCGTAGTTCAAAAATGGCAACAACAAAAAAAGGCAGGAAGCGGTTGCCTTTAAATAGCACTCCCCCAGTCCCTTCATGACTGCAAAACACTCCCCTCAACCTGTCGTTGCTAGCGTCAGGCGGTAAGGCAGGGGACGCCACTCAATATCCGCTCCGGGGCGATACCGGGGCATTGCGCACTCTCCGCTGTACCCCTTCCAAGGCCAATATATCTTTCCTGAGGTTCGGAGCCCAAAACTGAACACAGCACTCCAGATGGGGGCCTGACCAAGGCTCTGTACAACTGAAGCATCACATCCTCACTTTTGAATTCCAACCCCCTTGAGATAAAGTCCAAATTTCCATCAGCCTTTTTGCTTGCCTTTTGTACCTGTGCAGTAGCGTTTAGTGATTTATGTATATGGACAAGATCCCTTTGCCCCTCCACAGCTCCTAGTCGCTGGCATAGTTTTGCCCACTCACTTTATCTCTCTATGTCCCTTTGTAATGTCCTGCTCCCATCACACAGCCTACCGTGCCTCCCAACTTAGTGCTAGCTGCTCACCAGCTCATTGCTTATTGACCTCCTCTGCCTCTCTTTGACGGCTCAGCTTCCCCTCATTTCCTTGACAGCTCTCCAAAGCTTGTATTTTTTTGTTATCTTTGCCACAAGGCACTCATCATCATTACTCTTCCTGCTCTCCTCTGGGCCCGTGTGGCTCGGTGAGCCAATTGGCCTTTAGTCATTCCACGCACCCGCGACCTCTTAATGATGGAATGATATCCTGGCGTTTTCCTTCCGGTAGTCAGAGGCAGCAATTTCTTCAGGAGATTTCTCTCCTCAGAAGTCCTTTATTTTTTGAACCTGTGGCTGTTCATCTCGCTAAATAGATTAAATAAGAAAAAGAAAGACTTGCATTTATATAGCCCCCTTTCACGACCACCGGACGTCCCAAAGCGCTTTACAGCCAATGAAGTACTTTTTGAAGTGTAGTCACTGTTGTAATGTGGGATACGCGGCAGCCAATTTGCGCACAGCAAGCTCCCACAAACAGCAATGTGATAATGACCAGATCATCTGGTTTTGTTATGTTGGTTAAGGGATAAATATTGGCCAGGACACCGGGGAGAACTCCCCTGCTCTTTTCTTCGAAATAGTGCCATGGAATCTTTTACTTCCACCTGAGAGAGCAGACGGGGTCTCGTTTTAACGTCTCATCCGAAAGACAGCACCTCCGACAGTGCAGCACTCCCTCAGCACTGCACTGGGAGTGTCAGCCTAGATTTTTGTGCTCAAGTCCCTGGAGTGGGACTTGAACCCACAACCTTCTGACCTCAGAGGTAAGTGTGCTACCCACTGAGCCACAACTGACACAATGGCCCAGAAATTAGGCTCCCTGGCTTCCCGCGGGTGCAAGGATCCCGCGCGCACCTACCTACCACGCCTGCCGTTGACCTCTGGGCCCACGGGGACTTCAGCTCTTGGGCCTCCCCCAACTGCCGGCGCGCAGTGCTTGCGTGTCCCAGGGGCGTAGTTAGTGCGATGCGTCCCCTGGGATCACGTGGGCCATGGAGAGCCAATGGCAGCAGACCATCTTTCATTCATAGATTTGACAGGAAGACCTGTCAAATCTATGAATTGAAATCGGCCCCAAAACAACACCTAAACTTCAAATACATTTTTTTTTAAACCATCACATTTTTAAAATAACTATAAGTTAAATAAATTAACTACTTTAAACAAAAATTTAAATTTTTGAAAAAATTAAAATACTTTTTAACAGTGCTAAAAATAAACTTACCTTTCTTTAAAGTATCTAAAAAAGATAAACCTGTTGAAAATTTTTAAAATTGTAATTAATTAACCATTTACCTTGTTGAAAACGGGTCTTGTGCCTCCTTTTTAAAAGCGTAGGTTCTTCAATACTTACCCTCCCGGAGAAACCTGAAAAAAAACCTAAGTTTGCTGCATGCGCGCAGCCTCTACCGCGCACGCGGTTCACCTCTGAACCGTTCCCTTCACGAGACCGGAAGTTCCGGTTTCCCGCGCATGCGCAGTGCATGCAGGAAACCGGCACTTCAGGAGGCCTTACGGGTGAGTACACAGCGCGTACTCACCCGGCAAGTGCCGAATTTTTGGCCCATTAAGTGAAGTAAGAGTTGCTGGCAGTGCAAATTGCATGTGGTCTGTTGGAAGGAGTTAGCCCAATAAGCAAAACTTCTTTTCCCCTTTCCATTAACTCTAATATGTTCCTTGTGTGTTTATTTTAATTCTCATTCTTGAATTCCAGATCTGGAATGGCTAAAATCTTTAGCTTGCTGGCTGGAATTCTGTCATTAGGAATCTTTCCATTCACTCTTGTGACAAAGCTGTATTTACTTGGCATTTTCAAAAAAAAATCTTGTCGTTCCTAATATCTTCTCAAATTGCCCTGAGCATTGTGCGACACTGACACCAAGCTGCAGCTGGAGCCAAGCATATAACAAGAGGTCTATTAGATCATAGACCCCAACATTTACTGGGGTGGGATTTCCCAGTGGGGGGGGGGACTGAGTTACGGTCGAGTTTTAACTCCACGGCATGCGTGTTTTGTTTTTAAACAGCTTCCCCCACCCAGAAGCCGGCCTGAGTGACAGGCTTGGCTCCCTGTCAGGCGGAGGACCCTGCAGAGGAGACCGCAGCCCAGGAGCAGGTAAGTTTAGTGCTGCTGGAGGTAGCGATCGCGAGGGGGTGGGGTGGGCACAGCATGGTTTGGAGGGTCGGGGGGGGGGGGGGGGTTGATTGTGGGGGTTGGGGAGAGATCGGAGGAAGAGTTGGAGATCACGAGGGCTTGTGGTCACGTGGGGGGGTCGGAGTTCGGGGGGGGTCAGGGATCACAGGGGTGTCGGGGGGGAGGGGGAGATCGTGGTGGAGGTGGGGGTGGGTTTAACAGGTAGGCTTGTTGGGCCTGGAGGAAACACTCCTGCTCCTCCTGGTCCGCAAGCAGTGCTGTAAAGGCACTTACCTGACGGATCCAGCACTCCTCACCTCCTTTTACCTGGCCAGGTTTCCAGAGGCCTGCGAAACTCGGACATCAATGGTTAAAAATAGAAACGCTGTTAAAATGAAGGCGCGCAGCCTCCTTAAAAGATTTCAATGACCAGCCCGTCTCCTGGGAGCGAGCTAGTTGCCCACCCCTCATCCCGTCTCCGTTAAAACCAGAAGTGGGTGGCTTCAAGGCGGGTTGGGTTCCTGTTACAAATTTTTTTAACATTTTAACTTCCCACCCGACCCAAACCCACCCATTTTGGGGGGTTAAAATTACCCCCATAATATCAGTTTACAGTTTATGGCCTGGAACAGAAGAGACTTTCACACTGGTCAACACAACTTGAGAAATGAGTTCTGAATAATTAATATGAAGGCCCCTTCTCTCTGTGAAGAGATGGCAGGGAATAACTTGGCTAGGTATGGATTCAATTCAGATATTTTTTAACAGTGAGAGTCTCTTCAACCTTGTGCATCTCCGAAGCCAAGCGGAACTTGGCTGGAAACAAAGTCGTCTTGTATCTGCAGCTGTGCGCTTTCCTTGGATGAGCCCGAGAGAAATATCTTAATCAAGCCCATCCCATTGGGATGCCGAAGCTTATTTAACTGAATGAGAGTGACAAGCTCGGGTCTCAAGGGTTTAAAGACCGCCAACCAGCGGGAACGTTAGCAAGTGAAAGACATCCTGAAATGATGGCTAGGCTTTTACGGAAGAATCCAAGCGGGAGACAAGGAATATTTACCTGCATTAACAGTTCTTAATGCAGTTTATTTGATTCCCCTGGTGCTCTCCGATCGGGATCTAAGTATAGGGGACGCACAGTGTGCTATTGAGCCTTTGCAGGCTAGCAATCTTCTAAATTCAGTTTCTGCTCTCTGCTCAGTTGGCTCCACTCAGTGGGAAGTTAATCTTAATGTTCCTGAATGAACAAAATCACCCACATTTCCCACACTTGACCAGTACTCAGTGACTCCTGCTGGCAAGAATGGATTTTAGGTGGGGTCAGGACAGCCTTGGCTACGATGAGTAATCTGCCATCTAGGCTAGAGGTAAACACTTAGGTGAGGCACCGGAGGGCTTTGATACCCATCCAACTATATCGTGTAAAAAAAGGTAAGGAAGGAAAAGAGAAAGAAAGAAAAGAAAGACTAACTTGCATTTATGTAGGACCTTTCACGACCACCGGACATCCCAAAGCGCTTTACAGCAAATGAAGCACTTTTTGAAGTGTAGTCACTATTGTAATGTAGGAACTGCAGCAGTCAATTTGCGCACAGCAAGCTCCCACAAACAGCAGTGCGATAATGACCAGAACGGTAAAGTAGACAGAATTAGTTTAAACTAAATGTTCGCAAATTCTATCTTCTGATCACGCTGATAATATTGGAGAAGATGAATTTCCAGGCTGAAGACATTGTTCTGTAAGGATAGGCACATATAGATTATTAAATAAATAAGCTAGTTGGCATTAACAATATACTAAGGAGCTAAAAGCATTGTGAGGTTAAAACACAGGCTTTTGAAAAGCAGGCTTTTTAATCACAGCAGCAGGTTGTGAAAGTAGGAAATTACTGCATTTGCAATAGGGAATAGGCTCCTTTTACTATAGAGATTGCAAGAGATAAGACATCAAAGGCTTGTACAACAAAGGCTTCAATTCAGGAAGAGCAAAGATAGGAAGCAAAGGTACAATGTAACAGGACTTAAGGCCTCCTTAAGTGTGATGGAATACTGTCCACTTGCCTGGATGAGTGCAGCTCCAACAACACTCAAGAAGCTCGACACCATCCAGGACAAAGCAGCCCGTTTGATTGGCACTCCATTCACCACCTTAAACATTCAGTCCCTCCACCACCGGCGTACCGTGGCTGCAGTGTGTACCATCCACAAGATGCACTGCAGCAACTCGCCAAGGCTTCTTCGGCAGCACCTCCCAAACCCATGACCTCTTCCACCTAGAAGGACAAGGGCAGCAGGCGCATGGGAACACCACCACCTCCAAGTTCCCCTCCAAGTCACACACCATCCTGACTTGGAAGTATATCGCCGATCCTTCATCGTCGCTGGGTCAAAATCCTGGAACTCCCTCCCTAACAGCACTGTGGGAGTACCTTCACCACACGGACTGCAGCGGTTCAAGAAGGTGGCTCACCACCACCTTCTCGAGGGCAATTAGGGATGGGCAATAAATGCTGGCCTTGCCAGCGACGCCCACATGCCATGAATTAATTTTAAAAATCATTGTCCGGCAAGCTGCCCAATGATCTGAGGATAATCAAACACCCAGTAAAGTTGAATCCATCCAGACCTAGACAATGAAAGAAAATGGTGTAAAAAGAGATAGAAAGTTTCACTCAGTAGGAACTTCTGACTACCTTCAAAGCGAGGTAGAGTGAACAGGCTTGGATAAGCAACGCTCGCGATTCCCGTTAAGTTCTCTACACATAAGTTTTAAACGTAGGGCTGGCGTGCACTGCTCTGTATGAAGTTTTAAGATGAATGTTTTGAAACAATAATAAATTAATTGTCAGACATATCACTGTCTCTAGCTTTTCGAATCTGTTACTAAAAGGTTAAGGAAGGAATTATCCTAACATAACCCAGCAAGGATTCAGTGGGAGTAACTTTCAGCTTTGGGGCGGTAGAATGACATCATCGCATCGCCCCCTTCCTTGTATATCCCGCTGATTTTCCTTTCCAATGACTTCCATTGAATGGGGTATATACCGGGCGGCTAATCCAAAAACCACCCGTTTTCTGCCGTCCCAAGTTGGAAGTGTCTTCAAGAGAAGAGGGAGAAAATTGGGGGAAAAGTAGGATGAGCAGAAAATAAGGAACTTCAAGTATAAGATATAGCTTGAAAATAGATGCTTGGGGGGGGGTGGGGGTGAAGGCGTTGAGGGAAATTTTGACTTTGTGCGATTGAGTGAAACGGGTGATAGCGAATCGGCAGCCCCGATTTACATAGACTCATAACTCTCAGAGTCATAACAGCACAGAAGGAGGCCAGTCAGCCCATCGAGTCCGTGCTGGCTCTCTGTAGAGCAATCCAGTCAGTCCCATTCCCCCGCTCTATCCCCGTAGCCCTGCAAGTTTATTTCCCTCAAGTGCCTATCCAGCCTCCCCTTGAAAACATTGAGTGTCTCCGCTTCCACCACTTCCGTCGGCAGCGAGTTCCAGGTCATCACCACTCGCTGCGTAAAAAAGTTTTTCCTCACATCCCTCCTGAATCTCTTGCCCAAAACCTTAAATCTGTGTCCCCTAGTCCTTGTACCATCAACTAGTGGGAACAGCCTTTCCCCATCTAGCCTATCCAAACCCGTCATAATCTTGTACACCTCTATCAAATCACCCCTCAACCTCCTTTGCTCGAATGAAAACAAATCCAGCTTCTCCAACCTGTCCTTGTAGCTAAGATTCCCCATCCCTGGAACCATTCTGGTAAATCTCCTCTGCACCCTCTCAAGGGCCTTCACATCCTTCCTAAAGTGTGGTGACCAGAACTGGACGCATTACTCCAGTTGTGGCCTAACCAGCACTTTATAAAGATTCAACATAACTTCCCTACTTTTGTACTCAATACTTCTATTTATGAAATCCAAGATCCCATATGCTTTGCTAACCACTCTCTCAATATTTCCTGCCACCTTCAGGGACCTATGCACATTAACTCCCAGGTCCCTCTGTCCCTGCACACTCTTTAAAACTGTGCCATTAAGTGTATATTGCCTCTCCCTGTTGTAAGGTTTCCAAAATTTGCAGATCCCCAAAACCTAAGGAAAAAGGAGTGATAAAAATGCATTTGGGCCTAACCTAAGGAATTTAAGACCAAAAAACCAAGTTTTGGTATTTTAAAAACATGTCTGGGCCTGTAAAGGGACAAGGAGATGGGTTCGACCTCTGTAAAAGCAGTTTGGTTATTGCAGTTAATTACACTGTCTGGGGAACCGGGATGACCTCACTCAAGCCCCAGCAGACATTAACGTTTGAACAATAGACCCTGGGAGAAGACAGTCCCACCCAAAGACAGGCCCCATCAAACCGATTACAGGGCCCATCAGAAACATCCATAATAAAACCCACTCAGGACCATTTCTATAGAAAGACCGAGTCCAGCCTAGAAAACCAAACACAAAACCAATCAACTGTAATCAACCAAGGAGATCGACAGGACGCAAGCCATCCCAAAAACCAGTTAACACGCTAGTAAAGTCGTTACTGTTAACGAGGCCTCCAAAAATCTTACAATGACCGGGATTTGATTTGGTTTTGATAAGGAAGCTTCAATTAGTATAATTGAAAGGCTGTTTTCTCAAGAAGCCAGTTCTCCAGTAAAACAGTTCAAGTTCAACAGAAGGCAGTTCTGCAGTTTTGAGTTCAATTGAAAGCCTGTTTTTCAGCAGAAGTCAGTGCTGGAGTTACAGAGTTCAGGAGAAGCAAGTTGGGCAGTTAAAGAAGACAGTTCAGTAAGAAGGGAGTTCTCCAGTTCTCCAGCACAACAGTTCAAGTTCGAGTTCTCCAGTAGTTACACAGCAGCAGGGAGTTCAGCAAGCAGTTCTGCAGAAGGCAGTTCCACAGTTCTGCAAGAAGGCAATTTCACAGCTCTGAAGAGGACAGTTCAACAAAGAAGGCCAACAGCTCCAGAAGCAGGCTGACACGCAAGAAGAGACCAGAGCGACCGCCTCAGTGACCATCGGACACCTCGTGGCAACAAGGGCCTTACAAAACCTTTTACTCAAAAGACTCTAAACCCTAACTCTCAACTATCAAGGATTCGTTTGGTGAGCATTATCCCTGGTTCTCCAGAGTCCAACCTAGCTAGTGAAGTGGGATTGGGAGGGGTGAAGTATTCTTCTAATGTTATTTCCCTCGCTTGTACCGAAGTGTTCCCCACTTTTAGAGTGTTAAGAGTGTTTGTGTTGTGTTTTACTTTCTTAAATAAAGATCAAAGTTCTTGCATCAAACCCAGTTGTCTGCTGCACTTTTCATCACAACCACCAAATAAGTCCAGGGTCTAGAACCAAGGGAGTGGGAGCGATTCGAACTGCTCAGAAGTCAGAGGTGAAGCTGACACAAACCACCACCCCCTACACTGTTCCTTCTGCCGAAATGCATCACCTCACGCTTCTCTGTATTAAATTCCATCTGCCACTTGTCTGCCCATTCTGCTAGCCTTTCTATGTCCTGTTGCAGTCGATTGGTATCATCCTCACTGTTTGTCACACCCCCAAGTTTGGTGTCATCGGCAAATTTAGAAATTCTACTCTGTATTCCAATATCCAGGTCATTTATATATATCAAAAAAAGCAGTGGCCCCAGCACTGACCCTTGGGGAACACCACTGTCTACCACCCTCCAGTCTGAAAAACAGCCATTTACCATCTCTCCCCATTTTAATTTCCATTGACTTCAATGAAAGTATGACTAAATGTTTTTGGCGAAGTCATCTGAAGTCACAGAGCAGTTCAACGCCTGTGCAGGTAAACTTGCTCCCAGCTGCAGCACACACAGCGATATGTCTGGCAACATATACCATGCTGATACATGCTTCATATACCATGCTGATACATGCTTCATATACCATGCTGATACATGCTTCATGTACCATGCTGATACATGCTTCATGTACCATGCTGATACATGCTTCATATACCATGCTGATACATGCTTCATGTACCATGCTGATACATGCTTCATGTACCATGCTGATACATGCTTCATGTACCATGCTGATACATGCTTCATATACCATGCTGATACATGCTTCATATACCATGCTGATACATGCTTCATGTACCATGCTGATACATGCTTCATATACCATGCTGATACATGCTTCATATACCATGCTGATACATGCTTCATGTACCATGCTGATACATGCTTCATATACCATGCTGATACATGCTTCATATACCATGCTGATACATGCTTCATGTACCATGCTGATACATGCTTCATATACCATGCTGATACATGCTTCATATACCATGCTGATACATGCTTCATGTACCATGCTGATACATGCTTCATATACCATGCTGATACATGCTTCATATACCATGCTGATACATGCTTCATATACCATGCTGATACATGCTTCATATACCATGCTGATACATGCTTCATGTGTGCGCTGCCAACTGGTCTGAGGTAATTTAGTTTCCAGCTTAAGGAGAGTTGAAAAACAAAACTGATGAATGCCTCGGCATCAAAAATCCTTCATAAGCTGCATCTTTTCCTCTCTTGTTATTTGCCTTGTAGTCTGCTGCAGGTCTTCTTGGCCCTGCTATCCAGCTTTGTTCACATACAAAAAAAGGTGTTTTTCATTTCCTGAGGTTAAATCATAGAATCATCGAATAGTACAGCACAGAAGGAGGCCTTTCGGCCCATCGAGTCTGCGCCGGCTCTTTCGAAGAGCGATCCAGTTAGTCCCACTTTCTTTCCTCTTATCCCTGCAATTTTTTCAACTATTTATCCAATTCCCTTTCGAAGGCTACTATTGAATCTGTATCCACTGCCCTATCAGGCAGTGCATTCCAAATCCTAACCACTCGTTGCGTAAAAGGTTTTTCCTCATGTCGCCTCTGGTTCTTTTGCCAATCACCTTAAATCTGTGCCCTCTGGTTATCGATCCTTATTCCATTGGAAACAGTTTCTCTTTATTTGCTCTATCTCAATCCATCTTCATTTTAGACACCTCTATCAAATCTCCTCTTAGCCTTCTCTGCTCTCAGGAGTTGATTTCTTTTAAATTCATTCATAGGATCTGAGCGTCGCTGGCAAGGCCAGCATTTATTGCCCATCCCTAGTTGCCCTTGAGAAGGTGGTGGTGAGCCGCCTTCTTGAACCTCTGCAGTCCGTGTGGTGAAGGTACTCCCACAGTGCTGTTAGGGAGGGAGTTCCAGGATTTTGACGCAGTGACGATGAAGGAACGGCAATATATTTCCAAGTCAGGATGTTGTGTGATGTGGAGGGGAACGTGGAGGTGGTGGTGTTCCCATGTGCCTGCTGCCCTTGTCCTTTGAGATGATAGAGGTCGCGGGTTTGGGAGGTGCTGCCGAAGAAGCTTCGGCAAGTTGCTGCAGTGCATCTTGTAGATGGTACACACTGCAGCCACGGTACGCCGGTGGTGGAGGGAGTGAATGTTTAAGGTGGTGGATGGGGTGCCAATAAAGCGGGCTGCTTTGTCCTGGATGGTGTTGAGCTTCTTGAGTGTTGTTGGAGCTGCACTCATTCAGGCAAGTGGCGAGTATTCCATCACACTCCTTACTTGTGCCTTGTAGATGGTGGAAAGGCTTTGGGGAGTCAGCAGGTGAGACACTCGCCACAGAATACCCAGCCTCTGACTTGCTCTTGTTGCCACAGTATTTATGTGGCTGGTCCAGTTAAGTTTCTGGTCAATGGTGACCCCCAGGATGTTGATGGTGGGGGATTCGGCAATGGTAATGCCATTGAATGTCAAGGGGCAGTGGTTAGACTCTCGCTTGTTGGAGATAGTCATTGCCTGGCACTTGTGTGGTGCGAATGTTACCTGTTTTCAACTGCCTCCGTGGCCTTGCCCCTTCCTATCTCTGTCATCTCCTTCAGCCCCACAAACCCCCGAGATATCTGCGCTCCTCTAATTCTGCCCTCTTAAGGATCCCTGATTATAATCGCTCAACCTTTGGTGGCCGTGCCCTAAGCTCTGGAATTCCCTGCCTAAACCTCTCCGCCTCGCTGCCTCTCTTTCCTCCTTTAAGACGCTCCTTAAAACCTACCTCTTTGACCAAGCTTTTGGTCACCTCCCCTAATTTATCCTTATGTGGCTCGGTGTCAAATTTGTTGTCTTAAAATACTCCTGTGCAGCACCTTGGGACGTTTTACTATCTTAAAGGTGCTATATAAATAAAAGTTGTTGTTGTTGCCACTTATCAGCCAAGCCTGAATGTCGTCCAGGTCTTGTTGCATGTGGGCATGGGCTGCTTCATTATCTGAGGAGTTGTGAACGGCACTGAACACTGTGCAGTCATCAGTGTACATCCCCATTTCTGACCTTATGTTGGAGGGAAGGTCATTGATGAAGCAGCTGAAGATGGTTGGGCCTAGGACACTGCCCTGAGGAACTCCTGGGGCTGTGATGATTGGCCTCCAACTACCACAACCATCTTCCTTTGTGCTAGGTATGATTCCAACCAATGGAGAGTTTTCCCCCAGATTCCCATTGACTTCAGTTTTACTAGGGCTCCTTGATGCTACACTCGGTCAAATGCTGCCTTGATGTTTATTGCAAGGGGGTTGGAGTATAAAAGCAGGGAAGTCCTGCTAGAACTGTACAGGGTATTGGTGAGACCACACCTGGTGTACTGCGTACAGTTTTGGTCTCCTTATTTAAGGAGGGATATATTTGCATTGGAGGCAGTTCAGTGAAGGTTCGCCAGGTTGATTTCTGAGATGAGGGGGTTGACTTATGAAGAAAGGTTGAGCAGGTTGGGCCTATACTCATTGGAGTTTAGAAGAATGAGAGGTGATCTTATTAAAACATATAAGATACTGAGGGGGCTCGACAAGGTAGATGCAGAGAAGATGTTTCCCCTCATGGGGGAATCTAGAACTAGGGGGCATAGTTTCAGAATAAGGGGTCGCCCATTTAAAACTGAGATGAGGAGGAATTTCTTCTCTGAGGGTCGTAAATCTGTGGAATTCTCTGCCCCAGAGAGCTGTGGAGGCTGAGTCATTGAATATATTTAAGGTGGGGATAGACAGACTTTTGAACAATAAGGGAGTGAAGGGTTAGGGGGAGCGGGCAGGGAAATGAAGCTGAGCCCAAGATCAGATCAGCCATGATCTCATTAAATGGTGGAGCAGGCTCAAGGGGCCAAATTGCCTACTCCTGCTTCTACTTCTTATGTTTTTATGTCAAGGGCAGTCACTCGCACCTCACCTCTGGAATTCAGCTTTTTTGTCCATGTTTGGACCAAGGCTGTAATGAGGTCTGGGGCTGAGTGGTCCTGGCGGAACCCAAACTGGGCATCGGTAAGTAGGTTATTGGTGAGTAAGTGCCGCTTGATAGCGCTGTCGACGACACCTTCCATCACTTTGCTGATGATTGAGAGTAGACTGATGTGGCGGTAATTGGTCGGATTGGATTTGTCCTGCTTTTTGTGGACAGGACATACCTGGGCAGTTTTCCACATTGTCGGATAGATGCAAGTGTTGTTGCTATACTGGAACAGCTTAGCTAGAGGCGCATCTAGTTCTGGAGCACAAGTCTTCAGCACGACAGCCGGGATGTTGTCGGGGCCCATAGCCTTTGCTGTATCCAGTGCGCTCAGCCGTTTCTTGATATCACGTGGAGTGAATCGAATTGGCTGAAGACTGGCTTCTGTGATGGTGGGGACCTCAGGAGGAGGCCGATATAAAGGATTGAACATTTTTAAGAAAGAACTCCACCAGTAAAGTAACGACAAAATTGTGTATTTGACACTAGGCTGCATGCCATTTATCCAGCAGATGTACATCATTAATTCATCTGCTGGGCCAGTATATGATACCAGACAAAGTGAATATCCAAGCTCCTCTATCAGTGAAGGGTTATCCCCTCTGCTGTGGTGGGAATACAGCGCACCTAATCTGCAGTGTACATTTACAGGAATTGACAGCAGAATGTGCTTACACTGCAGCAAGTATGAGTCAGTTGCTAGCTTTGGCCAGTTTGTATTATAGAGGGCAGAAGTTCAAATCCCAGCACTGACTGGTGATCATATCCGTCAACCCTGATTGCGATGAGTCTTTGCTGGGACTCTAGGGGGAGCCAATTTTCTCATTTCGATGTTCGGAAGTAATTTCTTTTGACCGTCCAATTTCACACCCAGGCAGACAGGGGACACTGTCCAAGGGAATCCTCGTGGACAGAACAATATAACTGTAATCGCAACTGTTACTTAAAGGTGCTCACAGATACTCGCTGTGGATATTTTAAAATGAATAGTTATACATTTGCAATAAATCACGTGAATAAAATAATCTTCTGATATGACGCACTTTATGTTCAGAATCAGCCGCGATGCATGCAATTCTTTACTTCATTCCCCCATGATTGATAGTGACATAGCGCTCCCTCTATACACTATTCAAGGTCACCTATCTACACACTTGAACTAGTCTTACTAAAATAAGGCCATGTACTTATGTGCAATGAATATCCTTTGAGTGAAGTCACTGTTGTGTGGTAGATTGATGAAGGGTACAGCGGATGGCTACATCAGTCTGCTATGCAATACATGTTGTGCACCGTCCCTCCGAGTCACATTAATCGCAGCAGATCAAGGTGACCCGAGAAAGGACTGATGCAGTATTTTCACTACGTGACTTGTAATCTACAGGAAACACTTTGCCAAAGGAATGATCGCCTTCCCTTTACTCAGAAGACAGGAGCTTTTCGCTAAACGATTGCCATCAATTGCTGCCAGGTTTCCCTCCCTCCACCATCTCTTTGCACCAGAAGGAAAGTCAACCTGGGACATAGATGTGCCCACAGCCTCTGCTGACATTGCTGTGTGCCGGGCTTGTGGCATTGTAGAGTATTGGCTAATCAGATCAATTTATTTCACACAGAGAGAGCAGGGCAAAATATGGAGTACTTTGGGTAAAAAGGCAAACACGAGGCACAGCACCTCATCTTTCTATTAGGCACTTTACAGCCTTCCGGCCTTAAGATTGAGTTCAACAGCTTTAGGGAGAGAAATTCGGTATTGCGCAATTATCGGCCGGGCGCAAAATTTAGCGCCTGGCGCTAATTATCGCCTCCGACTGCAAACTTGGCTTCTATCGCCACTGGAGGTGATTGGAGCACTAAATCAGGCGCTACACACCTCTCTTAAGGCGCTAACGCCGAGGAGCGAGGCGCTACCTCAGAGCGCTGGCGAAGCTCAGGTGATGTCAGTTAGCAATGGAACACAGACACACTGGTGCCGGCCAGTTCTTAAAGGGGAGGGTCGATCTTGCTCTCCATCCACACCCTGCTCATTGCAGCCTTGAATCTCAGCCTGGAGAGACCTGTACATCAATTCTGCTGGAAAGAACAATGGAGAGGGCCCAGGGAAAGAGTTGAGTGCAGCCCCCATAGTCTCTTCTAAATCGATGCAAGGAAGGTCAAATCAAAATGAACCTGCAAAGTGCTGCTCAGTACCCAAAACTCCTTCACACAGCGTTGAATCTCTCCAGAAGTCTCTCTCTCTCTCTCTCAGAATGCGTGGTGCAAAAATGTCGCCGACAAAAAAAGGCAGGAAGCGGCCGCCTTTAAATAGCACTCCCCCAGTCCCTTCCTGACTGCAAAACGCTCCCCTCAACCTGTCGTTGCTCGCGGCAGGCGGAAAGGCAGGGGGCGCCACTCAATATCCGCGCCGGGGCGCTACCGGGGCGTTGCACGCTCAACTGACGTCATGATCTGCGGGCGCAGGAGATCGTGGCGGTAGTGTTTAGCACCGCCGCAAAATGTCTGGTCAATTTTGCGAGCGGCGCAAACATCGCCACGCCCGGGCGCTAGTAGCTTTACGCCCCATTAGCGCCCTCTTAGGGCACTAACGGGAGGCGCAAAGCAACCAAATTTTTTCCCCTTAGTTCTTAATCACCGTTCTCATTTTCCCTTGGACATTCTGTAACCATTTACACCTCCTCTGGACCCATCTTTTGTTTTCATGTTTCTCCCATTGCCACCTCCTTTTACAAAAGCAAAATACTGCGGATGCTGGAAATCTGAAATAAAAACAGAAAATGCTGGAAATGCTCAGCAGGTCAGGCAGCATCTGTGGAGAGAGAAACAGAGTTAACGGCCGGAATTTTCCGCCGGCGTGATTGGTGGCGGGACGGATGGGAAAGTGAGTTCTTTGGACAGTGGGTCGGGACCCCGCTGTCAACCCGCCGCCATGCACCTTTCCCAATGTCGGGTCTGTCAGCGCTGAGCAGACCTGACACGCAGCGGCAGGGGACCCAATTAAGCTGATTATTGCTTTGTTGACAGATCATTAATAATAGTTAACCTTACCTTTTCTCTTTAACTGCTCGCCCACGGGGTCCACGCTGCTCGGGGATCACGTCTGTTAAGCTGAGGCAGGAGATGAATGGCCATTGAATGAGCTGATTACTTGACAGCTTAAAATGTGCTATTAAAGCTCCCACCTCACTTTCCAAGCTCAGAAGCTGTTGCTTACTCCATTTGGAACACAGATCGAGCTTTATGCAGGCTGCAAGTGTTTGGTGCAAACTCTCTATCCATTGTCACCTCATTGGAACAATCTCTCCCACCATTGACAGATTGCTTCTGTCAACTCAACTTCACCTGCCATCTATTCCATCAGTATCGATGCCGTTTATACTGTCTCAGCTTGGTCCTCAGAATCCCACCACGATCAGCCCCAAACACCAGCAGCACCAGGTACACCAACCTTCTCCACAATCACCTGATGCTGCACAGGACAGAGGGCATCAGCGCCCGACCACATTGCTGTCCAGGAGGCCAGGGATGGCCTCACCATGGCCAGATTTACTTCACTTGACACTATACACCCTGGCTGCCACATGATGCGCCAGGTTGGCACCACCCCACACCAACACCATAACGCATCCCTACAATGCCCAAGCCATTCCTTTCACACTCATCACCATTGCGGGAGGTACCGCTATGTCTCACCATTCACTGCAACTCACTAAGCCACTTCCAAAGGTGCACACAAATCTGTCCAAGACCAGAAAGTGTTGAAAATAAAGGTTTCAATTTTTGACACCACATTAACAGAAACTTTACATGAACATTGGATAAAACACCCAAGTGGCTACCCTTGTGTGTTGTTAGTTGGTATGATTGCACTAGGATGAGGGTGAGTGTGAGGGGTGGCTAGTGAGATGGGGATGTGATAATGTAGATAGAGAGGGATGGGTGGAGGTGCGAGGTAAGTTGGTGTGAGTAAGGATGTGCAGGAGTAGGGTAGGGAAGGCAAAGTGATGGGGATGTGATGGGAGGGACAGCAGGATGCAGTTGAGTGTGGCTTTGTACTAACGTTTCGTGATCTATTGAGATCATTGAAACGTTTGCGGCACTGCAGCCAGGTCCTCCTGACCACATCCCTGCTTGTGACCTCCTCTGCAATGTGCAACCAGGCTGTTTACATCACCTGGGGAGGTCTCTTCTGCCCAAGGGAAGGGAAGAGGACCTCCCTGCGTGCTGTGACTCCCTCCATAAGCATATGGAGGGCGTCATCGGAGAACCTGGGTGCAGCCCTGCGCATCTGTGCAGTCATTGTCAGTGATTGCAGCACCTCAATGCTGTAGAACACTGACAGCATAAATGTCAAGATAAATTTGGCCATGGTCCCTTTAAGAAAACCGGCCGTAGACGTATCATCAAATGACGTCACCAGACCCGCTTCCTCTAATTGGCCGGGAAACACGCTGGATGAGCTTAACAAGCCCTATCAACGGAAAGTCATTTCACAGAGTGGGGTGGAGCCAGCAGCGGGGCCGCGACCCGCCATTGACATCGCCCACCACGGACCCGCCGAGGTAATTAAAATCGCAGCCAACATTTCAGGTCGATGACCTTTCATCAGAACTGGGAAAAGTTAGAGATGTAACAGGTTTTAAGCAAGTACAGTGGCACGGAAAGGGGGGAAGGAGAGGAAATAACAAAAGGGAAGGTCTGCGATAGGGTGGAGGGCAGGAGAGATTAAATGACAAAAGGGATGATGGTGCAAGGTGAAAGGAGATGGTAATGGGACTAGTAAAGAAACAAAAGATGGGTCTAGAGGAGCTGGAAATGGGAATGGCAGAATCATCAACAGCTGCTGTCCGAAAAAATGGGCGCAGTGGTTGGGAAATTGTTGAACTCGATGTTGAGTCCAGAAGTCTGTAAAGTGCCTAATAGAAAGATGGGGTGCTGTTCCTCAAGCTTCCATTGAGCTTCATTGGAACAGTGTAAGAGGCCGAGGACAGAGAGGTCAGAGTGGGAGTTGGTCCACCTCCTTTTGCCTTGCACCATCATCCCTTTTGTCATTTAATCACTCTTGCCCCCACCCTATCACAGACCTTTCCCTATTGTCCTTCCCTTGTCCCTCCCCTGGTTCTGTACTTACTTAAAAGCTGTTCATCTCCAGCATTTTCCAGTTCTGATGAAAGGTCATCGACCTGAAACGTTGACTCTGTTTCTCTCTTCACAGATGCTGCCTGACCTGCTGCGTGTTTCCAGCATTTTCTATTTTTATTTCAGATTTACAGCAGCTGCAGTATTTTGCTTTTGTTAAAATATGGAGTGCCAGTCCTCATTCTACTTAATCATTCTCATGTGTAGAAAATAAGTGCCCAGTGTATGGGCTTTCACAGTGTGTGGCTCTCCGACCATTCTGAGGCTCGGCACCCCACTGAGTGAGGTCAGCTAACTCAGAATAGACCAGGGATGGAAACCTGGGCAGCTGCTGCAGTGGCTGATCCACAGAAGGTGAGATCAGCTGATGCAACATCGACTGAGGGAAGAAACAGGGAGTGGCAGGACCCAGGTTGGACCTCACTGTTCCAAACGCGGTGCGTCCCCAGCCTCAGCCACGTTACTGTAGGGAGCGAGAAGGTGGTGTGTCAAGCTGGGGCTGTTTACCTGGAGGGAGAAAGAGAGAGAGAGAGAGGAGGGGTTGGAAACATAGAAGATAGGAGCAGGAGTAGGCCATTCGGCCCCTCGAGCCTGCTCCACCATTTAATGAGATCATGGCTGATCATCAAAATTCAGTACCCTGTCCCTGCTTTCTCCCCATATCCCTTGATCCCTTTAGCCTTAAGAAATATATCTAACTCCTTCTTGAATATATTTAATGAATTGGCCTCAACTGCCTTCTGTGGTAGAGAATTCCACAGGTTCACCACTCTCTGGGTGAAGAAATTCCTTCTCATCTCAGTCCTAAATGGCTCACCCCTTATCCTTAGACTGTGACCCCTGGTTCTGGACTCCCCCGCCATCGGGAACATCCTTCCTGCATCTAGTCTGTCTAGTCCTGTTAAGTTTCAATGAGATCCCCTCTCCAAGAAGCCTCCAGGACTGCCCTCGCAAACCTAGCAATGTTAGCAGTAGCCTGGACACGTACAGGCTGAGGAATGAAGATCTGATAAAAAAAAATAGGGAGAAAAAGACAAATTTAAAAAGGGGGAAACAAAGTGCCTATTCCTCCTTCTTAGCCGTTTCCTCCACTCTCCAGTCTTCTGAGGACGTTGGAGTACAGTTCCATGGATGCTAGTGGTCCTCTGCTAACTAACCACAGTGGCCATTATTTGCATGTGAGCCTTGGTGATGTGTTCAACTGTGGGATGCATCACCTGCGTCCAATCCTGTCCTCACCTGACGTCCACATGCATGCATTCTTCTAACAGGAGTCACTGGATAGCAATTGGCAGTGTGAACCTGGGTGAGTCCCCTCCCTAATTTGGGAATTCTGAGGCCAATTGTACTGCCAACAATTGTCATTTTGGCTTCACGGTATCTCTCTTGCCACTGAGTCAGAAGGTTGTGGGTTCAAGTCCCACTCCAGAGACTTGTGCCCATAACCAAAGCTTGCACTTTTTTGCAGTACTAAGGGATGTTGCACTGTCGGAGGTGCCATTTTTGGATCAGATATTAAATTACGGTCCTGTCTGCTTGCTAAGGTGGATGGAAAAGATCCCACGGCACTATTCAAAGCATGGGAATCTTCAGGTAGTTCGACCAACATTCATCCCCCCCCACCCCTTCATCTCATTACTGTTTATGGGACCTTGCTGTGCACAATGTGGCTGCTGCATTTTCCTGCCTACCAATGACTAGACTTCAAAAATAATTCATTGGTTGTGATGTTCTTTAGTACGTCCATAGGATGTGAAAGGCACTATATAAATGCAAGTTCTTTCATTCTTTACCCCACTGCTGTTCTGTCAGAGGTCAACTAACTTGGCATAGAAAGGATAACAACAACTTGAATTTATATCGCGCCTTTAATGTAGTAAAACGTCTCAAGGCGCTTCACAGGAGCGTTATCAGACAAAATTTGACACCAAGCCACATAAGGTGATACTAGGACAGGTGACCAACCGCTTGGTCAAAGAGGTAGGTTTTAAGGAGCGTCTTAAAGGAGGAGGGAGAGGTAGAGAGGCGGAGAGGTTTAGGGAGGGAATCCCAGAGCTTAAGCGCCTCAACAGCTGAAGGCACGGCCGCCAATAGTGGAGCGATTATAACCAGGGATGCTCAAGAGGCCAGAACTGGAGGAGCGCAGAGTTCTCGAAGGGTTGTAGGGCTGGAAGAGGTTACAGAGATAGGGAGGGGTGAGGCCATGTCGGGATTTGAAAACAAGGATGAGAATTTTAAAATTGAACATTGAAAGACAATTAAACATACGAGCTTCTTGGTCTGCATGGGTCAGCTAATTACAAGTTAATCTCACTGAACCGGTGCAAGAATTGATGTACCGATTTCCAATGCTATAAAAGTCCACGCGACCTCAACAAATTGTTTTATTTTTCATTTGCATCTCAAACTGAAAGTAGTTTACCAAGGATTTGATGTTCCTTAGCTTTACAAATCTAGAAGCCTGTATGGTTCCGAAGAGAAAAGGATTGCGTCCCTTTAATAAACTCCTATCATCAATTCAATTTCATGTTAGCCTTGGCCTCATTCTTATTACAGCAGCTAATGTTGCGTTTCAGATTAGATTGATCTTGGTGTTAATTGAGAGCTGCCAACCAGCTGGCAATTCATAAAGCTGAAACATTTGTGGCGGAGATGCTTTTTCCAATTGGAATGCATCAGTGGGCGCGTTGTCTCCCAGCTCAGAAACCAGCACTGAATGGAAATATTCGCTTCATCTTTCCTTGTTCTCACGCTGATGAAATCACACTGGAAAAAATGTCAGCTACTCGTAGGAAGCGTACATGAGCCAATACCACAGCAGCAAAGGCAGTCAACGCTCAAATGTCTCCATCTGCATATGGTCACCACACGTTACTGTGTCGTAGATTTGTGATAATCTGAACTGGTACTCTGCGTTTCACAGCAAGATTATCCTAACTTGCACCAAGTCCCGTTCGCCCATCACCCCTGTGCTCCCTGACCTACATTGGCTGTCGGTTAAGCAAAGCCTAGAATTTAAAATTTTCATCCTTGTTTTCAAATCCCTCCATGGCCTCGCCCCTCCCTATCTCTGTAATCTCCTCCAGCCCCACAACCCTCCAAGATATTTGCGCTCCTCCAATTCTAGCCTCTTGAGCTTCACCTATTTTAATCGTTCAACCATTGGTGGCTGTGTCTTCAGCTGCCACGGTCCTAACCTCTGGCATTCCCTCCTTAAACCTCTCCGCCTCTCTTTCCTCCTTTAAGACTCTCCTTAAAACATAGCTCTTTGACCCAGTGTTTGGTCACCTGACCTAATATCTCCTTAAGGGGCTCGGTGTCAAATTTTGTTTGATAACGCTCCTGTGGTGCACCTTGGGATGTTTTACTACGTTAAAGGCGCTATATAAATACAAGTTATTGTTGTTGTTGTTGTTGAAACTTAAACAGCAAAAAATGACTGTTAAGATCATTTATGTCACCTCCTCTCCCTCACGTTAACTGTTTCTTTCTCTCCACAGATGCAGCCTGACCGGCAGAGCATTTCCAGCATTTTCTGTTTGAATTTCAGATTTCCAGCACCCGCAGTATTTTAGAAACATAGAAGATAGGAGCAGGAGTCGGCCATTCGGCCCCTCGAGCCTGTTTAATGAGATCATGGCTGATCATCCAAATTCAGTACTCTGTCCCTGCTTTCTCCCCATATCCCTTGATCCCTTTAGCCTTAAGAAATATATCTAACTCCTTCTTGAATATATTTAATGAATTGGCCTCAACTGCCTTCTGTGGTAGAGAATTCCACAGGTTCACCACTCTCTGGGTGAAGAAATTCCTCCTCATCTCAGTCCTAAATGGCTTACCCCTTATCCTTAGACTGTGATCCCTGGTCCTGGACTCCCCCGCCATTGGGAACATCCTTCCTGCATCTAGTCTGTCTAGTCCTGTTAGAATTTTATAAGTTTCAATGAGATCCCCTCTCATTCTTCTAAACTCTAGCGAATCTAAGCCTAATCGACCCAATCTCTCTTCAAACGTCATACCTGCCATCCCAGGTATCAGTCTGGTGAATCTTCGCTGCACTCCCTCCATGGCAAGAACATCCTTCCTTAGATAAGGCGACCAAAACTGCACACAATACTCAAGGTGTGGTCTCACCAAGGCCCTGTACAACTGCAGCAAGACATCCTTGCTCCTGTACTCGAATTCTCTCGCTATGAAGGCGAACATACCATTTGCCATCTTAACCGCCTGCTGGACCTGTATGATTACCTTCAGCGACTGGTGCACAAGGACACCCAGGTCTCGTTGCACTTCCTCTTTTCCCAATCTATTGCCATTCAGATAATAATCTGTCTTCCTGTTTTTGCCACCAAAGTGGATAACCTCGCATTTATCCACATTATACTGCATCTGCCATGCATCTACCCACTCACCCAACCTGTCCAAATCATATTGGAGTTTCTCTGCATCCTCCTCACAGCACACACGTCCACCCAGCTTTGTGTCATCTGCAAACTTGGAGATAGTGGCCCAGAAATTGGAGTTCGATGGTTGCCGCGGGGGTAAGGATCCCCCGCGATATCGCACTCCGCGCCTACCTTTATGGTTTTGGCCCACACGAACTTCAGTTCCTGGGCCTCTCCCTGGTGCCGGCGCGCAGTGTGCGCGTGTCCCAGAGGCGCAGTTAGTGCGATGCGACCTCTGGGATCACGTGGGCCAGTTAGAGCCAATGGCAGCACACCATCTTTCATTCATAGTTTTTTGACAGCAAGTGCTGTCAAAACTATGAATACAACAAGCTCCCAAAAGAACAGCTAAACCTCAATTAAATTTAAAAAAAAGCCATCACATTAATAAAATAACTATAGTTAAATAAATTAACCACTTTAAACAAAAATTTAAATTTTTGAAAAAATTTAAATTCTTTTTAAAAGTTATAAAAATAAACTTACCTTTCTTTAAAGTCTCTAAAAAAGATAAACCTGTTGAAAAAAATTTAAAATACTTAATTAACTACTTACCTTGTTAAAAGGGGGTCTTACGCCTGCTTTCTTATGTGTAAAATCTTAAATACTTACCTGCGCGTTCAAACCTGAAAAAAAAACTAAGTGCACTGCGTGCGCACAGCCTGTAGCGCGTACGCGGTTCACTTAGGAACCGCCCCCTTCGCAATACCCGAAGTGCCGGTTTCCCGGGCATGCGCAGTGCATGCAGGAAACCGGCACTTCGGGACCTAATACGTGAGAGTACACAGTGCGTAATCTCCCGTATTAGGTCTAATTTTCGGGCCATTACATCTAGTTCCCTCGTCTAGATCATTTATATATATTGTGAACAGCTGGGGTCCTAGCACCGATCCCTGCGATACCCCACTAGTCACTGCCTTCCACTCGGAAAAGACCCGTTTATTCCAACTCTTTGCTTCCTGTCTGCCAACCAGTTCTCTATCCAAGTCAGTACCTTACCCCCAATCCCATGTGCTTTAACTTTGCATGCTAATCTCTGATGCGGGACCTTATCAAAAGCCTTCTGAAAGTCAAAGTACACCACATCCACTAGTTCTCCCTTATCTATTCTACCAGTTACATCCTCAAAAAATTCCAGTAGATTAGTCAAGCATGATTTACCTTTTGTAAATCCATGTTGACTGTGTCCGATCCTGTCACTGTTTTCCAAGTGCTCTGCTATTACATCTTTTATAATGGACTCCAGCATTTTCCCCACTACCGATGTCAGGCTTACCGGTCTATAATTCCCCGTTTTCTCTCGACCACCTTTTTTAAATAGTGGGGTTACATTAGCTACCCTCCAATCCATGGGAACTATTCCAGAGTCAATAGAAATTTGGAAGATGACCAGCAATGCATCTACTATTTCTAGGGCCACTTCCTTAAGTACCCTAGGATGTAGATTATCAGGCCCTGGGGATTTATTGGCCTTCAATCCCGTCAATTTCCCTAACACCATTTCCCTACAAATACTGATTTCATTCAGTTCCTCCCTCTCATTAGACCCTATGTTCCCCGACATCTCTGTGAGGTTATTTGTGTCCTCTTTTGTGAAGACAGAACCAAAGTATGTATTTAATTGGTCTGCCATTTCTTTGTTCCCCATTATAAATTCCCCTGATTCTGACTGCAAGGGACCTACGCTTGACTTCACCAATCTTTTTCTCTTCACATATCTATAGAAGCTTTTACAGTCAGTTTTTATGTTCCCTGCAAGCTAACTCTCATATTCTATTTTCCCCCCTCTTAATTAATCCCTTTGTCTTCCTTTGCTGAATCCTAAACTGTTCCCAATCCTCAGGTTTGCTGCTTTTTCTGACCAATTTATATGTCCTCTCCTTGGATCTTATGCTATCCCTAATTTCCCTTGTTAGCCACGGTTGAGTCACCTTTTTTGTTTTATTTTTATGCCAAAGAGGGATGAACAAATTCTGTAGTTCATCCATGCGATCTTTAAATGTTTGCCATTGCCTATCCACTATCAACCCTTTAAGTAACATTCCCCAATCCATCCTAGCCAACTCATGCCTCATACCATCGTAGTTTCCTTTGTTTAAATTCAGGACCCTAGTCTCTGAGTCAACTACTTCACTCTCCATCTTAATGAAGAATTCTATCATATTATGATCGCTCCTCCCCAAGGGGCCTCGCACAACAATATTGCTAATTAATCCTTTGTCATAAATCGCAAGTAACAACTCAGGAAGTACTACTGGGCGGCCAGCTGGGGCGCCGTCCAGGGAGTATAAATACTCAGGCATGGGCCCACCTTGGGCAGAGACAATCTGGAAACAGGAAGCTAGTGACTGCTAACTAGACCTCCATGTTTTGTTACAAGTTGATTAAAGCCTTGCTTTATGTTCAAGTGCGTAGTGAGTCTTTATTACGTCAATTTAATCAACTTGATATCGTCTCCACGCTTTGGGTGATTCGGAACAACCAGCTGCAACTCGAACCACAGAAGGGAACTAGGGCAAGAAACTGATCCATCATGGAAAAACTCCTTAGACCCGCTCGTCTCGACCTGGACCCGAATGCACCTGCGGCAGCGAAGGTATGGAAGCATTGGTTTCGTACCTTTAGCAACTTTCTTGAAGAATGTGGGGCAGATGTCCCTAATAAGTTACGAATGCTTATCAACTACGTGTCTCCTCATGTGTATGATTATATTGAGGACTGTATAGTCTATGACACTGCTATCGAAATCTTACAGCAGCTATATGTCAAGTCCCCAAATGAAATATTTGCTCGACACCTACTGGCCACAACTCGGCAGCAGCCTGGGGAATCACTCGATGAATTTCTCCAGAAACTTCGCAGGCTCAGCAAGGATTGTAACCTTAAAGCAGTTACAGCTGAACAGTATCAAGAGGAACTAATCCGCGATTCCTTTATCAATGGGATCGCGTCCCCTTTTATACGTCAGCGCCTGCTGGAAAATAAAACCCTCAATTTACGGGCTGCTTATGACCAGGCGTGTTCCTTGGACTTGGCCAAGAAAAATGCAGACACTTATCTCCCACCACGTGCACGGGCGGCGGCTATCTCCTTTAATGAGTCTTTCGGTAGGTCTCGGGCGGATGCCCCCACTGATGTTGACTCTACTCTAACGGACGACGACCCTACCCTAGAGGCCTTCGCTGATGACGACCCCGCCCTAGCAGCATCCTGGCAATCGGGAAGAAAGTGTTTCTTTTGTGGAGGGGCGTGCCATTACAGAAAATTTTGCCCGGCTCGTAATGTGACCTGCAATCATTGCAGCAAGAAAGGACACTTTTCCAAGGTATGCCAGTCACGGGCCTCTGCTAACAAGAAAGGCCGCTCCTCTAAAGTATACCGGTCGAGAGCTCCCGTTAGCTTCACAGCTGCTATCTATGGAGCTGCTCCTCCCCCAAGAACTACTGTTAAGGCTACAGTTGCCGAAGGGAAAATTGCCCCCCCTCCCATCACAGCTGTTTTTCCCCAAAGTTTGTCCCATGCAGCCACGAAGGTTTCAGTAAATGGGCACACTCTAAGCGCGCTAATCGACTCCTGCAGCTCTGACAGCTTCATTAGTAAGCGGGCTGTCAACAGGTTAAAACTGCACATTTATCCCTCGGACAGGGAGATTGCAATGGCTCTGACGACTCTGACCACCAATTCTTCTGGCTTCTGTCTTGTCAACCTCATCCTCAACGGCCACACGTATCTCTCCACCCGGCTCGGAGTACTCGCAAACTTATGCAGCGATGTGCTTCTGGGACAGGACTTCCAGAAGCAGCACAAGAATTACACGTTTGAGTTTGGAGGGTCAAGGCCGGAGCTTACCATTTCTAAGGTGCTGTTTTGTGCACTCTCGGCGGCCTTACTCGGTGAACCCTCCCTGTTTGCCAATCTTCCCCCCCGCTGTAAACCCATAGCCACCAAATCGCGGCGCTTTAGCCAAGACGATCGAGCGTTTATTGAGGCGGAAATCTCTCGCCTTTTAGTCGACGGTATTATCGAGCCATGTTCATCTCCCTGGCGGGCTCAGGTCATCATTGTGAGGAATCCCTTAAAACATAAAAAACGTCTGTGTATCGATTATTCGCAGACTATTAATCAATATACCGATCTGGATGCCTACCCGCTGCCACGCATAGATGACATGGTCAACAACCTTGCCAAATACAAGGTATTCTCGACCTTCGATTTAAAAAGCGCGTACCATCAGGTGCCACTGCAAGACTCCGACAAGAAGTATACGGCCTTTGAGGCCAATGGTCGGCTTTTCCAGTTTCGCCGCCTTCCATTCGGCGTCACCAATGGGGTGGCCGTCTTCCAACGGGCCATGGATGGCCTAGTCCGGCAAGAGAACTTGACGGATACCTTTCCGTATTTAGACAATATCACTATTGCCGGCCATGATCAAAAGGAGCATGACGCCAATCTTCAGAGATTTTTTGACGTACTCCGCCGTCGCCACTTAACGTTAAACGAATCCAAATCGGTGAAGTCGGTGCCATCGGTGAACATTCTTGGCTACTGGGTGGGCAACGGTGTTATTAAACCGGACCCAGAGCGACTTCGTCCACTTCAGGAGCTCCCTCCCCCGACGAACCTCGGCTCTCTTCGTCGGGCACTTGGCATGTTTGCTTATTACGCAAAATGGATACCACACTTCTCCGATAAAATACAGCCCCTGCTCCATGCGAAGTCTTTTCCATTGGAAGCTACGGCTATTTCTGCCTTCAACCTCCTCAAACGACAGCTGGAGAAAGCCACGCTTCGCTCCATTGACGAAAATCTTCCTTTTGTGGTCGAATGCGATGCATCGGAGGTGGCGATCTCCGCTACCTTGAATCAAGGTGGCCGACCCGTGGCATTCCTATCCAGAACCTTGCAGGGTAGCGAGCTCCATTACCCCCCCGTCGAGAAGGAGGCTACGGCCATCATCGAGGCTGTACGCCAATGGGGTCATTTTCTTGCTCGGCGTCATTTTACGCTTATAACTGACCAGCGCTCTGTGGCCTTCATGTTGGATAACCGGAGGCGCACGAAAATCAAAAATAATAAAATTCAACTCTGGAGGATGGAGCTGGCTGCCTTTGGATATACTATCTGTTACCGACCCGGCAAACAGAACGTGGCCCCAGATACCTTCACACGGGCATTTTGCTCCTCAATGTCAACGTCGACTCTGGCGGATTTGCATATGGACTTATGCCATCCTGGTGTGACCCGCATGTTGCACTTTGTGCGCTCCAAAAATCTACCATTTTCAACCGAGGACGTAAAGAAAACATGCTCCTCCTGTAGGATTTGTGCAGAATTGAAACCACAATTCTTTCGCCCATCAGATGGCTTACTCATACATGCAATGCAGCCTATGCAGAGGCTCAGCATAGACTTTAAAGGGCCATTGCCTTCGTCGACAAGGAACACCTACCTACTTACGATGGTGGACGAGTATTCACGCTTTCCCTTCGCCTTCCCCTGCCCTAATATGCTTACCTCTACGGTAATTAAATGCCTCGATCAGGTCTTTTCCCTTTGCGGGACGGCCAATTTTATCCACACTGATCGGGGTCCCTCCTTTATGTCGAGTGAACATAAAAGTTATCTCTCCCAACGGGGAATCGCCTCAAGTAGGACGACACCATATCACCCAATCGGTAACGGACAGGTTGAACGATACAATGCCATCATCTGGAACGCTGTCCGTCTGGCACTAAGGTCACGCAACCTACCGGACCAGCAGTGGGAAACGGTGCTCCCCGACGTGTTACACTCTATCAGGTCTCTTCTCTCCACATCTACTAATGTCACGCCTCATGAGCGATTCTTCAAATTCCGGCGTCGCTCTACACATGGGACGTCTCTACCGGTTGCTGGCTCCAGGCCCGGTGCTACTCCGGAGGTTCGTCCGGTCTGCCAAAAACGACCCTCTCGTTGACGAGGTGGAGTTAACGGAGGTAAACCCCACGTATGCACACGTACGGTACCCTGATGGCCGGGAGACCACCGTCTCGCTCCGAGATCTGGCTCCCTGCCCAACCGGTCACACGGGCCCGAATGATGAAGGATCCCACGACGATGATATCAACACTCCGCACCCCTATGAAAATGACGCCCTGCTTGGGACATCGGGGGATCTGCCGGCAACGCTACCAGATCAACTCAGGGAGCTGGACGCTCCCCGTAGGATGGCCACCCGAAACCAGGACGCCGGACAATCTCCAGCCACGACCCGGGATGAGGCCAGCTCAGCACCTGTGGGGACCCGCACCCGGAGTCATGATATTCCCAGTCCTCCACAGGATGATCAAGATGACGCGGACTCTACTGACTTACCGGTACGGGCCAAGCGACCCAGGGACCAGGACACGGTCCGGGGAGATGTGCCTTCCGGTCACAAGCAGAGAGCTAAACGTCTACGGCTATTTCTGGTCCGCCTAGTCCGTTAAAGGAAGACTGGACTTCCAAACCTTTTAGGGAGGAAGAATGTCATAAATCGCAAGTAACAACTCAGGAAGTACTACTGGGCGGCCAGCTGGGGCGCCGTCCAGGGAGTATAAATACTCAGGCATGGGCCCACCTTGGGCAGAGACAATCTGGAAACAGGAAGCTAGTGACTGCTAACTAGACC
The DNA here is from genome assembly GCA_030390025.1 of Squalus acanthias. Taxonomy (NCBI): domain Eukaryota; kingdom Metazoa; phylum Chordata; class Chondrichthyes; order Squaliformes; family Squalidae; genus Squalus; species Squalus acanthias. The sequence continues at coordinate 9,738,554 of CM059431.1, read as the reverse complement.
TCCATGTTTTGTTACAAGTTGATTAAAGCCTTGCTTTATGTTCAAGTGCGCAGTGAGTCTTTATTACGTCATTCTTTCTCATTACACAATACCCAGTCTAAGATGGCCTGATCTCTAGTTGGTTCCGCGACATATTGGTCCAGGAAACCATCCCGTATACACTCTAGGAATTCCTCCTCCACAGTATTGTTACTAATTTGGTTAGCCCAATCTATATGTAGATTAAAGTCACCCATGATAACTGCTGTGCCCTTATTGCACGCGTCTCTAATTTCCCATTTAATGCCATCCCCAACCTCAGCATTACTGTTTGGGGGTCTGCATACAACTTCCACTAACGTTTTCTGCCCCTTGGTATTTCTCAGCTCTACCCAGATTCCACATCATCAGAGCTAATATCCTTCCTTACTATTGTGTTAATCTCCTCTTTAACCAGCAACCAGCAATGCTACCCCACCTCATTTTCCTTTTTGCCTGTCCTTCCTGAATATTGAATACCCCTGAATGTTGAATTCCCAGCCTTGGTCACCCTGGAGCCATGTCTCCGTAATCCCAATTATATCATATCCGTTTACATCTATTAGCGCAGCTAATTCATCCACCTTATTACGAATGCTCCTTGCATTAAGACACAAAGCCTTCAGGCTTGTTTTTTTAACACTCTTAGTCCTTTTAGAATTATTATTTACTGTAGCCCTGTTTGATTTCTCTGCCTTCCACTTTTGCTTTTCTCCTTCCTGCCTTTTGTTTCTATCCTTGTTTCCTTTTTCTTTTGTATCTATAATTCTGAAGTGACCGAATTCTGAAGGGTGGGCGGGCGTACAGGAATGAAGGAAAACAATTGCATTTCTGTAAAACAAATATGCTCTCAAACACAGGAAATGTTCAAACTAATCACAGAAACAAGATGCAGCGTGCAGTAAAACCCAGTGTATATCACAGTAAACGCTTATGAGTGGAAAAAATATTATGCACGTGAAACTAAATGGTGTCTGTAACTCTACAGTTGCACTGTACTTTTTCCTTATTCTCCATCAAAACTGACTGTCTTCTAGCACATCAATTGCCTTTATCACCTGCTGGACAATGTTAGGCTCTATATAGAATATAACAGGTGAATCCAATGCCTGGACAATATTGTACTTGTCCAGTCAGCAAGTAATCGATCGGAGGTTGGGGGGGGGGGCAGGACATGGCTCCCAGCTGGGATACTCAAGACAGAGAGCGAGATCAAAAAAAGCATTGAAAGCCCCAAACGGCAGTCTGTGGTGACAGAAGAGAAGATCGCGGGAAAATAATTGCAAACAGTTGGTTGGTACAGCAAAGAAAACGAGAGTGTTTGAAATTCGTAGACATGTCTGCGTCTGGAAAAACAAAAGCAGGTTGTTGTTTTCCCTTCAATCCTTGCTGCAAAAACATCTCGCCTTTCCAATTAGATGTGCTGTTGAACCTCTGCAACAGAAACAAATTGGTTGTCCCTTTTGCCTGTTGAAAGTATAGTAGGCCGAGGCAAAACACCACGAGATCAAAATTCTCCATTTCACTTTTTTAGCTTTGCGAATTGCTTTTAGGAAACCACTTAAGGGAGATCGTATTGCCCCATCACCCTGCTCAATTAAACTCAGCAACACTCAGCTCCCTTGCTTAAGGGCCCGTGCATCCTCATTAGGAACATCTTGGTTACAAAACAAGGAACTCCCACTGGCAAACAATCTAACATTGCTGCTAAGAAGGCATCCTGTCTGGTTAGGAACATAAGGAACAGGAGCAGGCCATTCAGTCCCTCGGGCCTGCTCCGCCACTCAATTAGATCATGGCTGATCTGCATCTGCTCCATCTCCCTTACCAAAACAAAAACCTATCGCTCTCAGTCTTGAAAGCTCCAATTGTCCCCCAGCATCCACAGCCTTTTGGGAGAGTTCCAGATTTCTACCACTCTTTGGGCGCGATCTTGCCAGCCCTGGGGAGGCGGGACTGCCGGGAAAATGGCAGAATCTGGGTGCGGGTGCCCATCCCGCCCCCAACCCGCCTCCGTGCCATCTTCCCAGGAGGCGGGTAGCCGACCCGCGCCGGGTCCCGTCTCCTTGGAGGCGGGAAGGGGATTACAGCCACTTAACTGCCTGTTAACAGGTAGTTAACAGGCAGATAAGAAGATTATCCCCATTTGACCCACACAAGTGCGGGCTTCCCGAAGGCTGGGAATCCTGCCAGGGTCACCGAGGCGAGTAGTGGGTCTGCGAGGGTCGGAGGGGTGCAAAAGTACACTGTGAAGGTAAGTGATGGGTGCAAGTGTGGAGAGGTGAGTATGAGAGGTAAGTGGAAAGTGTTATTAAAAGCTTACCTACCTTTGTTTCTTCCTGCAGGCTTCAAGAGTTAAGAACATAAGACATAAGAACATAAGAAATAAGAGCAGGAGTAGGCCATACGGCCCTTCGAGCCTGCTCCGCCATTCAATGAGATCATGGCTGATCTTTAGCCTCAACTCCATTCACCGGCCCTAATGCCATATCCCTTGATGCCCTTACTCAGTCAGAAATCTATTGACTTCTGTTTTGAATATACCCAATCACTGAGCTTCCACAGCCCTCTGGGGTAGAGAATTCCAAAGATTCACCACCCTCTGTGTGAAGAAATTTCTTCTCATCTCAGTCCTGAATGGCCTACCCTTTATCCTGAGGCTGTGGCCCATGGTTCTAGACTCCCCAACCAAGGGAAACATTCTCCCAGCATCCATCCTATCAAGCCCTGTAATAATTTTGTATGCTTCAATGAGATCCCCTCTCATTCTTCTGAATTCAAGAGAATACAGGCCTAGATTACTCAATCTCTTCTCATACGACAGTCCCGCCATCCCAGGAATCAATCTCGTGAACCTTCGTTGCACTCCCTCTATGGCGAGTATATCCTTCCTTAGGAAAGGAGACCAAAATTGTACACAGTACTCCAGGTGTGGTCTCACCAAGGCCCTATATAATTGGAGTAAGACTTCTTTACTCCTGTACTCAAATCCTCTTGTAATGAAGGCCAGCATACCATTTGCCTTCCTAATGGCTTGCTACACCTGCAAATTCACTTTCAGTGACTCATGTACAAGGACACCCAGGTCCCTTTGAGCATCTGCATTCCCCAATCTTTCACCATTTAGGAAATACTCTGCCTTTCTGTTTTTTCTACCAAAGTGGATAACTTCACATTTATCCACATTATATTCCATCTGCCATGTTCTCGCCCACTCACTGAGCCTGTCGAGATCCCCCTGAAGACTGTTCACATCCTCTTCACAACTGACACTGCCACCTAGCTTTGTATCATCAGCAAATTTGGAAATGTTACATTTAGTCCCCTCATCCAAATCATTGATATAGATTGATGCGGAGATGCCGGTGTTGGACTGGGGTGGACAAAAGTGAGAAGTCGCACAACACCAGGTTATAGTCCAACAGCTTTATTTGAAATCACAAGCTTTCAGAGCGCTGCTCCTTCATCAGGTGAAGTGAAGAAATGCATATGGGCACAGCATATATAGTCAGAGAACACTGCCAGACGACTACAGTTAATCGTTCTAATTTCTGCCGAGGTGTGATAAAGGGCAGTTAGAAAGATTAACTGTAGTCGTCTGGCAGTGTTCTCTGACTATATATGCTGTGCCCATATGCATTTCTTCACTTCACCTGACGAAGGAGCAGCGCTCTGAAAGCTTGTGATTTCAAATAAAGCTGTTGGACTATAACCTGGTGTTGTGTGAGTTCTCACTATTGATATAGATTGTGAATAGCTGGGACCCAAGCACCGATCCTTGCGGTGCCCCACTAGTCACAGCCTGCCATCCGTTTATCCCTACTCTTTGTTTTCTGTCTGTAAACCAATTCTCAATCCATGCTAGTATATTGCCCCCAATTCCATGTGCCCTAATTTTGTTCACCAACCTCTTGTGTGGGACCTTATCGAAGGCCTCTGAAAATCCAAATACACCACATCTACCAGTTCCCCTTTGTCTACTCCACTAGTTACATCCTCAAAGAACTCCAATAGGTTTGTCAAACAGGACTTCCCTTTCATAAATCCATGTTGACTCTGCCCAATCTTACTATTAGTTTCTAAGTGCCCAGTTATTGCATCCTTTATAATACTGTAGATTGTTTTACAATGACAAGAGCATAGAAAGGTCTACCTTTACGGCACAAAGTCGAATTGCTGTAAACCTGCCATTGAGGGAAGCTTGCAGATTGTACAAATGCTCAAACATTGCTGGCACCAAGTGAGAAAAAACCAGCATGAAACAACTGTCTTTCTCAGGTTTTTTTTCAAGATACTTTTGACACATTGCTGCCTGACGTCTGAAGTGCGATGGTCATGCACTCGATCCAAGACTATACGCAAGTGTCAGCCTTGACTCAGCAGTAGCACTCTCGGCTGAATCACAAGTACATCTGTCGAGCCCCACTTCAGAGACTTGAGCACATAATCTAGGCTGACAATATACGGTGCAGTGCTGAGGGAGCGCTGCACCGTCGGAGCTGGGAGGTGCCGTCTTACGGATGAGACGTAAAACCGAGGTCCCGTCTGCCCGCTCAGGTGGAAGTAAAAGATCCCCAAGAGAAGGCGAGTTCTTCTGGTGTTTTGGCCAACATTTATCCCTGAACCAACATCACCAACAAAAGATTATCTGCTCATTATGTCATTACTCTTTGTGGGAGCTTGCTTTGTGCTAATTTCCATATATTACAAAAGCGACGACACTTTAAAAGTGCTTCATTAGCTGTGAAGTGCTTTAGGATGTCCTGAATTCATGAAAGACACTGTATAAAATCAAGTTCTTTCTTTCGTTACATAAATAGTACTTTCTTTATCCAAAAAGAGTCCAATTACAAGCCTAAGAACATAAGAACACAAAGAAATAGGAACAGGAGTAGGCCATTCAGCCCCTCGAGCCTGCTCCACCATTCAATAAGATCATGGCTGATCTTCGACCTCAACTCCACTTTCCCGCCCAATCTCCATATCCCTTGATTCCCTTAGTGACCAAAAATCTATCGATCTCTGTCTTGAATATACTCAACGACTGAGCCTCCACAACCCTCTGGGGTAGAGAATTTCAAAGATTTGCAACCATTTGAGTGAAGAAATTTCTCCTCATCTCAGTGTTAAATGGCCGACCCCTTATTCTGAGACAGTGACCCCTGGTTCTGGACTCCCCAGCCAGGGGAAACATCCTCTCACCATCTACCCTGTTAAGCCCCTTAAGAATTTTGTATGTTTCAATGAGATCGCCTCTCATTCTTCTAAACTCTAGAGAATATAGGCCTAGTCTACTCAATCTCTCATCATAGGACAATCCTCTCATCCCAGGATTCAGTCCAGTAAACCTACATTGCACTCCCTCTAAGGCAAGTATATCCTTCCTTAGGTAAGGAGACCAAAACAGTACACAGTACTCCAGGTGTGGTCTCACCAAGGCCCTGCTTGCCTTTTATTTCTGGTCCATGAGGCTAAGGTTGATTTTTGTTTTTTTTAATTTGTTTATGGGATCAGGGCGTCGCTGGCAATGCCAGCATTTATTGCCCATCCCTAGTTGCCCTTGAGAAGGTGGTGGTGAGCCACTTTCTTGAACCGCTGCAGTCTGTGTGGTGAAGGTACTCCCACAGTGCTGTTAGGTAGGGACTTCCAGTATATTGACCCACCGACAATGAAGGAACGGCCGATATACTTCTAAGTCAGGATGGTTTGTGACTTGGAGGGGAACTTGGAGGTGGTGGTGTTCCCTTGCGCCAGCTGCCCTTTTCCTTCTAGGTGGAATATGTCGCGGGTTTGGGAGGTGCTGCCGAAGAAGCCTTGGCGAGTTGCTGCAGTGCATCTTGTAGATGGTACACACTGCAGCCACGGTACACCGGTGGTGGAGGGAGTGAATGTTTAAGGTGGTGGATGGGGTGCCAATCAAGCGGGCTGCTTTGTCCTGGATGGTGTCGAGCTTCTTGAGTGTTGTTGGAGCTGCACTCATCCAGGCAAGTGAAGAGTATTCCATCACACTCCTTACTTGTGCCTTGTAGATGGTGGAAAGGCTTTGGGGAGTCAGGAGGTGAGACACTCGCCGCAGAATACCTAGCCTCTGACCTGCTCTTGTTGCTACAGTATTTATGTGGCTGGTCCAGTTAAGTTTCTAGTTAATGGTGACCCCCAGGATGTTGATAGTGGGGGATTCGGCGATGGTAATGCCATTGAATGTCAAGGGGAGGTGGTTAGACTCTTGCTTGTTGGAGATAGTCATTGCCTGGCACTTCTGTGGCGCAAATGTTACCTGTAACTTATCAGCCCAAGCCTGGACGTTGTCCAGGTCTTGTTGCATACGGGCATGGGCTGTTTCATTATCTGTGGAGTTGCGAATGGCGCTGAACACTGTGCAGTCATCAGTGAACATCCCCATTTCTGACCTTATGTTGGAGGGAAGATCATTGATGAAGCAGCTGAAGATGGTTGGGCCTAGGACACTGCCCTGAGGAACTCCTGCAGCGATGTCCTGGGGCTGTGATGATTGACCTTCAACCACCACAACCATCTCCCTTTGTGCTAGGTATGACTCCAGCCAGTGGAGCGTTTTCCCCCTGATTCCCATTTTCAGTTTTACTCGGGCTCCTTGATGCCAGACTCGGTCAAATGCTGCCTTGATGTCAAGGGCAGTCACTCTCCCCTCACCTCTGGAATTCAGCTCCTTTGTCCATGTTTGGACCAAGGCTGTAATGAGGTCGTGAGCCGAGTGGTCTTGGCGGAACCCAAACTGGGCATCAGTGAGCAGGTTATTGGTGAGTAAGTGCCGCTTGATAGCACTGTCGACGACACCTTCCATCACTTTGCTGATGATTGAGAGTAGACTGATTTTAGCGCCAATAGATTCCCTTTGAAGCCAAACAGTCAAGTGGACTGTTGGGATTAAAACGTTGGAACAGCATTTTGCTCATGATGGTTTTCAACAACATTGACATGAATGGCAATCGGGATCCCCGGTGTGAACTACTGAGGTCTGACTATCTCCTTATGGAAAGGCATGATGTTTGCTGCTTGCTTTTAAGATGAAGAAACATGGTTGATAGAATGGCACAGACTCGATGGGCTGAATGGCCTCCTTTTGTGCTGTACTATTCCATGATTCTATGAGAAGAAATGAAAGAGGTCAACTAAATTGCTACTTCTTTTTGCCTTTTGAGCAAAACGCACTACCACAGTGAGTCCTGATTACTTTGGGGGCACAAGTATAACTCATATGGTTTCATTGTACACGAGATCAAAAAGTATTGAAACCACAGCCCAGATGCTGAAAAAGAAATCTAGATCAGTCTTTCAGTTGTGAAACCTCATCAGTACATTCTAATTGTTCGTCAAACAGGGATATTTTGCTTGCTGGCAACAGACTCTCATTGGCAAAAGGCCTCAGTAGTGTTTCAGTCAAGGCTAATATAAACAGTTTGTAACTCAAGTCCAACCTTGGCCACAAAATAAATAATCATCGCGTTTAGTGTTGACTTTATCCAAGTAATTAGATTTATAATCCCATACATAACAACCCTGCACAGTGTCATACTCTGATATAGTATGACCGGTGATTGAAAACAACTTGTGCTTGGCTGCTCCATTGATAGAAATATGATACAACAACTACTATAAGAAGTGTCTCCACTGTAAAAGAAAGGAAGAACTTATATAGAATTATATAAGAACATAAGAAATAGAAGCAGGAGTAGGCCACTTGGCCCCTCGAGCCTGCTCCGCCATTCAATAAGATCATGGCTGATCTAGGGCTCAAAGCCACTTCCCTGCCCACTCTCCATAACCCTTCACTCCCTTATATTGCAAAAATCTGTCTATCTCCACCTTAAATGTATTTAATGACCCAGCCTCCACGGCTCTCTGGGGCAAAGAATTCCACAGATTTACGACCCTCTGAGTGAAGAAATTCCTCCTCATTTCAGTTCTAAAAGGGCGACCCTTTATTCTGATACTGTGCCCCCGAGTTCTAGATTTCCCCACGAGGGGAAACATCCTCTCTGCATCTACCTTGTCGTGCCCCCTCAGTATCTTATATGTTTCAATAAGATCAACTCTCATTCTTCTAAATTCCAATGAGTATAGGCCCAACCTGCTCAACCTCTCTTCATAAGTCAACCCCCTCATCTCTGAAATTAACCTAGTGAATCGTCTCTGAACTGCCTCCAATGCAAATATATCCCTCCTTAAATAAGGAGACCAAAACTGTACGCAGTACTCAAGGTGTGGTCTCACCAATACCCTGTACAGTTGTAGCAGGACTTCCCTGCTTTTATACTCCAACCCCCTTGCAATAAAGGCCAAAATTCCACTTTCCCACATTATACCCATCTGCCAAATGTTTGCCCACTCACTTAGCCTGTTTATATCCCTTTGCAGATTCTTTGGGGGAGAAATTCGATATCGCCCCAGTTGGGGCGTAATTATCGGCCGGGGGCAAAGTTTAGCGCCTGGCGCTAATCATCGCCTCCGACTGCAAACTTGGCTTTTATCGCCCCTGGAGGTGATGGAGCACTAAATCAGGCACTACACACCTCTCTTAAGGCGCAAAGGCCGAGGAGCGAGGAGCTAACTCAGAGCGCGGGCGCAGCGCAGGTGATGTCAGTTAGCAATGGAACACACTGGCGCCGGCCAGTTCTTAAAGGGGAGGGTCGATCTTGCTCTCCAGCCACACCCTGCTCATTGGAGCCTTGAATCTCGAATTTTCCAGCCAAGGACTATGGAGAGGGTGAGAGAATGAGCTCAGCACTTTAGCGACTAGGCCTTGGAGGCTCTGGTTGGCGCGGTGGAGCGCAGAAGAGCAATACTGTACCCTGAGAGTGGCAGGAGGCCTTTGCCGCACGATTACAGAAGAGTGTGGAGGGAGGTGGCTCAGAGCGTCTCCTCCAGGAGCATGATGCCCAGGACCCATACTCAATGTCGCAAAAAGTTCAACGACCTCACTCAGGTCGTCAGGGTGAGTGGCTTTTTTTCAATACCTCTCCATCCCTCCATCTCAACTTCACTCTATGGCCAGAGTGTCTTAAAACCCCAATGCCCAACACTCATCCAAGACCTATGGCCCTCTCATAAAATACACACGCACATTCCACACCTTGCATACAGTAAGGGCTATTCAGCTATGGGAGGCACATCAGGCAAGACCATGGCTGCATACAGTAAGGGCTATTCAACAATGGGAGGCACATCAGGCAAGACCATGGCTGTATATTGACTCAGACGCCATCCTTTTTCTTGCAGGCCAAGCTATCTCATAATAGGAGACAGCAGCAACGGACGGGTGGAGGGCCGCCTCAGCTGCAACCCCTCAGCGATCTTGAGGCGCGCATACACAGGATTGTGGCAAGCCAGGCGATCGGTCCTGTCGCCCCTGGAGAGGTCGACCCCATTCGGGACAGCAACGGTGAGGTCATCAGCTTTCTCTCCTCTCTCATTCCACTTGTCCCTCACAACACCAGTCTTTGACACTTTCAATCCAACTTACTAAATCGCTCCACTCCTTCCTCCCTTACTGCCCCCTTGTCCTCACGCTAAAGCCACTCTTGTACCTCCCTGCTTTCAGATGGTGATTCACCAGCTGAGGAGACGGGCCCTCAAGCTGCCAGTGGGAGCGAAGCTGCAGGCGAGGAGGAAGAGGAAGCCGGAGCCTCAGCGCCGCCCTCTCCCGAGGAAGCCCATGCCCCCACTGGGAACACGTCTTCCCTGGAGGGGAGCAGGGGGGAAGGGTCTGATGAGGGTGAAGCTCTGGGACCCAGCGGGCTGCAGCAACGCGATGGGGGTAGGGAAGCTCGGGAGCCTTCTCCCCGGAGGGAGAGTAGGCCAGCGAGTCCTGCTGCACTGGACGCAGAGGAGTGGCTCATTGCTGAAATGAACACCCAGGCGGTGGATATGCACACTCAGCTCATGGGTGCAGTGGGAAGGGTGCCCGAAAGCATTGATGTACTGGCAAGGAGGGTGGAGCACTTCGCTGTAGCACAGGCGGATGCCACGCAAATGCTTAGTGCTGCAATTCAGTCACTGGCTGCCGTGATCCAATCTCAGACTGGTCTCATGCAGTCTCAGATTGAGGCCACGCGAGCACAGACTGCTGCCATCGTCGCTGGTTCAGACACATTTCCCCGGGGCTCTCACGGCGCCGCAGCAAGCCAGCAATCTGTGCTCCAGCAGATTGCTCCGGATGCTGAAATGCTGTCCCGTGGGAGTGCCAGTGTGTCGGTCGAGCAGGGAGTTGCTGTCCTCTCAAGATGACAGCATTCCTGCTGCCACCACTGTCACTTCTCCACTGCACTTGCCACCGCCTGTAGCCCAGACTGCTGCCGCCCATGCAGAATTGGTGCAGTCTGCAGCCGGGCCCTCCAGGCCCAGAGCTGGTCGAGGGCGTCCGTCAAGGGCATCTGTAGTCTCAAGTTCCGACATTCAACAGACTTCCACCAGCCTTGCTGCAGCCACTGGAGCCCCATTACGGAGGAGCAGTAGGGTGGGAAGGGGGGAAGTGGGCAAGGGAAGGAGATCACCCTCAAAGGGCAAAAAGTAGGAGGTGTGACGAAATGTTGGGAATGTTTTTATTAAAGGCCGAGGTTCGTGTAATTACTTTTGTTTAGTGTTTTGGCCATTATCTCCAGGTTGTGAGAACCAGTTATGTTAATTAATGATTTTTTGTGTTTGTTTCTATTAGTTTGTCATGAAGAAATGACACACAGAGTTTGTAAAATAAAAACGTTTTCGTATTGAAAATGTACATGTTTGGCCTTTGGAATCATTGCTGCCTTGGCCGGCTATAGGGGTTGCGGGTTGCTTTCCATCATGTTGTGCTCCATACCAGAATCTATTTCCTCAGTAGGGGCCTAGAAGTGGCTTGTTATCAGTCTTTGACGGACGGCCCTTGCAGTTTCAACATTGTGGGCCTCCCTCCCGCCTTGGTGCTGCTGCTGATCATCCTCCTCCTCTTCCGGTGGTGCACCAAGGCCTGGTGGCATTGGCTGGGTCCTGAGGATTGCAAGGTTATGAAGAATGCAGCACATAACTATGAAGAGGGAGACTCACTCAGGAGAGTACTGCAGGGCTCCTTCTGAGTGGTCCAGACAGCGGAACTGTTGCTTGAGCACGCCGTTCGTCTGCTCAACGATGTTCCTGGTGGTGAGATGGCTCTCATTGTACCGCAGCTCAGCAGGGGTGTTGGGGTTACAGAGCGGTGTCATCAGCCAGGTGCACAGTGGATAACCCTTGTCCCCGAGGAGCTAACCACTTGGCTAATGCGCTGCCTGGAAAAGCTCTGGCACACCAGTCTGGCGCAGGATGAAAGCATCGTGGCTGCTGCCAGGATAGCGGGCATTGACAGCGAGTATCAGCTGTCTGTGGTCACAGACCAACTGGACATTTAAGGAGTGGAACCCCTTGCGGTTTCGGAAAACCTCTGCATTCTCCTGCGGTGCCCGCAGTGCCACATGCGTGCAGTCAATGGCGCCCTGCACCATGGGGAAGCCCGCTATCCTAGCAAAGCCCAATGCGCGTTCATGCTGTTTGGCCCGGGTCATCGGGAAAGAGATGTACTGGCGTCTCCTTTTATAGAGGGCATTTGTGACCTGCCGGATACAGCAATGGACCACAAACTGGGAGATATTGGCGATGTCCCCAGTAGCTGCTTGAAAGGAGCCGGTGGCATAAAAATTCAGAGCCACTGTGACCTTCACTGCCACCGACAGAGACGTCCTGGTCCTCAGTTGAGGCTGCAGATCTGGTTGCAGCAGGTGGCAGAGCTCAGTGACCACCTCCTTGCTGAAGCACAGCCTACGCAAACACTGCTCCTCAGACAAATGAATGTAGGAGAATTGTTCCCAGAATACCCTGGGAGGGTAAGGTCTCCTGTGCAGAGGCCGGTTGGCCCTCCTCCATCTGGCCATGATTGCCACTCTCTCTCTGTGTCTCTGTTGCCTCAGATTCTGCAGGCGCAGGACGACTGCCCCGAATCAGTGCAGCCCCCAAAGTCTCTTGGCAATCGAAGTAATGAAGGTCAAATCCAAAAGAACCTGCAAAGTGATGCTCAGTAGCCAAAACTACTTCACACAGTGTTGACTCTATGCAGAAGTCTCTCTCTCTCTCTCGGAATCTCTCTCTCTCTGTCAGAATGAGTGGTGCAAAAATGACTCCCACAAAAAAAGGCAGGAAGAGGGCGCCTTTAAATAGCGCCCCCCCCCCCCCAGCCCTTCACCGACTGGAAAACGTTCCTGTCTCCCTGTCGTTGCTTGTGGCAGGCGGAAAGGAGGGGGGCACCACCGGGGCGTTGCACGCTCGACTGACGTCACGATCTGCGTGCGCGGGAGATCGGGGCGGTAGATTTTTGCGCCGTCACAAAAACTCTGGTCAATTTCGCGAGCGGCGCAAACATCGGCGCACCCGGGTGCTGGTTGCTTTGCGCCCCATTAGCACCCGCCTCGGGCGCTAACGGGTTGCGCAAAGCAACCGAATTTTTCCCCCTTTGAGTCCTTTGCACAATAGCATTTACAGCTCAGAAACAGGCCATTCGGCCCAGCTGGCCCGTGCCGGTGTTTATGCTCCACACGAGCCTCCTCCCACCCCTCTTCATCTAACCCCATCAGCATATCCTTCTATTCTTTTCCCTTCTTGTACTTATCTAGCTTCCCCTTAATTGCATCTATGCTATTCGCCTCAACCTAAGAGGGCGCTAATGGGGTGCAAAGCAACTAGCACCCGGGCACGGCGATAAATGCAAGTCTTTCTTTTTCTTCTTTAACATTAGTCTTGATATCTTTTCAATCTCTAAGGCCGCGATTTTATCATTGGTGGCGGGGTGGGTGTGGGTCAGGTGGTCGGCGGGTCCCGGTCCCGCCTCCGCTTTCAGCCGGGTAAAAAATTTGCAATTTTACCACCTGACCCGCCTCACAACATTCAAGAAGCATTTAGATGAGCACTTGAAACACCATAGCATACAAGGCTACGGACCAAGTGCTGGAAAATGGGATTAGAATAGATGGGGTTTGATGGCCGGCGCAGACACGATGGGCCGAAGGGCCTCTTTCTGTGCTGTATAACTCTGTGACTCTATGACAAATCCGCCCTCTGAGCGCCGGCAAAATTGCGGCCTAAGTGTCAAGAGGGGTTCTGAAACAGTATGCCTGATGATAAGCATGCCCTTTTAAAACTAACCGCTCCCTCAGGCTCTTTCCTGCTGAAGCAGATTACCACTAGAAGCAACCCTTGTGTGTTCTGAATTTACATTTATATCTACAAAAAATACACTTGTAATAACTTGGGAATGAGCCTGGGCAGCTTCAGTCCAGTTCCCAGTGGACAGGAGTATGCACTTCAAATTCAGCAGTTTCTCTCAGTCGAGTCTGAATATTAGATGGGGGGGGGGGGGGGGGAAAATAAGGGGACCATGCACAGAGTTGTCAAGCCTCACACATTTGGCATGAGAATATTTTTCAGCCAAATTTCATGCACATATGCCAAAATCTTCACAATCCCACGCCAAGCTGCTGTCATGAAGATCCCATTGAAACACTAAACTGGCCCGGGTGAGTTATCCTCAGCCGCTGACAGTGGCAGAAGGCAAGGCCGCTTACTATAGCTCTTCAAAGGGAGCAAGATTGGTGTCAATAATTGTCCCTCTTGCAAGGTAATAATTATTTCAGGCTGGGTGAGAACATTGTCCTTTCATCTTTGGAAAGGAGGTGACAGAGAGGATCTCACGGTGCCGTGCAGGATGTCCAATCTACTGTAGTAATGGGCCAAGTCCATGTGTCAGAATTAATCATCATGATTAAATAGCATTAGAATTAGACAGAATCATAGAAACATAGAAAAATACGAGCAGGTGTCGGCCATTCAGCCCTTCGAGCCTGCTCCGCCATTCAATATGATTATGGCTGATCCTCTATTTCAGTATCATATTCCCGCTCTCTCCCCATGCCCCTTGATGCCTTTTGTGTCTATAAATCTATCTATCTCCTTCTTAAATATATTCAGTGACTTGGCCTCCACAGCCTTCTGTGGTAGAGAATTCCACAGGTTCACCACCCTCTGAGTGAAGACATTTCTCCTCATCTCAGTCCTAAATGTCCTACCCCGTATCCTGAGACTGTGACCCCTCGTTCTAGACCCCCCAGCCAGGGGAAACATCCTCCCTGCATCCAGTCTGTCTAGCCCTGTCAGAATTGTATACATTTCAATGAGATTCCCCTCTCATTCTTCTAAACTCTAGTGAATACAGGCCTAGTCGACCCAATCTCTCCTCATACGACAGTCCTGCCATCCCAGGAATCAGTTCTGTGAACCTTCGCTGCACTCCCTCTATGGCAAGTATATCCTTCCTTAAATAAGGAGACCAAGAGGGCTGTGGAGGCTCAGTGGTTGAGTATAATCAAGATTAAATGCTGCATCCTACTCCCACACTACCTATTAATTATTGGGCCATGCCAATAACTCAATGATTGTGAAGCATTTGGGACATCTTGAAAACTCTAAAGGTGCTATATAAATGCGAGTTCTTCCTTTATCAAAGATTCCAGAATTTAATTACATTCACAAGTTTGTAACTTAACAGGTACATTGCTATCAGGGGTTTCTTCCTCACCACAAAGACCAAATACACAACCTTTTCAATCGCAGCAAGATTGAAGAATATAAAATTTTCCATCATTCAGATGAGACATTAACCCAAGGTCCTGTTGTCCCATTCAGGTGGTCATAAAGCTGGGATGGGAAGATGGTGAGGTTCGTAATTGGGAGGAACGGGCCTCCTTTATCGGAATCCCTCTCTTCCACTGCAAGTTGTCAGTGATGCTAACTGCTGATGTCCCACTGTTCAAACTCCTCACAGCAGCTTCCATGTAACAAAAATATTCCATCAGCTTGAGCCAAGGGTGCACCGAATGAGTAATTTGGTCCATCAAACCAACTCCTTCCACAGAGTACGTGCATTACTACCCATAGGGCCCTGGTGAGACCACACCTGGAGTATTGTGTACAGTTTTGGTCTCCTTATCTAAGGAAGGATATACTTGCCATAGAGGGAGTGCAACGAAGGTTCACCAGACTGGTTCCTGGGATGGGGGGATTGTCCTATGAGGGGAGATTGAGTAGACTAGGCCTATATTCTCTAGAGTTTAGAAGAATGAGAGGTGATCTCTTTGAGACATACAAAATTCTTACAGGGCTTGACAGGGTAGATGCAGGGAGGATGTTTCCCCTGGCTGGGGAGTCTAGAACCAGGGGTCACAGTCTCAGAATAAGGGCTCGGCCATTTAGGACTGAGATGAGGAGAAATTTCTTCACTCAGAGGGTGGTGAACCTTTGGAATTCTCTAGCCCAGAGGGCTGTGGAGACTCAGTCGTTGAGTATATTCAAGACAGAGATCGCTAAATTTTTGAATATTAAGGGAAATCAAGGGATATGGGGATAGTGCAGGAAGGTGGAGATGTGGTAGAAGATCAGCCATGATCTTATTGAATGGCGGAGCAGGCACGAAGGACCAAATGGCCTACTCCTGCTCCTATTTCTTATGTTCTTATGTTCATCATGGACCCTACCACGATTATCTAAAATTCTGAGGAAAAGCCTGAAAATTCTCTCTCTGGCTCCCACAGATACCAGCAAAACGCGAGACTATCTATTTATCCACCCCCACATCTTCATTACTCAACCATGGCTGTTTGTTTTCCACTGCTGACCCTTGTTTGGTTGTACTAGCACAGGGACAAGAGTATTCCAGGGAGTATTTGGTTATCTATGTCTGTAATTATTCCTATTCCTCTTGTCCAATGCTGAGTCAGGTAGTTATCTAGTTTTTTAAAAAAGTTTTAAGAAACATGAGTTTATCAGATTTTGCAGTGAGTTATTCCACTATTTTGAGGGGTCTGTGGGACAGGCGGGGAGGGGAGTTGCTGACAGGATAATCAAAACCAAGAGTTTCTGCTGCGACAGATAAGCTTTTAAAACCGCTCTGGTAGTCTGGGCAATGCAGAGGTTGTTCTGCATTAATTCTCAACAGTTCCCTAACAGCTGACAGTCACTGACAGCAAAAACAGAAAGCATTTTCCGTTCCTCAGCGCTGTTCTCTGTCACCTTAATGAGGACATGCACAGTTTGGGTTTCAATCTGTTTTAGAATCCGAGAGCTGACTGCCTCGGAAAACGGAGCATTTTTTTCAATTTTCTCGTCACCTTCAGAAAAGTAGATGGAGGATGGAAAGACATGGAAAGAAATCCAGTCTAATTATCCCACTCGATTTGCAGCTGATGAAAATGTGAGCGCACAAAAGCTGCAGAGAGAAGCAGCAATACCTCAGGTCTTACACTTCAGCTCCGTCTACCTCACAACTTCGTTTCCCATATTTGTATTATGAAGGTGGAAATTTAGGGCCAACCCTATGGCAGCCTCCAATTTGACATCAACAGCATTAACCCTTGAGCAGATTCATTGAACACAATATCCCAACATCAAGGATTATGGGGATAGTGCAGGAAAGTGGAGTTGAGGTCGAAGATCAGCCATGATCTTATTGAATGGCGGAGCAGACTCGAGGGGCCGAATGGCCTACTCCGGCTCCTAATTCTTATGTTATGAAGTGAGCAGTAACAACAACAACTTGCAATTACATAGCGCCTCTAACGTAGAAAAATGTCCCAAGGAGCTTCACAGTAACGTAATCAGACAAATATTGACACTGAGCGAGAGAGAGAGATGTTCGGAGCAATGTTCCCTTGGAGCTGCGCGGCCACGCAGCACTCTGAATGTCCCGCGCAGCCGGCTTGCTGGCTTTTAAATAGAAAAAAACGCACACGAGCAATATTTTGAATGGGCCGCGCAGCCCGTTAAAAGGGTCGCGCGGCCCCCTGGGAGACATAACTAAAAGCTTGGTCAAAGAGGTAGGTTTTAAGGAGGGTCTTAAAGGAGAAGAGAAAGATGGAAATGCAAAGAGATTGGTGGGGAGGAGGGGGGAAATTCCAGAGCTTAGGGTCTAGATGGCTGAAGGCATGGCTGCCAATGTTAGGGTGAAGGGAGTGGGAGATGCCCAAAACACCAGCGTTGGAGGAATGCAGAATACTAGGAGGGTTGTAGCTCTGAAGGTTGCAGAGTTAGGAGGAGCCAGCCCATTAGGGGATTTGAACACGAGGTTGAGAATTGTACATTGGCGGTGTTGGGGGACTGAGAGCCAATGTAGGTCAGAGTCCGAGCAATGGCAGAGTGATGGGTAAGCAGGTCCTGGTGGAGGATAGGATACAGACAGCACAGATTGGGAGGAAGACCACAACAGCATTGAAATAGTTGAGTCTGGAGGTGACAAAGGTATGGATAAAGATTTCGGCAGCAGATAGGCTGAGTCAGGAGAGAGACGGGTGATGTTCTGAAGGTGAAAGTAGGCGGCCTTTGTGATGGAGAGGAAATGGGATCGGAAGCTCAGCTTGGGGTCAAATAAGGCAGATGGGAACCTTTGGGGAAGTTTGGCTTGATCATAGAAGTTTACAGCACAGAAGGCGGCCATTTGGCCCATCGTGTCTGTGCTGGCCAAAAAAGAGCTATCCGAGCCTGATCCAACTTTCCAGCTCTTAGTCCGTAGCCCTGTAGGTTACGGCACTTCAAGTGCACATCCAAGTACTTTTTAAATGCTATGAGGGTTTCTGCCTCTACCACCCTTTCAGGCAGTGAGTTCCAGACCCCCACCACCCTCTGGGTGAAGAAATTGATGAGCAAGGGAGGGGAGGGATGGGGCAGAGGCAGCTGACAGGATGGTCTCACTACTAGCTGTCTGTGATAAGTCTGTGAGCTCTTTGTACTTGTTGGAGGTGAGGGCAGAGGGGGCAGGTCAGAGAGGTTTAAGGAGACACTTTGTAGCGTGGAAAAGATGCCAGGATTATCTTTGCATTCTCGGATGATCCTGGAGTAGTAGGCAGCTTTGGAAGAGGAAAGCAATGCCCGATAGTGTTTGATGTGGTCCAGCCAGATCCAACGACTAAGGTTAAACCAGTTATACACCAGATATGCTGCAATCTGTACTGTTCGACTTGAGGGAGCGGAAACGGGAACCATACTAGCTGGAACGAGCAGGTTGGGAGAGAATAAAGGGTTTCACTGGGGACATCAAGGGTCGGCGGCGAGAGACTGATGGAGCAGTTTGAGAGCTGCAGAAGGATCAGGGCAACTTGAGGGCCAAAGGCAAGATAGTTGGGAGTTGGAAAGTAGTTGCAAGTGACTGGGGGAGAGTTTTTTCAGGGGCGGATGCAGCAGGAGGTGGGGTTGGAAGGGAGAAGGGGGGATATGAGCGATGAGCGACAAAAGGAAGTGATCAATGTCAATGCTATTTAACACCAACAGGCAGCTGGAAAATTTAAATTCAATTCATTAAATTAATCTGAAATTAAAAAAAGCTAGAATCAGTAATGGTGACCATGAAACTACCGGATTGTCGTAAAAAAAACCATCTGGTTCACTAATGTCCTTTAGGGAAAGAAATCTGCCGTCCTTACCCGATCTGGCCGATATGTGACTCCAGACCCACAGCAATGTGGTTGACTCTTAACTGCCCTCTGCGGTTCAAGGCGGCGGCTCACCACCACCTTCTCGAGGGCAATTAGGGATGGGCAATAAATGCTGGCCCTGCCAGCGACGCCCACATCCCAGGAACGAATAAAAAAAATCTTCTCCATCAAACGAGAGCACCAAGCACTTCCAGGTCACTGACAGCAGAATAAAACTCTCTCTGCTCTTTCACCAATAGTGGGTTAAATTCTCAACTTGCAGCCCAGGTGTAAAACGTATGCAGATTGGCCCGTTCTAGAAACCGACATGGAAATGAAAATCAGTCGGTTTCTATAATAAGCAACCGATCATCAACGCCAGTTTTACACTCGCACAATGACTTAAAAATCTGCTCAGATACTCTTCATTCCAACCCGAGAAGGGAACTTGTTATTGCAAAAGCCTAATTTTCATCCCCCCCTTTCCTGCACGGCCTCTTCGATTGAGTCAAGATTACATCCTGTCTGATGGTGTTCCAAGACATATGATCTTGCCTCCATTAGCCACTCAGCTGTAATGTTAAGTGGAAGACAATGATTGAAACCTGGCCACTTCCCTTTGGCTGAAGAGCAGCATTGGCAGAAACAAGGAGCGAGGTCAACCTTCCTACCTTCTCAGCCAAGGGATGGTGCATCGTCCCAGACCACCTCAGGAGAGGGGAATAAGTATTGTTTAAATGAAAAATACAGGGGAAAAGTCTCCCCCAACTGACTTAGGCAGCTGAGCTACACAGACTAGGAGGAGTTCAGGAGCAATCGCTGGTTAGTGCTGATTTAATTTATGTTGGACAGGGCTGTGTAATGAGCACTACAGTTGGTCTCAGCACCTCTGGGTTAGGAAGGGTAATATTGGTACGGGATCCTGCTCCTGATTGCGACCTTAGCAACCCTTGAAAGAAAGAAAGACTTGCATTTATATAGCGCCTTTAACGACCTTAGGACATCCCAAAGGGCTTTATAGCCAATTAAGTACTTTTCAAGTGTAATCACTGTTGTAATGTAGGAAACGCCACGCAGGCAATTTACACACAGCAAGCTCCCACAAACAGCAATGAGATAAATGACCAGATAACCTGTTTTAGTAAATGTTGGTTGAGGAGATAAATATTGGCCAGGACACCAGGGAGAACTCCCCTACTCTTCTTCGAAATAGTGCCATGGGAACTTTTACATCCCATCTGAAAGACAGCACCTCCGACAGTGCAGCACTCCCTCAACACTGCACTGGAGTGCCTGCCTAGATTTTGAGCTCAAGTCTCTGGAGTGGGACTTGAACCCACGACCTTCTGACTCAATGTGCTACCACTGAGCCACAGCTGACGCTGTAAATTTCCGTGCTGGAAAATATTGGGCATAATTTCAGAATAAGGGGGCACCTATTTAAAACGGAAATGAGGAGGAATTTCTTCTCTCAGAGGGTCGTGAATCTTTGGAATTCTCTGCTCCAGAGAGCTGTGGAGGCTGGGTCATTGAATATATTTAAGGTGGAGATAGACAGATTTTTGAATGGTAAGGGAGTCAAGGGTTATGGGGAGCGGGCAGGGAAGTGGAGTTGAGGCCAAGATCAGATCAGCCACGATCTTATTGAATGGCGGAGCAGGCTTGAGGGGCCAAATGACCTACTCTTGCTCCTACGTCCTATGTTCTTATGTAAAATGCAAGTGTGGAAAACGCAAGACATGATCGGACCTGGCTGCAGTGCTCTGCAGTTCAATCGCATGCCAAAATCACTGGAGTGTGAAATCTGCCGTCCTTACCTGGTCTGGCCTATATGTGACTTCAGACCCACAGCAATGTGGTTAACTCTTAACTGCCCTCTGAAATGGCCTAGCAAGCCATAAGGCGGCTCACCACCACCTTCTCCAGGGCAATTAGGGATGGGCAATAAATGCTGGCCTTGCCAGCGATGCCCACATCCTGTGAATGAATAAAAAAAAAATGTACTGGCAGACTACAGACAGCCAAGGAAAGAGAAGAAAATTCTCGAGGCAGAAAGGTATTTAACTTATCTGATGGTATGTACACACATCTACAATAAATCTCTGGAGTGCAGCTTCAGATGCAGTCTGGAAGGTCTTGAAGCCAAATTCCAGTCAGAGCCTGTTTCTCTCAGTGGGTTCAGCTCCATCAAGCTAGTGTTTCGATCATCAGAAGCTCAAATTATTTCACTCCCACTGTTTGATTTCTATCCAAAGTAGAAGCCAAAGCAAAGTACAGAAAGCTCAGCGCCAATAAAAAAAATAAAAAAGCAAAATATTATTTAAATGGCGCGAGATGACATAATGCTGCAGTACAGAGGGATCTGGGGGTCCTCATACATGAAACACAAAAAGTTAGCATGCAGGTACAGCAAGTAATTAGGAAGGCAAATGGAATATTGGCCTTTATTGCAAGGGGGATGGAGTATAAAAATAGGGAAGTCCTGCTACAACTGTACAGGGCGCTGGTGAGACCACACCTGGAGTACTGCGTACAGTTTTGGTCTCCTTATTTAAGGAAGGATATACTCGCATTGGAGGCAGTTCAGAGAAGGTTCACTGGGTTGATTCCTGAGTTGAAGGGGTTGTCTTATGAGGAAAGGTTGAGCAATTTGGGTCTATACTCATTGGAGTTTAGAAGAATGAGAGGTGATCTTATTGAAACATATAAGATTCTGAGGGGGCTCGACAGGGTAGATGCAGAGAGGATGTTTCCCCTCGTGGGGGAACCTAGAACTAGGGGGCATAGTTTCAGAGTAAGGGGGCACCCATTTAAAACGGAGATGAGGAGGAATTTCTTCTCTCAGCAGGTCGTGAATCTTTGGAATGCTCTACCCCAGAGAGCTGTGGTGCCTGAGTCATTGAATATATTCAAGGCTGAGATAGACAGATTTTTGAAAAACAGGTGAGTCCAGGGTTATGGGGAGCGGGCAGGAAAGTGGAGTTGAGGCCAAGATCAGATCAGCCATGATCTTATTGAATGGCGGAGCAGGCCCGAGGGGCCGAATGGCCTACTCCTGCTCCCATTTCTTATGTTCTAACAGGGTCGGTGCCCGAGCTGTTTGGGTTTTTTAATCTGCTGCTGCCTATGTGTTCTACCACTTAGACCCGCTCTCAGGAGGACAGTACGGTACAGGCAGTGAAGGCAAGGCATCTTTTTTATCCCCCAGAAAAACAGCAGAGTCTTACTGTCTAATTAAATTAGTAGTGCCTCACAGTGTGCTAGCTGTAAGTCTATAAATATCACACTGTAGTGAAATGCAGTTTTTCTAAGCTTTTCCTCTCCAAATTTCTACCCACTACTTCTGAAGCTACTAGGATCTAAATTCCTTTGAGCCCCAAAATGGGGGTGATTCCCACAGCGCGGCGGAATGGAGCGGAGAGGCCCGAGGACCAAACTAAATTAGTTCTTGGGCCTCAGCATAATAATTCAGGCAAGCTCCGGGCGCCAGTCAGGCGACCCAGCGTCTGTTGGGGCCATACCAACTATGCCCTGCGCCAAGGCCCAGAGGTAAGTCCGGGAGGGAGTGGGGTGGGGGGGGCGGGGGGTTGCCCGAAAGGTGATCGGGAGGGGGTGCACGAGCCGTCCAAGTCGTGGCCCACGGTTGTTTAGTGGAGCCAGGAGGAGCACTCCTACGTCTTCAGACTCCACAAAAGAAAGCCCAAAATTTCAGAAAGTTTAGATGCCTTTTTCCAGTGGTCCCTTTAAGGATCGCTCGTTTAGGATGCCCAAAATACTGGAGATGCCAGTCGGAGCTGGCGCATCGCACGCTCCAACAAGTCTAAACAAATTTACCAATCCGGGTTGGAAATGAGCGCAACAGGCTTAAATTTAAAAAAAAGAAAAGACTTGCATTTATACAGCACCTTGCACGACCACCGGACGTCTCGAAACTCCATACAGCCAATGAAGTACTTTTGAAGTGTAGTCACTGTTGTAATGTAGGAATATATTAATATTGAAATGAGGCCTGTGTTCATTTCAGAAGGCTGCCAGAACCGCCTAAAATAAGGCCTTAATGAATTTAGCAATGACCCAAAAACCCATGCAGATCGGCCCTGGGCCTCTGCCCTGCTAAATTGGTTTTAGTTGCACCCGTTTTAGGCCCATAAAACGGGCGTAACTGTGTTAAATTTAGACCCCTCTAAATCGGCCCCTCGAGCCTGTTCCGCCATTCAATGAGATCATGGCTGATCATCCAAATTCAGTACCCTGTCCCTGCTTTCTCCCCATATCCCTTGATCCCTTTAGCCTTAAGAAATATATCTAACTCCTTCTTGAATATATTTAATGAATTGGCCTCAACTGCCTTCTGTGGTAGAGAATTCCACAGGTTCACCACTCTCTGGGTGAAGAAATTCCTCCTCATCTCTGTCCTAAATGGCTTACCCCTTATCCTTAGACTGTGACCTCTGGTTCTGGACTCCCCCGCCATTGGGAACATCCTTCCTGCATCTAGTCTGTCTAGTCCTGTTAGAATTTTATAAGTTTCAATGAGATCCCCTCTCATTCTTCTAAACTCTAGCGAATATAAGCCTAATCGACCCAATCTCTCTTCATACGTCATTCCTGCCATCCCAGGTATCAGTCTGGTGAATCTTCGCTGCACTCCCTCCATGGCAAGAACATCCTTCCTCAGATAAGGCGACCAAAACTGCACACAATACTCAAGGTGTGGTCTCACCAAGGCCCTGTACAACTGCAGCAAGACATCCTTGTTCCTGTACTCGAATCCTCTCGCTATGAAGGCCAACATACCATTTGCCTTCTTAACCGCCTGCTGCACCTGCATGCTTACCTTCAGCGACTGGTGCACAAGGACACCCAGGTCTCGTTGCACTTCCCCATTTCCTAATCTATTGCCATTCAGATAATAATCTGCCTTCCTGTTTTTGCCACCAAAGTGGATAACCTCGCATTTATCCACATTATACTGCATCTGCCCAATCACCCAACCTGTCCAAATCATCCTGGAGTTTCTCTGCATCCTCCTCACAGCACACACGCCCACCCAGCTTTGTGTCGTCTGCAAACTTGGAGATATTACATCTAGTTCCCTCGTCTAGATCATGAATATATATTGTGAATAACTGGGGTCCTAGCACCGATCCCTGCGGTACCCCACTAGTCACTGCCTGCCACTCGGAAAAAAAACCGTTTATTCCAACTCTTTACTTCCTGTCTGCCAACCAGTTCTCTATCCAAGTCAGTACCTTACCCCCAATCCCATGTGCTTTAACTTTGCACGCTAATCTCTTATGCGGGACCTTATCGAAAGCCTTCTGAAAGTCCAAATACACCACATCCACTGGTTCTCCCTTATCTATTCTACCAGTTACAGCCTCAAAAAATTGCAGTAGATTAGTCAAGCATGATTTACCTTTTGTAAATCCATGTTGACTTTGTCCGATCCTGTCACTGTTTTCCAAGTGCTCTGCTATTACATCTTTTATAATGGACTCTAGCATTTTCCCCACTACCGATGTCAGGCTTACCGGTCTATAATTCCCTGTTTTCTCTCTATCGCCTTTTTTAAATAGTGGGGTTACATTAGCTACCCCCCAATCCATGGGAACTGTTCCAGAGTCTATAGAATTTTGGAAGATGACCAGCAATGCATCTACTATTTCTAGGGCCACTTCCTTAAGTACCCTAGGATGTAGATTATCAGGCCCTGGGGATTTATTGGCCTTCAATCCCATCAATTTCCCTTACACCATTTCCCTACAAATACTGATTTCATTCAGTTCCTCCCTCTCATTAGACCCTATGTTCCCCGACATCTCTGGGAGGTTATTTGTGTCCTCCTTTGTGAAGACAGAACCAAAGTATGTATTTAATTGGTCTGCCATTTCTTTGTTCCCCATTATAAATTCCCCTGATTCTGACTGCAAGGGACCTACGCTCGACTTCACCAATCTTTTTCTCTTCACATATCTATAGAAGCTTTTATAGTCAGTTTTTATGTTCCCTGCAAGCTTACTCTCATACTCTTTTTCCCCTCTTAATTAATCCCTTTGTCCTCCTTTGCTGAATCCTAAACTGCTCCCAATCCTCAGGTTTGCTGCTTTTTCTGGCCAATTTATATGTCTTCTCCTTGCTACATGTTGGGGTAAGGTTCACGGGCACTGGTTGCCCTTCTCTACCTCAGCCACATGCCATTTTTTTTTTACTGTGTGAGTTAAACAGAAAGGGGGAAAAATTTGGTATCGGCCATTTTGGGGCGCTAATATCGGCCGGGCGCAAAGTTTAGCGCCCGGTGCTAATTATCACCTCCGACTGCAAAATTTGCCTCTATCGCCCCTGGAGGTGATTTGAGCGCTAAATCAGGCGTAACACACCTCTCTTAAGGCACAAACGTCGGGGAGCGAGCGCTACCTCAGACGCTACCGAAGCTCAGACGATGCCAATTACCATGGAAGCCAGACAGACTGGCACCGTCCAGTTCTTAAAGGGAAGGGCTGGCCAACCACACCCTGCTCATTGCAGCCTTGAATCTCGGCCTGGAGAGACCTCTGAAGCAATTGTGTTGGAAGCACTAATGGATAGGTCCAGGGAAAGAACTCAGCACATAGGAACCTCAAAAGTGGTGTTGAGGGCCAAAACTCCTTAGGACAGCGTTAAACCAAAAATTTTGCCGACAAGAAAAGGCAGGAA
This sequence comes from Squalus acanthias, assembly GCA_030390025.1. NCBI lineage: Eukaryota > Metazoa > Chordata > Chondrichthyes > Squaliformes > Squalidae > Squalus > Squalus acanthias. The sequence continues at coordinate 9,713,346 of CM059431.1, read as the reverse complement.
GCGCCTGCCTTTAAATAGCGCTCCCCCAGCCCCTTCCTGACTTGAAAACGTTCCCCTCTACCTGTCGTTCCTAGAGGCAGGCGCTAAGGCAGGGGGCGCGACTCAATATCCGGTCTGGGGCGCTACCGGGGCATTGCACGCTTGACTGACGTCACGATCTGCGGGCGCAGGAGATCATGGCGGTAGTATTTAGTGCCGCTGCAAAACGACTGGTCAATTTCACGAGCGGCGCTAAAATCACCGCGCTTGGGCACTAAGTTCCTAGCGCCCCCCGGAGTCGCTAACGGGAGGCGCTAACCAAGCGAATTGTTCCCCCAGAGTGTGATGATGGCAGGCTGTTCTATCACAAGAAGCAGGACAGCCAAGCCCAATCCTATCCTAGACCGATGTCCACACCTGTACATTCTAGCAGGGGTCATGCTGATTTCACCCTCCTTGCCCCTCCTCAGGCAATGCAAAGGCCAATTGTAGCGCTTCTCAGGTATTGCAGAAACCTCAACAGTGCCTGTCTAATGATGCTGGTTAAAGATGATTAATTACCATTGTCCTCCAACATGCTGCAGATGCTAGTGTGCAGCATCTACAAGATGCACTGCAGCAACTCGCCAAGGCTTCTTCGACAGCACCTCCCAAACCCGCGACCTCTACCACCTAGAAGTAGACAAGGGCAGCAGGCGCATGGGAAGACCACCACCTCCAAGTTCCCCTCCAAGTCACACACCATCCTGACTTGGAAATATATCAGCCGTTCCTTCATCGTCGCTGGGTCAAAATCCTGGAACTCCCTGCCTAACAGCACTGTGGGAGCACCTTCACCACACGGACTGCAGCGGTTCAAGAAGGCGGCTTACCACCACCTTCTCAAGGGCAATTAGGGATGGGCAATAAATGCTGGCCTTGTCAGCGACGCCCACATCCCAGGAACGAATAAAAAAATAACCAAAGTCCAATGCGTCTGCTGCAGATGGTAAATATTCTTTTAAGATACAGATACTATTTACTACACAGTAGTTGAAGCTCATCATTAACACCCAACTTAAGATTGCATTCAGAAAGACTACAAGCAACAAAAAAGAACTGTTGAATCTCACTGCCAGGGCACTCTTATTCCCCAAGACAAACTTAAATTGTTCAACTAGCATCAAGTGAACTTCACACACTGCTGACATTTAGTAAGTGTCATTTCACGCATGCAAGTAGTTAATCAAAATTGTTGGCAGTCAAATTATCAATCACACCTTTAATTCAAAAACATGGTTTTCAGACATCAATCACACTTCAGGAAACATGCCTTGGTGTTGTAAACTTATAAAGCTCAAGTTAAACGTTTACACCAGTTGGCTTTTGAAGTTTCTCATTCCTTCATTCAGACAGACTCAATCCTTAGGATGCAGGTTTAGATTTCTTCGACAAGCTACAGTGTATGGTAAAATGTTAAATACAACCAGTGTGCTATTTAGACATCTTTTCCAGGCCTTGAGTGGATTACTCGGGAAGCTGTGGAGCCTGGAGGGATGTACAGATGAGTCCAAAATACTGTCAGCTTTAGTTTTTCTTATTGAACAAGAGGTGCTCCAGGGAACAATGGTTATGGATCTGTTATTGCACCACCACTTGCTCTCTTAAGCTTAAGAACATAAGATGTAAGAGCAGGAGTCGGCCATACGGCCCCTCGAGCCTGCTCCGCCATTCAATAAGATCATGGCTGATCATCGACCTCAACTCCACTTTCCCGCCCGATCTCCATATCCCTTGATTCACCGAGAGTCCAAAAATCTATCTATCTCAGCCTTGAATATACTTGATGTAAGGCCTCCCTGAAAGATTGTATCTCTGCAGTTTCTGTGTTTATATACTGTGTAATATTGTAGATTCCCTCATTGTACCTTTACCTGACGAAGGGGCAACAGCTCTGAAAGCTTGTAACTTTAAATAAATCTGTTGGACTATAACCTGGTGTTGTGCGACTTCTCATTTTTGTCCACCCCAGACCAACACTGGCATCTCCGCATCATGACCACTATTGACACCACAAACTGCCGGCTCAAACTGGAGAGAATCTCCAAGAAGATCGCGCATATTGACACAGACATCAAGTATCTACAGAGGTGCAAGAAAGCAGACAAGATTCCGAAAGGACTACAGATCACGAACCCACTCAAGTTGACATACAACACAGACTACGCTGAGAGACTCTGCCGTCGTACCTCTCGCACACTCCTCAACCATCTCGGACACCAGCTCTACAGCAGACGCCGCAACCTCGAAACCAAGATAGAGTCCATGCTCTCAGCCTGTGCTCAGGGCACAGCAGACCAGCTACGAGACACCGCCAAACAGACGAGGCAACGGAACTACGCTTCCTACATGCGCATCAAGAACAGGAAGCTTGAGAAACTCGGCATCACCACCAGCAGCAACCAAGCCTCCCCCGGTACCACGGTTGCAACCACAGGGAAGTCCATCGTCAACCTGTCGGACCACACCCTTCAACCAGACGAAATCGAAGTTCTCGCCCTAGGGCTCAAGTTCTGCACCACCACCAAAATGGACCCCATCGGTCTTGCGGCAGACACAGAGGAATTCATCAGGAGAATGAGGATCCGGGAATACTACCACAAATCCCAAGATGTCAACAACAAACCCAATGAGACAATCAATGATCCAGAACAGCAGACAGAGGGAACCGCAGTGCAGCAACCGAAGAAGAAAGTGTCAAATTGGACCCCTCCGGAGGGTCGCTGCCCTAAGCTTGACATGTATGCTCAAGCTGTCAGGAAATGCATCAACGCCAGATTCAGCAGCCGCACTCACAAGACAGACCAGAATGTCACCCGAGCACAACGCAACGCCATCCACGCTCTCAAGACCAACCGCAACATCGTCATCAAACCAGCGGACAAAGGAGGAGCCATCGTCATACAGAACAGAATGGACTATTGCAAGGAAGCATACCGACAACTGGACAACCAGGAACACTACAGACAGCTACCCGCAGATCCGACCAAAGAACACACCCGCCAACTCAATAGACTGATCAAGAGCTTCAAAACATCCTACGCGCTCTCATCCCACGTACTCCCCGCGTAGGAGACTTTTACTGCCTCCCAAAGATACACAAAGCCAACACACCCGGACGTCCTATCGTATCAGGCAACGGAACCCTGTGAGAACACCTCTCTGGGTACGTCGAGGGCATCCTGAAACCCATCGTACAGGGAACCCCCAGCTTCTGTCGCGACACTACAGACTCCTTGCAGAAACTCAGCACCCATGGACCAGTTGAACCAGGAACACTCCTCGCCACGATGGACGTATCGGCACTCTACACCAATATCCCCCACGATAACGGCATCGCTGCGACAGCCTCAGTACTCAACACCAACAACAGCCAATCTCCAGACGCCATCCTACAACTCATCAGCTTCATCCTTGACCACAATGTCTTCACCTTCGACAACCAGTTTTTTACCCAAATACACGGAACAGCCATGGGGACCAAATTCGCACCCCAATACACCAACATCTTCATGCACAAGTTCGAGCAAGACTTCTTCGCTGCACAGGACCTCCAACCAACGCTGTACACCAGATACATCGATGACATCTTCTTCCTTTGGACCCACGGCGAAGGATCACGGAAAGGACTACACGATAACATCAACAGGTTCCATCCCACCATCAAACTCACCATGGACTACTCCTCAGAATCGGTTTCATTCTTGGACACACGAATCTCCATCAAAGACGGACGCCTCAGCACTTCACTCTACCGCAAGCCCACGGACAACCTCACGATGCTCCACTTCTCCAGCTTCCACCCTAACCACGTTAAAGAAGCCATCCCCTATGGACAAGCCCTGCGAATACACAGGATCTGCTCAGACGAGGAGGAACGCGATGGACACCTACGGACACTGAAAGACGCCCTCGTAAGAACGGGATATGACGCTTGACTCGTCGATCGACAGTTCCGACGGGCCACAGCGAAAAACCGCATAGACCTCCTCAGATAGCGAACATGGGACACAACGTCGTCCAGTACTTCCCCGGAGCGGAGAAACTACGCCATGTTCTTCGCAGCCTTCAACAGGTCATCGATGACGACGAACACCATGCTAAGGCCATCCCCACGCCTCCACTACTCGCCTTCAAGCAGCCGCCTAACCTCAAAAGTACCATCGTTCGCAGCAAATTACCCAGCTGTCAGGAGAACAGCGACCACGACACCACACAACCCTGCCACGGCAACCTCTGCAAGACATGCCAGATCATCAACACAGATACCATCATCACACGTGAGGACACTACCCACCAGGTACATGGTACATACTCATGTGACTCGGCCAACGTTGTCTACCTGATACATTGCAGGAAAGGATGCCCCAGAGCATGGTACAGCGGCGAGACCATGCATACACTGAGACAACGTATGAACGGACACCGCGCAACAATCGCCAGGCAGGATTGTTACCTCCCAGTCGGGGAACACTTCAGCAGTCAAGGACATTCAGCCTCGGATCTGCGGGTTAGCGTTCTCCAAGGCGGCCTTCGAGACACACGACAACGCAAAATCATCGAGCAGAAACTGATAGCCAAGTTCCGCACCCATGAGGATGGCCTCAATAGGGATATCGGGTTCATGTCACACTACAGAACGTGACTCGACATCGTTGCCTGTCTTTCCAGTTTTAAAAAAAAAAACACAAAAAAAACCAAACCAAAAAAAAAAGGTTAAAAGCTCAACTGCAGACAGCAGGATTTGACACGTTGGACCCCCTGTGACCCATCTCATTGTCTTGGCTGTGCTCTGGTGTGTCTTTGATGTAAGGCCTCCCTGAAAGATTGTATCTCTGCAGTTTCTGTGTTTATATACTGTGTAATATTGTAGATTCCTCATTGTACCTTTACCTGACGAAGGGGCAACAGCTCCGAAAGCTTGTAACTTTAAATAAATCTGTTGGACTATAACCTGGTGTTGTGCGACTTCTCATTTTTGTCCACCCCAGTCCAACACCGGCATCTCCGCATCTTGAATATACTCAACAACTCAGCATTCACAGCCCTCTGGGGCAGAGAATTCCAAAGATTCACAACCCTCTGAGTGAAGAAATTCCTCCTCCTCTCGGTCTTAAATGGCCGACCCCTTATCCTGAGACTATGCCCCCTAGTTCTAGACACTCCAGCCAGGGGAAACAACCTCTCAGCATCTACCCTGTCAATCCTTTTCAGAATCTTGTATGTTTCAATGAGATCACCTCTCATTCTTCTAAACTCAAGAGTACAGGCCCATTCTACACAATCTCTCATCATAGGACAACCCTCTCATCCCAGGAATCAATCTAGCGAACCTTCGTTGCACCGCCTCCAAGGCAAGTATATCCTTCCTTAGATAAGGAGACCAAAACTGTCCAAAGCTTGAAGCACTCCACTGTAATTCCTTACTCAAGGCCTCTTTCGCGTCTGACTTGTGCCAACTTAATGGTTGCCAAGTCTCAGTGTTACCTTGTGCCAGGTTGCTAGGCGCACGAGTAGTTTCATATTTCTAACCTTACACACTTTAGATTTTATTATTAGGACGTCAATGAAGTGTGGATATCCAGCGTCACAAGCCTCTCTGCTGACAAGCTGTGCGCACACCTACCATTCATTAGTCCGGCCAATTTTCCTCTCGACTTACAAAGCACTGCTATTCTGGAAGAGCCAATTATTAATCGCAGATGAAAAGTTTGGGAGATGGTCACTCAGCTCAGGCAAATCCAGGCCAGTGCCGCCTTTCGCGTCTTAGGCTACGTTGAGCCATAGCGGTTGTAATGTTTTTGGTTCTGACAACAGATAGGAGCTCGAGGGCGGAACCGTTCAAGGCTCCCGCCCAGCCGACAGCGTCTCAATCACACACAGCGAACAGCCTATCGGGAGATTGTGGGCGCACTGCCCGCCAATTGTCATTAAGGGTTGCAAAATCGCAGGCAATGGTTTTCTGATAAACCAGTTGCCGTGTGTGAGGCCCACCTACTTGCTAAAGCTAACCAAAAAAACATTCTTACCAGGACAACCCCCCTCCGGAGATGAGAGTAGTGGATGTTAACTGCAGGATGGTGCGGTTTGGGTACTTACGTTGCTGCCTTCACTTTGGGTTCTAGCCATCACATAGCCACGAGGCAGAGATTGAATTACAGCTGTTTGTTATTGGATAAAATACACACGGAATTTGTTTAAAATTTTCCGATTAGTTATTTATAAGAAACAGAAGCCTGGAAAATACCTTTTGAAATATTAAGGGGGCAATTTTAACCTAGAAAGTAAGAAAGACTTGCATTTCTATAGCACCTTTCGCAAACTCGGGACATCCCAAAGCGCTTTACAGCCAATGAAGTACTTTTTGAAGTGCAGTCACTGTCGTAATGTAGGAAACGTGGCAGCCAATTTGCGCACAGCAAGCTCCCACAAACAGCAACGTGAGAATGACCAGATAATCCGTTTTTGCGATGTTGATTGAGGGATAAATATTGGCCTCAGGATGCCCCTGCTCTTCTTCGAAATGTTGCCATGGGATCTTTTACGTCCACCTGAGAGAGCAGACGGGGCATCGGTTTAATGTCTCACCCGAAAGACGACACCTCCGACAGTGCAGCACTCCCTCGGTACTGCACTGGAGTGTCAGCCTAGATTTCTTTTGTGCTCACGTCTCTGGAGTGCGACTTTGAACCCACAACCTTCTGACTCAGAGGCGAGGGTGCTACCCACTGAGTCATGGCTGACACGGCTAACCCGCCCATCGGGAAAGTGACGGGATCGGGAGCAACACTGGTTTTAGACCCTGCCTGATTATACTCTCCTTTGAAGTTAGTAGAAATTAATATTAGGCAGGGGGGTAAAAGTGGCGTTCCACCCTATCCCGTGGGATTCCCAGCTGGTGAGTTGGGTTAAAATTACCCTCAAGTGTCTGAATGCTTAAAACATTATGGGGGAAAAATTTGTTGATTTGCGCCTCCCGTTAGCACCCTAAGAGGGTGCTAACGGGGCGCAAAGCAACTAGTGCCCGGGCGCGATGCTGCTAATGCCTCTCGTGAAATTCAGCAGGAGGTTACCGACGGCGTTAACAGTTAGCGCCCCACGGCACTACACCTCAGCAGCGATCTTCGGTAGCGCCCCCTGACTTACTGCCAGACGCTATATCCGACAGGGTCAAAGGGGCCTACCTGCGGCCGGGGCAGCGCAAATTAAAGGGGAGGTGCCGGGTGGCCAATTTTGTTGCTGGCCACTTGCCAGCACCTGCCCCCCCTGTTGCTGTCCCCCGCGGGGGTGCCGGCTACACTCCGTGAGCCCAGCACTCCTCGAGTGCCGGGCTCTTTTGCCGGCACTCCGATCCCTGGTGGCCCAGCTGGGCCCTGGGTCGCGCTGTGCAAAAGCCCCTCCCCTTTAATAAGGGGAGGAAGGCCTGCAGTACCGCGGCGCCACGATATTCACTCATAGTGCCCCAAGAGGGAGGTGGGGCACTTAGCAAATTGACATAGGTCATAGAGGCAATAAACCAATGAGGAGAAAATGCTATCAATCCAAAGTACTCATTCTTTTCCCAACCCTACTCCTTAACAAAAAGTAATCGTGCCTAAATACTACATTTTCTGAGGTAAAATGAAAAATAGACAAATGTTGGAAGCCTGAACTAAAAACAGAAAATGCACAGCAGATTTCGGAGAAAGTAGGTTCATGTTTTGGGCGCATCCCTTCGTCAGAAACCTACTGCTGAAGAGTTCCGATAGAGGATCCCAACTGAAACTAGAATTACCTGACCTGACCAAGCTGCTCTGCTTTTTCTGCTTTTACACCAGGCGTATTCTCTGCTGTGTTTTTCAAAATGCAGTTTGGTGGAGGCTCACCGTGTCAGGTCTCCTGACCAGAAAATTCCCACTCGGAGAATATATTTGATGGCCTGGTTTTGGCCAGCTGTCATTACAATGAGAGAACATACTCGTATACTGATCCTGGCACACGTTCCTGCTGATACTGAGCTACTTAAATTGGACTTTTGCAATCGGGGGAATAGTGATCTCCTTTTGAACAAAAACAAAGTGAGAAGTCTTAAGGTACTGTACTACCTCAACTCAATTATCAGCCCTCTCATTATGCGCGTACCCAATTATCCACGGAGATTTCTCAGGAATCCGCGGCAGCTTAGGTGAGTAATGGGAGTCAGTGCTGCAAGAGTAGTGAGAGTTTGGCCGCGCTAGGAGTATAGGCGTAGGGAAAGTAACTGGAGCCAGGGTTTAATCGAGAGAGGACCAGGTTTGTGCACTTAGGAACAGGAGTAGGCCATTCAGCCCTACAAGCTTTTTAAAAAATTAATTCTTGTGACCGTCGCTGGCAAGGCCGGCGTTTATTGCCCATCCTTAGTTGCCCTGGAAAGGTGGTGATGGGCCTTCTTCAACTGCTGGTAACAGTTGCTCGCTAGGCCACTTCAGAAGAGAGTTAAAAGTCAGCCACATTGGTGTGGGTTTGGTGTGAGACACATATAGGCCAGACCAGATAAGGATGCAAGTGAACCAGTTGGGTTTTTACAACAATCTGACAGCTTCATGGTCACTTTTAAGAACATAAGAATTAGGAGAAGGAGCAGGACATTCTGCCCCTCGAGCCTGTTCCGCCATTCAGTAAGATCATGACTGATCTTCAACCTCAACTCCACTTTCCCGCCCGATTCCCATATCTCTTGATTCCTCTAGAGTCCAAAAATCTATCTATCTCAGCCTTGAATATACTCAACGATTCAGCATCCACAGCCCTCTGGGGTAGAGAACTACAAAGATTCACAGCCCTCTGAGTGAAGAAATTCCTCCTCTCTGTCTTAAAAGGCTGACCCCTAATCCTGAGACTATGATGCCTGACATTCAATGGCATTACCATTGCTGAATCCCCCACCATCAACAACCTGGGGGGGCCTCCATTGACCAGAAATTGAACTGGACCAGCCACATAAATACTGTGGCAACAAGAGCAGGTCAGAGGCTAGGTATTCTGCAGCGAGTGTCTCACCTCCTGACACCCCAAAGCCTTTCCACCATCTACAAGGCACAAGTAAGGAGTGTGATGGAATACTCTCCACTTGCCTGGATGAGTGCAGCTCCAACAACACTCAAGAAGCTCGACACCATCCAGGACAAAGCAGCCCGCTTGATTGGCACCCCATCCACCACCTTAAACATTCACTCCCTCCACCACCAGCGTACCGTGGCTGCAGTGTACACCATCTACTAGATGCACTGCAGCAACTCACCAAGGCTTCTTCGGCAGCACCTCCCAAACCCGCGACCTCTTCCACCTAGAAGGACAAGGGCAGCAGGCGCATGGGAACACCACCACCTCCAAGTTCCCCTCCAAGTCACACACCATCCTGACTTAGAATTATATTGCCGATCCTTCATTGTTGCTCGGTCAAAATCCTGGAACTCCCTCCCTAACAGCACTGTGGGAGTACCTTCAGCACACGGACTGCAGTGGTTCAAGAAGGTGGCTCACCACCACCTTCTCAAGGGCAATTAGGGATGGGCAATAAATGCTGGCCTTGCCAGCGACACCCACATCCCATAAACACATTTTAAAAAAGTTCTAGACTGTCTAGCCAGGGGAAACAATCAGATAATGATACCAGAATTTTTAAACAGAATTCAAATTCTCAAACTGTCATGGATGGGATTTGACCTCACATTCATCCGGATTATTAGTCCAGGCCTCTGGATTACTAGCCCAGTAACATAACCACTGCACTACCATACCATATTGGCCTGCTTTGCCATTCAATTAGATGTTGGCTGATCTGCACCTCAACTCCATTTATCCGCCTTATCTCCATATCTCTTGGGAAGTGTTTATCTCTGCCTGACTTGCAACAATTCCGTCCTCCAGCATTGGTGTTTTTGGAACTGGGACTGGCAGTCAGGAACCTAACCCAATTGTAAGACTGAACCAATATGGAAACAGTGACCTCACGTGTCAGCTGTGGCTCAGTTGGCAGCACTCTAGCCTCTAAATCAGAAGGCTGTGGGTTCAAGTCCCACCCCAGAGACTTGAGCACAAAATTCTAGGCTGACACTCCAGTGCCGTACTGAGGGAATGCTGGACTGTCGGAGGTGCCGTCTTTCAGATGAGATGTTAAACCGAGGCCCTGTCTGCTCTTTCAGGTGGATGTAAAAGAACCCATGGTATTATTTTGAGGGGGCGTTATCCCCAGTGTCCTGGCCAATATTTATCCCTCATTCAACATCACTAAAACAGATTATCTGGTCCTTATATCATTGATGCTTGTGGGACCTTGCTGTGTGCCAATTGGCTGCCCCGTTTCCTACATTACAACAGTGACTGCACTTCAAAAGTACTTCATTGGCTATAAAGCGCTTTGGGAAGTCCTGAGATTGTGAAAGGCGCTATATAAATGCAAGTCGTTCTTTCTTGAGCCTTGGGGCTCGGGGAGGTTTGCTGTTGATTTCAAATGACTTGTTCTCAAAAATTATGACCAACACATTCACACTTTTAAATAGAAGCACTGCTTAACCCAGATTCAAAATTTGACAGAATGCCACAAGCAATTGGGCTATGCTCTTCATCTACATTTAACCTTAAATAAAACGTGCTGTGAATGGCATTAACCCACAGGAAACCTGATTATCTAGTCATTTCAATTACCGACCAGTGAAGTCCCTTCCATTTTAGCAGATAATGGAGGTTGTATTTTAACATCCTTGGGACTGGGAGGAGGGTAATGGAGGTTATATACATTTTGAGCTCACCGTTTTGTTGGCTGCAGACACCTTTATCTGTATTTATAACATGCTGATGTATTGGCCTAATTCAACACTCTTGCTGTTGGAGAAAATAATTGAAAAGGAAATCAGGCAAATTCTATATAGTGCACCCTTATTCTCTTCTGTATTCTGTACGATAAAAACTAAAATCTCATCTGTGTCATCTTAATGAACTTGTACACTTCCATCTATCCTAAAGACACAAGCACATCAGTTGGGCCATTCTAACAAACGGAGTTCTTTAGATTTTAGCCAAGTCCCTAAAATTAAGCACAGGGAAAAGGGTGGGTGGAAAAAAATAATGAGAGAAGCCCAATCTATAACAGTCACACCCGTGCTAGCCCTGGGGAGCACACCTTCAGTCAAACTATCTCACACCCTCCCTGACAGCAACCGAGAGGTCTGTTGCCCAGACGGTCTCACATCACCTTACGAACATACGGAAATGACAAGCAGGAAAGGACCATCTGGTCCATCAAGCCAGCTCCACCCTCGTGCTGCCTGGAGCTTCATGACTAGACACTTCCTACCTTTCCTATCGCCGCCCTCGCCCCCGCCACCCACCCGCAGCCATGTCATCTCCAGGGAGAGGCAAATTGATCCCTCAGGCGATTGATACCAGTCCAGGAGATGATGTTGACCGTGTGTACGTTAAACGGATCTGCACTGTTCCCAGTGTGCATTCTGGGAAAGGCAACACTACTGCGCCAGCCTGTAACCTGCAATAAAAAATTTCCTGTAAAATATTGGCATTAGCAGGATTACAATTTCATGTGCTAAAGCTGTGTGGAAAGCTTTACATTACATCTAAGCGTATAAAATTCTGACAGGGCTAGACAGACTGGATGCAGGGAAGATGTTTCCCCTGGCTGGGGGGTCTAGAACGAGGGGTCACAGTCTCAGGATACAGGGTAGGACATTTAGGACTGAGATGTGAAGAAATTTCTTCACTCAGAGGGTGGTGAACCTGTGGAATTCTCTACCATAGAAGGCTGTGGAGGCCAAGTCACTGAATATATTTAAGAAGGAGATAGATAGATTTCTAGACACAAAAGGCATCAAGGGGTATGGGGAGAGAGTGGGAATATGGTATTGAGGTAGAGGATCAGCCATGAACATACTGAAGGGCCGAATGGCCTACTCCTGCTCCTATTTTTCTATGTCTCTATCGAGTATCTTGTAACACAGCTATTGACTGCAACAGCAGGTATCTTTATTGGAGCACTTAACTTTTGTTAATGTGGCATCTGTCAGCTGGCTAATAATTTTTTTCAAAACTTTTTTATACACTGTTATCCATTTTACGATTACTTAAACGTCAGTGGCTAAAGATCAATTTATTGTGAACTATCAATTGGAAAAACGCAGTTATTGTTCCTTTTTGATCTCCCGATACCACGGCCCATTCATGATAGATGCGGATGAATGATTGACCCTTCAGCCCATTTAATCCCCTCACCTTACTGTTCGTTCATTACGGTATCCATCTGTTTCTCAGAAGAGTCCAGTGTCCAAACCTCAAACCACTCACTCGCAATCCACTGCAGCTGTTGATCGCTGTGTGACGAAATACTTCTTGGCATCTATCCTAATTTGCCCTCCACAACCTTGAAAAACCCACTCTAGACATGCTGCCTTGGTGTAGCTGAAAAATATTAGTCTGGCATTACTTTATTCTGTTAAGTATCTTGCATTAAGTCTAAAGAGCCCTAGCTTTATATCAGTGTTCATCATAGCTCATACTTCGAACAGTAAAGGTCAGCCATCTTATTCTCTGCATGAACTGCCAGGGCCTGGTTAGCCCCGTTATGTCACAGCAACCATAATTGTATGTATGACTCCAGGAATTGTTGGCAAGCACCAAGCACACTAGACCCAGGCCTCCGTCAATGACATTGCTAAGAAATAGAACACTTCTCCATTTCAGACTGTGGCAAAGTGGAAGAATCAGAAAGACAGGCATCTTTGGTAGCAGGCAGCTGAGTTACAAGGTTATGGGCTCAAGCTTCACTCCAGTCTCGAACACGTTATCCAGGTCGATACTTCAGTGCAGTACTAATGGAGACGTTAAACCTACATCCCGTTTGATCCCATGTCACTATTTGAAGAGGAGCAGGGGACATCTAACAGTATCGTGGCCAACATCTTTCCATCATCCAACATAACGTTGAGAGAATAGCTTTTAAATTATGCCTTTGCTGTTGTGGGACCCTGCTGTGCACAAGTGGGATGCCATATTTCCCTACATTATAACTGTGGCCATACTTCAAAAGTACGCCATTGGCTGTGAAGTGCTTTGGGATGTCCTGAAATAACACTATATACACAAACAAATACTCTGTTCTACAATAGTAAATACTGAATTCTATACATATTATGTATTGACACAAATTTCCACCTTCCAGTGATGAAAATGTTCTTTTGTAAGATTTTCTTTTATTTCTTCTCTTCCCAATTACTGAGACCTGCAATGGGATTTTTCTAGGACACCAGAATGCTATAGCATTACCATCTTCCTTATCCTGTCTGCATAGTTCAGGCTCCAGAAAGGGCATGTCAACAGCAGAAAAAACACCATTCAGAACTTTGATACTGGCTGTCCATTTTGAGCAGGTCCATTATATCAGGCTTAACTCTGAGCCACACCAGCAGTTCTTTGACTGGAGGAGGCAACTGAGAGATGTTGAAGTTAAACAAATGAGTAAAAACGTTAATCACAAAAATTGTGTTTTATTGTCTCCCTTGCGTAAAGAAAAATTCTCAGAATGCTTCACAAGGGGGCCCAAGAGGATGCAGAACAAGAAATGTGAAATTATTAAGGTGCGGCAGAATGCATTGTTGAAGAGAAACTTTTAACAAAACCAATCCATTACTACACGCTGCTTTTCGGAACTCACTCGCTAAACCGCTTTGCCTCTACTTTCTTTCAAGACTCTTCAAAAACTTTTACCTCTTTCACTTGTAAATCTTTTCCATCTCTAGGCTCTTCTCTCCCCTCTTTGCCACCACTTACACACTGTCCTTCTTTCCTCTCCCTCTTATGCAGGGTCACCTGCTCCTCTGTAAGGTGCGGAGAAGATCTATTACATGAGGGGTACTATATAAATTCAAGCTTTTTTTTTTAAGTGATCTAATATTTTTTCTCATTTGTTCAGCTTCCAACTAAATAGTATTATACCAAATAAAAACAGAAAATGCTGGAAATACTCAACATCTGTGGAGAGAGAAACAAAAAGTTAACCTTTCAGGTTGATGACCGTCTGAAGTATTATACCAGAGTAAGGGTACAAAGTCCAAAACTAGATGGAGTTGATAAAAGGAGGTGGTCGGCAGTGGGGGGTAATCATGGCTTTAATTTTAAATGTTTTTTTTATCTGATGAAAATTTATCAAGAACCTTAACTAATGCCATTAGAGTTAAGTGGAAAAATTGAGTTATATTTAAAAGAACTAGGCTTTTGGTGCCAAGTTTATATTTCAGTAATTTTGTCGCAGTCCAATTAAAACCGAGAAGTTGAGGCCAGTTTGGAGCACAGAGGCATTTGTGAAGTGCTCGTATTCCTGAGTTGTCAGAAAACAGTCAGAAACTTAAGTTAATACAGATGGAGTTTTACAGGAGGGTAAATGGGGAACAGGGGGACTGCAATCACCAAGTTCCATAACAATTGAATACAATGAGAAATGGAAAGTTAGCAGAAAAATTTGACAAACTTTCAGAATCCTGAGGAAGGAGTGGGCTGTATGCTCAGAGTCTCATAATAAGTCTCAGAAAAACAATCCATTCAGAAAACTGAACAGTTGCAAAGCTACTTATTTACCGTAGAAATGCCCCTTGTCTGATTACACAATGGCAGAACAGTACACACATTTTGAGCCCTCATTTAAGTTCTGGTGAATTTAGTCTGTTCAAAATAAGTATTGAAGAACATTCTAAAGAAAATATGATCATAGATTTAATTATACTTTTACATTTTTGAGGATAAGAACAGAGGACATAACATACAGAGGGAAGGTCCTTCCCTACTCTAATGCATCCTAAATTGAGGTGATGAAAGTCGCCCCAACTGGTTTGGAAGCTGAATTGATTTTTGTCAGCCTCCACCAGCTTCCTCCCCCTTTTCCCAGCCCCTAAACTTGCTTTAAAATCTATTCCATTTCCTGCTTTTTTCCAGTTCTGACAAAAGGTCTTCGACCTGAAACGTTAACTCTGTTTCTCTCTCCACGGGTGCTGCCTGGCCTGCTGAGTTTTTCCAGCGTTTTCTGTTGGCATTTCGGATTTCCAGCATCCGCAGTATTTTGCTATTGTAATAGTCATTTGCCTGCTGTCTTAGCGACAATGTAGTGTGGAGACCTAAAGAAGAAGAAATCGTTTTTTTGAATGGGTCGGAATAGAATATTCCAAATGTTCCACAAAAAAGGTACATAGTGAGAACACCATCAGCTTTAAGTTGTCCTCCAAGTAACACATTATCCTGGCTGGTGCAGGTACACAAATAACAAAGCTAGTGCACAGGTGCAATAAGTAATCAAAAAGGCTAGTAGAATGCTGGCCTTTATCTTAAGGGAGTTGGAATACAAAAGTGACGAAGAGATGCTTCAGTTGTACAGAGCCTTGTTCAGACCCCCATCTGGTGTACCGTGTTCAGTTTTGGGCACCAAACCTCAGGAAAGATATATTGGTTTTGCAGGGGATACAGCACAGATTCACCAGAATGATACCAGGGCTTAAATTCAGATCGAATTGAATGGGGGGGAACATGCTCAAGGGGGTGAATGATCTACTCCTGTTCCTATGCATTGGTCAATATCTTGGAATACCCTACCTAACAATCATGGAAGTGCCATCACCACAAAGATTGTAGTAGTTCGAGGAGAAGGCCCATCACCACCACATCCTCAGGGCAAGTAGCCTTGCTACACCAGAGAACAAATTTTAAAAACATTTCTAGAGCAACAGAAAGCATTGAGGGCTGTTTAGTAACTCTTAGATTTTGGTTTGTTTGAATGTCAATAGTCATATTAAGAAACAGGGAAAAAAACACACTCCTAAAATATGCTAAATGCAGCTTTAACTTGCCACTTCGGATACTGTATGAAAAACAAAGTAGAGTGCACTGTAAATGTGTGTTGCACTAGTAGCCTTAGACTAACGATATCAAAATAAAGTTTCTGTAAGACAACATTAAGCACAAAAGTAACTATCAAATAAATGAGACATTTGGAAAGGTGGAACCATACGATCGTTTTTGCAACTTGTTTAACCTAGTTTTAAAAACTAACTTAGCAGTAATGGTCATTATTTTTAAACTGCTCGAGGAATATGATAGCCGTAAATGAAAACTTCACAGGATGAAGAGGGGTGATGGGTGCTGTACCGCACCAGTCGGTCTTGGTACTCCTGCTAGTTTTTATAAATAATGAATGGCTTGGACAAACCGGCATTGTCTATTTGTACTTCTCCACAAGTAAGCAAGATATCCAAGGTTACAGATACTTATACGAGGTACAGAAAATGAGGAGGAATATTGCAACCAGATTGAGAATGTCTTTAGGTAACTGAGCCAATAGTTGGAGCTGGAATTTAAGAACATAAGAATTAGGAGGAGTGGGCCATACAGTCCCTCGAGCCTGCTCCTCCATTCAGTAAGATCATGGCTGATCTAGGACCTCAACACCACTTTCCTGCCCTATCCCCATATCCCTTAATTCCCCTAGAGTCCAAAAATCTCTCAACCTTGAATATACTCAACGACTGAGCATCCACAGCCCTTTGGGGCAGAGAATTCCAAAGATTCACAACCCTGTGAAGAAATTCCTCATCTCAGCCTTAAAAGGCATACCCCGTATCTTGATACTATGCCCCCTAGTTCTGGACTCTCTAGCCATGGGGAACAATCCCTCAGCATCTATCCTGTCAATCCCCCTCAGAATCTTCTCATTTTTCTAAATTCTAAAGCGTATAGGCCTAATCTACTCAATCTCTTCTCATTAGGACAACCCCCTCATCCCAGGGATTAGTCTAGTGAACATTCGCTGCACTGCCTCTAAGGCAAGTATGTCCTTCCTTAGATAAAGAGACCAAAACTGTACACAGTACTCCAGATGTGGTCTCACCAAAGCCCTGTACAATTGTAGCAAGACTTCCTTACTCTTGCACTCTAACCCCCTAGTAATAAAGGCCAACATGCCATTTACCTACCTTGCTGTACCTCCATACTAACTTTGTGTTTCCTGTACGAGGACACTTAAATCTCTCTGAACACCAACATTTAATAGTTTCTCACCATTAAAAAAAGTTTTTCTATTCTTCCCACCAAAGTGAATAACCTCACATTTCCCTACATTATACTCCATCTGCCACCTTATTGGCCACTCACTTTACCTGTCTATATCACTTTTCAGGCTCTTTGTGTCCTCCTCTCAGCTTACTTTCCCACCTTGCTTTGTATCAGCAAACTTGGATTAATTTTTTTTAAACATGGGATGCAGGCATCACTGGCAAGGCCGGCATTTATTGCCCATCCCTAATTGCCCTCAAGAAGGTGGTGGTGAGCCGCCTTCTTGAACCACAGAGGGCAGTTAAAAGTCAACCACATTGCTGTGCGTCTAGAAACATAGAAAAATAGGAGCAGGAACAAGCCATTCGGCCCTTTGAGCCTGCTCTGCCATTCAATATCATGGCTGATCCTCTATCTCAATAGCATATTCCCGCTCTCTCCCCATACCCCTCGACACCTTTTGCGTCTAGAAATCTATCTCCTTAAATATATTCAGTGACTTGGCCTCCACAGCCTTCAACAGGTCCACCACCCTCTGAGTGAAAAAATTACTCATCAGTCCTAAATGTCCTACCCCGTATCCTGAGACTGTGACCCTCGTTCTAGAGCCCCCAACCAGGGGAAACATCCTCCCTGCATCCAGTTTGTCTAGCCCCGTCAGAATTTTATACGTTTCAATGAGATCCCCTCTCATTCTTCTAAACTCTAGTGAATACAGGCCTAGTTGACCCAATCTCTCCTCATACGACAGTCCTGCCACCCCAGGAATCAGTCTGGTCAACCTTCGCTGCACTCCCTCTATGGCAAGTATATCCTTTCTTAGGTAAGGAGATCAAAACTGCACACAGTACTCCAGGTGTGGTCTCACCAAGGCCCTGTATAACTGTAGTAAGACATCCTTGCTCCTGTACTCAAATCCTCTTGCAATGAAGGCCAACATACCATTTGCCTTCCTAACTGCTTGCTGCACCTGCATGTTTGCTTTCAGTGACTGGTGTACAAGGACACCCAGGTCCCTTTGTACATCAACATTTCCCAATCTATCACCATTTAAATAATACTCTGCCTTTCTGTTTTTCCTACCAAAGTGGATAACTTCACATTTATCCACATTATACTGCATCTGCCATGTATTTGCCAATCCAGAGACCTTTCCAGAATCTTGGGAATTTTGGAAGATCACAATCAATGCATCCACTATCCCTGCAGTCATCCTCTTTTAGAACGCTAGGATGTAGTTCATCAGGTCCAGGGGATTTGTTGGCTTTTAGTCCCATTAGTTTCTCAAGTACTTTTTCTCTACTGATATTAATTACTTTAAGTTCCTCACTCTCATTAGCCCCTTGGTTCCCCACCATTTTTGGTATACATTTTGTCTCTTCTACTGTGAAGATCGATACAAAATATTTATTTAAGGTCACTGCCATTTCCTTGTCCCCCAATATAAGTTCTCCTGTCTCAGCCTCTAAGGGACCAATGCTTTCTTTTGCTTACTCTCTTCCTTGTCAAAGCTCTTACAATCTGTTCTTATATTTCTTGCAAATTTACACTCATTCCATTTTCTCCCTTTTCATCAATTTTTTGGTCATCCTTTGCTGGTTTCTAAAACTCTCCCAATCATCAAGCTTACTACTATTCTTCGCAACATTATAAGCCTCTTTTAAATCTAATACTATCCTTACCTTCTTTAGTTAGCCACAGTTGGATCACTTTTCCTGTGGATTTTTTATTTCTCAGTGGAATGCATGTTCGTTGAGAATCACAGAATATGTCTTTAAATGTTTTCTACTGCTTATCTACCATCACCCCTTTTAATCTAGTTTCCCAATCTACCTTAATGTGGATAAATTATAATTATTAAGGTTCAAATAAGCAAAACATAGAAACAGAGAGACTAGGAGCAGGAGTAGGCCATTCGGCCCGTCGAGCCTGCTCCACCATTCAATACGATCATGGCTGATCATCCAAATCCAGTACCCTGTCCCTGCTTTCTCACACAGAATCCCCATCGAGCCTGCACCGACACATATCCCACCCTATCCCCGTAACCCCACGTATTTAATTCCCCCTAACATATCCCATCCTATCCCCGTAACCCCACATATTTAATCCCCCCCTAACACTAAGGGTCAATTTATCATAGCCAAATCAACCTAACCCGCACATTTTTGGACTGTGGGAGGAAACCGGAGCACCCGGAGGAAACCCACGCAGACATGGAGAGAATGTGCAAACTCCACACAGTCACCCGAGGCCAGATTCGAACCCGGGTCCCTGGCGCTGTGAGGCACCAGTGCTAACCACTATGCCACCGTGTTGCCCGCGGAGGGAATTTAAAAAAAATCTAAGTGATGTGGATGCAGATCAGGAAAGAGATCTAGGGCCTCTAGTGGGCAAATGCTCAGGGCAGCGCCTGGCTGCAGGAACAATTGCAAATAAAGTACTTAGGATAGAATACAAATCAAAAGAGGTATTATTACATTACAAGATGCTGATGAGACTCCATTTGGAGGTCTGTGTGCAATTCTGCTCACCTAATCACAGAAAGCATATTATTGCTCTGAGGAGAATCGAAGCAAGCAACAGAAGTCCAGGTACTCGGAATTTAAGTTAAGTGGGAAGTTTAAGGAAGCTGAGTTTTTAAGATGACCGAATTGAAGTTTTCAAGATTACAAAAGGAATTGGTACAGACAACCTGGCCAAATTGTTTATGGCAAAGATCTCAAATACTGGAAGACAAGTTAAAAGCTAGAATGTAATTTCTTTAAAATTAACACTAACTTCAACTTTTTAGTTACACACATTTAAGTGCAAGGCCAATGTTTGAAATAAATTTCAATACATTTTTTCACAAACCTGTTCTTAATCGGCAGAGTTGATCTTCCCCAATTTTAAAAACTAAACACAATAAACTGCAGAGGTTCCCTTGTTAGTTGTGGTAATCAATGTAATCTATATCTGGTTCTAAACAATCAAGGTCCTGTCCTGAAGGAAAGTGAGGAAAATGCCCTGCTACAAAAATGAATTGGGGGTAGGTTTTAATTTAAAACACACCTACTGCTGTTACATATTAGGCTTAAATCATTCAGTCTTAGGGACAGTGATCCAAAATTAATTATCTGGAGGCGCCTCATAAATGTGGATTTTATAACTACTTCAGATCTCTGCATGATGGTACAAAGATTTCTTTCTCTTACTTGAACGAACAGCCTGAAAACGGATGTCAATAATGCAGAAATATAGTGGGTAGTTACACTGTACACAAGGAGCTGGAATGAAGTGGGTTTGGCACTGCTCGATGCAGCAGCTATATGAAAGTCACTGATTGATGCTGGTTTCTGGTTTTGGGAGACTTCCGCCTAGATTCTCTCTCACCCCTCCAGCTTCGAGTTGAACTCTGATATTTTGGGTGGTCCGCTGAACCATCTTTAGCACCAAATTAAAGTTACTTTAGACCTCACGTGATATTCGGCTCCAACTTAGAAATTTCACCAGCAGTTGGAAACTGGTGAGCAAAACTCTACACGTGCTTCAAGTGTTCAGTGCCCTGTTCTTTTGTCAGATTACAAAATCACACAAGCAGCCAGTATAGCTCTGCTTTGTCCATTTTCAACTCTCCAAAAGTAATACTGGAGTCAAATTGATGCCTGCATTATAACGGAGAGAGGTGGAACAGGGGTGATGCAAGTAGACAAGTTGATAGGATGCCTGTATAACCCTGAAGACATGCGTCTTAAAAATAAATTATCTTTGCTTTCATGACTTTGGACTATAACCCATAGTATACAATAGTGAAAGAATTATTTGTAGATTAATGTAAATCTAAGAACATGATTTAATTGGCCATCAGTAAAATGCTCTGCAATTTAAAAAAAAGACTTGCATTTATATAGCGCCTTGCACGACCACCGGTTGTCCCAAAGCGCTTTACAGCCAATGAAGTATTTTTTGAAGTGTAGTCACTGTTGTAATGTAGGAAATGCATCAGATAATCTGTTTGTGATGTTGATTGAGGGATAAATATTGGCCAGGACACCGGGGAGAACTCTCCTGGCTCCTCTTCAAATAACCTTTTACTTCCACCCGAGAAAGCAGACGAGGCTCGGTTTAACGTCTCATCTGAAAGATGGCACCACCGACAGTGCAGCACTCCCTCAGCACTGCACTGGAGTGTCAGCCTAGCTTTATGTGCTCAAGTCTCTGGAGTGGGACTTGAACCCACAACCTTCTGACTCAGAGGCGAGGGTGCGACCAACTGAGCCACGGCTGACATCGCAGTAAAAAGTCCTGCAAGTTAAGTAGTACTGTTCACATTAAATTATCCATTAATGACTAAATAACTGCTAATGCTTCAATCAGCTCTATTCCATATTGTACAATGAACCAACACATGATAATCACAACGTTAGGAGACACATAGAGCAAATGAAATAAAGCTTTTCTGGATTAGTTTAGTTGCATTGTTTGTTGCTATTACAAAATTAGCTCACTCAGGTCACAACTTCACTTACAAAGTACTTAGTTTGGATGGTGGGGTGTGAGAAAGGGAAGCAAACTGTTCACATTACCCCAACCATTACTAGCTCTTACCTCTCCACAGCCCGATTCAGCAGACAAGGTGGGTGGTTTTGGCTACAGATACTTGTTACCATCACTACTGCTCCTTGATCAGATTAGAACAAACATGCTTCTACCATTAAGAGATGGTCAAGGTCGATTTATTTTCCTCTCCTTCTCCCATGACTTCTGGCACAGTGTCACCATAAGGTTCTTCATATTGACATTCATTACAATGGAGAATACTTGATTGAAATAATCAGTCGTGGGATTCTATCCTGGGAAATTAATAGAATCTGCCGTAGAAATCAAAATATTGATTGGTGTTAAGGTTCAACATGTGTGTGCAAGTATGGTCGCAATACTATTGCAAAGAAACGTTTCTTAGCAACTTAAGGGGGGGGGAAAAAAAACTTGACAATTAAAGAATGCTGGTTTATTAGGTGCTGCAAAAATAACAATCCAGGAAGGCAAACCCAGCTGTTTGGCTATGCTACAGCAATTGAAAGAATAAATCAGTGACTGTACAATGCTGCAAAATTGATTTACAAAATAAAACTTGTTTGCATAATTGCAGTAATTTTCAGATCAAGGAGACAATAATCATGCTGAAGAATGTCCTGCACTGTGTTTCGGTCGGTCTTTGTACATCATTTGATTCACAGATTGCTCTTTAAAGTGACAGTTCGGGAGATAAAGAAAACACTGATCTACCTTGTCCTTGTGCTGTTTCAAGTTTTTGATGGCAATGGCCATGTTGAGAGATATTTGACGACTAAGCCTAGGACGAATTTTGGGTTCATAAATTAAAATTATACTATTAAGTTACACTCTGCTCACAAGGGGCTAAATCCACACAACACCAAGCTTCCAGAACCTGGATTAGATCCAGAAGAAACATCTGTCAGAATGGTGTTTCTTGCATACATCAGTTTAAGACAATGAAGCTTGTTAATACATTCCAGTAACATTCACACTTTCTATGCTGGAATGGGCCCTTCACTTGACCCCAGTAGGAGGCTAGCTTCCAAGGGAGCTTATATCTGGGAAGGGTGGCAACAGGTTTGATTGGCAGCTCAACTGGCCAATCCCCAACATGGAGAGCTGAGGGAGGGTCAGAGGTCAGATTTCTGGCTTCCAGTCTTGCTGGAACCCTTGAACACAAGTCGGTCTGCACAATTTTGGAGTAGTAACAGTCACAGAAGAGGGGATCTCGCTTCTTAAGGTTAGAGCTAACTAGTTTCAGAGATTTGAAAGTCTGTGAACTGAATTCAGCCCGCTAACAGCCATAGAATGGTGCGCTGTGTTATTTTTATTGTTTAAAGACTGCTGACGCTGCAAATTATGGAGTGGAGTCTCGAAATTTGTAATGCAGCCTTTAAGATCAAAATGGTCCGTAAATTATTGCGTTAAAGTGTACACAGCCGCACACAATATCATTTTTGGGCTTGTTATTGAAAGTGACACAGATTAAAAGATCAATGAAACTCAATGGGCTGCTTCTTAAAAATAAATTGAGAAGCTCAGCCTTTCCCGAGAGAGCAAGCCGACTTCAACCAGATTGTTTGGTGATGCACCAAAGTAGCTGGCTATGGGGAAGTTGGGTGGGAGATAAAGAGGAGCGTTTTTTTTTAAAAAGCTGCAGCTTGGATCCACCTCAACTGGACTCCAACAGGCTCGTACTGGCTAGCTACAACCAGCACCTGCAAGGTCGAGAGACACACCTGCATGCTCATGTCTATTTTCTCAATCATAGATCAGAATACACAGGCCAAGGCTATGAAGGGGCACATATGGGGGATCCGTTATTTTTAAGTAAATAAAATTACATATTTTTACTTCTCCATTAGGTTTAAAGTGTCCGAATTGGTAGAGCCTGCGACAGTGAACAAATGAAGCACCAAAAAGAAAAGGTCAATACCCTGATACCAATTACAGTTCATCATTAGATTGAGCTCGATAGTTACTGTAAAACAAAATTCAGACCAAGTACATTTGGCTAAAAATGATTTCTAACAGCAAACATTTGTACTTCAATATGTACAATACAGATTACATAACAAATAGAGCATAAACTGAGCTGTACACAGTGGCAGTCTATTTTGTATCTTACAATTCTACAGTCCTCAAAAGGTCCTTTTATTAGGAGGAGCAGTATTTTCTTTTACAATGGCCATCTCACCAGCGGTTTTTCCCCGTTTTCAAATTTAATTTGTGTTTAAAGTTATTTTTTGCTTGTCTTCGCAGGATGGGATTTGCACAAAATCAGGCTGCGCACAGTGACAATTAAATGTCGGGATCATCATCGCAAATGTGGAACTTTGTGAACCTATAATGCCTTCAAATTATACAGTGCACTCCTGTTAAAAGTAGAACCGACTTCCCACAATTTTTGCACGTCATTCAGGAGCACACATTTAACAGGAGTCCACGTTAAGTATTCGGTAGTACATAAAACAAGTTAGAAATTTGTTTATTTACAGTAATATCATTAAGGCTACTTAGAATGCAATACTCATACAGGCTAAATTATAGACAATGGATAAAATAGTTAGTGAAAATTGGGATTGGTTGAAAACCCTAATCTTGAAATAAATCTCACTACACAAAACATATTCACAGAAAACAAGGATAGTCTGGGTTGGCAAGTGAAGTACACTGTATATAATAAAATGCCTTTACAACAGACATACTTGCATTTCAGCTTGCAGTTTTTCTCCGATTTCACATATATTTTGTGCAGCCAGTGTCATTCCTCATCTGTCTGGCATTCTGTTCATCTCACTCAAATGAGTAAGATACAGTTGAATAAAAACATTAAGAAATGTAAACCATAAAATTCAAGCCACAAGCCAGATTTCAAAACACAGGCGTTTACGACCCGTGATCCTGGGGGAGCAGATTATGCAGCGATGCTCAGCGAGCAACACGTACTAACTGTTCAAGAGTTCTTGATATTTTAAGAAAAACATAAGGCAGTATTGTGTTATGGGCATCAACAGGGCTTGCCACAGAGTGATAATGCCATGATTTTCCACACACAATTATTCAGTTCAGTTGGGCCATCAGGAGGGGAAAAAAGGAAAGGGGGGGGGGGGGGAACATGTTGACCTATAACACTGCTAAACAAACACGGAACACCTCAGCTGCCAAACAAGGAGTGGCACTGGTAGCGGAGTGGGAAGTCATCTAACTGCCCTCTTGGTTGAGATAATATAGGAGAAACTATTTAGAACGTTGGGGAGGGGGGGAAGAATGAAGTTAATCATATAGCAAACAAGATCAGAAGTGTCCTCACAATAGTCTGAATTTAGTGCCATACTAAGGATCTTTCAATCAATTCAATAAGCCGCTGAATGCATTCAAACACATATGTCAAGGTGAACATAATTAAAAACCTTACTTCATGATCAAGACAAAAAATATTTTCTTTAGTGTTTGTTCCTATACAATAAACAAATTCTGATACATAGGTGTATTGATATTTTACTTGTGATATAGACAGGTTTATTCCACGAGCTAGTGAGTTATGATCCCCATAATCCACTCTCAACTGCTCACTCAAGTTCATTAATTCTGATGCTCATTGCCTCTCCATCATATATCCTCTCTACTATATATATTTTTTTAAACATTGAGTCACACCCACACAAAAAAAGCTGTCTGGTACAACGTCTAGAAGGAAGGATCTAAAGTTTTAGAATTAAAACCCTTAAACCATTTTCTATTCACCCCCCCACCTCTCCCAATCAATGACATTGATGCAAACAAAGTGGTAATAGGCCCCTTTGCCATTGTGACTTTGTTAATAAACAATTTAGTATTTAAATTGTAAGCCTGGTTTAGAAAGAGAACACAATTTGCAGTTGGAGTGTGGAAATAGTTGGAACTGATGGGAGCCAGTGATAACTCCTGAGCATTTCGCAGTAGGACATCAAATACATACATCAGTAAATAAGATAAAAATAGCAAGATGCTGGTATTTAGGATGATCCCTTTAAACATAAAATCTATATACATATATTTTTCTTAAAAACCATATCCTGATTCTACTCAAAGCAAAAATGATAAAACTTAAAAACAACAATTTTTTTATATTTGCATAGTGCATCCATTTCAGATATCTGTATATACAAAGTGATATGACCCTACTTTTACATCTCTCTATAAACACAAATAGTTCTTTTTAAAAAATAAATCATTGTAAGGAAGTACTTGTGCTTTTTAATCAAGGCAATTTTACAATAAAGAAATCTGGATCCACTGCTTAATAATACCACATTTTAGAATAAGCAAAACAGGAATTCAATTATTAAAAACAGGTGTCATAATGGACATGCAATAATATTACTATAAAACATTTGGGATTTATTTTTACATAATCTATACCACATTTCTATGTAAAAAAAAAAATTCCAGTTTAGACCTCCGATCTTTAATGTACACCTTTCAGTTACAGCACACTGATCGGTACTGAAGTCAAACCATGATTCTGTCTGGAACCTTCCAATGTGCTTATTTGTACGAGGTCATCATAGGCACAGGCAGGCCACGTAGCAAAAACAAATGTGCAATTTGATGTCTGATCCTTCTTACGAGCATATTCATCTTGGTCACACTTCTCGTCAGTGCTCTGTAGGGAGGAAGAAAGCATCTAGAATAAGGAAATGCAGGGATTGTTTTGCACTAGAAATAGTCTTCCTTTTCAAAACATTACATTTTTGCTGGTCTCAGGCTTGAAGAACAGCTCTCTAATCAGTCGGCTTTTTAAGGTACTATCAGTCTCGAGCATCCTTTCACCAAGTTCGGGCATGCAGTTTCGGTGAAAACTATATTATTTATTTGATGTTACCAATATTAAGAAGCTATATTGTAAGACTGAATATAATGTTATGGATATATACAGAAGATTAATTACTCTATGGAACTCAATGGTTCATGGATTGTTGGGTTCTGGATGAGTTTCCGGCAGATCCAAGTTTGGCTTATAAAGGTGGACTAATATTAGACCGAGATGGAATTGATAGTCTAAGAAACACAATGAACCCAGCAACAAACACTAACTGAACTGGAGGGTTCCCTGCTTGAAGAACATATTCCCACCATACATTCTGCTGGCCTGTTTGGAAATAGCTTTTACCCCCACTGAATGAGATAAATAAATGTTAATGCTTCTGAACTGACCAAGATTTGTTTGGTACAGGAAAAGACAATAAGGTTGAATATAATACGCCTTTTCACCACATCTCAATTTATTCTCTCGAGAAATAGTTGTCTGTGCACAGTTCATTGGTCTTCTGTGGTAACATATGCCACAAGCCTATTACCCTTTATGTGAAAAGGAAAAATTGTCAGGGCTATGGGGAAAAGAGCAGGGGAGTGGGACTAATTGGATAGCTCTTTCAAAGAGCCAGCACATGAACTATGGACTGAATGGTCTCCTTCTGTGCTGTATGATTCTAATAAAGTTTTACCTAACTTCCCTTTTTACTCCTATCTAAACTAATTCACTATAGTCAATAATTTGCATGATCAGTCTAGTCACAATCCCTTCATAATCTTGAAAACTTTAGCTAGGTAATCCCAAAGAAAACAAACTGCCTCAATTTAAATTCCTACCTACAATCATCTTTTCTTGCCTCTGCACACACTCAAAGGTCAATTGTCCTTTCAAAGTACAAAGCACAAGGAAATTCCTGAAGCTTTGATATTTTCCAGAGTGAAAGGCTGAGTATTTTTTTTTTTTTCGGGAGATACCTTTATTTCCTATCTAGAACACCTAAAAGTTTTTAATATGGTGCAACTATTGGTCATTAGAACTTTAAAGTAAGGCACAAAACTGCAGAGTTAAACGATGAAAAGCTTTGTCACCTCAACAAATTTCAAATGCTTTTTCATCTACCATTTAAATGTAAAACATTGACCATAAATAGACTCAATGTTACAGTATAGAAATGGACTGTGTAAGAAATCACACTGCAGAAGCATTTATGTAGGGGGTCATGCCTTAAATGATAGAAACTCACTTCACTTTATCTAGTAGCATAATCAAAAGGTCTTGAAAATTTCCAGATCCTTGGGAGGAACAGGCGGAATCTTTTTCCACTCATTTTCTGGGTAGGATTCAAAATTTGATGTATCCCCAGCATGAGACAGCTTCGGTACTATTGGCGGCTGAAAGAGAAAAATTGTGCCTTTCAGATAACTAATTTTGGGTAGATCTGGAATAGTATTAAATATTACCTCTTAGACTGCCAATGGATTCGGAGAAACTCCTGTCTTCCTGGGCCACGGTGGAAGCAAAACATTGGAGAAATTCATACATTTGAGACAGATGAAAGAAAGTAAGGTCAACTCAAGGTGGTTGAAAAGCTTCAGAAGTAGTCAGTGTGGCAGAAAAAGGAAAACAGACCCAGAAATATGATTAAATGGCATAATAACCTGTCTCACGATTTGATAAAAAACAGAAACTTATGTTTGAGCTCAGCTGTGGCTCTGTTGGCAACACTCACAGCTGAGTCAGAAGGTGGTGGTTTCAAGCACCACTCCCAAACTTGAGCACAAAATCTGGGCTGATATTTCAGCATAGTACAGTATTAAGGGAGTGCTGTATTGTCAGAGCTGCGACCTTTTAGATGAGTTGCTAAACCAACATGTTGTTTGCTGTTTCTAGTCGTTCAGTTGCATGTTAAAGATCCCATAGCACTTGCATACAAACATAAAAATGGACAGGAAAAGACCCACTGGTCCCATATAGTTGTGATGCCCTGTGCAGTCAAAGAGGAGCAGCGATATCTTCGCTCAACCAATCAACAAATTAACTGGTCATTCAGCTTATTTCTTGCTGTGCATAAAATAGCTGCCATATTCACCTAATAACAGTGACTGCAATTTAAGTGCATGTGAAGCACTTTGAGGAACATCACAAAGATATAATTAGGTGCTGTATCTTCTTGAGAAACTCAATTCATTACACCCATTCCCGTGAAAAACAGTCTCACTATATTGGGCTGATTCGTTGTTGAATGAAACTTGACAAGTTCAATTCGCATCTTGAGGTCAAGTACACATGCAGAGAACTGCTAACTCAAGGCCAATCAACATAATAGTTTCTTCTCTTCTATCGTGCATGCACGGTCTCCACAATCATGGCAATAATTTAATGTCCAGCTCAATGCTATTAATTCTGCTGCCTTCATGGCAATTCATCCCAGAACCCAACACCAAATTGTGACTACAGAAGGAGACAGAGCTGTAAAACCCAAAGCTGCCTAGAGAGTAGACAGAGTTTCAATGACCATGAATAAACACTCAAATAAAAACAAAAAATGCTACAAATACACAGCAAGTCTGCAGGATCTGAAGAGAGAAAACATGGATGTAGAAAAAGTCAGAACTTTTTCCATAGGCTCTTTCTAGACTGAGTTACAATTGGATCATGGCTGATTTGTACCTCAAATCCATTTGATCCTTCGATTCATATTCCTTGATACCCTCATCTAATAAAAATCTGTTCATCTCAGACTTGAACATTTCATTTGACCCAGCAGCCACAGCCTTGGGAGGGGGGGGAAAGAGGGAGGGGAGAGAGAGAATTCCCCTACCCTTTGTAAAGTGCTCCTGATTAGCCTAGCATTAATTTTAAATTTATGACCCATTGTTCCACATTCCAACAGAGGGAACAGCTTCTCTGTATCTACTTTATCAAATCCTTTCATCATGTTAACCATCTCAATTAAATCATCCATTAACCTTCGAAACACAAGGGAATACAAACCAAGTATTTGCAATCCTGTCTTCATAATTTAACCCATTAAGCTCTGGTATCATTCAGGTGACTGTGCTGTACCCCATCCAAGGCCATTATCCCTTAGCACTATTTCGAAGAGGAGCAGGGGAGTTATCCTGGCCAATATTCATCCCTCAATCAACATCATCTGGTCATTATCACATTGCTGTTTGTGGGAGCTTGCAGTGCACAAATTGGCTGCTGAGTTTCCTATATTACAATAGTGACTACACTTCAAAAGTACTTCATTGGCTGTAAAGTGCTTTGGGATATCCAGTGGTCATGAAAGGTGCTATAGAAATGCAAGTCTTTCTTTCTTCTAACCTTACTACAACCAACATACTTGTTATGAAAATCACAACAGTTCTACAATTCACAACAGCATCAAAATAGAAACAAAGAAAGGAAAATGCCTGGAAACAATCAGCAGACACGACTTTAAGAGAGTGCATTAGGAATTAAGGAAACATTTGCATTTATATTGAAATATTCTGCTTTTTAATGAAACAAATAAATGAGATGAAATAAGTTTAGAAAACAAATTACTGCAAATAGCAGAGGATGCCAAGGGATCTTTTTAGTCGCTAACACCAGATTTAGAAATGTGTAAAGCTGATTATTTTGTAGTTTGCACAAAGCAGATTAAGTTTTGAGAATGCACAATGAGCAATTGTACATAATTAGACAGCCAAGTTAAAGTAGAAAAATTGAATTACTGGTATATGGAAAAGTGCTTGGGGCGGGGTAGCGGCTGCACATAACCTATTGATTATTTTGTATGTCTGCAGAATAGATTTGTCTTGAGAAAAATTAAGACCATGCAAACCAAACAGAAGATACTCGTTTCAATTTTGAAGTTTGTCCCTATAGATTCTGGCTCTCCAGATCAATTGCTTTACACAAATGAAAGCACAAATACTTACTACTGTATGCTAACAAATAATCAAGTCAGCCTAATCAATTTGCATTTAAAAAAATATTCAGTACAGATGACTAATAATTTTTCAGGAATTTAGTAACTGCTCAATAGTTTATTTTCTTGCATAACCTCATGTTCGCAGTTAAATAATCAAGAATACCATCTGTCAGAATGATTGCCAATGTAATTTAAATCCCCCAGTAACTTATAAAGAAGTTTAACAGAAAATTAGTGTGCAGATTTTTCAGGGAACTCACTGCAACTGATATCTTCTAACTTATTACATGGTCTCCCAGCTAAAAAAACTCCAATTTCAAGGAACAAAACCAACCTCAGCATTCCACTGATCACTTCATAGGCATGTCAATTATCACGAAGAACCTATTTTTGCTTTAGAAGGTCAGTAATGTAGTTTATTATTCATTCTCGGGATGTGGGCATCACTGGCAAGGCTGCCATTTTTTGCCCACCCCTAACAACTGAGCGCCTTTCTCGGCCACTTCAAGCTAAGAGTTAAAAATTAACTACATTGGTGTGGGACTGGAATCACCAGACTAAGGCAAGGAGGGCAGGTTTCTTTCCCTAAAGGACGTTAGCGAACCAGTTGTGATTTTGAAATAGTCCAACAGCTTTGTGGTTTCTTTTACTGATATTCAATTCAAATATTGATACTCAATTCAATGAATTCAAATTCTCAAACTGCAATGGTGGGATTTGAGCTCATCATTAGCAGCTGGGATTAGAAGTCCAGTAACATAACCACTACAATACCGTACCCTAGGATCTCCTCAAAACTACATTCTTCGTTCATACTTTGTCATCTCCCTTACCATTTTCCCCCACTTCCTGCATCAATTTCCACTCTCTTCAGTGAAGAGAGCCTTCCATTAAAAGGTTCTAGATAAGTGCAAGTAGTTATTATAGATCAATGCAAGCGCAAAAGCAAACTAAAGTCTTATTTTGTAGCAAACCAGTAGAACTGTGAGGCATTAGCAAAGGTGGAAAAGGAAAAGGACTTGTGCGATTATTGATCATTCACCAGTCATTTAAAATTTCTACTCAATGTGGTTCATCAAAAAAAAGCAAATGCTAGTATACATCTCGACTGTATTTGGATATCTGTTAAGTTAACCTTGTAATAATCATTAAGAATATTGGGGGCAGTTTTGTGTAGCCTATCAAAATTACATCGACTCGTTGGAAAGCATTCAGGAAAGAGCAAAGTTATGAGGAGATTTACAGAGCTGAACATGTGTTGATTGGAGAAAATATCATACAGGAGTAAACAAGTGAAAAGTTTTGCCTTCCCGTTAAACAGGATACCCCAAAGTACATATAACAAGAATGAATTTTCAAGTTCAGTTTCTAAATTAAACGAATATTGTAAAAGCATGGCAAATACTTTAAACACCCATCCACGAATGGTATACAGCAGTAAAATATTTAGTGGATTGTTTCTTTATTTAGTTTAATTGTTGCAAGTATGTAAAATCCCAAAAGAAAAAAGATTAAGTGGTGTATATTTTGGGAGTAAACATTGTGTTTGTAACTCACCTTTAGTTTTCTTAGAGGCACTGCTTCCCAGTCTACATATTTAAACCATCTGTGTCGCTTAATATCATCTGCTCCATTCTGAAAATTAATGGGAAGAAGTTTTAGAATTCTTATCCTAGAAGGATGACAGCTCTAATACCGGCACTAGGATTAAATGAGTGAGTGAATTTATTGTAGTGCTACTGTCCTGACGAGCCTACTGTTTTGTACGCACTGTGCAGTGGATAGATTCTGCACAGTCATAATTTGATTAGTTTCCTATTGGAGAATGAGCTGTGGGGAACAGCTTGATAAGCTAAGGCACTTCAGCCTCAAAAAGAGAGGACTTGTAGAGCCATGAATGGTATATAATGGGACTAAGGAGACAAATCCAAAATAATACTTTCAGATATCCTATAAAAGTAGGGCAAGAGGGAGCAAGTTCAGGGTTGTGAAGGGAAAATTAATGAGATTTCACTTCTTTACACAAAGGGCATACAAATGGCTGGAATGAGTTGCTGGGAAGTGTGGTTGAGGGCAGGACATGAAACTCATTTAACCAGCAGCTATAATCTATAAGATAATAGGTTAGAAATTGCGGTCGGAGGCATAACTCCGGAGTACATCTCCGACTCGCGAAAGAATTACGAAAGTACCTGCTGGCGGCCAGGCTGTGAAAACTTGCGGTCTCAGGTCTCGAGGCGGACAGCAACATAATGGACCACGGATCCCAGGGACGCAGACGGTGCGGAAGCGTACCTGGGATCACGTGGGCCTGGTCCTCCAATCAATAAGCAGAATTCCGTTTTAATCATTTACGAAGGGAATCCCCTAATGAGCTGCAATGGAATCCCGAAATCTAATTATACAATTTACAGAAATGGAATTTTATTCGTAATTACCTTCATTCCACCAACCTCACAAAATTTAATTTGATAATTCTATACATTAAAACTGTAATCTGGTCCAATATTTGAAAACATTCATTTCATATAGTGTATGTGCATAATTTAGGATGTGAAAATGTTTAATGGCTCAGATATCCCCTTACACTGATGCAAACAGGCCCTGAGTTTGCTTGCATCAACCGTAAGACTTCCATGCGCAATCGCTCGCCAGTAGGTAGGCAAATAGCCCAACTCTGCGCCAGCGATTGCTTTTCCGTGGTAAGCGCGGATGGCTGGTCAACGCATACGTTGATTAGATCAAATGGCCTTCATCCAAACCCATCTTGTGAATGTACTGTGGAAATCAAGTTGAGACTGCCATAAAAGCACTACAAAGGAAGAGTCCTTCATTTCACTGGTAAGAGTGGACTGGAATCCAAGTCTCCAGAAGTTAATAAGTTCAAAGCAGAACACCAACAATACTGACTGGTATTTCAATATACAACATAACTTCCAAGCGTCAGCTTGGCTAGGTGGTAGCACTTTTGTCAGAGTCAAAAGATTTCAGGTTCAAGCCCCATTCTAGTACTAGAACACAATCTCCAATTCATGGTCAGTACTGAAGGAGTGTTGCATTGTTGGAGGTGCTGCCTTTCAGATGAGGTGTTAATCTAAACTTGTTCAGGTGGATGCATAAGATCCCATCGCATCATTCAAAGAGTAGGAAATTCAACTGAATTGGAGGATTTTACCACAAAGTAGAATAAGCCTTGTTAATCAGAGCATGAAGTAAAAAGATCAACTTGCATGGTACAAACAAATTATCAGGATACAGGTTATACTATGAATGTTTAGCATACAACCATGTAGTTGAGCTTAGGGTTTGCAGCATTCTTGCTTATCCCAAAGTCCGGAAGCAATCTAATAGTGCACCTGAGACATGCTGCCAGGAGGAAACACTACAAACTTAAATTGTGAGCAGTTCAATTTCTGGTAGTACTTGAAAATTAGGAGTATTCAGAGTACCTTTACATAGCAACGTTGGCAGAACACTAAAGTACGTAACTTTGAAAAAGAAACACATGAAATTCGCTTCATATTGGAATTTATTTTCCTCCATTCACCATTTCCTGCTTTAAACTCATGCCAACCATTTGCTAACAGTGTAAGGAAAATGTATTCAATTTTTAACAATGATTATGATGGGTCATTGCTGAAAGCAATTTATGGGATTGACTCCAACTTAAAGCCGTACAGATCAGTCACTAGTGGGCTGTTCCACCAATTGAAACTAAGCACAACCTTTCCCCACCCTCCCAAGACAT
The DNA here is from genome assembly GCA_030390025.1 of Squalus acanthias. Classification (NCBI taxonomy): domain Eukaryota; kingdom Metazoa; phylum Chordata; class Chondrichthyes; order Squaliformes; family Squalidae; genus Squalus; species Squalus acanthias. Next base: position 9,679,257 of record CM059431.1, on the reverse strand, counting down.
GAAAGGCGGCTGTAACTGTACTAAATGCCTTGCAAGTACATAATGAAACGAACCACAAAAATCACATCAGGAGTACCAATTGCTACACTAAAAAGACAGACTGCTTGTACTTAGCTTGAGTTAACATTCTACAAGATCACATATCAGGCAAACTTCTGAACTTCATCGAAGTGGTTTGTTAGTGTTGGCTTTGAACTCTTCACATTTCCCCTCCCAAGAAATCAGGATGAAGTTTCCCCCCCACCCCAAGATGGAGCTTCTGACAGGTAATTGTATGCACACATATTACTGTACATAATGGCCTGGATTTTGCTGCAATAATAATGGCGAGGCTAAGTTATTACAAGGTAAATCTGACATCAACTTTTGGCGTCTGCACATGCGCAGTTAAATGTGGAAATCTAGAAGTTGCTGTCAGAGATACTGTACTCCATTGGGTGCGCTGTTGCAGCCCTTGCTGATAAGACTCTGAACTGAAATCACTGTAATGACGTGAACCTGGGGTACTTACCCACTAGTTCTGAACTAAAGATGGCTGAAAAGGTTAGAGCTGGTACATTTAGGAGTGAGTGAGTTTTAAAATGGCATAATAAGTGATAATTACTGCTGAATAACCTCTCTGGCCCTGAAAACTTAATTTTACAAGTGTGGAGTCCCATTAGTAAGAAAATTAATGTTGCAGATTTTTTTTTTAATGTTTTTTTTCTTACTTTTTCCTGTTTGTCTCTTATCTCTTTCCCTTAATCCCATCTGCATTTCTAATCTTTATTTCGCTTCCTGTACATTATTTAAATGTAATTTATATTTCCTGCTTTATACTTCCTGGTTTTGACACTGCCTAGCTCAGTGAGGATACTTCAGTCTGCTTGGTTGAAGAGCCTCGCTGTTGCATGCCCAGTTCAGACACCACAGATCCTCTGCAGAGGGTGCTGCACTGAAACAGACACTGAATTAATAGAAATCTCCGCTGACAGGTCCGCAAAAAGTCTATGGGCAGTTGTCAGCGAGGTGAACGGCAAAAGCTGTTGTTACCGCTGAGAAAAATATCCAGGCCATTGTATTTATCATTAGGTTCCATATAGCAAAATAACAATTTGGATTTTATATATCAACTTGCATTTCAATTCTAAAAATGCTAACCAATTTTTTTTTAATTAAAAAAAGCTCATTCAACTTCAATCCTAATCCAATCAAGTGAACAGTTGCATAAATTAGTGTGTAGCTTTTTTTTTTAGTGTCACTCATCAGACGAAAAATACAAAGCAGAATATAAAAATACTCAGCATCTGATTACGTATGAATATAAAAAAGGTTAGATCAATTCTTATTATGGAGATCTCTATAATCCATGCAATCTGTTCTATACTATGTTCTTCATTTGCTGTTTAGCATGAATCTAGTATACCAAAAAGCAGCAGCTCAGTGCTGTCCAATTTTAGAATGCATGTTCAAATACTCCTTGGTTGCTACTGCAATATTGCAAACAACATCGCTTGCACCGTATACTTAGACATGTCTGCAATGTTTTATCATTTTTAACTTTGTCAGACGACTGAAGAAGGGTAGGAGATTGTGGAGGGGATATTCAACTGTACAATGAGGATTCACTCATCTGAAGTCACAAATGTATCTGTGCTCACTTTCAGGTCTCCTCTATGTACTTTTACCCATGACAAAGCAGTGTCCTCCGAGGAGGGGTGGGGGGTACACCTACTGGGCTTGTAGCATCTGGTTAATGGAGCAGTTACGATAGACAAAACCGATTTGCTGAATTTCTGTTCTCTCTGTTTTGGGAGGGGGATGAAGAGATGAGAGAAGACAGGAGGAAAAAAGGAGAGAGAGAGAGAGAGAGAGAGAGAGAGAGTAACCATGGAAACTCTAAATTATACTAAAAGTACAATCGGTTGCCACCCTGCAATGCAAGACAGAATCAAACTTGCACATCACCAGAACTCTCAGCAAAGCACTCCAAATACATTTGGTACTAAAAGTGTCCTACTTGGATCGATGACCATGCACAGTATCATAATCAGAAGGCAACCATGTCAAAGCCCAATGTGTGCTTTTGAGCTCAAACTATCTGTCAGAATTTGTCTTTACTTAATATTTACCTACATAACAATTACAGTACTATGCTTCAAAAGCAAATCATTGGATGCAAAGCACGAGGATATAATATGGTGCTATGCAAGTGCAAGTTTAAACGCCTACCTAACCATACAAATCCAAAGAGGAGGCATGTCTTCTCTTTCTCACTCTCATAATCCAAAGTGCACACCGAGAGTTTGTTGTAAATTCAGTCACTCCCTGTTGATGTCTTTCTGATGTAGCTCTGAAGAGAGGTTTAATGGTGATTGCTGTAGCCCAACACCACCTTGAGAAATGAAGAACTTATTCACATTTGGACTGCACAGTGCAGAATAATGCCTGAGGTTGTAGTCATGCGATAGTTTCTTTAAAAAAAGGCAAGGTGAAGTTTGATTTGGAGTACTGGCTCCAGGGCTAAAAGCACAATAGGGAAGGCATGGGGGCAGGGGGAAGAGGGATTGATGAACCTATTTTACACAGGATTTTATTGCAACAAGTACAGCAATGCACCATAAACAGCCACATTTAATAAAGCTTTTGGAGTTAATTGTGAATTAATATTTACTTCCAGTAGTTATAACCATCTTTGCAAACTGTACCTGCATACAGAAAACCAATTTCAGAACAAAGTACTTTGCAGGCATGCTTATTCTAATGATGTTCTGCATTTTCCTGGTCTATTTTCCTGCCATGACCTCCACTACTGATAAAGATATAATGTATTTCGGCAAAGGCAACGCTACACCTGTGGTTTTATTATATAAAACATATAACAAATACATTCAAAGTTTTATGGGAATTAGCATTTTAGATTCGAAAGCGATGTCAAAATACTAGAAGTTGATGACAAGTGAAATCAAATGTTTCCAACCAAACCAGATTTGCAGTTTAAAAAACCCCCAACATTTTGACAATCAATTTGTTGATACCATCCTAAAATTAAATTTCAATTGCTGTGTATTCACTCACTTCATGTGAACGTTGGAGACATTACCTGTTGCTCTCAAGTCGATCTGTAACTTGGGTAATTGCAGTGTCACCACTTTGTAAAAACAAATGCTACCCTGGGCTATCCTGCTGATAAATGCAGCCCCACATCATCATTATTATTCAGTAATCTGACCTGTAAACCACTTTATCTGAAACTCTGCTTTCTATCATTAATCCTATTCATGAGAAGACTTAGTTGTGAGGCATAAATAGTGGGTGTACTAGTAATCTGACATCCCAACTGTTGCTTCGAATCTAAATGATTTGCAGCTGCAATAAGCCTGGCAGAGCTCTAGGATATAATACATCAGTTTATAAACAACCTACTCCATAAGAGAACTATAAATATTATATAAACTGTTAGGCAAGATTTATTTGTGGGATTTGGCAAAACTAAGTAAGCTGTGAAATCCTGTCCTGCTCAGAGGGCCATCACCGCTGAATGGCCAAGAATAATTATAACAGAGCCTGAAGCTACAGTTTAAGGGTAAACCTGCTAACTGCTCCTCTTCCTTGTGCTACATTTAAGTCAATTTGTTGCAAAGTTCATATCTCAAAGGCTTCTTAAAAAAAAAGTTAATATTGCAACCCCAACACGAAGATAAAATGCCAGAAATCTTTACAAAAAAATCCTGAATGAATTGGAAGCCAAGCTGAATCTCCCATTAAATATCACTGTTGCAGTGTGGCTGATTTTTACCCTAAAAATAAATCTCAGGACGCAGGAGACGATCTGGCTTTAACCAATATATTACTGTTACTCATTCTGATTTGCAACTTGTGAAATATTTAGTTTGATCTTAATGCTTTGAAAACACACACAGAAACCACACACATATGCAACTCATGACCGTGCCCTCGTTATACTGTAGCTAATAGTATAGGGGCTTCATAGTTGACAACAATTCCTCCACATCGAAAAAAATTGGCCTAGGTTTATCTGTAAATTTTAAAGGCTGTTTTCGACCAATCAAGACCTGGAACATTGGCCCAGCCACGACCAGACCAATCTTAGAAATGATCTTCGAGATCCAAAAGAAGCTTTTGCCGAACAAGTCATCTCATCTGTGCCACCAGCAGCAAGATTATGCCTGGATGAAATTGGTCATCCACAGGGCATAAAGGGTTATAGATCTCCCTCCCCTGGAGGTTCCCCAATGGTCTATTTGCCACTAATAAAGCATTACTACTCTATAAATTGGGCAGAGAAAAGAGTAAATCATACAAATATAGAACTTTATGCAGTAGTATACTCCCAACAGGGAGTTTTATTATATACAATTATAGCAATAATTCTCAACTACTTTATTAGATTTGTTCCACACGTACTATATTTGTATACTGTTCTCAAAGGAATTACAGTATATTTATTAGATTTCTTAAATTACAGGAAATGGAAATGTCTCAGTGTAAGGCCACCTATATAACTAAACAAGTTTGAGTTGACAGTTCCATTAAGCAGCCATTTTCTGTTTCGCAATAAATTCTTAAAACACAATGAAAACCATGAGGTTTTGTATTTAAGGTATTCTACTGATGAACCATTACTATATAACCATACCTTGTATCAAGGAAATCAAACACTAAGACAAATTGCCTATACTTTATCTTTACTGGTAACAATTGTACCACTATCAAATGCTAATCTTCCCATCTCATGATGCAAAGGCACAACCAGTCGACCTTTGTAATTAGAGTTGCCATATACGAGATACCGACCACATATACTCTCCATCACCAAGACTGCCTATTTCCCCCATCTCAAATTTTCATACATTCTTCTGCCTCAAGATGAAGAAACTCTTACATTTCTTTATGACTTCCTGAGTCGATGGCTCTCCTTGCTGGCCCCCTGTCCTTTTCACCTCTATAATCTTTAGCTCAGCAAAAACTGGGCTGCTCAGATATTATTCTGCACTAATTCCCTCTCGCCCATTTCACCCCCATCCTTGTTGGTTTATATTGGCTTCCTGTCCCCCAATACGTCATTTAAAATCTTTGTCCCTTTCTTTAAATCCCTCCAAGGCCCTATCCCTCACCATCTCTAAAACCTTCTCCAGAGCTACAACCACACCCCGAACTGTCGAGTCCAGCCATTTGTGCATCCCACTTCCTTTTACCCCATTCAGCCTTCTAGGTCTCACTTTCTGCAATTCCATCCCTACACCCCTCAGCCTCTCCACCTTTAAGATCCTCATTAAAACCCACCTCTTTGACCAAGCTTTGCATCATTCCTCCTAATCTCTCCTCCTTTGACTTGGCGTCCATTTTCCACATGCTTCTGTGAAGTGCACTGGGGCGTTTTTCTATGTTAAAAGTGTTATATAAATGCAAGTTGTTATTCTTTAGTAGTGAGTTTTAAAATTTTAAACAAAACAGAAATAGCACGAGTACAAAACTAATACGGTTTGGTTTTATTAAAGTTCCTTTGTTAAAAGGCATGTGACAATTTATAAAAACTGGACTGCGAGATTATTGTGTGTTCAGTTTATAGTAGAGAACATTGCCCTTTTCAGAAATTTGCACCCCGAGTAATCAGCTGATCTTCCCTCACTCTGCTACATACAAGCCCTGGGTCTTCGACTAAAGCAGAGAGCATTGAGATACCAAGCAACAGGAAGAGCACTGAAATGCAACACAATAACTGGTAGGACAGCACCTAGCTATGCCAGATTATAAAGAAAAATAAGGCATTGGCTGGGTGGAAGCCTCATATGTGCAAATTGAATCTTTCAAAAATCTAGGTGGACATGTAGTAGTAATCCCAGCATAAATTGGGTGAACTAAAAATTTCGCCACTGGGCCCAATCCTGGCTTGGACCATCACCAGGTGGGAGGGAGAAAAGAACACACTTACATTTATATCGCACCTTTCATGTCTCAGAGCATCCCAATGTGCTACACAGTCAATTACTTTTTGAATTACTTAGTCACTGCTACTTGTAGGACCCTGCTGTGCAGCATTTGCCTATAAAACAATGAGATGAATAACCCATTAAACTGTTTTGGTGGTGTTGGTTGAGAGATAAATGTTGAGCAGGACACTAGAACTTCCGGCTCTTCTTGGGAAAAAATACCATGGGATCTTATGACAACCTGAACAATCAGGACCTCACCAGAAAGACCGCACCTCCGACAATACAGCACTGAAGTGTCTGCCTAGAATTATTTGCTTAAATCCTGGGTTAGGGCTTGAATCTACACCCTACTAACTAAAGAGGGGAGATTGCTACCACCAAGTTAAACTGACTTGGTTCACTCATCCCTATTTAGTAATGAGGTTTACTTAAAAGAAAATCCATAGATTGAAGCATCTTTCCTATATGAAAGGTTCGCACCTATTCCACATCATCCAAGTGATAAGTTTCTTCCAATAAAAGTGAGTTCACAGGATAATTACTGATGAGGCCCATTTGACTCATTTCATCTATTCAGAATGGTCCTAAAGTTCTGCCATTGCAGTATCCAATTGGTTCTTAAATGATTCCAGAGTTTTCATTTCCACCACTATCTGGGAGTCCATTACATTTGTTGATTACTGTGTGAAGAATTTCCTGGTATCAGTCCTAAATTTGTCTTTAACTAGTTTAAACCTGCAGCCCCTTATTCTACTCTCAGTTTAAATCAAAGTAATTTTCCAGTTTTACCTTTTCCATACCATTTATAATAATGCATATCTTGAGAAGATCCCCTCAAAGACATCTCCTTCCAGGGTAGAAAAGCCCAAGTTTCCCCAGTATTTGCTCATTAATAAGAGCTCGAAGACTGGGGGTCAGTGCAGTGACTCTATTCCGTACTGCCTCCACAGCTTGAATGCCACCCTTGTGGCCTGGTAACTCGAAATAGGCACAGTATTCAAAATATGGTCTAACCAAAGCACTGCAGTTTGATCATAACTTCCAGAGTTGTATTCTACGATTTTAGCTTTTCGCCTAACATTCAGTTGGGTTTATTAATTGCTGCTCTGCGTAGGTTGGACATTTTAAGCATTGAGCCTCCCAAGATTCCAAGTCTTTTTCAACTTCATTCTTCAACACGTGCGTTGCCTATTTTTCTTTTCAATGTGTAATACTTTACATTTGTCTGTATTAAATTTCATCTTCCATTGTTCTACCCCCTTGCACATTTTGTCCAGCTCATTCTGTAATTTCTGCACTGCCTGCTTGAATGTCACGGACTCTCCTAGTTTGGCACCACTACTGCATTAGGTTTCTGAATTGGTAGATAAAAGCAGTCGAGAGTTCTGGATAATTTTTTATTTTGAAGTTGAACACATAAATCTAAATATCCGTTCATTTGTCCTCATTTGTCTCTGTGCTTGATGGTTTTAAATTGATGGTCAGAAACAGTCTGGGAGTAAAAAACAGTGGGAAGAATTTGCTGCACTTGCAAGAAGTTCTGTTCAAGTGGTATTAAGAACAGAAAGTATGGGCTGTAGGCTGCATTCCTCACCGAAAGGGTCACTGGAGAGAGAGCTCTACTCAAACCATCTGTTCCCAGCTCGCCTTGGCTCAGCAGTTTTAAAAATTAGAGAATAGAAATAAAGGTTAACCAGTAAGTGTACAAAAATCATGTAGCAACTCAGACAATACAGTTCCCTTTAACAGTATTGATGCTTACTTACAATTAAAAGCAGTGATTGGTCACCAGTTCTAAAGAATAGGGGAACTGCTCAACACTTTACATCAATTATATAATTTCCAAAACTCTAGTTGCATCAAATTTTATTTGAAACCAATGTTATTTGGTGGTTTCTATCAATGTATCTGTTACTTACCTTCATATTTCCTAATCGCCTTGTCCGGTCAATAACTAGAAGCTTTTTTATGAGGTCTCTAAAACATAAAATGATAATAGTTACATGTAACATCAAAAGTATTATTTCCTATACAATAATAGATTTGGTAAACATTAATACGTCTCATTTGCACACACATGAAACAGACAAGTAAATCCATTAAAGCTTTCTAAAATACTATTGCTGGCTAGTAAAAGATCTGGTAATTGTTATTTAAAAAAATTACTTTTTAAACAATTGAAAGGATAGTGTAAGAATTGAAGTGCTGTAATTTTGTACAAATTACACTGAATGGAAGGTGACCATAGTTAAATGTTTCATTTCCTTTTTTGAAATATTAGTAGCTCTCCTGTGACATTGCTCATGGTTATTCCAAGGCACAAACTGGAGGGAAAAGTAAAGAAGCAGGCAAGCCAGGAAAACATGTCAATTCTCAATAGCAGAGGCATAGAAACTGTTACAATCCAAAGATTGCCTCAAAGATCTAAACTCCCATAACGGAACAGAAGGCAATCTTGAACTCGAGAACATAGGAAGGTAGGAACAGGAAGTCGGTCATTCAGCACTTCAATCCTGTTCCGCAATGCAATTAGACTGTGTACCTCAATCCATTTACTTGAATTTGCTCCATATCCCTCGATACCCTTACTTAACAAAAATCTGTCGGTCTCAGTCTTGAAAATTTCAACTGACTCAGCATCCACAGGCTTTTCGGGGTTTCCGGCGGGGGGAGCGGGTGGGGAAGGGAGAAAGAGTTCCAGATTACCACTATCCTTTGTGTGAAGCAGTGCTTCCTGGTGTCTGTCCTAACTGGCTTAGCTCTAGTTATATTATGCTACCTTGTACTGGATTTCCCCACCAGAAATAACAGAGAGTGATGTATATTATTTGAAGCATAACAGGGCTGGGCAAGTTTATAGGGGCGTTCTGAGATTTCTTCCCCCAGAATATTTGATGTTTTGTAATGATACCATTTTTTTTTATTGAGGGACATACAGCAGGGTGCCAAAATGGCCACTGAAAAAGGACTTTGAATTTTTTTCTGGTTCTTTTTAGTAAATGGTAATTTATGGACAGTACTGTGCGCGTACAATCGTGCTTTTTAGGGAATGTGAAATTTGAGACAATCAGCATTCTCTATTCACTATGATCACAGGTATTATCACATGCTAAGCTAACACTCAACAGAAGCAAAATATGGTGACAGTCTCTATCTTTATGCCTTTATGAAAGGAAAGGGAAGGGAAGTACAGGAAACTTTCGTTTATCCGGCATCGACGGGACCGGCGTGGTGCCGGTTTATCGAAAGTACCGGATAACGGAGAGTTATATCTACCGAGGCTATTTTTAACAAAGAGACTCCAGGCAGCGCGGGAGAATCAACTTCTGCTACTGCAGTGTTTCGGACTTCCGACAGCGCCAGGTGGCCGAGTAGTGGCACTTTTGAAAAGTACCCCTACTGACTAAATCGGCGTTCGCGGACTCGGACTCTGGATCGGCAACATTGCCGGTTATTTGAGAGGAGTTTTCGGAGGATGATTTTTGCCGGTTAAGCGAGAATTCCGGATATTTGGGTGCCGGATAAACGAAAGTTTCCTGTATAGGGACGGTACTTTTAGTATAAAGTGTTTTCCATGTATTATTTAAAAACTGAATGTGGTGTCTTTGACTTGGTAGCAGATAATCTCCTTTTGCATGGAGAGATGGATTTTCTGGTCTCTGCTCTGCAACCTTTCCAATGATGTAGCCCATGTGCATAGTGTAACAACTCTCTTCATCTATAAAAGGGAGTAGACACCTCAGACCAACCTGGATGGTGATCCAGAGGTCAGTCTCCCTCCCTACCAAACCAGTCAAGTTATCCTGACCTCTAAACAGCCTTAGTTTCCTACATGTGCACAACATAACAACTACCCTAATACACCAATATCTGCCTCTTAATATTGTGCAACAAACTGTACGGTGATGTGATATAAAATTTGTTTCTTTTCTGAAGGGAAAAAGTACATAACAAAAAGTAGTCTCCTCCGGCACCTGTATGTTACCTACACAAAACATGGTTGATCTTTCTCCACCCAATTTATAGATAGATCCACAGCACAAACTACACATAAATCAGTTGCACTCTGAATCCAAGTTAACACTAGAGTATTTGTTAATGACTATGGTTGGGGAAGGGCAGACGGGGCTTTACCTTCAGTTAATTGTGCTATACCTGTGAGTGTCAATAAGCTGGGCACAAAAATATTCTATCCACTGCACTGACTGCCCTCACATCAATGAGCACAAACAGAAAGAAATATCATTCTACAGTTTAATGGATCGGTAGAAAATGAATTACTGTTGCAGTACCTAATTGCTGTGGTGAGACACTTAGATCTCAAATCGCTAGATAGCTTGAGTTGATTGTGGCAAACATTTATAAGATTCAAAATATCCACTAAAAAACTGATTAGTTTTGATGATTTAATTCCCATACATTAAAAATAGAACAGGCTTATTACTATATGCCTGTCTGTTAATTTTTATAAAATTGTATCTCATGTATAAACTTGTATTTATATAGCTGCTTTCATGTCCTCGGGACGTTCCAAAGTACTTTACAGCAAATGAATGTGAAGTGCTGTCACTGTTTTTGGAGGCAAACAACAGCTGATTTGTACAAATGGAAATTCCCCCAAAGCAATGAGATGAATGACTAGTTAATCTGCTCTTGGTGGCACTTGCTGAGGAATGCACATTAGCCAGGACAATGAGAGAACTCCCTGCTCATCTCTGAAAACATGCCATGGGATCGTCTGTTTATCGGATTAGGGCCTCGGTTTAACATCCGAAGGGTATTAGGGTAGTCATCCGACAGGTGGCACCTTTGACAATGCAGCACTCCTGTAGTACGGCCACATATGGAATACTATGCACAATTTTGGGCTCTTTACAATAAGAGATGGTACCAGGGATAAGGTGACTGAGTTATGAGAAAAGATTAAAGCAACTAGGACTATATGATTTGAACTGAGGAAAGGGGAATTTGATGGAGATGTTCAAGATTATATGAATAGATAGATTAAATAAACAGAAATAATTTCCACTGGCCACAATCTCAAAAGAAGCACTAGAATTCACACAGCTATTAGAAGGGTTGAAGAGTGGAATACTGTGGCACAATTGGCGAATCCTTTACAATATTTTAAAAAGGCAGTGGATAATTAGTTGAATATGTACAGGTATAGGGAGAAAGCACAAGCAAGCAGCACGAATGGCCTCCTCCTGTGCTAACACTTATGTTTCTGATAGAAAGATAGAGAGAGATGGCAAGAACAGGAAAGCAAAAAGTGTAAAGAGGAAAAAGAAAGCACCGACATTGAGAGCAAACAACTTAACTTTTAATTTGTTTTTAGTAGCAGTGACACCATTAAATATAAACGAGAGCAGAGCACAGCTCTCCCAGAAGTCCTTGTAAAGGGGTTTAGTGTGAACTAGGAAGAGATGAAAATAAAACACTAGTGAGAAAGCACAAAGCACACATATAATAGAAATATAGCAAAATAAAAGCTGTTTGGTTACAAGACATTGAAACAAACTGCAAGAAAAACCAAACATCAATTTTGATTCTCCCCAACAACCTCAGCTTATACCAGTGTCGCATGAATTTTGCAGTGGAAGAATAGTGGCACTGTGCTGTCAGTCTGTCTGCTTTTGTAATGTCATAATCAGCAAGGAAATGGCCCCTTAAATCTGCTGCAGTGTGCAAAGCATTTCCCAGCTACTATGGTGCAAAAGTACAGTGGAACTAAAGTAAACTGAAACAGGGGAATATACTATTTATTCAGCAGAACTAATGTCCCACAATGTGGCAAGCATTTACATAACATTACAAAGTTACATCTTGTGCCAGCAGGCTGGGAGGAAATATTGCAAATAAAATGTAATTTATCTGTATACAGCTTCAAATCTTATTCTAACATGCACATCACATTTTCAATAAAATTACTAAGTTAAGCAGAACACTTTTCATATATAAAGTAAAAAAATAGCAGACTACACTGTTGGAAAAGCCTGGTGTATACCCAAATAGGACCATGACTAACTAAACCTTAAAATAGTTATTTAACTCAGATTGTGGCCATCTGGATACCTGCAAAAATTCAATCGCCCATAAACGTGCTTTAAATTACTTTCACATGAAGGTTTGCAAACTGATGGGCTATGACTATGTTAAAAAGGTGTTAGAAAAATAAACCACCAGGATGACAGTTAAAATAAAACATCTTACTCGACTGCTGCCTGATGAAGAATATATACAACATCCAGACTTGCAAAGAAAAAACTAGGCACACAAAATAAAACTAATTTCTAATCTGAATTATTGTTACCCAAGCAGGTAGGCAGCATTTCTCCATTCAAGTGTAAAAGTGCATCACAGCTTAGGAGTAGCAGTGTTCCGTGCAAACAAGTGAAAGGACACTGGTAATAGTTTAAAGAGGGAGATGGCTTATTTATTCATTTGTAGTGAATTTTTCACCCGATTTTTTAAACACCTTTAAAGCAATTCTCAAACACAGTATGCAGCTGACAACTATTCAGTGTACACTTTTAAAAATGTTGATTTTTCCCACTACATAACTTGTTACAATATTCAGTGCAAACCTATCACAACAGACACATGTAAAACATTAGAGACATTAATCCAATCTCCGAGCTCAGATGGCTAAAATACCATTGAAATTTTGCTTGGAGTTAATGAGGTTGTATGAACTCCTCTCTCAGTTATTTTATTTTTTGTGGAGAAACCAAGTTAAAAGGCCAGTCAAATATAGGATACCACCAAAGCTGAGAAAAGCAGCAAATCAGGATGTAGTGATTAGGTGACACTAAACATGGACATTAAATGCCTGAAGAGTCTAAGAGGAAGGAAAGAAGTAATGAAGTAAGGGGTGCCAGTTTTAAGATGCTGGGAAAGACAGAGTTCGAGTAAGAGATCGTGCAGTGAGTCTTAATTTCACCACAGTGGGGGTGTAGAAAGGAGGAACAGTAGGTAGGAGTGTCAAATTTATAATGCAAAACAGATAGTGAATATGGTTAAAGAGGCTTCGCATACATACAATACAATGACACAATCTTTGATGTAGCTTATCAAAAGTTGTCTGAAGATGAAGTTTTGCTATCCCCAATGTTTGATAAAGGTATAACATGCTGTGGCATCAACCTCAAGAACCAGAGGATCCAGATTTTGATACCTTGTCTGTGTTGAGCTAGGTGTAGGAGTGATGCTAAACAAAAACCTCCCATAAATCCTGCTCCTGTTGCTATCCAGCAACTCCACTGGGGCAGGTGAACAGGGTCCTATTCAGCTGTGACAGTCACCCTCCCATGATCAAACAGCCTGTTGGCACCACCCACCCAAGCCCATGAAACTACACCTCAGTATCTTTAGGAGATAAGGGTAAGGGGAAATTCAGAGGGAAAAAACTACTTCAACAGAGTTCAGAAAATAGTCATGAGCCACTCAGCTTCACCCATTTTTTTTTTACATTATCTCAACGTCATCTTAAATAATCACTACATAATCATTTTACATTTACTATCTAGAACATAAATCTTAAAGGGCATTAAGATGGTTGTCATAGCAGTTATGGTGAGCTGTTACAGCTTAAGTGCTTGGCTGAAGACTTGTTCCATTGAGCCTCAGTGGCCCATACTACTTCCTTCTAATATGTTAGGATACATGTCTTAAGCTCACACAAGAGTTCAGTTTAACGGCACCTAAAATATCCATTAAAAAATGACTATAAACACTGGCAAATACAATAATGCATGATCCACTATAAAGGCATGCAAGTCTCTGGAGCAGCTGAATATTTTTTCCATGTTAGATATTTATTGCTAGTTGTAAGTGGGTGGTGTAGAAAGGTAGATGGATGAATTAAAATGGGTTGAATGGCTTTCCCTATTCATAGTTATCATGTGACACCAAAGATGTTAGCAACTACAAGAATACACTTTTTTAAAACTATGGAATACTGCCATTCTGGACTGCATTAGACAACTGATGGGGTTGTTCAAATATAATTTTACTCAAAACACATCTACAACACATGGATCAAAAGGTTTAGGGTTTCATACTACATTTCATACTAATGAAAGTAGTATCCAGTAACAAAATTCCCCATGTCATATGCAACCCAGGCCAGATACACCCAACGCCCCAGACTGCATAAAAAATCTGTCCAGATCTCTACTGCACCAGCATTTTTCACAAGACACCTTCCTCCCATTTGCAATGAAATTACTCAATTTCTGCCAAATTGTCGTTGGTGTTGTGTTATGGATTTGCTGTCACTTAGAACAGAATAGAGCTTGTCCAGACGCATTTGAACTTGGTGTACTGCAGTCTCAAAAGTTCTCAATCCCACCCAAATGCACGACTACCTATAAAAGTTGGTTTTGTATGTTATTTTACAACATGGAAACCTGGCTTGTTCTGCTGCTTTTAGCAGATCGCGTTTCCTCAGTTATATAGCTCCATTTCAGGTTATTACTCAACATGCCTACATCCCCTTCCCACTCTACTTGATCACGAGAGAAGTGAGTCTACTCTGCAAGGAGGGGGCCAAAGTGATGGCAAAACTACTTGGTTTACAAGGTCAGTCTTAAATAGTGCAGGCATGCCTGCCTCTAACAGAACCAGAGTCCTCTCTTGACCGGAGAGCAAGTACAAAGAGAGCAGCAAAGTCAGTGAAAGGGCAAAGGTAGAGAATGAGAAAGGAAGAGACAAGCAGGGCGAGGACTGGGGAAGCTGGGAACACGTGCTTGCATTTATAAAGCGACTGGAACATCGAAAAATCTTCCAAGATGCTTCACAGATGTGTAATCAGGCAAAACCGGACTCCAAGCCAAAGATGATATTAGGAGGGGTGGCCAAAGCTTCATCACAGAGATGGGTTGTAAGGAGGATCTTAACGGAGGAGAGGGAGTTGAAGAGGCAGAGGGATTCAGGGAGGGAATTTCAGAGTGTGGGGCCTAGACAGCTGAAGGTACACCACCAATGGTGGGGCAAAGAGGCCAGAGTCAGAGGACTATAGAGAGGTATGGGGGTGACCGTAGGGCTAGAGATGATGAGAGATAGAGAGGAGCAAGGTCATGAAGGGATTTAAACAGAAAGAGGAGAACTTTAAATTAGAGGCATTGTGGAACTAGCAGCCATTGTTGGTCAGCAAGGACAGCAGTGATGGATGATCGGGACTTGGTGCAGGGCAGAATATGGGTGACAAAATTGTAATGAGCTGAAGTTAGAGAGCGGCGGATGAGATCGGCCACGAGAGCACTGGAATAGTTGAGTCTGGAGGTGACAAAGACATGAATGAGAATTTCAGGAACAGGTGCAAAGGAAGGAGGTCAGAAATTACAAAAATGAGTTGCACAAAATGCATAGGTGGACAGAACAATGGCAAGTAAAATTTAATGCAGACAAGTGTAAGGTACTGCCCGTAGGAAGGAATAATGGGCAAAACTTAGTCTGTGAATGATATAAAAATAGTTAAAGATGAAGTTGAAGAAGAATTAGAAGTCTTAGCAGACTCGATGCTCACCAAATCCAACCAGTACAGAGAAGCAACAAAACACACCAGCATTTATATAGAATCTTTAAAGTTTAAAAATAGGTCCAAAATGCTTTACAAGTCGAAAGAGACAGGGAAAAGAAAAAATGAGTCATTGGATTAGGAGAGGCAAGTGAAAGCTTGGCTAAAAGGTGGTTTTTAAAAAGGATTGAGCAGAGGCAAAAATGTTTCGGGAGGGAGATCCAGAGAGTGGAACTGAGTCAGCTGAAAACTCTGCCACCAACGATGGCCCCGGGGGTACAACACACAACAGAGACAGAGGAATGAAATGTTTGGAATAGTGAGGAATACAAGGCTGAATGAGATTGCAAAGAAAGGGTGGGGCAAAGCCATGGAAGGATTTGAAGATGCAGACAAGGAGTTTAAATTTAACCTGTTGGGGACAAGGAGCCAGCATTTGTAAGCAAAGATACGAGTGATGAGCAAGTGGGATGTAGTGTGGAAGTCTTCATTTTGGACAAGTTGGAGGAACAGAGGCCAGCAAGGAAGGCACTACAGAGATTGAGTTGGGGTGACAAAAGCATGCATAAGGGCTTCAGTGGCACAGGAGCCGAGATAGGGGCAGAGGTTGACAATGTTGTGCAATGTGGTAATAGGCGGTCTTGATGGCAGATAGGATATGTGGCTTGAGGCTCAGCTTTGGGTTGAACAGGATGTCAAAGTTTTGCACAATCTAGTACAGCCTGAGTGAGTGATTGAGTGAGAGGGATGGAATCAGTAGTAAGGGAACAGAAAACTATAGCTTTGGTATTCTTGTTGTTGTTGTTGGAAGAAGTTGCAACTCATTATGACTGGATATCAGACAAGCAGTCTGACAATATGTAGACGGTCACTGATTGAGAGGGGCAGTGGAAAGATAGTTGGGTGTTGTCATCATACATATGGATGCTACCCCCATGTCTGCAGATGTTGCCAAGGGACAGCATATAGATGAGCATATTTTGATAAATCAATAAAGCTAATGGAATGCTGAACTATATGGGCAAATCAGTAGAGTATAAGTTAAAGAATCACACTTAAACTCTATTGTTCAGGTCGGACAACACCTTGAGAAATGCATCCAGCTGCAGTCACAGACACGAGGAACATTCAAATGTTGCAGGTAGTATAGAGAAGAACCAAAAGGCTGATCCACAGTGTTAGAGGTCTGAGTTATGAGGAAAGACTGGAGAAACTTGGCTTTTGAATGTTGAAAGGTGGCATCTGAGAGATTAATATTTTGTATACCTCAATAAAGTTAAGGGTATGGAAACGGTAAACCCAGAAAATTACTTTGGACTGGATCTTACTGGAATGGGACATCTCACTTTGGGCGCAGTTTCTTGCACCCTTCAACGAGGGCAGTAGGATATTAGTGAATGGCAGGACCAACAGCGTATCTCCTTAAGCAATGAGATTTAAGAATTGAGAAAGAAACAGAGGAACGGCAAAGTAGGAGGCTGAATTAGAGTGGGTGAATTAGAGTCAAATCAGGTACAGAAAGAGAAAGAGGGGGGGGGAAAAAATCTAACAATTGACTACCTGCAGGAATAGGATTTAACAGTTTAAATTATTCCCTTTCTGGGCCAGAGAGGTTGATTGGCGCTGTATTAACATTTATCCCATTGTTAAAAAGGTACTTACGCTGTTAAGTTCCATGCCTAACTTTCTGCGGTGCGTTTAATGGGCAATTAATGTGCAAATCCAGCAAGTTCTTAAAAATAACGGGGAGGCTAAGGGCGGAATGTCGTCTGTGCAAAGCAAACAGTGGAGCGGCGTAAATCGACGAGATAGTTCTGGAGATTTGTAACTCACAACATATCTCTTAATCACACGAATATAAGAAATAGGAGAGTAGGCCATACGGCCCCTCGAGTTTGCTCCCCCATTCAATAAGATCATGGCTGATCCTCTACCTCAACTCCACTTTCCTGCCCTATCCTCATATCCCTTGATTCTCTTTGTGACCAAAAATCTATTGATCTCAGTCTTGAATATACTCAACGACTGAGCATCCACAGCCCTCTGGGGTAGAGAATTACAAAGATTCACCACCCTCTGAGTGAAGAAATTTCTCCTCATCTTGGTCCTAAATGGCCGACCCCTTATCCTGAGACTATGACCCCTAGTTCTAGACTCTCCAGCCAGGGAAACAGCCTCTCGGCATCTACCCTGTCAAGTTCTCTCAGAATGCGATCACCTCTCATTCTTCCAAACTCGAGAGTATAGGCCCAGTCGACTCAATCTCTCCTGATCGGACAGTCCTCTCATCCCAGGAATTAATCTAGTGAACCTTCGTTGCACCCTCTCTAAGGAAAGTATATCCTTCCCCTGAATTTGCTGGGCGATGTGCACAGTAATAATGGCATGCGTTGCTAACACAGAGTTATTTTTCCAGCAAGATTCGGCCCTAAGTTAAATTGCAACAATACAACAAGGGAAAACAGGTTCAAAATAGTAAACAGCAAATGTAGGGCTGACGTAGGAAGTTCTCCTTCACAGTGTGATCAATACATGGAATGAACTTCCAGACAGAATACTGGAGGTGAAAATCAGAGTTAGTTAACAACTGCATGCTACAACAAGACTCTTTATGGACGGATGATCTAAGAATAGCCTTCCTGACTTGCAATGATATTGTAATATCCCAGTCGTTGAAGGATTAAATTAAACTTACTTCACATAAAAATCGAGGTGCTTTGGGAAGTCCAACTTTCCAGCAAGAATCTTTTGGTAAATACCAAAAGGGTTGTCATCAAAAAATGGTGGGTAGCTGTAAAAGAATCACAGAAAGAATGGATTAAAGGAAAACTTCTTAGAGCATATTATTTTACCTGATAAATACCAAGGGGGTGAAAATGGTTTTCGGCAGTAGCACAACACAGACAGTGAATCGGCAACCCGTTTTACACCGCGCCGCTTTTCTTTTCCATTGAATAGCAATGTAAGCTTATGAAACAGTTAACTGCTTTATGAAAAGTCATCACCGCTGCCCATACTGGTTACCAGCAACTTAGTAAAAACATGATCTTTTCACCTTGGCTATTTGGACTCTACTTGGAAATAAAGTCATTTTTCCCCCGTCTCTGTGCCAGCTGCAAGTCCACAGATTGAAATATATTTGGGAAATCTCAATCCAATGTTTAGTGGGCAGAAGGCCACAGAACAAACTGCCCATAAATCTGCACAATCTCATTCACAAAATTTGTAAGGAAATGTGGATTAAGTGAAACTTTCTCACTAATGAAGTTAAAACATTCTTCAGAGGTTGAGGTCAAAATGAGATTCGGGTTAAAGGTACATCTTGGGGGCAAAATATAGGGAGCTTTAAAATGCAGGTCCCTTTCCGCTATACCTGATCTAGGAGTGTTTCTTGCGTACACTGGGTGCAAAATGAGGGAAACATTCATTTCTCAACCCTGACATTCCTCACCTTACAATAAAACTTCTTTAAAAATAGTCATGCAAAACTAATCACTTCATTTTAAATTACAGCAAGATCTTACAACATGCACATTAGCTCACAGTGAAAACTACTAGGATTTACATTATGTTTCTGTACTGGTTGTACATTTGTTTTAAATGAAAATTGCAGATTTACTGCTGAAATGAGAAAGCAATAAGGATCAGCACCGATAGTCTTTGGAGGTTTGAAATAGAGAAGCATCTCTGATGATCATTTTTACAGGGGCGAAATCAAGGAAACGCCAAAGCGATTATAAACAAATCAAAAACCTAGCACTCAAAGCAGAACCTCCACAAACATTAAATCTGTGCCAGAACCATGTGCTCTGGAGGAAAGCACTTATGTCCAACAGGTTGGTCATCATTATTCCTGGCAAACAATTATTCCCCAGGACTGGCAGGCTGTACATCTAAGTGCAACATATTGCTTTCCCTAATTACCAGAAATGGCTTTTGATTATATTTGCGATTTGCCAGAGAGAGTGTTTAAGGCATGTGCGACGAGAAAATTAAAAGTCCTTAATCAGAGCTGTCATTCATAATTTTAGATGGCATGATTCTTTAACACTCAACCACATCTTGTTGTATACAATTCAAAAATTATTTCAAAGGTTGGAAACTCAACAAGTTTAAAGCTGGTACTTTTTGGTGTTTGCCTGGACTTTAAGTCCAAACAGCAATAAAACAGACAACATCCAATATTGACATCAAGTAAACTGGAGTTTTGCATGTGCCTAGCTTGTACTACCAAAATAGCCACTCCAGAATTACTGTAATATAGCTCATCCGTGACAATTAGAAATGAGGGAAAATTATGCAATACGAAGCTATACAGAATAGAAGGTCCTAGCTCAGATTCCCAATCGGTGCTTAGCTGATCTCAGTAGGGCAGTCAAAGCCCTACAATTGGCTTCAAATCCACTAGATTCCAGAGGTGAAGGGGGAAAAAAGAAAAACAAGCCACTTTTCCAGTAACACTTGTTTGAATGCACGTGTGCATGGATGCTGGATAAGGATCCATGGATCTGCTGCAATGGCCCCCCCCCCCCCCCGCCGACTGAACAGCCTGCCGACACACTGTCTTGGCCCACACATGAAAAGTGACCACTTGGGCAAGGCACCAAGGGCTGTCAGCACCACCTGAACTGTACCCAGCATGTGTCAGCACCTTCATCAAAGGTTAGAAAACTGACAAAACCAATGCTACCGATATACTATGAGGGACGGTTTAGCAAGTACTCTGAGGTAATCAAACCTAATACAAAATTCTAAAACTTCAAAAAAGATGAAATAGGAAAAAAAAAACCATGAAAAGATAAAATGAAATTTAAATGGTCCTAAATATCCCCGAACAAAAGTGGTTTTAACCTTTCCATAGCATTATTGTGCTGCTGCTTAGCATAGTTTTATAACAGACAGCTGAAATTATCCTCAGTTGTGCCAAAGACAAACAGCTGAATGATAAGTTATTTTAACAGAGCAACTGCAAATTCCTTTCAGGTCAATAGAGAGGCACTTCTAAGCAACCAACCTGCCGTCACACGAAAATAGAGCAATATATTGATTACCCAGTTCAAATTAGAATGTTTATAAAGCAGAACAAATGCTCTTGAAAAGGATGTTACAATGGCCACAGTAGTAAATGGAACAAGCATACTTGCAGCCAATATTCAAAAGGTTAAAGAAGTTGTGGTAAACTATGGAACGGTGAATCAAGCAATATGAAAGAAAACTTCTTCATAAAAAAATGCATTTTAGGCATAGTTAGATTCTGTTATTTTCAGAATTCTAAAATTCTAGGTGAACAATAGTGCTCATAATATAGACAGAGGATCACTTGTTGTCTATCTTGCCTTCACCCGTGGTCTTCAGCAGACCAAGTGTGTTTGGGCTGCCAGTCACAGCGCACCCAGCTACAGGATGTTGCCAAAGCTGGGATTCAGTGCTGTTTCCTCTCTTTTCTAAAGAAATAAACACTTGCACTTATATTGTACCTTTCATGACTACGGACATCCCAAAGTGCTTTACAGCCAATGCAGTCACTGTTGTAATGTAGGAAACGTGGCAGCCAATTGGCACACAGCAAGCTCCCACAATGTGATAATGACTAGATAATCTGTTTTTTTAGTGATGTTGATTGAGGGATAAATATTGGCCAGAACACAAGGGATAACTCCCCTGCTCTTCTTCAAACTAGTGCCATAGGATCTTTCACATCCGCCTGAGAGCGCAGACAGGGCCTCAGTTTAACGTCTCAGCCGAAAGACACCTCCGAAACTCCCTCAGCGCTGCACTGGAGGGTCAGCCTAGAATTGTGCGCTCAAGTCTCTGAAGTGGGACTTGAACCCACGACCTTCTGACTGAGGCGAAAGTGCTACCCGCTGAGCCACAGCTGAGACATATTCTAGAGGGGGAAAAAAAGACAATGGAATGCTATTAGGACGTAGGGCTATTTCAATAACCATCATTCGGTGAAAAGACTATTAAAACAATATTACTCAAATAGAAATATTACCCCATAGTTTTAATATGGCCCTTTCACCTGCAAAATGAAAGTTAGGATAGCTCTATTCCCCAATTTTGTATGTTATTTCTCTTACTCAAGAGCAACAGCAAGAATGAATACCAAATCCCAATTGTGGCAGCATTCAACAGTAAAAGTGGTCAATAAACTGGTATGTGTAAAGAATGCTTGGCAGAGGTGAGAGCGGAGGACAAAAATGAACAGAGGGAAACTGGATGACAAAAATTCCAGACAGGAAAACCTTGAAAAATGATTAGGCAAGATGGAAGCAGAGAATATAGAAAGAAACTTCAATTAATATAGCACCCTTCACAGCCTCAGATCATCCCAAAGCGCTTTATAGACAATGAAGTACTTTTGAAGTGTAGTCACTGTTGTAATTTAGGAAACGCGGCAGCCATTTGCACACAGCAAGCTCCCACAAACAGCAGTGCGATAATGACCAGATCATCTGTTTTAGTGATGTTAGTTGAGGGATAAATATTGGCCAGGACACTGGGGAGAACTTCCCTGCTCTTCTTCGAATAGTGCTGTGGGATCTTTACATCCGCCCTCTCAGGTTAGAGGTTAATTTAGTTTAACATCTCATTCGAAAAACGTAAGGTGAATTGTTGCCTTTTCTCCAAATAATTTCATTGTGTTATATTTCTTCTCCTATGCCATGTGCCTTCTCAGTCCACTAAAAAGAGCTTACGGTGGCGTAGTGGTTTTGTTGCTGGACTAATAATCCAGTGAACATGAGTTCAATCCCACCATGGCAGCTTGAGAATTTGAATTCAGTTTAAAAAATATAGAAATAAAAAGCTAGTATCAGTAAGAGTCGTAAAAACTCAAATGATTCACTATTTCCTTTATGGAAAGAAACATGCTGTCTTTACCCAGTCTGGCCTGTGTGCGAAACTCCAGTTCCACACCAAGATGGTTGACTCTTAACTGCCATTTAAAGTGGCCTAGAAAGCTACTCAGTTACCTTCTCAGGGCAACTAGGGATTGCCAGTAAATGCCAGCTTTGCCAACAACACCCACATCCCAAAAGTCGACTCCATACTCACCATGTCTTGGCAGTTTAACTGAAGCAATACAGGTAACAGGATTATGTTGGTAACCCAAAAAGTGTGTTCTCCACCCATTTAAAAATCTAAAAAGAACTGTCTTTTATCTAAAACTCAAGGATAAATTATAAACTCTAGACAAAAATCTGCACATTCATGCACGTTTCAACTGCAACTGGATGTGCAGCAATCCAAGCAATCTACATTACAACAGTGACTACACTTCAAAAAAAAAAGTACTTAATTGGCTGTAAAGCACTTTGGGTCAGCTGGTGGTCGTGAAAGGAACTATAGAAGTGCAAGTCTTTCTTTCGTTCAATCTGACTTTGAGAAATACACAGTGCTTGGAATATTAAGTCACATCTTTTGTTCCACATTCCAAATAATAATTTGCCTCTACCAATTGGTACACCTGCTGCCAAATATTTTCTAAACAGCTCACAGGCCATAAACACCCTACCTTTAGCCTTGCAAACCCCGACATATTTTTATGACTTGAGTCTGGAAAGTTTTCTCGCAAATGTACATTTTACATTTCCCTGAGCAAATAGATGAAGTTTTGGAGAGGGTAGTAGGGAAGGAGAGGAGAATCCACAAAAAGCAGAACCATAAGTAACCTTGGCGTTTTCCAATATCTTATTAAACTCATACACAATGAAATATCAGCTTTTTCCTTTAAAACACAGTATAAACAAGCAAAGCCTAAGTAACTTTATACAAAAAACGCTCAATGATTCTACAGCTGATTAATTTTTCAGAAACATTTACTATGGGTTGCAAGATTATAAATTATAACATACATTTATATAGCGCCTTTAATGTAGTAAAACGTCCCAAGGCACTTCACAGGAGCATTAACAAAATGTGACACCGAGCCACATAAGGAGATATTAGGGCAGATGAGCAAAAGCTTGGCCAAAGAGGCATGTTTTACAGAACATCTTAAAAGGAGGAGAGGTAGAGAAGCAGAGGGATTCAGGGAGGGGATTCCAGAGCTTAGGGCCCAGGCAGATGAAGGCACAACCGCCAATGGTAGAGCGATTAAAATTGGAGATGTGCAAGAGGCCAGAATTGGAGGAGCACAGATATCTTGGAGGGTTGTAGGGCTGGAGGAGGTTACAGAGATAGGGAGGGGCAAAGCCATGGAAGGGTTTGAAAACAAGGATGAGAATTTTAAATTCAAGGCGCTGCTGGACCAGGAGCCAATGTATGTCAGCAAGCACAGGGGCGATGGGTGAACGAGACTAGGTACGAGTTAGGATAAGGGCAGTAGAGTTTTGGGTGAGCTCAAGTTTATGTAGGGTGGAAGATGGGTCGCCGGCCAGGAGAGCATTGGAATAGTCAAGTCTAAAAGGTAACAAAGGCATGGATGAGGGTTTCAGCAGCAGATGAGCTGAGACGGGCAATGTTACGGAGGTTTTGGTGATGAGCAGATGTGTGGTCGGAAGCGCATCTCGGGGATCAAATACAACACCAAGGTTGCGAATGGTCTGGTCCAGCCCAGCCTCGGACAGTTGCCAGGGAGAGGGATGGAGTCGGTGGCTAGGGAATGGAGTTTGTGGCGGGGAGCATACTTTGGTATTTAAACATTTTTAAAATATTACACTATAAATAGTCTTTCATAATTAGATTATATATATACATACATACATACATACATACATACATCAGCTGCCAACACCATCAAGGCATTCTGAATTAGTGCCTGAAAGTGTCCTCCAAACCACCAGTGTATAAAAATCCTCAATCATTGAGTGGATTCATACATGGCTGGCTTGCTGTTTAATGTATTGCTGCACAATATTTTATTTTTCATTACTGCCAATCTTTGCCATATGACTTTGAATCATCTACTTCCAAGATGTATACGTGCTTACACACGTAGAGCAAGTTTGATTATCGATCAAAATGACTGAGATTCTCATCTTCACCCCCTACCCTGTAGATTATCAAGACTCCCAAATTCATGGGTTAACTAAGTACCAGACTCTACCTGAGCCAGGTTCAAACCTCACCCAACGTTCACATCCCAGTGGTTTTTAGCAGGAGTCACTGGATAGCGATCAAGTGCAGCAACTCTAGTCAGTTTTTCCTCTCTCTAGCCTTGCGCACCAAAGCCAACTACACTGCCCCGGGACTGTTAGTCCAGGTGAGAATGGATAACTTGGCAAAGATCAAGGATGAAATTGGAGATCTTCCTGATCTGTGTGACTTAGTACCACATTGGATGGTGCTATCATCCAACAAGCCATCAGGAGCAGCTCACGAAGGGTTTTAGACAAAGGTTCATTACCCATTCCACCGTAGCAGGTCAGTTTTGACTGAATTTAGTTTTGTGGGGCAGGCGCATAGTTTCCTCAAAGCAAAAAAAAATAGCATTTGTAAGTGCCTCCTAGCCCCCAAGCTCAATATTCAGTTTATAGTTACTTATTCATTAATATAGTTTTATTTGCAAAAATAAAGTGTCTTTTTAGGTAACCCCAAGATTCAGCATCATCAAACAACAATTACAATGAACAGGAATCTTAGCAACATTATGAATGCTTGAGGAAATCAGTTGAAAAATCTCCAAAAACACTTACCCTGAAAGCATTTCAAACATCAGCACGCCTAATGCCCACCAGTCCACAGCTCTCCCATGACCTTTACTCTGTATGACTTCTGGTGCAAGATATTCTGGTGTCCCGCAGAGTGTCCAAGTTCTAAGACGGGGAAAAAAAAGGAAATGTTCTCATGTATTTTGTTAAAAAGAGATTGAGAGAACCACTGTTACTGATGGAACAAACGCAATGTACAATGACCAATATAGTCATAAAGAAAACTTTAATAAAAACAATTACTGATTTCTTTTTTATACAATGGACACCTGTTGTTTTAAAAGATAAAACTGTCCTAAAATATTTGGTGGGGGATGGAACACCTTTCCACTTTTGGCTCTGTGTCAGCACCGAGCAGTTTTGGTACATTCCACTTAGAGTGGCATTCCCTCGACTCTTAATATGCAACGCATCCCAACAAATTCAGAACAGCACTTCCTGCTGCATCAGCAGAAAAGTTTCACTTCCTAAATGAGCTAGCTTTGTGTCTTCAATGAATGACTAGGAACTAGAGAGATTTATCTTCTTTTTTTAAACTTTGGGCCTTTATAGTCAGGTTTATCACCACTCCAGACTAGCTTTTAATCCCTTCTAAGTCTCAAAGGACAAGGTTTCGTCGACCCAGCACAGAATTCATTCCTCTGAACTTTGTTCAGGTCTACATCTTTCTGCTGCGCTTTATCCTGCTTAAGAAGTTAGTGGGCATTTGGAGAGAAAAAAACAAATTCAAGCAACTCATCTTGCACACAATTTCCAACATTAATTCATGCAATAACATATGCATGAGGTGGGGGTTCAATGCTTGTGTACTTCTCAATTACATACTCTTCTTTCGTATAGTAGTAGAAAAGCAAATCAAATGTCAATATCCAAGTCTAATATCCAGGCCAAAGCTTCTTCTAACAGCGTGGATATCTTGTAGGCCGCCTGTGAATTTCCTGAG
Source organism: Squalus acanthias (assembly GCA_030390025.1). Lineage (NCBI taxonomy): Eukaryota > Metazoa > Chordata > Chondrichthyes > Squaliformes > Squalidae > Squalus > Squalus acanthias. The sequence goes on along the minus strand of CM059431.1, from coordinate 9,653,202 downwards.
GGCAATGTTCAATCATGTGCTCCAGGGTCTGATTCGGAGCTTCAGTCACATGATGGGAATACTTTAAATTACGTATAACTTATATTATGTGGACACAGTACGCCCTTAATGCATATAATTTTTTTTAAATTCCGGGCAAAGAAAAAAATGACAAGAACATTTTTTTTTTTAACACACGCCCACATTTCACATTCAGTCTACAACGGATTGACATGGCATTCAATACACTGATTTCTTAGAGATGCACTGAATGTGTAAGGCTACTTTTGCTTAATTAGCATTAGTCATGGGACAGCTAGGTGACCTGTTGACTAGCTTTATTTCTATGCACTAAGTTGCCCCCATTGTGGGATTCTGCAACAAGATGCTTTACGTGAGAGAAAGGGCAATTCCAAATGCAGAGACAAGGGATGCTGGGAGGTACAACCTAAAGCAGAAATACACCAGAAGCAAGGAAAGTTGGGGGGTTTAGCTCAAATCACATTAGCTTCAGAGGCAAGGGAAGCTGCAGTTGTGTGTCCAGGAAATCCAAACCACCGCGATATCATTGCTACTGAACATGCTTTAGAATTCTCTTTCCTCCAACAAACCCCCCCACCCACCACAGTTTTCTCTCTCGAATACTGATTTACACTAACGTACCATTGCACAGGTCACTAGCTGCACTGCAATCTCATGCTCAGATAGCTATTCACTGTGCATGAGCCTCAGCATTATTGGTGAAGGCCATTATAGCCAAGCCAGTTTCTGTTCTCACCACATGTCCACACTGCCTCAGCCAAGATCCAGCTAACATGGCACAGACCAAGGACCGACAATGGGACTTTCCTGGGATGCAAAGTGAATTACTAGCCCAGGTGGTGCATTACACTGAGCCACTGGGAGATACTCTGCCCCCAAAATGTAGAGGAACACTTTGACCCTTCTAATAGGCCTTCCGAATAAATTTAAAGCAACAACATACTTTTATACCACCTTTCATGTAACAAAACATCACAAACTTTTTTTTTTTTAAATCAAGATATTTTGTACCTCCAGCAACAGCTCCTCTTCCTGTCCCACACCTCCAGAGTCCCCAAACAACATATCCTTGGTCTTATCCACTTCCTCATCGACATGATGCTCCTCCGTGGCATCATTCACAGGTACAAGATCAGCTTGCTGGCAACACCCAGCTCCATCTCTCCCCTACCTCTCAACTTCATGACCAGCCCTGTTCTGTCAGGCTGCCTGTCTGACATCTTGTGTTGGAGGAATGACAACTTCCTCCAACTGAACATTGGAAAAACCAAAGTCATCATTTTGGCTGTTCCTGTGTCATTGACTGCCTGCTCCTCCTCAGCTACTTGCTGTGGTTGAACCAGACCATACAAAATCTTCATGTCTTGTATGACCCAAAACACAAAGTTAGGGATAGGCAATAAAATGCTGGCCTTGCTAGCGACATCCATATCCACAGAATGAATAAAAAAAGTTTAAAAACCCAATATCCAACCGTTTGCCAAGATCACCTACTTCTATCTGCGCAACATCACTGCCTCTGCCCAGATCTCAGCTCCCCCAGCACTGAAACCCTTTTCTCTATGCCTTTGGGACCTCTAGATTCAACTACTTCCAATGGCCTCTTTGCTGACCTCCTATCCTCCACAAACTTCAATTTGTCCAAAATGCAGTTGCCCGTATGCTGTCCCACATGGATTCTTGCTCACTTAGTATCTCCATCCTCACTGACCTATATTGCCCCCTTGTTCCCAAACTCTTCGACCTCATCTTCAACCCCTCCGACTACCTTGCTCCACCATATTGCAGCAAACTCCTCTTCCCCAAAAACCCTTCAGTCCGCTGACTCCAGCCTCGTGGTCCCCCACTTTCACCCCTGGATGTGTGGTTTGAAGGTCAGCTCAGAAATGAACAAGACACCAAGGCTGCATCCCACAGAGCTCATTCTGAACAAGCTGTCGTGTGACGGAGGATACAATCGATGCCTGAGGCACACCGTTCCTGGTATAGCAAGACAATAAGAGCACAAGACACAGGGAGGACTTGGAATTAAATCACCTCACAGAACATCTGCATTTTAGAAACTGCTCCCATTATACTTTTGCTCATAAATAAATTGTATCCCTGAATGAATGCTTGTTAAATATTTGCTAGCTTGCAGTATCCATCAGAAGAACTGAATTGATGCAGAATTAATGCTCTTTTCAAGAGGAAAATTAGACTAATGTTAACTCCAGAAAAGTCAGCAATAATTGAAAGATTACATATTGATAATTGCCAGTTTCCATGATTAAAATGCCTCCTAATCTGGATTTTGAAAGTTTAGTGAACAATTTCAAGAGTCCATGATAATTAAAAAAATTTAAATCTGCACACATTAGGGAAAGTGATAGCTGCAGTACATGCGATTGTAAGAGACCAAAAACAAATGCGTTACAAAATTCCACTGAGTATTTCTCAGAAGTTTACAGCAACTTGGCCCATTGTGCCTATATTCTGGTTTTCAGAAAGAGCTATCCTTTCCCTTAACCCTTCTAAATTTTTATTTTTCAAATATTTACCTATTTCCCTTTTAAAAACCACAAAGGCTCAGAGTTAAGCAATGGTCATCAGTGTATTGCTGGTCTATGATGAGAAACAGGATGGCACACATGGCAGCCTCAGGCAACAACCAGTTCACATTAACTGATACAATAGCAAAAAACTGCGGATGCTGGAAATCTGAAACAACAACAGAAAATGCTGGAAACACTCAGCAGGTCAGGCAGCATCGAGGAGAGAGAAACGGAGTCAACGTTTCGGGTCTAACCCTTCGTCAGAACTTTTCCAGTTCTGACGAAGGGTTCGACCCGAAACGCTGACGGTTTCTCTCTCGATGCTGCCTGACCTGCTGAGTGTTTCCAGCATTTTTTGTTATTTCACATTAACTGATGGTTGCATTTCAACATTTATGCAGTCTTGTGAGCAAAACTAAACAAAAACAAGCCAGATTTTCATTCCAGCTTTAGTATGTAATGCAATACTGTTTCTTCGTTAAAAAAACTGTTACTCCAAGTTAAATTCAGCATTTCTTTATACTAACCTAAAGTACAGAGCTAATTTATGAACCAAGATGCCAGATTACTTTTTCCAGGAGTATAAATTATTTTTATTACAATCAAACCCTTTCAAGATATAAAAATATAACAATCTGATACAGGTGATGTGACATTACATCTAGATTATCTTATTTACCAAATGTCAGATAAGCAAGACTATGCATAATGAGGTTTCTTTAATACAAGTATATAATTGAAATACTATTTGGGGAAATAGGGGTGGGTTGAAAATTTAACAGGGTAGATTACAGATTATTAATATTCAACTTTAAATAGAGCAGAACAGAACACAAGATCCCAGGCTTCTGGGCCACTTAAATATAATTACTAAGAAGTCACCAACATCTGAACATACTACGACCTAAAATGTCATCAGCACAAATGAGACCCAATTCTGGGGAAGTTTTGTATATGGATAGCTATCAATATAAACTACCAGCCAGACTCCCAAGAATTATATTATCCACACCTACCCCATGTACCTAGCAATGTTGGTTTTAATCAAAATCTATGTATGCAATATATACACATATACATACATCACAGTTTTATGCAAGCACAATGTTATTTTTAAATACTTTTTTTTTAAAAAGAGTATTTAATCGGAGTTACCAGCATAAAAGTGGTCATGGTGATGCTAAAGTGGTACATGCACATTCAAATTCTTAACCGAGATTACAACAGCAATTCTCAGCATGAAACAGACGAGAACACCCAGTAAAAGAGAGGACAATTAACCACACCATTTTGGGGGTTTTGAAATTATGTTTAGCACAGTCTCGATCTGAATCTAACTAACTAACTTCATAGGAGGACTATAACACCATCTGGTGTTGGAACAAGTATAGTGCATATGCACAAATGTGTTCCGGCCACTTACATCATCTGTTGAAAGAGTTCTGTTAATCAGCTAAAAGCTACCTCTTGCTACAGGACTGAGTTATCAGCGGAGGAGTTCTCAACATACAAGAACACTTAACACTCAAAATAGAAAATGCCATCAAAAGGTAACATTATGAAGTGGGTTTGATTTTTCTCCCCTTCAAATCTATAATTTTACTCAGGAAATAGGTTCTTAAACAAGTCACCACCTTCCCTTGGTCACATATCTAGGTTCAGCTACAAGTATCAGATTAATCATTCAAAAATAATGGCACAGAATTTGCTGGAGCGGAGCGTGTCCGTTTGTTTGACCTTTGTCCACACCTTTCAGCTCGAAAAGTGTGTGCTGGAAGTACGAGCTGATAACTGCGGAGTGAGGGCAACAGGCCATCTGGGACCTTGGTGAATGATGGGACCAACAGTTTATTGCCTTAACCAGTGAGATTTAAGGATAGAAAAAGAAACAGGAACGATGGAGAAGGAAATACGGTGAATTAGCTCAAGTCAGGTACAGAAAGAGAAATAAAGAGAGGGAAAGAAGGATTGGATTGAAGAGAGAGAGAGAAAGAGAAAAAGTCAACAAAAAAAATTTGAATATTTTCAAAACCTCCAGGAACAATTTACTACCTGCAGGAGTGAGACTCCACAGTTTCAACTGTTCCCTTCTGGCCTGGAGAAGTTGAGTGGCATTGCAGAACAGGAATATCATTAAAAGGGTCCTTATGTCATTAGTACCAGCCCTAACCTTGTGGTGTGCTTAATTCGTTTTAACAGCACAAATGCAACAATTTCCTGAAACTCACGGGGAGGTTGAGAACGGGCGGCCATTTTTGCGAAGCAATTGGCAGAGCTGTGCGAATTATCCAGCAACTTGTAGCGATTCGCAACTCACGGAGTACCTCTTCCTCGCCACAAATTGCTGGGTTATTTACACACTAATAACTGTTATTTTCCCAGCAAATTCTGGCCCAAAGTTTTTTCCTGACCCCACAAGAAATTTGCTGTGCTCTTCATTTTACAGTGGACTTTGATAGAATACAATCATGGGCAATTATTCTGCAAATACATAAAAGGCACACTAGTACTCAGTATCAAACTGCAAGATGAGATTCCTGAACACCCCAGAATAAATGCCAACTTGATGCAACTGGTATTGTTTCGACATCTGTACCTGCTTCACAATGATGGGAGCCAACAACACACTGCTCTCAAACTGGGATAAAGCAGAGCACTGCCAGTGTATACTTAAATACACAACCGTGTTCTGTTAACCAACATCCAAATGTTAAAGAACAGCCCACTCTTTATTAAAATTTAAAAAATCTTTGAAGCAATTCAGCAGAATAGGGAAATCTGTTTTGTTTCCCACCACTTGTGGTTATATCTCAGCCAGTGTGAAGTTAGAGAGTATGAAACTTCCTCCTCTAAATGGTTTTACACCTGTTGCCCAAACAATAAATTGGTACTAGTTTAGCACGTTTCCTTTCACTAGCATTTGCACACTTAAAAGTAAACATTGAAACGTGTGTACAGTACATACCAGTATTTCAAGGCTAGCTTGACTCAGATAATATTCAAAAAACACATGAGCTTTGTTCCTTCAGTTTAATATATCTGAACTCCCAACAAGCTAGCAAGTCTTAACAGATTTCTTTGTAACTTACATATTTGATAAGCTTCTGTATCAACAACCTTCATTTATAACACCTTTAACATAGTATAACATCCCAAGGCGCTTCACAGGAGTGTAATCAGACAAAAATTGACACCAAGCCAAAGGAGGAGATATTCGGGCAGGTGACTAAAACCTTGGTCAAAGAGGTAGCTTTAAGGAGTGTCTTAAAAGGAGGAGGGAGAGGTGGTGAGGCAGATGTTTAAGGAGCCAATGGTGGGGTGGTGGGAATCAGGGATGCCCAAGACGCCAGAGTTAGAGGAATGCAGAGTTCTCGGAGAGTATAGGGCTGGAGGAGGTTATACAAATAGGGAGGGGCGAGGCCATGGAGGGATTGGATCACAAGGATGAGAATTTTAAAAATCAAGGCGTTAGTGGTCTGGGAGCCAATGAAGTTCAGCAAGCACAGGGATGATGGGTGACTGAAACTTGGTGTGTTAGAATTTGGACAGCAGAGATTTGGTTAAAATTAAAGCATTTCAGAGCCTAGACATTGAATATTATTGCTATTCAAAGAAGCAATGGCAGCTGATGTGCATATGTAATTGTAGAAGCTCTCCTAAATGAGAGCCTAAAATTAAGGTAATGGATTGACTTTCATATTTGTTGCTCTAAATGAATTTACTCAAAAGCACAAGATACGATGAGAATTTCTCAATTTTTTTTCATCTCAACCAAGATACATGATCAATGAGACTCCAGTCAAACATTACATGGAGACAATGTAAGTACAGTCACAGGCTTCTGGTGAAATAATATATAGTCAGAGTGAATATTTGTAATTTCATGCTTTAGTGAGTCTTGGCAGGAGCCTGACAGGATGAGGGAGGTGAAAGAACACACACAGCTGAAGCACAGGCTTTTAAGATTCTCTCCATTGATGTTGATTCAGTTCCCCCACACCAGTAACCTCAGCAACTCCAAGGAAGTTGGAGAATCAGGAACAAAAGGATATTAATTCTTCAAAATATATTTCACAAAAATACTGCAAAATGTGTGTATCAATGCCCTCTAAATATATGAAACACATACAGCAGTGCTACTTTTAGATCACTTAAATATATGAGGCGAATAGTATAGATGCATTTATGGGGAGGCTAGATAAGCATATGAGGGAGAAGGGAACAGAGGGGTATGCTGATTTGAGTTAGATGAGGAAGGATGGGAGGAGGCTCGAGTGGACCATAAATGCCGAATGGCCTGTTTCTGTGCTGTATATTCTATGCAATTCTATGTAAAATGCCAATGATAAAATAGGCAACTGACTGAGATACAGAAGATTTTAAAAGTAGTTCAAGCAGATTCTTAAACGACTGTACTAATTCATTATGAAGTTTGATAGTAGCCTGTAATTTTTCACTGCATTTACTACTTCACCGTCAAAAAGATAGAAGTGTTATGGTACTCAGCAGATTACCGGAGATCGATTAACATCATGCAAGAAGAAAGCATGCTGATGGCAGCTAAGTGCAGAGGGGGTATTCAATATAGTGGGTAGAGACACAGAAAACCTCAGAGGAGACGCACAATTTGCTCTGCTCCACAGGCAGCCATCCTGACAAGCACCCGGTTGCCAGAAACCTTCCATTTAAAAGGGAAACCTAGAACTACTAACTCAAGCAGACTTGCCCTGTCTATCCAGGAAGTAACTGGTCAAAGAGATAGGTTTTAAGGAGTGACTTAAAGGAGGAGAGAGGTAGAGAAGCAGAGAGGTTTAGGGAGGGAATTCCAGAGCTTAGGGCCTGAGCAGCTGAAGGCACGGCCATAAACAGTGGAGTGATGAAAATCAGGGACACGCAAGCGACTAGAATTGGAGATGATCAGAGATCGGAGAGTTGTAGGGCTGGAGGAGGTTACATAATTAGAGAGGGGCGAGGCCATGGTCGGATTTGAACACAAGAATGAGAATTTTAAAATCGAGGTGTTGCCGGACTGGGAGCCAATGTAGGTCAGCGAGCAGAGGGGTGATGGGTGAACGAGAATTGGGGCAAGTTAGAATACGGGCAGCAGAGTTTTGGATAAGCTTAAGTTCAGGGGTGGAGGGTGGAAGGCCAAGAGAGCATTGGAATAGTGGAATCTGGAGGGTTTCAGCAGCAGATGAGCTGAGGCAGGGGCAAAGACAGGCAATATTACAGAAGTGGAGGCAGGCGGTCCTGGTGATAGAGAGGATAAGGGTCGGAAGCTCAGCTCAGGGTCAAACAGGACGCCGAAGTTGCGAGCAGTCCAATTCAGCCTCAGACAGTGGCCAAGGAGGGGGATGGAGTGAATATCAAGAATTAGCCATGTAATATGGGACTGGAGTCACATATCGGCCAGACTGGATAGGAGTGGTACATCTGGTAGCCCAGTGGTTATGGTAGTGGGCCAACAACCCAGGTGCTGAGATTTGAAATTCCACTGTGGGCACGACAACATAATCTTCAGAACAAATGTGAGAAAAGCTTGTCAAAGTTGAGACTCATGACACAGCTTGAGTCAGCCAGTAGGTGGCATACCTGTACCAAAAGGAAGGGATGAAGCAAACACAAATTCAAACAGCCATTCATGATATGCAGGTTATAGACCCAGTAAAAGCAAAACTAACAAGACAAAATTATTACAGTGCATGAAGGAAATATTAAGAGGTAAAAAAACATTTCAAGATAAAAAAAAAAGTAACAGTACAATTAGATGGTTTTAGCTGCGGATATAATATGATCAAATAATACATCTGGAGCAGGGTAATATAAAATAATAGACTTTTGCATGAAATCAAATCCTAAGTAAGGTGAAAATGTGCCGCTTCAATTGGAGATTTCAGGATTAGAAACTCTGCACTTAGTCAGATTTTATTAAGATAATTAATATAAATAAAAGATCGTAAGATGCATAGTGCAAAATGAGTGCCTTAAAGTGAATTTAAATACATTACAAAATTACGGCAATTATTTTTCTGCTAGCTTTTTATGAATAATAGATTTAGCAGAATATTCAGATTACTTGGTTTGCTTTCTCTGCTCTTGTTCATCAAAATGAAAGCTTCTCCTCTCAAAAAAAGACAAGCCAGCCTAAAACTGTGTAAAACAGCACACTGTGCTGGCTTTTAAATTGAAAACACCATGCATCCAAAAAAATTTGTAAGGAACATTGCTCCCACCATCAGAGCACCTTTATTACTGCAATATTAGTATTTCTTTCAGCAGCTCAGCATCTGAGCTGAAACTTGAAACCAGTCCAGGGAAGCTGGGTTTTCCCATAGACTTCCCAGCACGGTTATTTTTTAAAATTTGTTCATAGGGTGTAAGTGTCACTAGCAAGGCCAGCATTTATTGCCCATCCCCAACAGTCCGAGAAGGTGGTGGTGAGCAGTCTTCTTGAACCGCTGCAGTCCGTGTGGTGAAGGTACTCCCACAGTGCTGTTAAGGAGGGAGTTCCAGGATTTTGACCTATCAACGATGAAGGAACGGCGATATACTTCCAAGTCAGGATGGTGTGTGACTTGGAGGGGAACTTGGAGGTGGTGGTGCTCCCATGCGCCTGCTGCCCTCGTCCTTCTAGGTGGTAGAGGTCACGGGTTTGGGAGGTGCTGCCGAAGAAGCCTTGGCGAGTTGCTACAGTGCATCTTGTAGATGGTACACACTGCAGCAATGGTACGCTGGTGGTGGAGGGAATGAATGCTTAAGGTGGTGGATGGGGTGCTAATCAAGCGGGCTGCTTTGTCCTGGATGGTGTCGAGCTTCGAGTGTTGTTGGAGCTGCACTCATCCAGGCAAGGAGAGTATTCCATCCCACTCCTTACTTGTGCCTTGTAGATGGTGGAAAGGCTTTGGGGAGTCAGGAGGTGAGTCACTCGCTGCAGAATACCTAGCCTCTGACCTGCTCTTGTTGCCACAGTATTTATGTGGCTGGTCCAGTTAAGTTTCTGGTCAATGGTGACCCCCAGGATGTTGATGGTGGGGGATTCGGCAATGTCAAGGGACAGTGGTTAGACTCTTGCTTGTTGGAGATAGTCATTGCCTGGCACTTGCGTGGCGCAAATGTTACCTGCCACTTGTCAGCACAAGCCTGAATGTTGTCCAGGTCTTGCTGCATGCGGCATGGACTGCTTCATTATCTGAGGAGTTGTGAATGGTTTTGAACACTGCAGTCATCAGCGAACATCCCCATTTCTGACCTTATGATGGAGGGAAGGTCATTGATGAAGCAGCTGAAGATGGTTGGGCCTAGGACACTGCCCTGAGGAACTCCTGCAGCGATGTCCTGGGGCTGTGATGATTGACCTCCAACCACCACAACCATCTTCCTTTGTGCTAGGTATGACTCCAGCCAGTGGAGAGTTTCCCCCCCCCACCCCCAATTCCCCATGACTTCAGTTTTACTAGGGTTCCTTGATGCCACACTCGGTCAAATGCTGCCTTGATGTCAAGGGCAGTCACGCTCATCACCTCTGGAATTCAGCTCTTTTGTCCATGTTTGGACCAAGGCTGTAATGAGGTCAGGAGCAGAGTGGTCCTGGCGGAACCCAAACTGGACATCAGTGAGCAGGTTATTGGTGAGTAAGTGCCGCTTAATAGCACTGCCGACGACACCGTCCATCACTTTGCTGATGATTGAGAGTAGACTGATGGGGCGGTAATTGGCCAGATCAGGGCCTATTGCCTTTGCTGTACCCAGTGCACTCAGCCGTTTCTTGATATCACGTGGAGTGAGTCGAACTGGCTGAAGATTGGCTTCTGTGATGGTGGGGACCTCAGGAGGAGGCTGATATGGATCATCCACTCGGCACTTCTGGCTGAAGATGGTTGCAAACGCTGCTCATGGCACGCTTTTCTACACTCCTTATTGAACCAGGGTTGGTCCCCTGGCTTGATGGAAATGGTAGAGTGAGGGATATGCCGGGCCATGAGGTTATCGATTGTGGTGGAATACAATTCTGCTGCTACTGATGGCCCACAGCGCCTCATGGATGCCCAGTTTTGAGCTGCTAGATCTGTTCTGAATCTATCCCATTTAGCACGGTGGTAGTGCCACACAACACGATGGAAGGTTTCCTCGGTGTGAATCTACAGCAAAAAGATTCACGCAAAATAAACACAGTTCACCAAACTGGAGAAACCACATTGTTGTAGCATTGAAAGTCAGAGGGAACATATACTGTAGAGAATAGGTTCATGATTCATGCACCTATCACACTTAAAGAAAAAAGGCTTGCATTTATCTCGCGCTTTTTACAATCTCATACGTCACAAAGCAGCCAAATTTCACACAGCAAGGTCCCACAAACAGCAATGTGATAATGACCAGATAATCTGTTTTAGTGATATCAATTGAGTGTTCTTGCTCAGGCCAACATCCCCAGCATTGAAGCTTTGACCACGCTCGATCAGCTCCGATGGACAGGTCACATCGTCCGCATGCCCGATACGAGACTCCCAAAACAAGCGCTCTACTCGGAGCTCCGGCACGGCAAGAGAGCCCCAGGTGCGCAGAGGAAACGCTTCTAGGACACCCTCAAAGCCTCCTTGAAAAAGTGCAACATCCCCACTGACACCTGGGAAATACTGGCCCAAAACCGCACAAAGTGGAGGAGAAGCATCCGGGAAGGCGCCGAACACCTCGAATCTCTTCGCCGGGAGCAAGCGGAAGCCAAGCGCACGTCAACCCAAGCACCCCACCCACCCGTTCAACCACCGTCTGCCCTACCTGTGACAGAGACTGTAGGTCCCGCATTGGACTCATCAGTCACCTGCGAACTCATTTTTAATGTGGAAGCAAGTCATCCTCAGTTCCGAGGGACTGCCCAAGAAGAAGAAGAAGAAGAAGAAGAAGAAGGAAGAGATAATCTGTTTTAGTGATATCAATTGAGGGATAAATAGTGGCCAGGACACCAGGCAGAACTCCCCTGCTCTTCTTCAAAATAATGCCATGGGATCTTTTACATCCACTTGAGACAGTAGATGGGATTGGCGTAATGTTTCACCCGAAAGACGGTACCTTGGCTTCGGTACTACACTGGAGTGTCGGCCTAGATTTTGCGTTTGTTTCTGGAGTGGGACTTGAACCGACAACTTTATTCAGTTAGGTGTGGTAGAAGCATGAATCACAATTAAGCTGCTTTTCTAGCCGGAGTCTCGGAAGAGCGAACTAAATGAGCCACTTTTCCACATTTATTTTGTAACATGCAGCTGGTCTTCCTGTAAGCTGACTGCAATGTGTGGGGCCCAACATTTCACCCATGCAAAGGTCTGACCACAACATTTTGGTTGGCATGTCTACACATAGTAGTGATGATAAACTGTCATATTTTCACCATGAAAACTGAAGACTGGCAGAGAGGTGGGGGCATGATGATCCAATGGAACACTACTTCCTTGTAACTAGACTAAAAACACTCAGCTGGTTTACCTCACTGTGGCCATTACAGTAACCAGCAGTGGAAGACAACTATAAAAGTAGCTACGCCTAGCTTTTGTGCATGATTAATATCCAGTTCATCTTTGTGTTCTTCACAAAGAGATAGCTGAGCTGTCTGCAGTGGGAAGACAGATGTTGGGCCATTATTGTGACAGGACTTATCTTCAAACAGTAGCCAATACTCTATTAACCACTGAAATATCCTTGTATCATCTTCCTTCCGACCAATGTGAGGAACTATAAATACGACAGTAAAGGACTGTTCACAATGGAACAGAACAAAAAGCCTGCATTACGATGAAAAGGAATTGTATACAAGCAATGTAAGCAACAGATGGCCAAATGTGCATTAAAGGGGTATTTAAAAACATGTTAGCTCAGATTAATAAATCACTCAAACTTGTGTCAGGGTTTATGAGCTCATTTCAAAGCAAGGCCATGGAGGGAACGTACTGCAAGCCACATTTGTGCAAATTTTGCTAGAATTACCTTTTTTTTAAAAAACCTTTAAACTGCATGCTAAAACACTTTTCAAAAAAAGATTGTGCTCATCAGGGAGAGGGATATTAGTGCTGGGAACAGACATCTTAAGGTACTCAGTATCAGCATCAAGGTCAGGTATATCACAGCCAGAGGTCGAGCAAAGCCCCAGTAATATGCCTCAGCCCCAACCTCTGAAGTGCAGCTTTTACTGCATCAGTGAGACATTTTTTTCCTGCACTACTCATCTCGTGGCATCTATTTAACATGTTTTTATAAAAACAAATCACTGGAAATAATCGCATGCAAGTCAAATAAAAAGTAATGGCATACTTTTATTGAAGCTGACACAATGGTGTGTAATTACAAGAACCTCATTCTCTCCTTCACTAGTTTTTAACTTCTTACACACTCTGAAATTATCATGGTTCTCATACTTGTAGTGCACAGAAGTCCTCAGCTTGCTTCCATGGTTATCAAGCAATCTTGAACTAGCTGAAATAGTCGTGTTCCAGAAGACACAATTGTTTGTGGGCATGAAAAGGAAGCAGATTTTAAAAGCGCAAGAGTCTGTGTGTTTTTCTCTCTCACACACTTAAAAGTGGAGAAGAGAGAGAAATTTAAACAGTGATATCATAACCCAGGGAGCATTCAAAATGGGGTGGGCAAAGAGAAACGGAAAAAAAAATTCACATTAAATTCCATCTGCCATGCCTCCTTAGGCCATCTTCTAAATTGATTTAGATCCCTATGAATAATATTAATCTTTCTTATCCTCATCACTCAGCTACATAATTTGGTTTTGCTAGTAAATTTTATATTACAAGTTATACTCTCCTTCATATCATATGAATAATATTAACAAACGGGGGCCAAAACTGGCCTTCACAGGACTCCACTAGTCAATGCCCCCCAGATAGTGTTTCAATTAATCTGTCAAAAACTGGTAAATATAATTTGCTTGCTATGTCAGGCCCTTTCTGAATGCGCCAATGTGTGAATAATTATATTACCAAACTTATAGTTTGCCTGATCCTCCGGTCATGATTTGAAGACATCTTACTGGAGATATAAAGAAAGAAAATGCAGGAAATACGCTGCAGGTCTGTCAATTTGTCTTCTCTCTTTACAGATGTTCAATGCAAGATCTTCTCTTCACTATAGAACCACAGAAGTTTACAGTACTGGAGGTGGCCATTCAGCTCATCATGTCTATTCTAATCCTACTGCCCTGCATTTTCCGCTGCTTCAAATATTTATCAAATTTGCCTTCACAGATGCAATGACCTCTGTCTCAACCACTCCCTGTGGCAAAGCATTCCATGCTCCAACAACCTCTGGTCAGTAACTTTACAACCATGGAGAGTCTTTCCCTATTCATTATCAAAACGCTTCATGATTTTAAAGACCTCTATTAAATCTCCTCTTGGCCTTCTCTGCAGAAATAATCTGCAGAACAAGTCTCTACATAAATATAGATTCCTGTCCCTGGCATTATTCTGCTAAATCTACTCTGTACGTTCTCCAAGACTTTAATGGCCTTCCTATGGGGAACCCAAAACTGCACACAATAATCCAACTGTTGCTTTACCAAATTTTTGTACAAATTTATTGCTTCTTTACTCTCGTACTCTCTGCTCCAATTTATAAATCCAATAATGTTGTTTCCATTTTTTTATGGCTTTATCTACCTGCCCGCTCACTTTCACACAATTATGTATTTGTTCATCGACACCCTTCAGCATCTTTCCATTGAGTATATGGAATGGACTACCATTCTTTGAGCTCTGACCAAAATGTATCATCTCTCATCACCACATTAAAATATCGCCCCATTCCACTAACCTTTCTATGTCTTCCTGACGTCCTTTGCAATCTACCAGTGTTTGCCAAATCTGCTACTTTTGTAATAAGCCTTGCTAGTTTCCTCTGCACTACCTCTAGGGCAGTGTTTTCCAATGGAAATTGCTAAACTACCCACAGGCGTGGCTACAGCAACACCGTTTTCGCCACATGCATTAATTTTAGTAGAATACGCCTTACACAAAATGCAGGTAAATGTCTATTTACTTAACAAATATCTGCCAGCATTCAGTGCAAAACCTTTCAATCTCTCTCTTTCACCAAAGTTTGGAATTCCAGCATGAATTCTACACCACATCTTAGTGCAGCTTCAAGGATTTTGTCCAGCAGTCGTGAGTGAGACTTTGACTTCAGCAGAGTGATTTCTGAGAATGTTGACTTGCACAACGAGACAAGCCAGATGCTACTTGCCCTGTGCAAGCCGCTAGTTGTAAGTTGAGCATGATTTCCTCTGCTGGCCTGGAGCGGTTATTCCAATGGGTGAGCGGACGACGATATGAGTTTCCCCGTCCATATTATGCTGCTGGTGTTTCCATGATTCTGAACTTTTCACCAGTGTTACACACCAATTTAGCAGATAACCAATATGCAGTAACCAAGGAAGACACACACGCACGCACACATGATAGAGAGTACATACCAGACAGTGTCTATTACTCAAAAATGTAATTAACCACGTCTGAATTCCCAATTAGCCACATGTGGCTAATGGCTGACAGAATGGAGAACACTGCTCTAGGGCCTGAATCATCTATGCTTACATTTGCTCAAAATCAACATGAAGGCAACTTGAAGTAAAGTTTAAAATGCTCAGCATTTACATTCTCGCTGGTTTAGACAAGTAATTCATTCAATCTCTGCCATTAACCATTTGCCAACATTCCTCCTCATGGACACATTGGTTAGATTGTCTGCCCATTCACTATACATAGGCAGAAAAGCGAGCTCAGGAGCGTTGTCTTCTCATAAATCCAAGCTATTCATCTGCAGTTTTATGGGGTACAGTAGCATAGCGGTCATGTTACTGGACTAGTAATCCAGAGGCCTGGACTAATGATCCGGAGACGTGAGTTCAAATCCCACCACAGCAGCTAGGGAATTTAAATTAATTAAATAAACCTGGAATAAAAAGCTAGTATCAGTAATGGTGACCATGAAACTACCGGATTGTCGTAAAAACCCATCTGGTACATTAATGTCCCTTAGGGAAGGAAATCGGCCATGCTTATCTAGTCTGGCCGATATGTGACTCCAGACCAATTGCAATGTGGTTGACTCTTAACCACCCTCTGAAATGGCCTAGCAAGCCGCTCAGTTTAACCAAAGCGCTACGACAAACAATAATAAAACTGGATCGACCTAGGCACCGGCTTCAGACACGACAAAGGCACACCCAGCCCAGTCGACCCTGCAAAGTCCTCCTCACTAACATCTAGGGCCATCACCAAACGGACTGCAGCGGTTCAAAAAGGCGACTCACCACCACCTTCTGAAGGGCAAATTAGGAATGGGCAATAAATGCTGGTCTTGCCAGCAATGCCCACATCCCAGGAACGAATAAAAAGTTTATAGAAAAACATTTCAAAATTCCAGTCACAGCAGAGCTCAATCCTAGCAGTTTACCAGCATCTAACGTGCTTTCCAGTAGGAGTCTTTAAGTATCAATCAGTAACGATCAGCTTTCCTTTCTCTTAGCTCAAGGGTGCCGAGGCCAACTGTATCAACTGGGATCAGCTAACTCAATCAAACTTGGGACCTTCCAGGCTTGTGGAGTTCAGCACCAAGACAGGGCATTTACTCACAAACAAGAAAAGGTTTTTAAACGTAACAAAACATTTTGTTGCTTAACGTATTACTTTAATCCATCAGTTCCTGAGCTCTTTAACACACCAGGAGGAATTATTTTATCCACTGGAGAATATCTCTAATTGAAATTTCAGTATTTGCGCTTAAAAGCAACAGGAAGAAAAAAAAGGTAATTTTACTTTCAAATTAAATCACTTTATTGATGTTAGCTCTTAGTGGGAGGTCAAGCTAATGCAACCATAGTGATTTCAAACATTTTTTCCATTGTTTGAGTAGATATCAATCAGCAGGCCCAGGCTATAACAAGTTATTTGTCCATTAAAAGCCATCAATTCTCATTTTCTATGGAACTATTAAAATCTGGAAACCTATATTTCTCCTGTAAGATGGCTTGCTCCATTGCACGAAATAATAAAGCATTTCTAGATAGAAAGTGGGCACCAAGCTCCTTTAAGAGCAGTTAGCCAAGGCAAGAAAGACTTGCTTACCGGTCAACAAGTTTCTTTGCAAATCCAAAGTCTGTAAGCTTAATATGACCTTCTCTGTCCAGTAGAATATTTTCAGGTTTCAAGTCTCTGTAAACAATATCTTTGGCATGTAGATACTCTATTGCACACACAATCTCTGCAGAGTAAAAAAGTCCAGTACTATTGTTGAAACGTCCCAGGTTGCGCAAGTAAGAAAACAGTTCTCCTCCGGGCACATATTCCATTAACATATATAAAAAGCGTTCATCGTGATGTGTCCAGTACCTGTTGTTAAACATCAATAGACAGGTTAGAATGAGAGAAAAATTACCATTAGGCAAGACCACTGATTTATTGTTTCATTGAAAAATATATCAAATGACAAAATGAGATCCCCAAACAGCAAATATCCTTGTATCCCATATAATAGAAAAATAATGTGTCATATTCAGCTAAGATAAATCAGTGGCCCTGAGCAAATTCAAATTATTATTTTGGTGTTCCAAAGGATGGGAGCTGACCCAGCTACCAGGTACCTAATTTGATAGCCAATACAAAGACCCCAGTGCAATGTTACACAGCAGGGCAGTGCACTACTGGAGACCAGAGAGTAGAAATTGGACCTCGGCACAATGAGGCACTTTGACAGCGAATTGGAGAAATACAGGAGGAACAAAAATTTTAAATAAAATTCCAATACACTGCAAATTAATGAAAAATTTTAATCTGGTTTGATGTTAAAATGCAACTGCACTCCATATAGAGCTCAGACATTCTTTTTAGCAGTTGGAGCTCCTGTACAATCCTACATGTGAACTGCAAATCAATTAAGATATTTCGTAATGTTGAAGATTAAAGTTTTACAATTCTTCAAAATTCTGCATTTTTCACACGCAGTAAAACAAAATTTCATAACATAAAAATAGGAGGAGTCGGCCATACGGCCCCTCGAGCCTGCTCCGCCATTCAATAAGATCATGGCTGATCTTCGACCTCAACTCCACTTTCCCGCTCGAGCCCCATATCCCGGATTCCCTTACTTCCCAAAAATGTATCAACCTCTGTCTTGAACATACTCAACGACTGAGCATCTACAACCCTCTGGGGTAGAGAATTCCAAAGATTCACAACCCTCTGAGTGAAGAAATTCCTCATCTCAGTCTTAAATGGCCGACCCCTTATCCTGAGACTATGCCCCCTAGTTCTAGACACTCCAGCCAGGGGAAACAACCTCTTAGCATCTACCTGTCAAGCCCCCTCAGAATCTTAATTTCCCACCATAGTATATTAAAGTTGACAGAATGGAGTTCAATGAAGGCTAAAAAATACTAATGATTCAACTTAAAGTTGCTATAAGTAAACTCTGCCATCCATGTTGAGGAGAAAGCAGAAAAAGGAACTTACACCAGCAACACTGCCTAAATTGTAATGTGATGTCTAAGTGTAACACTGCATTAAGCAGGCAAAGTCATCTTAACTAAACACAAGCCTTACAGTTTTATAAGAAATGGGTGATGGATCTCTGTTAAGATGCTTTTTTCATTGTGCACATGCTGTTCCTGTTTAAGCCGAATGACATCAGGAATGCTCATCACTTTCAAAGCGCAGTATTCTCTTGTCTTCTTGTCTTTGACCAGCAGAACTCGCCCAAAGGTTCCAGTCCCTGCAAAACAGCACAAGGAGATCAGAGTCACTGAAAATCCATAGATTTGGACCAGCCTGTGAACCTGATCATCTGAACATTGCAGATTTGTTATTAACATCCACAACTTTCAAGGCTGCATCAAAACGCTGGAGTAATTTCCAAATGTAATGCAGTTTTCACATCACTGCCAAAATCTTTATAAAACCCAAAGTACGGCCATTTCTGTTCAACAGCACTGGCAGCATTCAAAATTGTCAATAATGTTATTATGATCACTCAATAGAACCTGCAACAATACACTACATAAAATTCAAGAGTGAAATATCTAGACCAGGCACATTGCTGGGGACGAAAAACGACACCTATGCTACCTGTTGTTTATGCAGCTGCTACTGGCATGACGTTTTCCACTGAACTATTCTATATACATCTCTTTCATTGCAACATTCAGCTTCATTGGTCAAACAAGTATTTGATTTATGCTAGAACAAACCAGTTGCAAAGATAGTTGATAAAGCTGGTCAAAAAGTTGGAATCCTCAAGCAAACTCAACCTTTGTGTACAAGAGTTCCCAGCACGCAAGCCACAGCCCCACATTTATGCCAGGAACACAGGAGCTGCTGCAACTGTCACTTGGCATACTGCATTAATTCCAGACATCCATAAACAGAATACTACCAGTAAAGTTTCACACCCAAGCTCCTAATCATCACAAGGTACCAAAAATGGGAAAAGGCTCCCATTCCCAAATACTCTCCTTAAAATGAGGACAAAATGTAACTTACAAGGAACTGAAATTTTACTTACTCAACTTGATAAGCACATACAGAGGCAGCATTGGCAGCAGTTGCAAAATGGCTGCACAGTTTACTTTATATGAGAGAACACTGCACTGAGCATGCACTACATTGTTGGAGTAAGTTCACTGGTCAGTTGATCACCATTACATGAACAATCACACCAACATGGTTGTTAAACATATTGGTCTCAGCCCAGCAAGCGCTGCACATTTAGATGGCCTGGAGACAGCAAATGTGAGATTTTTGACCATGCATCCAAATGGCAACATGGAATTTGCTTTCAGATAAATGTACTGATACTCCATACTGACACATGCTTCACTTACACTAAAACACTTCCTCATCAAGAACAAATTTTACACCTTAGCCAAACGAATGCAGCACTTAAGGTCCAAATACTGCCACAGGATGTTTGGAATGAAAATGATTGCCTGTACTTAAGTTTTGGAAGAGAAAGCTGGTCAACAAATTTTGATAATGTGGCATGGTGAAAATATAACCAAAGTAGATAAATAAAGATAGAAAATGACAGGCAAGTTGAGGTGAACAAAGAAAAAAAGATGACCTACTTTGTAGTGTTTAATCTTTAACAAGTAGCACCCTCCATAAACTGAAGCCCTGCTTGAGCAGATCATCCACATTCTCAAGAAGACATTGATGATTTCAAAGGGTGCAAAGAAAAGCGATAGAATAATTTTGTTCTTGGGATGTGGGAAAGCCAGTATTTGTTGCCGAGGGGGGTTAAGAGTTAACCAGAGAGCATGGAACTGGAGTCACATTAGGCCAGAAGGGAACTTATGAACCAGCAAGGTTTTTACTACAAAACAATTAGCAGCTTTCATTTCCTGGTGTTAGCCCACAAATTACCCGATTTCACAACTTGCTATTGTGGGATATGAATTCATGAGCTCAGTACCATAATTACTAGTCTGGATCCAGGAAGGTTCTTCTGACCAACACAGGATTCAAGGGCTATAGAACAGAGTTTAGGGTTAAGGGTGTTACAGGGAAATGTAGGTATTTAAAAAGAGGGTAATTAAATAGTGGGAGAATACTGGAAGGGGGAGGGGGAATTTGGTGAAACAGAAAACCATGGCACATTTTAAAAAATGAAAAGGGGTAACCAAGCTATAAAATCCAGAATCACAGTATGGAAACCATAGGATGTTTGGATGGGTAGACTGGTTGGACCAGTGGTCTTCTGCTACCAACATTTCTATAGATCAATCATGCCCATCAACTACTGTTATTGTTGCAGTAGGTGTTGCATTTTACACAGTATTTAAAGCCTTTAGCAAGAGTTGTCGTCAACATACTGTCTCAAATGAGCAGGTACTTGTATTACTTTGATGCAAGCAATATATTGCAAGGGTCAGTGGCAGTGGCCGTATTGAATCGACAACAGCCCAGCAGGTGGACATTTTCTGCATAAATGCAAATTTCTATTTTGTTCAAGTCTCCGTTTGTTTCTTCTGCCCGCTGGTTGGCTGGCTAATTTAAATGGCTGTCTAGAGAGCATGTGGTTGGTCAATGATTGTTACCTTACAACTTAAGCAGAGCCCTATTCTTCAGTGCAGCCTGACAGTTCATGTTTTCTGCTTGTATTCACATGCAAGTACCACCAAGGACTGCATGTTTCATGCTGTTATAGAGTGTGGTTGGTGCAAACACACTAATTTCTGGGGGAAACTGGCAAAAAAGAAAAAGCTCCAGCTGGTCAGATGGAAAGAGAATACAGGGTTCATCACAATCTATCCCAGAAGGAAAAAAGGGGCTTTTCCCAATTTTTTTTTTAAACTGAAGGATGTGATCCCAAGTAGCAGAGAATGTAATATTTTTAGCAGGGGTTTAAGAAAAATCTGTGGTGTGGGTCCAAGGCTTTATACAGCATAGGAAGAGAAAGCCATGTGTGGCACCAGCTATCTGCATTCTCACATGTATACTTTCCCTCAGAACACAATAGGCTAGGCTTTACTTCTACAGTGGTTGTTATTTAAAACATTGCACTGCATTTTTCTAAAATTAAAAATCTTCAATCTATAGTCAATATGCTTGTGGCGACAACGCTAAAAATTACAAGAAATTACTACAAGTTACAAGTTTGATGGAATATATACCGAGCAGCAAGACAACTAGCTTATGCCTACAAATAAAAAATCAAATCTGGCAACCAAGAGACGAGGAAAGAAGGTGGTGTCAGGAAAAGGTAAAAGAACAGAGTTGGAGACAGTCAGAACGACAGAAGCCTGGTACAGGGGAGCAACGTGTGCTACATTAGATAATAACTTCCGCCAGATCGACTAAAATAGTGTCAACAAGAGCAACACAGTGACACCATTAATATACCACTACAACCCTACAGTTGTGAGCAGTGGGAAATGTTGGGAGTGAAGTAGGGGAGAACTAAATTAACCTCAATGATAATGGTCAACTGAACGCAACTTGGATCAAGATCATTTTTACAATATTTCAAAATAACGATGAGCCTGAGAACTAAAGTACTATATAAACATGTTGCTTTCCAACAGACAGCAAAATAAACCTCAACTGCAGCTCAAATCAGTTATAAAAGTCTGTTATGCATTACTGTTTACCACTGCACCCACTGGAAGCCAATATCAAATTGCTGTACACAAAATAATTCTCGTCCAACCCTAGTGCACCTGGACCTGGTTTTCCAGAACACAAGCTCCCACACATTTCATGTCAATAACACACACGGAGATGAAATGAATAAGCTGCTCAAATCTTGTGGTGGCAGCTCACAGACGCCATCAGAACCTCTCAGTAAACAAAATGTCTTGCAACACCCCAGCATGTTTAGTTTCTCCATAGTAGGGGGAGCGCAAACAGGAGACAAGAGAGGCGAGAGTTCAATTTAACATGACAAAAGCAAAAAACTTGCTCTTTACTTTAAAGAAATCTTGTGAAACACAAGGTGGGTGCTAATTAAAGTTCACCTTCTGTAGATTAAGGCATTAACTAATTTGAACTGTTTTGTAGTATTTAAGATTCCACTATGTCTTCCCTACCTGTATCAAATTTGTATTGTAGTAACAACTTCTTGCATTTATATAGCTCTTTAATGTAGTAAAACGTCCCAAGGCACGTCACAGGAGCGTTATCAAACAAAATATCACTACAAAATAGGTGGAGCTGTTAATAGTCGTGTCATTATTTGTTTCACATTCCTCTGTTCCATTCTAGAGATCAAAATTTCCCTCCGGTCAAACAGAATTTAAAGCAAGCCAAATAGAGCACATGCAGCAAATCCAGAGTGCAGCACTTCAAATGCTGATAGGAAGGCTGATGGGATGCTTGCAATAACAGCAATACTGTATTTGCATAGTACAGCAGTTACTATACTGGGGAACTCGCATGTTAATATTGAAACAAACAGGAATTCACTGTTCAAATCATCAGATAAACCTGGTTGGGCTGAACTGGCCGTTTCCATTTTGTAATTTCTATGTGATTCTACTCATACTACTGTGACCATTGCTGTTTGCATAAGCAGCAATTATGCTTTGACAGAACTAAAATAAAAGCAGAGTAACTGCCAATGTGGAGCAAGTAATTTGCATTAAATTTGCAGGGGATCAATCTCTCGTCATCTGAACTATGGGGGGAAAAAACACAAAAAGCTGGGAATTTACAAGAGGAGGGGACAATTAGCAAGTGAGCATATAGAATTTCCCCAAGATGCAGTAAGATTGCACTGACTCAAGGCAGTTGTTCCTTCAGCTCGTTTAAAACAGGAATGTGTTTAGTCCTTTTCACAGGATTGCTTGTCATCTTACATTATCTAAAAATATCTAGTTCTTTCCACTAAAAGAGGATTCACTAAAATGCTCATCTAGCCAACATGGATTTCAGAAAGGTAGATCATGCTGGATAAGCCAGGTTAGAATCCTGAGGCGATATATTATGGCAGATGGGGGGAAATGCAGTGAATGTGGTGCACATGGACTTCCAGAAAACCACATAGGAGTTTATTGAAAAAGATTGAGGGCTTTGGAATTAAGAGTAGGTATCAAACTGGATTAAATACTAATGAGAATCACGGAAACCAAGTAGGAGTTAAGGCCGGTTTCTCAAGGGGATACGGATACGATGGCACAAGGGGATATTAATAAGATGGTGGAATTAGAAAAGAAGTGGCAGATAGAATTCAATGTCAGTAAATGTGAGGTAGTATATTTTGGCTCAAAAAAGGTAAATTATAGTTTGAGGAAAGCTGGGTGATGTGGAAGAACGGGCATTTTGTGGTTCAAGTTCACAAGACCTTATGACCAACACCATAATTGAATGAGGCCATACAAAAGCTAATGGAATACTGGGTTTTATGGCAAATGGTAATATAAAGGTTGAGATGTAATGATGAATCTATGTAAAACCTAAGGAAGCTCACAGTTGGATTAGAGAGCTGTTTTGGGCTCCACACTACAAGAAAGATGTTGAGGCAATCAAGAGAATTAGCACAGATTCATTGGGATACTGCTGGTATGAGTAAATACAAATACAAAAGAAAGATTAGGGCTGTTTTCATCAGCGATTATGGAGTGATATGATGGAAGTGTTTAAAATTATGAAGGGATGGGACTTGCATTCATTTATATTTAGTTATAGTACTTTTCGGGCCGCAGAACGTCCAAAGTGCATGAAGTACTTTTGAAGTGTAGTCGCTGTTGTAATATGGGGAAACAGCAGCCAATTCACGCACAGCAAGCTCCCACAAACAACTGAGATAAATGCCAGAAATAGATAATCTGCTTTTGGTAGTGTTGGTTAAGGGACATTGGCAAGGACACGAGACAGAAACATTGTTTCTAGTGATCGAGGGGTCTAGGATGATGGAACGTCGACGAAAGATTAAATTCAAGAGATCTAGGATGGAGAGGAGAAACTCCAACATAGAGACTTATGAGCTTACGATTGAAGCAGAGATCATGTCAACAGGTTAGATAGGTGGTTGAAGGAGAGGAGAGTGCTATCACACAACTTGTCTTCCTCAGTCATCCCTTCTCCTGCAATCAGAAGGCTTTTCAAACACCAAGCTTGGTGGCACTTAGCCACCACTTCTTGATTTGCTTAACCACTACTTCTTGATTTATCGCATCTACTCTTTCGGCAGTGGCGACGCCCTGCACCTTGGGCCTTGGCCCTTATCGAAGTTTCTTAAATTAAAAGAAAATCAATTTTCCCAATCATATATGTCTATTATATATAGAGTTGAATAATTTGGATAGTGGATAGTGCATAGTCACAATTGAAAACTTAACTGATGTATAAGGTACAACAACTTAAAAAAAAGTGGCTAGCTATCAGTTCTTTCTAACCTAAAACCTCACCATTCTGGCAATTACGAGACATTAAAAAGAGTCCCTGAACACCGCAGCACAGAGGTTTTATCACCACATAGGTTTTATCACCACATTGAATGCTACGTAACCTCCTGAATTCATAATATGCATTGTCATATTATGAAGTCATTTTGATTAACTCTAACTATTTAACAGGCAAATGAATCGCCCAACTAAAATCAGAAGCATCGTGTTTTGTGTTTTAAAGCAATTTTTTTTTTTAAGAATCAATCACTGCATTTCTTCTCTAATTTAAAGTCACAAATCTAGCAACACAAACAAAAACGAAAGCTCCGATTTTAACTTGGGTTTCAAATTGGTCATGCAGGTGGCAGGGCAGAGGGCAAGCTCCCCCGTCATTTTCAGCGGGATGCATGTTTAAAAAACTGACATGCCTCATTTTAATGTGATTGGTGGGCTGCCCTCACAATTGCGCTTGAACAGGCAGCCCAGATGGATGTGAAGTATTGCATTTTCGTGGGAAAAATAGGAAGGTCACATGTTACTTGGAAAATAAGAGTCTGGATGGGGTAGAGGAACAAAGGGATCTAGGAGTGCAAATGCACAAGTCACAAAGTATTGACACAGGTTAACAAGGCCATAAAAAAGCAAACCAAGCACTAGGGTTTTTTTTTTAGAGGGATAGAATTGAAAAGTAGCGAAGTTATGCTAAACTTGTATCGAACCCTGGTTAGACCACACTTGGAATACTGTGTGCAATTCTGGTCGCCATATTATAAAAAGTACTGTATGTGGAGGCACTGGAGAGGGTGCAGAGAAGATTTACAAGGATGATACCAGAAATGCGAGGGTACACCCATCAGGAAAGGGCGAACAGGCTGGGTCTCTTTCTCTTGAAAAGAGAAGGCTGAGGGGTGACCTAAAATCATGAAAGGTTTTGATAGAGTAGATACAGGGAGAGTGTTTCCACTTGTGGGGAAGAGCAAAACTAGAGGCCATCAATATAAGATGATCACCAAAAAATCAAATAGGGAATTCAGAAGAAACTTCTTTACCCAGAGTGGTGAGAATGTGGAACTCGCTACCACAGTGAGTGGTTGAAGCGAATAGTATAGATGCATTTAAGGGGCAATTAGATAAGCATATGAGGGAGAAGGAATAGAAGGTTATGCTGATAGAGTTAGACGAGGAAAGACAGGAGAAGGCTCGAGTGGAGCGTAAACACCGGCATGGACTGGTTGGGCCAATGGCCTATTTCTGTGCGGTATATCCTATGTAATCCCGCCCACATGATGGGTGCAATTTTCGGTCCAACTCACAAGGCCTACTTAAAGTAGGTATGCACCTCTTAAAGCAAGGTTGCATCCCTACTTGGATTTTTGGCAAGACAGATGAGTCAAAGGCTGCCTCCTGCTTTACATATGCCTCCATGGAGGTCCTAATGCAGGAAGTGAGATCGGGGGTGCGGGAGAGAAAGTATAACTGGGGGGCTGGTCCCATGAAACCGCAGGAGTGTTCCCAAGGCCCCAATGAAACTGGCCTCGAAAAAGGTGGCTAAAAGTGTGATGCTGGTGGCAGTGACCCTGAGGGACCAGGGTGTAATGCAGAAAAAGGTTCATTCCCAGTAGCAGCCATGGGAAGTAAGCTCTTCACCTCTCCACCTTTCTCAACAGCACCTCAACACTCCTTACAGGCCCTCCTCCATAACTTAATTCTATCTCCCGCATCACATCCTTCATCACAGAATCACAAGGACACACTGCAACACCTCTCTCTCATTTCAAACACTCACCACTTCCTTTTCCTTTCTTGCATCCTACCACTTGCACAACCACCAAATCCACCCAGCACTCCATCACTTCACATTACATATACTTCCCTTTATATTCATCACCTCCCCATCTTCATTCCAGCTTGGTGGTTCTTCACCTCTCACCACTTGCACAATATGCACAAGCCCACACATCGCCACTGACCTTTTCAACAGTCACTCAATAACTCTCGCTCTCTTTTTGCAAGATAAGACAGTGCATAATGAGGGAGGGGAACAAGATCGGAAAGGAAGGAGTAGCGAACATCACTCTCACCAAAGCAGAGCAGGGCACCCTGGCGATCAATGGCCAAGCAGAGCCGGCAGCATCGGGGAAGTCATATTACTTCCTCATCAGGGTGTCTGCATATTACTTATAAACCTTTATCCACCTCAGCAAACGTGCAAGTTTCACAACTTCAAGCTCTATCCTCAAGACAATCACCTGCAAATGTGCAGCCTCTATCTGCCATGCTAACTCTTGTCCCTTTTCTCTTCCTTCTAGGTCCTTCTCAGCACGGAGGCTATTGTAGAAGACACGAGAGAAGGACAATCCTCCTGTGGATGCGCTGTCACTCGCGCCATCCTTTCCCGGTGCCAGGTCAGACACTGGCACTCTGCATGGTTTAGATCGTGAGCCAGAGGGGTCTGCACATGGTAAATGACCCAGCATGAGTGAGCAGCAGCAGGTATTGTTGATAAGGAGACAGAAATGAAGACTTCATGGGCGCGGCCATGAAAAGAAAACTGCTGGCCTCACATACAGTTATATGAGGTATTGGAAGGTCTGCCAAAGGGTTTCAAGATGATGGCTGCAAGTGTGTTGCAGTCTGCTTCCAGCCTCTCTCCAGCCAATTTTTATCACAGGTTGGAACCAGTCACCCAAAGACACAGGAGGACCACACTATGGGCTCCCGAGGCAACAGCTGCAATACCACTGCTGTGTGCTCAGCCAGTACTGGGCTAGATATAAAGGATGGGATCTAAGCAGTCACTCATTTCCTTCATGGTCTGATCATGAACCTGCATGGTGTGCTTGAGAGACCAACCTACTCCCAGCCTTAAGTCCTCAATTTCTGTCACACTAATGGGAATTAAGCTACAGAACACTTACTCAGTTTCTGTTGATCAACAGTCACGATCGTTACCTTCCAAAGTTGTGATCAAAGTTAATCAGCACCAACAAGTGTGTGAGCCACCATTGCAGCCCTGCAAGGCTGGAGGAGATGCATTATAGGTCAATCAATAAAACATGCGTGTATTTATTATAGCTAACACACACACATAGATAGATCGTAAATGTGCAGCAGAGATAACGCGCAATACATTGTGGGCCGCTTTAAATGACGAGAATAGAGCAAACATTTGACACGCCGCACAAGTAGAGGCTTGCTTGAAACAAGCTGTTGGTAATAATGTGGCCAGCTGCTACCCCTCGTTTAACTGGCTATTTGCAGGAATAGGTTAGTAACTGCAAATTTATACCATGTAATAATGTCTTTGTTCCCACTGTTTACAGTGTGCTGTTGTGCAACAGTTCAGCACAGTCAAGTCAAATCTTGAATAAATCCTTAAGATCCATTTGAGTGTCTCTCTTGCACTGGCTCCTGGCCCTATTACTCTTGAAATTGTCCTGTTATATTGCAGTTTCAACAGCAGCCAGGTCCACTAGAACACTATACGAGGGGAGTGGTTTTAAAAGTTGATGTTTCCGACTATTTCTTCAATGTCTGAAAAGGCCCAGGAAGTACAGATAATAGCAAAATCACTGCTGTATTCTTATCTGTCTTTTCATGGGTAGCAGACCACCAGCCTTGTGGTATTTATGCTGGAGGCAGAGACTGAAAACTACAGGAAACTTTCGTTTATCCGGCACCCAAATATCCGGAATTCTCGCTTAACCGGCAAAAATCATCCTCCGAAAACTCCTCTCAAATAACCGGCAATGTTGCCGAGTCGCAGTCGAGTCTCCACAAACGCCGAGTGCTCCGAAAACTCCTCTCAAATAACCGGCAATGTTGCCGATCCAGAGTCCGAGTCCGAGTCCGCGAACGCCGATTTAGTCAGTAGGGGTACTTTTCAAAAGTGCCACTACTTGGCCTCCTGGCGCTATCGGAAGTCCAAAACACTGCAGTAGCAGGAGTTGATTCTCCCGCGCTGCCTGGAGTCTCTGTTAAAAATAGCCTCGGTAGATATAACTCTCCGTTATCCGGTACTTTCGATAAACCGGCACCACGCCGGTCCCGTCGATGCCGGATAAACGAAAGTTTCCTGTACCTAGTTTGGTTGTATGCACCACCTCCAAAAGCAGAAACTTCCTAATATAAATGGAGAAGAATGCAGGAAAGTATATTCAAGCATTGAATGAAACTATGAACTCAGGGAGCAAAGAATTTTAATGGGCTATTTTAGTTCTCAAATTGAACTACATCTGAAAACTACCTATTTTAAACTAGCCGATTAGTGTGCTCTAATGCCTTACCCTTGCAGTCACCCAATAGGAAATTGAAATATATCATCCATATAACACACCCAAAAATGCAGCCAAACTACTTAAAATCCAGAGTAGTCTCCACTATCTGATTAATGAGCTGTCTCCAATTTCTTCCAGTGCATTTACACTATAGCATATTTAAATGATCCAAGCTTTCAGAAACCCTAGAATGCCTTACATCATCAGTTACAGCCAACAAAATATACTGCCTATTACACAGGTAACTGTACATTTACAGTTGTTAATACAAAGAAAAAATAGTTCTAACATATCCATCAACACACTTATCAAAGCAACAAAAGCAGTTCAAACTAAATCACAAAACATACAGCGGTGCGCACAGTATGCAAGCAGTAGCAGCATTTACTGCTGACAGTATTTTATTACACACAACAGCATCCATACCACTGAAATCCCAAGATGCAAAATAAGACTCCACTGGGAGAAGTAAGCAGCCACAACACAGAAAGGCTTCACAAAATGGAACTGACATCTGACAAGGAAAATTATAGATAGATTACAAATAGTAAGGAGTGAAGTATAGAATTTAAAGTTCCAGATATGCTACAAAACAAGATCAGAGACCCAAAACCCAGATTTTAAAAAATTGAATTACAGAAGTTTTGGCAAATGTTAACAAGTACAATAATTTAATATAATTAACTCCATTTACTAAAATACTGTCAACACTACTTTCATTATCAACTTCCATTTCTATAGCACTTCGCAATTACTAAAGAAAAAAGACTTGCATTTATATAGCGCCTTTCACGACCTCAGGACATCCCAAAGTGCCTTACAGCCAATTAAGTACTTTTGAAGTGTAGTCACTGTTGTAATGTACTAAGGAACATCTTAGAATGATTTCAGAGGCAAATAATGAATGGCCACCAAGCAGAAAGCAAAGAAATTAGACAAACAGGAAGAAAACATAAAATGACAGAACTAACACGCTAACTAGCCATTTGGTCCAACCAGTCCATGCTGCTGTTTATCCTCCACATTAGTAGTCGTCCTACATTACAACAGTGACTACACTTCAAAATTACTTCATCGGCTGTAAAGCACTTTGGGACGTCCGGTGGTCGTGAAAGGCGCTATATAAAATGCAAGTCTTTCTTTCTTCTTTCTAACCCTAATTTCATGTGCTTGCTCAGTTCCCATATCTCTTTATTGCTCTTTCAACCATCTATCTAACCATGCTGACATGGTCTCCGCTTCAATCATCAACTCTGATAGAGCATTGTGAGCCTGTGGAATGCTCTGCGTAAAAAGAGTGCATCTCCTGCTCGCTCCCAAAATTCTAACATTTAATCTTTTATATGTCCACTCATTCCAGACCACTCAAATCACTAGAAACCATCTGTTCCTGTATACTGTCCTAGCCGATGTTTATCCTTCAACCAACATCACTAAAAACAGGTAATCTGGACATTTACCCCATAATAGTTTATGGGACCTTGTTGTGCACAAATTGGCTGCTTCATTTTCCGATATTACAGTACTGTCTACACTTCAAAATAACTTCATGCACTTTGGGATGTCCTGAGGCTGTGAAAGGTGCTATATAAATGCAAGTTCTTTTTGATTGGTCCCATTCCTTCATAATTTTAAGCAAATCCATCAAATCACCACATAATCTCCTTTGTTCTAATGAAAACAGCACCAATTTTCCAAATTGTTTTGTATTTATATTCTCTCATATTAGGCTGCATCCGATTGAATTCGCACTGTGTCCCCTCTATTGTCTCAACAGGATTCCTGTAGTGTGAATCCCAAAACCGCTTACAATACTTCAACTGTGGTCTCACAAAGGTTTTCCATAGATTCATTACAGCTCAACTTTTATATTCTGTACCACTTGACATGAAACCCAGTATTTCATTAGCTTTTTTTTTTAATGGCCTTCTCACTTGAGGTGCTGCTTCTAAGGTCTTGTAACCTGAACTCCCAAATCCCTCTACTCTTCCACAAAGTATAATTTTACCAAAATGTACCATTTACTGACATTTAATTCTATCTGCCACTTTATTGCCCATTTCACCATCTTTATTACTATCCCTTTGTTGCTTTCCTTGGTCCCCACAATCATTTACTATACCTCCTATTTAGTATCTTCTGAAAATGTAGACATCACTTCTTCTAGCCCTACATGAAAGTCATTAATGTACACAGTCAACAGAAGCAATCCAAGAACAGAACCCTGCGAGACACCACTTCCAACCACTCAGAAACTGTCCATGACTTCTACTGGATTTCCTCCCTTCCAGCTAGTTTTTAATCCAATCCGCCACACTCACCCAAATCCCATACTCCTTATTCTTTAATAGTCTCCTATGTGGTAATTTGTCAAAGGCTTTCTGAAAGTCTAACAGGTTCTTAAATGATTCTAGGGTTTTCACCTTCACAAGTCTATCTGGAAGTCCATTGCATGTGATCATCACATTTTGTGTGAAGAAAAATTTCCTGATACAAGTCCTAAATTTGCTTTTTACTAGTTTGAACCAGTGTTCCCTTTTGCAATTTAATTTAAAGTACTTTTTCAGATATACTTTTTCCCCCATATGGTTTACAATTCTATACATCTCTACAAGCTCATCTCTCCAGTCTTTCCTCTTCACTCAGATGTCTAATAAAATAGCAAAATACTGCAGATGCTGGAAATCTGAAACTCAGCAGGTCAGGCTATACCTGTGGAGAGAAAAATAACATTTCAGGTCTGAGACCCTTCTTTAGAACTGGAAAGGTAGAGATGTAACTGATTTTTAAGCAAGTGTAGAGGCAGGGAAAGGTGGGAGGGGGAGGAAAGAACAAAAGGGAAGGTCTGTGATTGGGTGGAAGGCAGGAGAGATTAAATGACAAAAGGGATGATGGTGCAAGGCAAAAGGAGATGGTAATGGGACAAGTTAAGAAACAAAAGATGAGTCTAGATGAGGTGTAAATGGCATGCGAGAGTAGAAAAAAAATAGGGGTAGAGGTTGTGGTCTGAAATTGTTGAACATAAGAAATAGGAGCTGGAGTAGGCCATTTGGCCCTTCGAGCCTGCTCTGCCATTCAGCAAGATCATGGCTGATCTTCTACCTCATCTCTACTTTCCTGAACTATCCCCATATCCCTTGATTCCCTTAATATTCAAAAATCTATTGATCTCTATCTTGAATATACTCAACGACTGAGCCTCCACAGCCCTCTGGTATGGAGAATTCCAAAGATTCACCACCCTCAGTGAAGAAATTTCTCCTCATCTCAGTCCTAAATTTCGGGCAACACGGTGGCATAGTGGTTAGCACTGTTGCCTCACAGCGTCAGGGACCCGGGTTCGAATCCGGCCTCGGTTGACTGTGTGTGGAGTTTGCACATTCTCCCCGTGTCTGCGTGGGTTTCCTCCGGGTGCTCCGGTTTCCTCCCACAGTCCAAAGATGTGCGGGTTAGGGGGGATTAAATACGTGGGGTTACGGGGATAGAGTGGGATATGTTAGGGGGGATTAAATACGTGGGGTTACGGGGATAGGGTGGGATATGTTAGGGGGGATTAAATACGTGGGGTTACGGGGATAGGGTGGGATATGTGTCGGTGCAGGCTCGATGGGCCGAAATGGCCTCTATCTGCACTGTGGGGATTCTGTGATTCTGTGAAATTCTGACCCCTTATTCTGAGACTGTGACCCCTAGTTCTAGACTCCCCAGCCCGGGAAACATCCTCCCTGCATCTACCCTGTTAAGCCCTGTAAGAATTTTGTATGTTTCAATGAGATCACCTCTCGTTCCTCTGAACTCAAGAATATAGGCCTAGTCTACTCAATCTGTCCTCATAGGACAATCCCCCCATCCCAGGAACCAGTCTGGTGAACCTTCGTTGCACTCCCTCTATGACAAGTATATCCTTCCTTAGGTAAAGAGACCAAAACTGTACACAATACTCCAGGTGTGGTCTCACCAGGGCCCTATGTAATTGCAGTAAAGACATCTTTACTCTTTTACTCAAATCCTCTTGTAATAAAGGCCAACATAAACTCAATGTTGAGTCCAGAAGGCTGTAAAGTGCCTAATCGGAAGATGAGGTGCTGTTCCTCGATGTCTAAGACTGTGGACCAACCTTATGGCTCGTCTTTGCACAACTTTGAAGTTTAGCTAAGCCTTTCATGTGGAATTGTGTTAAATGCCTTCTGGAAGTCCAGGTACAACATATCACAGGGCTTAATAATCCATCTGGGATGTAATTTCCTCATCCTCTGTTTCAGCCCCATATTTTATGTTTTTGATTTATTTTCTGACTGCCCTCTTAAAGATACTGAGAGGATTTCTTGTGTGTTTTTTGTCTGTAGCAATGCTCTTTTTCCAGCAGAAAGGTTGTTACAATTGGGGGGGGGGGGGGGGGGGGGGGTCCTTTTTTTAAAAAAATTTGTTTCATGGGATGTGGGCATTGCTGGCAAGGCATGATTGAGCTGATTGACTAATGCCTTCTGCAATCAAATATCCTGCTCACACAAACCCTCCAGCCTCACGCTAAATGGTTATTCGGGCATGGTATGAAAGCAAATGTACCCATGAACGGTGCTCAGCAAAAGTAGCAGAAAAAGAAAAAAAAAAATCACTATAGTCCTAAAGGGAAGTGTTTTCTTAAACAAATATATTTGGTGGGTTAAACACTAGCCTTGCACCTGACACCAGAGTTCCAATCCAGCCTAGACTCATCAGATGAAAGTCTCCTCCTGTCTGACGGTTAAGAAATGAGGAAGGAGTTTTGGCAATCTCATTCTTCTAGGCCCTAATGGACATGGGCCTCTGGAAAAAATTGTCACTAATTTGGCACCGATTAGCAGTCTCGCTCAGAGGCCACAGGATAGCCGATGTGGGAAATAGAAAAAAAGCCATACTGTTGCCAAAAAGGGGGTGTTGGGGTGAAAGTACTTTGTTCAGATAGAGTATTGGGAGCTTTGTTTTGTATCTGGCTGTACAATAACTGAGCTGGCAGCGCTTGATCATAGAAATTTAGAGCACAGGAGGCCGCCATTTGGCCCATCTTGTCCGTGCCGGCCAAAAAAGAGCTATCCACCCTAATCCCACTTTCCAGCACTTGGTCCGTATCCTTGTAGGTTACAGCACTTCAAGTGCATATCCAAGTACTTTTTAAATGTGATGAGGATTTCTGCCTCTACCACCCTTTCAGGCAGTGAGTTCCAGACCCCCACCACCCTCTGGGTGAAAAAAATTTCTCCTCAAATCCCCTCTAAACCTCCGACTAATTACTTTAAATCTATGTCCCCTGGTTATTGACCCTTCTGCTAATGGAAATAGGTCCTTCCTATCCACTCTATCTAGGCCCCTCAATGTTATACACTTCAATTAGGTCTCCCCTCAGCCTCCTCTGTTCCAAAGAAAACAACCCCAGCCTATCCAATCTTTCCTCATAGCTAAAATTCCCAAGCCCAGACAACATCCTCGTAAATCTCCTCTGCACCCCCTCTAGTGCAATCACATCCTTCCTGTAATGTGGTGACCAGAACTGCATGCAGTACTCTAGCTGCGGCCTAACTAGTGTTTTATACAGTTCAAGCATAACCTCCCTGCTCTTATATTCTATGCCTCGGCTAATAAAGGCAAGTATCCCGTATGCCTTCTTAACCACCTTATCTACCTGTCCTGCTACCTTCAGGGATCTGTGGACATGCACACCAAGGTCCTTCTGATCTTCTGCACGTCTCAGTGTCCTAACATTTATTGTGTATTCTGGCAATGTGTATTTAACTAGAAAGGCTTCTATTCCCAACCACTAACATCACTCATCTGAAGCACAAAATAAAATAAAAAACTACAACCTACTATAATAGACTTAAACAAAAATCATGAAGAAAATTGGTTAACTGTTATAATAGTCAGATTATACTGGATGTTGGTTAAACAGTGTGACAAATCAGAGACAGTGGACGGTCAAGAGAGGTGGTGGCGAGATAGAGCTGAATGTCGTCAGCATACATGTGGAACCTGATGTGTTTTCAAATGATGTCTCCAAGGGGCAGCATGTAGATGAGAAATAGAAGGGGACCAAGGATAGATCCTTGGGGGACTCCAGAGGTAACTGTGCGAAAGTGGGAAGAGAAGTCATTGCAGATGATTATCTGACTGATTCGATAGATAAGAATGGAACCAGGCAAGGACAGCTCCACCCAGCTGGATGGCAGAGGAGAGGTGTTGGAGGAGGATAGCATGGTCACCTGAGTCGAAGGCTGCAGATAGATAGAGCAGGTTGAGGAGGGATGGGTTACCATGGTCACAGTCACAGAATGTAATTTATAACTTTGATAAGGGCCATTTCAGTAATGTGGCGATGGTGGAAACCTGATTGGAGGGATTCAAACATGCAATTACGGGAAAGATGGGCATAGTTTTGGGATGAGACAACACGCTCAAGGACTTGAGAGGAAAGGGAGGTTGGAGATGGGGCGGTAGTTTACAAGGACAGGGGTCAAGGGTGGGTTTTTCGAAGAGCAGGATGATGACAGCAGATTTGAAGGGGAGGGGGACAGTACCTGAGGGGGAGGGAACCGTTAACATCAGCCAACACGGGAACCAGGAAGGGAAGTTGTGTGGTCAACAGTTTGGTGGGAATAGGGTTGAGGGATAGGAGGTGGGTCTCATGGACAAGATGAATTCTGAGAGAGCACGACAGGAGATGGGATAGAATCTAGAGAAAGATGTGAGTTCAGGCTAGAGCAGCAGGGAAGATTAGGGGAAGTTAGGCCCGGTGGGCTAGGGGAAGGGAGGGAAGCAGCAGAAGCAGCTGAACAGATCGTCTCGATCTTTGTGACAAAAAAAGTCCATGAGCTCTTCGCACTTGTTATTAGAGGCTAGAGTGGAGGAGCCACAGGTGGTTTAAAAAGACGGTTTGTGGAGAAGAGAAGCCGGGGGTTATCTTTGCATTCCAGGATGATCCTTGAATAGTGAGCAGTTTTAGCAATGGAAAGCAGGAACCGATAGTGCTTTATGTGGTCCAACCAGATCTGGCGATGGATGGTTAAACTGTTTGTCAGCTATCTTCCCCAATGACTGGAGAAAGTCCAGATAGATCAGCAATGAAAGCCAATTAAACTAGCTGTATTTGGGGGGGGGGGGGGGGGGGGAGGCACAAAGGGGTGTGGCTAATGCCATCTGTTTTTGATTGTGCCACTTACTTTACTAGGGCAACACCTGAAAATTTACTCGAGATATTGACTACATTTCCTTCATTATCTGTCACAATGGTGAGGGCTCCCCTTCCAGCCTCTATGATTGATGATGTTAACTGGCAGATAATCAAGAGCCTCAAATTTGGTCTTTGTAGAGCTTTCAGTTGTTCAGAGGAAAATAAATCTTTGACAAGAGGAAACTAAGCTTCATGGAGGCAAGTTTAGCAACATTAATGGAGTACATATTGGTATCCCAGAAGGCCAGAACAGTGTGAGGCCCAGAACGTCGATAGGTAGCAATAAAGAGCTGACAAAGTAAAGAAGTGGCAACTGTTAATTAGACGTGAGAAATATGAAGAAATGATTTGATGAATTGACAGACATTAGATTCTGCTTGCCCCGGTTAAGGGCATGCAGGAAATTCTGCTGTAGGAATTTGGTCATTGGTCTGGAGGTTGTGAGCATTAAAGCCGTTTGATCGGAAGAAAATTGACAAAATGTAGAGTGGAATAATCAGTACAAAAAAATGGACGGGGTGAGATGATGCACAGAGGTCATAGCTATGAAGAAGCAAGAAAGCAGAGAAATCTCAGTTAATGAAAAAAAATCATCAGTTGATAAGTCAACTACAGCAGATAAAGTGATTTCAGAGGACATTGCATAGCCATGAACATTGTATAGTAACTTTTATCTGTTCTTGGGTTGTGGAAGACACTGGCAAGGCAGTATTCATTGCTTGTGTGAAGATTGTAATCCACTGAAGGACCATCAACTTAAATTCCACCTAAAGAACAGCTATGCAAAGACTGGCTTGGAACTGGATGAGTATGTGTCTTATAAACCAGTAGTAGGAGGTATTCCTAGATATGCAAATTTAAAATGTAGATTAGCACCTCTGGCACCAGCCACACTGAGTACTATATAATCTTCAATAAACTGAGCAAGTTTTAAGCTAAAGAATATGCCCATCAAGGCACATGAAGACCCAAACTCCTCGGTTTGTAAGCAGTGCTAATTATTTAGTGAGACTTGCCAAGTTTAGTAATTCATCTCATTCGCAAGCCCACAGGTTCTCACCTTCATTACATGTGTTTATATTTCGGATCTCTCTCTAGGCTTCTTCCCTGCACATTTCCAGAAGCAGTCCTCCTCAGGAAACACAAGACTGAATCACATAAAACCCCAGAGTCTCATTTTGTCTGCTTGTCCAAATTTGTTTCCCAATTTCTAGGAGTGAGCTATATAAAACATATCTAGTAGGCAGATTTATTGAGTGATACTGCAAGTATATATTGTAAGGTTTAAAAATCTTTTGGATATACTTACAAAATTGTAATTAGGGTGCGCAAATGCTTTTATAATATTCCAACAACCCCATTTGTAATCATACAATTGTCAACTAGCATTTTGGAAGGTTCCACAAGAGGGGTATTAAACTAACTCAACTAGAACTCTACTTGCCAAAAGTGAGCCTGGAGTCAGAGTCCTTGAATAAACAAAAATCTGATGCAAATATAATGTGTATATTAAGTTACATCTAGTTGAATGGCAACCTACTCTTGGTGTTTAAATGGATTTGCTCAAGATCGCTACAGCTTTTATAATGCTAACTAAAATAGCTGCTCACCAAATCATCCATTTTAAGAAAGTGATTCAATATTGTTACATTGATGTAGCATTTTTTTTTATTAAGAATCAAAACTAAGCAAAATATTTTACAGCAAGTCTGTTATAATTAGTTACGAATTCATACAGAACGTACATAAAAGGTAATGGTCCTTTCAAAATAGAAAACCTGCTCTTTCCTGTCGGTTTTTGGTCCTGGGCTAACCTTGCCTTGGCTAACTCCGCTATCACCTTCCTTACTCAGCTGTTTACGACAGACAGGCAATTCACAGCCATTCGCAGCTTCTCACCCAAATGTAGATCGCATTCTGCGCACTTTTTTTTAAACTGGTAAAGCAACCAAGTACAATCAAACTTGGCAATCATCTAGCTCTTCATTTATCGCTGTTCATGTGCCTTGCCATTACAATTCTTTATGAACTGCCCCACGTTTGTAAGAGGTAAATCATTTCAAAAAATGGAAGCAAATATAGATTTACTAGCTCTACAGATCGTACCAGTTTTTTTTTTTATATACTCGTTGTTAGGACGTGGGTGGCACTGGCAAGGCTGTATTAGTTGCCATCCCTAGTTGTCCTGAGGTGGTGGGCCACCTTCTTGAGACAGCAGTTCATAATGATTTGGAAAACAACTGAGTGACTTGCCAGGCCACTTCAGAGTGCATTAAGGGTAGATAACAAAATTAACTAGTCACATGTAGGCCAGACTGGGTAGATGTGTGTACGGTTCCTTTTCCTAAACGACAGTGGGCCAGTTGGGTTTTACAGCATTTCTGCAGATTTCATGCTCATTTCTTTCCTGTTGCTACCCCACAAAGTAGCAGATTTGTTGAATTAACTTCCAGTAAGCAGGAGAGCTAAACAGACCAGAAAGGTCCTGGATTCATTGAATATGGAAGAGGGGGGGAAAAAAAATGAATATTGAAAAACACTAGCGGATCTCCCTTGTTATTGCTTGCAACATCTTGGACCTGCTTAGACCCCACTTCAGCCATGGCCCAGCTCCCCACTCCCAAGTCTATGAGCATGTGAGAGGATGGGGTGTGGGGAAGGTGGAGGTGGATAGAGGGGGAACTAGCTGAACATGGGGCTAAACCAGATTGCTGTAGGGATTCCGGCCTGAGCAGAGAGCGTAGAAGGGGTCTAGATTGGCATGGGAGGTGAGTCTGGCAGCAAATTACCCAGACAGGGATGAGCAGACAACAAAGCCTGCAGGAGGTATGATCAGTAAGTTCGCAGATGACACGAAAATTGGTGGAGTGGTAAATAGCGAGGAGGGAAGCCTCAGGCTACAGGACAATATAGACGGGTTGGTCAGATGGGCAGAACAGTGGCAAATGGAACTTAACCCTGAAAAGTGTGAGGTGATGCATTTTGGGAGGACTAACAAGGCAAGGGAATACACAATGAATGGTAGGACCCAAGGTAGGACAGAGGATCAGAGGGACCTTGGTGTGCATGTACATAGATCCCTGAAGGCAGCAGGACATGTAGTTAAGAAGGCATATGGGATACTTGCCTTCATTAGCCAAGGCATAGAATATAAGAACAGGGAGGTTATGATGGAGCTGTACAAAACACTGGTTAGGCCACAGCTGGCATACTGTGTGCAGTTCTGGTTGCCACACTATAGGAAGGATGTGATTGCATTAGAGAGGGTGCAGAGGAGATTCACCAGGATGTTACCTGGCCTGGAGCGTTTCAGCTATGAAGAGAGGCTGGACAGGCTGGGGTTGTTTTCCTTAGAGCAGAGAAGGCGGAGGGGGGACCTGATTGAGGTGTACAAAATTATAGGGTAGATAGAAAGGAACTTTTCCCCTTAGTAGAGGGGTCAATAACCAGGGGGCATAGTTTCAAGATAAGGGGCAGGAGGTTTAGAGGGGATTTGAGGAAAAACATTTTCACCCAAAGGGTGGTTGGAATCTGGAACTCACTGCCTGAAAGGGTGGTAGAGGCAGGAACCCTCACAACATTCAAGAAGCATTTAGATGAGCACTTGAAACGCCATAGCATACAAGGCTACGGACCAAGTGCTGGAAAATGGGATTAGAATAGACAGGACTTGACGGCCGGCGTGGACACGATGGGCCGAAGGGCCTCTTTCTGTGCTGTATAACTATGACTGACCAAGTTGCCACCCTTATGCAGTTCATGCCAAATGGCTGGAGCAGAGGCCAGGGAAATGGAGACTGCAGGCCCCAAGCTAGTGATGTTGAAGAGGTAAGAGAGTTGGGAAGAGAAGGCATAAAAGTGCCAACATTACTAGAAAATTTGTTCCACAGACCGATTAGACTGTTAGTAGTAATGGTGATATTAGTCACAATTCGGGTATTCTATGGCGAGGTGCTCACCTCCTGACTTCCCAAAGCCTCTACTACCTGCAAGGCACAAGTCAGGAGTGCAATGCAATAATCCCCACTTGCCTGGATGGGTGCAGCTCCAATAATACTCAAGAAGCTCAACAAGCTTCTTCAGTTAGTGCTGTAATTCCTTTAAAAGTCATCTCGATAGGTGGCACTGTCGGAGGTGTCGCCTTTCGGATGAGACATTAAACTGAGACCCCATCTGACCTCTCAGGTGGGTGTAAAAGATCCCATGGCACTATTTCAAGGAAGAGCAGGGGAGTTCTCCCTGGTGTCCTGGCCAATATTTATCCCTAAATCAACATCACTAAAATAGATAATCTGGTTATTATTACATTGCTGTTTGTGGGATCTTGTTGTAGGAAGTGTGGCAGCCAATTTACGCACATCACAATAGTGACTACACTTCAAAAGTACTGAATTGGCTTTAAAGCATTTTCAGATATTCTGAGGTCATTTTTCTGTTATCTATAGGACGTACTGCCACAACTCGCGAAGGCTTCTTCAACATCGCCTCCTGCTCCTGCAATACTGCATACAGTTTTGGTGTCCATACTTAAGAAAAGACATACTTGCTCTCGAGGCAGTACAAAGAAGGTTCACTCGGTTAATCCCGGGGATGAGGGGGTGGACATATGAGGAGAGGTTGAGTAGATTGGGACTCTACTCATTGGAGTTCAGAAGAATGAGGCGATCTTATTGAAACATATAAGATTGTGAAGGGGCTTGATCGGTGGATGCGGTGAGGATGTTCCCAAGGATGGGTGAAACTAGAACTAGAGGGCATAATCTTAGAATAAGGGGCTGCTCTTTCAAAACTGAGATGAGGAGAAACTTCTTCACTCAGGAGGGTAGTAGGTCTGTGGAATTTGCTGCCCCAGGAAGCTGTGGAAGCTACATCATTAAATAAATTTAAAACAGAGAGACAGTTTCCTAGAAGTAAAGGGAATTAGGGGTTACGGGGAGCGGGCAGGACATTGGACATGAGGCTGAGTTCGGATCGGTCAGGGCCCTGTGGGTGGCGGAGCGGGCCCAGGGGCTGAGTGGCCGGGTCCTGCTCCTATTTCTTGTGTTCTTTAGATTTGAGGTTAGGATCAGATCAGCCATGATCTTATTGAATGGCGGAGCAGGCTCGAGGGGCCGATTGGCCTACTCCTGCTCCTATTTCTTATGTTCTTAACCCACGACCACCACCTAGGACAAGGACAGCAGGTGCATGGGAACACCATCACCTACAAGTTCCCCTCTAAGTCACACACCATTCTATCTTGGACATGTATCGCCATCCTTCATGGTCACTGGATCAAAGTCCTGGAACTCCTTACCTAACAGCACTGTGGGAGTACCTTCACCACATGGACTGCAGAGGTTCAAGAAGGCAGCTCACCGCCACTTTGTCAGGGTCAACTGGGATGGGCAATAAATGCTGGCAATGCCCATATACACAGAATTATTTTTTTTAATTACAACTGTGCTTAAAATTTACATCTAATTTTCTGGAAAATCAACTCTCACTTCCAGGGGACAGTCAACAGAGCTTCATAAACACCAGCTGTTATAAATTCAAGTCTGTCGAAATTTTCACTGGCTCCTTCTTACCTATTAACAATTAAATTTAGCTCAATATTAGCATTCTCAAAATACATTACACCAAGGTCCCCAGGTGGCAGCCTAGTTTGATATCCCAAAATGTAAAGCCAATAAAAAACTGTTCAAGAGGGGTTCCCCTGACTTGGACATAAATCGTTGTCCCTTCATTGTCACAGGGCCATTATCTAGAATATTCAAACCCAACGCCATAACCTGACTGTAATCCAAAGTCAAACAAACTTTCTTGAAATACAATTGGCAGCATCATTAAACAATGTTTAATGATGTTACATTATGACGGCAGAGTTAATTAAGGCAGTATGTAGCAGCAATACAGACCATGCATGTTTCCAGGTTTGATTCCATGTCTTAGTTTTCTTACTGCTACAACGTATCACTGGGCTGGGAGGATGGGGGGAAATCATCTAGGTTACTTTACGGTCAGTAAGACAAGGACATAATACAGCAAAGTTAAAACAAATCCTTGGCCTTTCTAATTGTTTTATTACTCATTGAGCAAAGAAATGCTTTGTATCAGGTACACTAATGGAATCAAAGACATTAAGGAAGTCATCTGCAATGGGACAGGAAGCGGAGTTAGCTGAAATACAGGAGAGGCGCTCAATGCTCTAAATTGCCTTTCATCAGCCTGAACTTCTTTTAAAAACGGTTCTTATTCCTCCGTAACACTAACTTCACATTCAAAGTACAGGAAACTCTTTGGTATCCGGCACCGACAGGACCGGCGTGGTGCCGGTTGATCAAAAGTTCCGGATAACGGAGAGTTATATCTACCGAGGCTATTTTTAACAAACAAAAATAAAAAAATCAAGAAATGTGCAGTATACAGTATTTGGGTACTCACCTATAGAATGTTGTGTTAAATGGATGGTGGAAGATGCTTGATTAAGTACAGTACTGCCAGTTGAGGGTAATCCATAACTCTTTAATTACTTAAGAGTAAAACAAAACTTACACACAGTAAAATGGCCGATCAGAAGAGACTCCCGGCAGCGCGGGAGAATCAGACTCCTGTTACTGCAGTGTTCGGACTTCCGACAGCGCCAGGAGGCCGAGTAGTGGCACTTTGGAGAACTACCCCCACTGACTAACTCGGCATTCGCGGGAGACTCGGACTCGGCAACATTGCCGGTTATTTGAGAGGAGTTTTCGGAGTATGATTTTTGCCGGTTAAGAGAGAATTCCGGATATTTAGGTGCCGGTTAAACAAGAGTTTCCTGTAACTCTAAAGTGCGATGGACGTGGTAATGCAGTACACAAATGACTTTCCTCATCACTACCCATTAACCCCTGCTGGGAAGTGAATGTGTGGAGAGGCTGGGGCTTGGCTGTGATAGCTCTCAATGTCTTGTGCTACAAAATTCTACAAATAAATTTTTTTAATGCCCACATTAGTGAAGTGCACAAGGGCTACTGGACCTCATGGAACCATCACCTTTATTCAACACCTTTTTAACGGTGGACAAATTGGCAATAAGCAGTGCACATTATACATACTGTTCTTGTGGTACTATAAAAATATGAACTCAATCCCACACAAGGCTTTAACCCTTGTTCTAAACTGAATCATATGCTTAGTAACAACCAAACAGAAGAGGGTACCTACAGCCACAGCTTAGATTTAGATTTAGATTTAGAGGTCCAAAATCCTGCTGCCAAGTATTCTCCCACACTCCCATCACGCCAGCCTAGCCCAGTCCAGCTCCGCTAGCTCCCTGTACCCCAGCAATTTGATTTACCTTTGTTTTCCAATCCCTGTATGGCCTTGCCATTTTCTATTTTGAAACTCTTCAAGCATATTACAATCCTGACATCAGATTACTATATGTATATACGTAAGTTGCTGTGGTTGTCACATGGTCCTCAAGGGACCAATCTCTCAAAGGAACAGAGATAAGGACATTGTTAAAAAATGTTTGTAGATTTGGTCTGTATTGTGGTTTGAGGGATCAGGTATGAAAGATTTAAAATTTATAGAACTGAACCAAAATTTATCACTTTTGCACTCATTATGCTGAGCATAGGCATGTGGAATAGCAAAACATTCCCTGAGAGTTTCTTATTTTTAGTCCAATGAGTTAGTTGATTGATGCGAAAGTAGAGCAGAGAATATTTTCTGCTGAAAACTGACTTTAGGGAACTTCGCACTAGCTCAGTTGACAAACACACCACCGGATGAGCTACTGCGCTGTGGAGACCAGGGAGATTCCAGGTTTAATCCCTGGTCTAGGATGAGGTAGCTAATCTCAGCTGTGGCAGTTTGAGCTGTATAATCAATTTCGGTGCCAATAAAATATGAAGAGTGGATGAATAAACCCGGACAGAATTCACCCCACCTGTTATGCAGTACTGGAAAGCATCCATGTGGATGTTAGGAGAGGGCAAGATTGGGTTTGTTTCAGATTCTCTCTCCCTCCCCCCCCCCCCATCCTCCACAGTTGAACTGCTAGATGAAGCGAAGCAAAGATCACACATTAAGAATAGTTACTTGGCCAAAGTATCGGAGGGCTGTGTCAGTGGAACCAAATCCCAGCATGAAGCAATGCTTTCAGGCAAGGAAGGAAGAAAACAGGAAAAGAAAGCAGCATCAGCATGAATATTGCAGCACCCTCTTTCAAAAAAAAACTTAGATGGGGTCTGGGGAGAAAGATGATGAAAGAGAGGAAAATAGGAGCTGCAATGCCCAACAGAAATTTAGTTTAAAAAT
Organism: Squalus acanthias; assembly: GCA_030390025.1. NCBI lineage: Eukaryota > Metazoa > Chordata > Chondrichthyes > Squaliformes > Squalidae > Squalus > Squalus acanthias. The sequence continues at coordinate 9,608,997 of CM059431.1, read as the reverse complement.
AGCTTCAATCCAGATGTTAAAGTACTCAGCAGGTTTGGTTAGTTGTCAAAGAACTCAAGGTTTTATTGTGGCCTCCATGTATAATAAAAGTATTAAATGGTACTAGCTGTAATTTAAGCCAATAAGCCTCAATCCCTATTTTCTTCTATATTCCTTTCAGAGTTGCGTTCTCCCGCTCACACTCTATTACAAATGTCAGCCTACGCACAGGATAGAGATTTCATGTAGTGATTTAGAGTATCAGCTTATTCTGTGAGGTAAACGAATATAGCAACTTGCATTTATATAGTACCTTTAACGTAGCTTCACAGGAGCATAATCAGACAAAAATTAACACTGAGCCAAAGAAGCAGTTATAGAAACTAGGAAACTAGGAGCAGGAGTAGGCCATTCGGCCCGTCGAGCCTGCTCCACCATTCAATACGATCATGGCTGATCATCCAAATCCAGTACCCTGTCCCTGCTTTCTCACACAGAATCCCCACAGTACAGATAGAGGCCATCTCGGCCCATCGAGCCTGCACCGACACATATCCCACCCTATCCCCGTAACCCCACGTATTTAATTCCCCCTAACATATCCCATCCTATCCCCGTAACACCACATATTTAATCCCCCCCTAACACTAAGGGTCAATTTATCATAGCCAAATCAACCTAACCCGCACATTTTTGGACTGTGGGAGGAAACCGGAGCACCCGGAGGAAACCCACGCAGACACGGGGAGAATGTGCAAACTCCACACAGTCACCCGAGGCCAGATTCGAACCCGGGTCCCTGGCGCTGTGAGGCACCAGTGCTAACCACTATGCCACCGTGTTGCCCTTGTTAGGACAGGTGGCTAAAAACTTGGTCAAAAAATATAGGTTTTATGGAGCATCTTAGAGGAGAAAGAAGAGAGAGGTGGACAGGAGGCTTTGGGAGGGATTTCCAGAGTTCTGGGCCTAGATGGCTGAAGGAAAGGCCACCAATGGTGGAGTAAAGGAAATTAGGGATGCACAAGGAGCCAGAGTTGGAGGGTTGCAGGGCTGGAAGATAGGGAGGGGCGAGGCCAGAGGGATTTGAACGAAAGGATGAGAATTTTAATCGCGACATTGGTGGACCGGCAGCCAATGTAGGTCAGCGAGCACTCGGGTGATGGGTGAACAAGACCTGGTGCGTTGGGGTACGGGCAGTTTTGGATGAGCTCAAGTTTATGTGGGTAGGGTGGGGGGAGGGGGGGGGGGAAGGGAAAAGACAAAAAAGAGCACAGATAGAGCACGAGACTGAGAAAGACAAAGCGCATATGCATCTGGATCAAGTGAGCAAACAAAAAAGAAATTACATGGCGTTTCATCACATTGTCATGACATTCCAAAGCATTCACAAATTTACAAACCAGAAACAGAAAAAAGGATTAGATACTGTGACCAAAAGAAAGCTTCTGAAGGAGGATGAGTGAGGAGCAAGTCCAAAGGAATAAAGAGCTAGTGTTGTAGGGTGCTAGGCCGAAATGAATAAAGATTCTGCAGTCAAAAGTAAAGCAAAGAGACTGGAGGATGCAAAAGGACACTGGTTGGAAAGAATATGAGGATGAATAAGGTTGCAGAGATAGGAAGGGAAAGGCATGGGGACGATTTGTAGATGAGGACAAGGATTTTCAAGATGCGCACAGACAGATAAAAAAGTAGCGGTCGTCGGTGAACATATGGGTAAGAGAGAAACTGGGCTATGAGTGGGATAGAATGTCTTCAACAAAGTTTCGGACAAGATGCAATTTGTAAAGGGCAGAACTTTGTAAAAAAGCACTGCAGTAATTGAGTCTTGAGATGAAGGCAGAGGTAGTGTTTCTGGCATTGGGACTGAAGCATATTGTATAGTGGGAACATTACTTTGTATTTAACTCTGCTATACTGAGGGGCACTTCATTTTCACATTAGGTGCTGGAAATTGAAACTTCACTGGTGTACAAAATGAAGGCAAAGGCAGGTAGCGATTCGATGGCAATCTCTTTTGCATTTCTAATGGAAAATCTCATTAGTGGGAGGCTTCTAGAAATGTGTATATATTTAAGCTATTTGTTACATTCTAAATTTTATTTTAGCTTTACCAATTGTAGTGAAGAAAAACACCAGTCAAAAATAGTGCGAATAAGATATGAGCAATTTGATTGGTTCAAATTTTTAACATCTCATCCAATATCCTCCAACACTGCAGCACTTCCTCAGAAGTGCACTATCAGCCTAGATTTTGTGCTCAAGTTCTGGCAGAACTTTAACACAACCTTCCAACTCAGAAGGGAGAGTGTTACCAACTGAACCAACCTGAATTTCTGACAAGAGTTAAGACAATCATAACAATTTTTACTTCGATAAGGAAGGTTCACTAGCAATAGTGAGACAGATAGCAAAATGTCCAACTGGTGTTATGCAGTATACACAGAACAATTTCACAATGCAATGTGTTTTTGGCTTCTTGAAGTAAAACTGGGCTGTTGTCAGCAGGGTCTAGAATGGCGACACTCTTATGAGCAATGCAATTAAATACTGATTCATAAACTTGTCCCAGCAGATGTTTTGTCTATCGTGGGCAGGCAGATTGGTTATTTCACTCCTTGGTAATAGATCACAGCTGGAATCTCCACTTGTCAACAGAAGAGGAGCCAGGTTCCATCCTTCAGATACTTCAAAAATGCTTGCCAGCAATTAACGAAGTGTATTTATTGCTTCCATCATCAATCCTTCAGTTTATTTCTCTGCTTTGCTGTTAACTATAGTTTTACTAACTACACTTTGTACCAAATGGGTACTTTACTCAGATAAAATGAATTCAAAAGGAGGTTAAGATCATTAGCTCAGTGGTAGCATTGGCAGTGAAGTGCTTTGAGACATCCTGAAAGGCACTATAACTGCAAGTACTTTCTTTTCTTTACTTCAACTAACTACAGAACAAAGCAAGTTAGTAATATGCTTACAATTAACGCCATGTTGCAAAGTTAGGGTGGAGAGGGAATATGGAGAGATTTGTTAATGAAGGCGAGAATCTTGAAATCTATGTCCTGGGGGATGGGATGCTTCTTTTTATTCGTTCACGGGATGTGGGTATCACTGGCAAGGTCCGCATTTATTGCCCATCCCTAATTGCCCGCCACCACTTTCTCAAACCGCTGCAGTATATTTTTTGTAATACGACAGAGTGGCTTGCTAGGCCATTTCAGGGGGCAGTTAAGAGTCAATCACATTGCCATGAGTCTGGAGTCACATATAGGCCAGACCAGGTAAGGACAGTAGTGAATCAGATGGGTTTTTACGACAATCTGATAGTTTCATACTAACTTTTTGGTTCCAGATTTATTTAATTAACTGAATTTAAATACCCCAGCTGCCATGGTGGGATTTGAACTCACATCTCCGGATCATTAGTCCAGGTCTCTGGATTACCAGTAACATAACCACTATGCTACCATACCCTGCATGTGTAAATCAGTGAAAACAAGAGTGATAGGTGAGCTAGAATTAATAGAGTCAGTGGAATTCTGAATAATTTGGAGTTTGTGCTTGTAGGAGCTTAGGGTCAAATCGCTTTCAAAAATGTCATGTCAAGACATGGTGCTCAACAAAAACCAACAACCACAGGAACTAAATTTAAAAATCATTCATCAAGAAAGTATTAGAATGATTTGAGACATACTTTAAATCTGGAACTTGATAACTGCAATAAAATGCCTGGCTTTACCTTCAAATCATTGGATATGATCTAAACCACTTGTCATAAATCGCAAGTAACAACTCAGGAAGTACTACTGGGCGGCCAGCTGGGGCGCCGTCCAGGGAGTATAAATACTCAGGCATGGGCCCACCTTGGGCAGAGACAATCTGGAAACAGGAAGCTAGTGACTGCTAACTAGACCTCCATGTTTTGTTACAAGTTGATTAAAGCCTTGCTTTATGTTCAAGTGCGTAGTGAGTCTTTATTACGTCACCACTCATTGCTGTAACTCCCCTGCATCCATACAAATGGTTGAACTTAAGTTTATAATTTAAGAGGGGAAGCTTATGCCATAATTTTGAAATTCAAAATAGGACAATATTGTGAGGGAGTATAAAACTTAGACCAGTTTTCCTGATATCACCTGGGCTGAAGGTTTCTGTCATGTGAAACTATTTGGTCTTAGCTGCAGATCAGCTCCTATCCACTGATTACATTGAATAATGTAGTTATGATATAACTGGCTTGGTTGTGTCGTGGTTATGGTGCTGGACTAGCAACTCTACTGGTGCAAGTTGTGAAAGTGAGTTCAATAAATTGGATAATTTTATGAGCTAGCACAAGAAATATGCTTTTTTGTCATTAAAAAACCTAGGGAAGGAAACTTGGCACCCCTAAAAAAAAACTTTGAATGATCAGAGCTAAAGTATTTATACGTTTATTTTCTACAGCCATTTTCACAGTATTCAGTACAAAGTTATAAACAAGCCATACAAATGCTTTGACTGGCTGCCAAACTGATCCCATGAAACTACTAGCAAATTTCAGCAACTCATTCATGAATAAGCACAGTGATGTTGTAATGTTAATCTTCCTGTTATATACATTGGTCATATGTACCCATTCTCCCCACCCACTTCCAGCGCAGATTTTTTGGGTGGAAATTTTTGGTGGATTGGCAGGGTTTGTTTCTTACACAGATCTGTTAAATAATTCATGAAGATTAAAGCCTTGTAACTGTCCCAGTAATCCACATGCTTTATTCAATCACAATGCCAAAAATGCTGTAGATGCAAAATCAATTACAAATAGTCATGGCTTGGTTGATAGGAGGCAAGAGTGACTGGGTGTGACCAACCAAAGCCTTCAATATCAGCACCTGCAATAAAGTTTGGCTGGGCCATTGGCTTTTTAAACCCTGAAAAACAAGTTAGTGACTCAAAGAATAACCAAAACTATGATCAAAGATAAGATTTAATAGTAATAGTGTGAACAAGTATTGTATCAGGACTAAAAGGACTAAACCTGCAGTATCATTGAAATAGACCCATCAGTATACTATAGATGCACATTTTAATTATACCTATTAGATGTAGTTTCGAGTGACTGTAACACTTCAGCATAAAATGAGTACTTTTTTCTGTAGTCAATTAGAGATTATTTTCAGTTATTGTAAGAAATGTGCAGATTAACCTGAAAAAGGAAATTTACAAGCACTTGGCAATCTGAAAACTTCCAGCACCAACCTCACACTTGTCCTTATTCACAGCAACTAGATGTTGTCATCTTAAAAGTACAGGCCGCATAAAACACAGCTCCACCCTAGAAGCAGAATACATTGTGTGCTACATGCCATACATAAAGCAGCACAAAATAAGACTTAATATGAGCAACACCACAAGAGAACTATTAAAAGTTGTCACAGATCTAATTCATATGTTCAGTACAAATTAAAAAGTGTACATATCTAGATTTTTTAAATATAAAATAGTTGATGGTAAACTAACTTTGCAGAATGTTATGAACAGTATATGCAATCACTGTATACACTGCATCCATTTTGTTAATAACCTAGCTGTGGTCATCATTGATGCTTTCAACTATACTTCATTTTGGATATTTTGCTTCAGAAGTCATCATCATTCCACAGTTAATGAGCTGTTCATGAGCAGATACTTGGATACAAATTTTCATTCCTTTCTTGTGTCATCTTTATTATAAATGCTCGGATTTCACTCAAATCTCTGGTGTGCTTCAGGCTGATGTTTGGCTGGCCAGTAATCAGAACATTGCCCATGAAATGTTTGAGCCGATTACATTTTATGATGCCTCTTTGAATACCACTCATTTTCCTTTTGGCACCACAGGTCAGCTGTGATGGGCAAACCTTTAAGTGCTGCTCCCCTCTAGAATTTGATGGTGAAAGTTGGGTCCCAAGATGTGTCGGCAGCACAACATGCATAATGATGTTACAGATGCACATCCAAGGATTGACTAAAAACCAGGAAGAATTTGTCTGTATGCAGATCAGAATTGGGTAGCAATCTTTTTTCACCTGGAAAAATCCAGGAATATCAGGGAAATCAGTTTGTTTTTTAAATTAAATGGTCTCTGTAAATCAGTTGCATCAACAACTAAGAGGAGAATATAATCTACTGAAATTTCAACAATGCTGTTACAACTGCAGAATCATTAGGTGACAAGTGCAACAATAATCCTGGACAATCCATACTAATGTGTCACACATACACACAGCAGGAACACTTGAAGCATATCTCAACATAAAGCAATATCCCAAACCACCAACTGCATGATCGGATGTCTTGTGTCACATCTGTGTGGTATGTTTTAGGTGTAACCAGGGTAGGTCACCCCGATGCCGAGTCATTAATTGAAAGTCTTCCGCCCCCACCCACTCCACCCAGGGAGAGTAGAGTTTTACCAGGGGCTACAGGAGGAACTGTACCTGGCAGATTTTCTTGTACAGCGACAAAAGCAAACCAGAATCAAGACAGGACCTGACCAGTTTTGACAAAAATAACCCAGAATACTGAGGCACCCCACTGAGACACACACAAGGAGCATAGTGACAGATGTCACAGCTCCTTCTCCCAAATGGAGAAAAGTAATACAATGAGCAGCCGCAAAATGAGAAAGGACAGTTCTGCTGAATATTAAACGGCCAAGGTTTGAAAATACATCTCAGTATCGCAGAAAAAAGTCAAGCAAATTTCTAATTCTTAGTCACTATAAAACCGACTCATTTAATTTGCAGGATTTCCAATCAAAACTTCAGTGCCACACAACGCTAGAGTATTGCAACGCACTCATGAAATGTAACCAGTCTGAATAAAAATTAAAAATACAGAAGCTCAAGTCGCCATCAATAACACTTGCAAAAGTTTAAAATGCAGAACTAGGTGCAACACAATAAGAAACCTCAAATTGATCAATCTTTCAAAGGGAAGCAGATTCTAAAACATTCACTACATTTTAGAATCAAGTTGTGGATCACTCACAAATTGTCACTAGAAGTATTCAGAAGCATGCAACCAGTGAAGTATTTGCACTTCAATGTAACCAAACTTTTGAATTGTACTGTAGTGCACATTGTACCACAGGCCCTGAAAAAAAAAGGGGGGGGGGTGGAGAGGGGGGGAGGAATAGAAAACATTAAATAATTAAAGATTGCCAATTTATTGATACTCTCCGCCAATTGTTCTACATACATCCTTCAAAATCATGAGGGGTCTGGACAGTAGATAGAGAGAAACTGTTCCCATTGGCAGAAGGGTCGAGAACCATAGGACACAGATTTACAGTGATTAGCAAAAGAACCAAATTTGACGCAAGAAAAAACTTTACACAGCGAGTGGATAAGATCTGGAATGCACTGCCTGAAAGTGTGATGGAGGCAGACTCAATCTTATCTTTCAAAATGGAGTTGGATAAGTCAGTCAGAACGGCACAGAAGGAGGCCATTCAGCCCATGGAGTCCGTGCCGGCTCTCTGTAGAGCAATCCAGTCAGTCCCACTGCCCTGCTCTATCCCCATAGTGCCGCAAGCTTATTTCCGTCAAGTTCCTATCCAGTCTCCCCTTGAAAACATTGTGCGTCCGTTTCAACCACTTCCGTCAGCAGCGAGTTCCAGCTCCTCACCACTCGCTGCGTAAAAAGGTTTTTCCTCACATTCCCCCTGTATCTCTTGCCCAAAACCTTAAATCTGTGGCCCCTAGTCCTTGTACCATCAACTAGAGGGAACAGCCTTTCCCTGTCTAGCCTATCCAAACCCGTCATAATCTTGTGCACCTCTATCAAATCACCCCTCAACCTCCTTTGCTCTAATGAAAACAAATCCAGCTTCTCCAACCTGTCCTTGTAGCTAAGATCCCCCATCCCCGGAACCATTCTGGTAAATCTCCTCTGCACCCTCTCAAAGGCCTTCACATCCTTCCTAAAGTGTGGTGACCAGAACTGGACACAATACTCCAGTTGTGGCCTAAGCAGCGCTTTATAAAGGTTCAGCATAACTTCTCCACTTTTGTACTCAATACCTCTATTTATGAAACCCAAGATCCCATATGCTTTGCTCCCCACTCTCTCTCTTCCTGCCACCTTCAGGGACCTATGCACATTAACTCCCAAGTCCCGCTGTCCCTGCACACTCTTTAAAACTGTGCCATTAAGTGTATATTGCCTCTCCCTGCTCCTTCTGCCAAAATGCATCACCTACACTTCTCTATTAAATTCCATCTGCCACTTGTCTGCCCATTCTGCTAGCCTTTCTATGTCCTGTTGCAGTCGATTGGTATCATTACTGCTTGCCACACCCCCAAGTTTGGTGTCATCGGCAAATTTAGAAATTCTACTGTATTCCAATATCCAGGTCATTTATATATCAAAAAAAGCAGTGGCCTCAGCACTGACCCTTGGGGAACACCACTGTCTACCATCCGCCAGTCTGAAAAACAGCCACTTACCACAACTCGCTGTTTGCTGTCCTTAAGCCAATTCCTTATCCAAGCTGCCACTGACCCACCTATTCCATGAGCCTCAATTTTGTTAACCAGCCTTCTATGTGGTACTTTGTCAAACGCCTTCCTAAAATCCATGTAGACAACATCCATTGTATTCCCTTCATCAATCCTCCCTGTTACTTCATCAAAAAATTCAATTAGATTAGTCAAATACGATCTACCTTTTACAAATCCGTGTTGGCTCTCCTTAATTAGCTTAAACCTCTCCAAGTTCCCGTTAATTTTTTTCTTGATTATTGTTTCTAAAACTTTACCCACCACTGATGTTAAACTGACCGGCCTGTAGTTACTAGGATTGGCCGTACACCCTTTCTTGAACAATGGTGTCACATTTGCCACTTTCCAATCCTCAGGCACCTCCCCGCATCTAGGAAAGATTGGAAAATTATGGCAAGCCCTTCCGCTATCTCCCCCCCCATTCCCTTAGCAACCTGGGATGCAAGCTATCTGGACCAGGCGACTTATCCACTCTAAGCATACCCAGCCTTTCTAGTACATCCTGTCTTATCAATTTTCACCCCTGCCATTGCTTCTACCTTTTCCACTTCTACCAATATTTTGTCAGCATCCACCTCCTTAGTAAACACCGATACAAAGTACTCTGAGTATTCTAGCCTTGCCCTGCGCATCTAAGCATATATCACCTTCTTTGTCCCTAATAGGCCGCACCCCGCCTCTTACTACCCGCTTACTGTTTACATGCCGGCAGAAGATTTTTGGGTTCCCTTTTATGTTAAGCGCCATTCTACTCTCATTCTCTCTTTGCCAATCTTATTTTCATCTTCACTTCCCCTCTCAACTTATTGTATTTGGTCTGGTTTTCACTTGAAGAATTCACCTTACATGCACCATACACCCTGTTTTTTTTGTTACATCAAGTATCTGAAGGAAAAAAATTGGCAGAGCTACAGGGAAAGGGCAGGGGAGTGGGACTAGCCGAGAGTCGGCACAGACTCGATGGGCTGAATGGCCTTCTTCCATGCTGTAACCATTCTCTGATTTTATGATTATATAGATTTAAAATCGCTAGTTTTTCTGCAATGGAAATAAACGGTGACCAAATGTACAAACATTATCCGATATAAACTGACTAACAATTCTCGAAATCATTAAAGCGATTATAGCAAAGATTATTAAAACAAAAAGTAACTTACAGGCAACATAACATTTTTACCCTCAATAGATTAGTGACATCTACCACCTATATCATAGGAACACCATCACCTCCAAGTCTCTTACCACTCTGCCTTCAATGTATATAGCCATTCCTTTATTGCCACTGGGTCAAAATCCTGAAAATCTCCAAGAACATCTTGGGAGCACCATCAGCACAAAGGCTGCAGCGGTTTAAGGAGAAGAACCATCACCATCTCAGGGCAACTAGGGATGGGTAATAAATGCTCCCACACCAGCATCATCCAGACCCCGAGAACAAAATAAAAGTGACTCATGCAATGCTGTTTTTCGGGTCTTAAGTAAGGCACGGAGCCCATAAGGCTTTTAGCTGAAAGTCTGTATTACAACCAGCCTTTAAATAAAGTAATTCTCCTTTAAAAAATTTGGCTTTGCATAGTAAAATGTAAGCTAAATTGTAACAAATCCATTGCATCAGGACAAACTATTTATAGCTTCCAGAACTGACGGTCCATGATAAACTGCTGGGTTGACAAACAATTGATACACAGAAAGCAAACATAAATAAACAATGGCCAATATTCATAATGCATCTGTACAGTAGACAACAGTCACGATCAATACACATGGTGAAACCTTTGACTTCCTCTTTGTTAACTGAAAGCTCTGCATCACTTTACTTTGCAGATTCCCAAAATATCTTATGTCGGCCCTGTTAGTTGCACTTTGTTGCAAAGAAAGAATAGAAAGGTTTTTTTGTAGCATTCCAGGGCTCATCGGAAGCATTTAGCACAAATTCCAAAATAAGCTATAATTGATATACTTGTAGTAATCAAATGAAGAAAGCAGAAATATAAAAGTAGTTGATAGGAGATTCAATTTTAGTTGCATTAATCCTAAAATGATTTTTTTTGTCTGTTTGCCCTCTAGTGTTTTCCACATCTTGAGTATTCTGCCCTTGCCCATGCTCTTTGACACTGCAACTGGTGCTGGTCCAGAGTGGCAAAACTTCACCAGAATCTGGACAAGTCAGCAAGCTATTCAATAGTGGGGCCATCACAGATAATTCAATGCTGTCCTTGCCCAACATTTATATGTGCACTTTTCATATTCATTAAACAGATCAAATCACATTTTTCATCCAGTTAATGATTTCCAAAGTCTAAATGAAATGTTCAATGTTATCACTAGATTTGTTCAGCACGTTGCTACCAATACAATGTAGGAAGAATCTTACTCGAGTCAGGCTTAATTTTTTTTTTATCATATACTGTAGCTGACTTAAGTCCCATTCACTTGTTGGCATAATTGAAACTAAAGATGCCTTGTATACAAATCTGGTAGCCCCAGAGACAAACTGGTTTTGATGGATCATCTCATCCACTGTCAGTTCGTCAAACACTAGACACTGCCTGGTAAACACATTGAGTATAATTCAACACATCAGCATGGACAGGATTATAATGCTGTAGCCAGTTTAGCAGTAAACATGGCAAAGCAGACGATATAGATTGTTCTCCCAAGACCCAGAGCCCACTACCATGCAAATGTATGTTATAATGCAAGGCAATACACTGTGCTCAATAATCTTAATTCATACTTTATTAGTTCTCACTGGTGACAGATTTGTGAGCAGTGTCTCACCTCAAAAAGCTTGCCTTCCAAGATTGGAAGGGTTAAAATAAGTGCAAAAAGTGTTTTACACAAATGAATATATTTTTTAAAAATTCACCCCTCTACCACTAAACTTTACCAAAAAGCTACGACACAAAACAAATCAAAATGGAAAAAACACTGGATAAACTGCAAAATAAATTTGCATGTATCGCTGAATAAATACCAAAACAGAGAGACACACTCGAAAAAGAAACAGAAACCAAGAATTCCAATAAGATCATGGAAAATCCCATGTTTCTTTCGTTGTTCCATTATTAAAATAACATCGACACCCTGACGTTTCCATGAAGGGAGAAATATATTGTTGACCATAATACAGTTTATACCATCCATACATGTGTTTCGTTCCAAGAGTTCATTTATGATGTTTCCTACTACAAATAACTGCCAGTTTGAGACAGAGATCGATAGTCAGTTCGAAAGCACATCCAATAAAACACTATCAGCACCGCGTCCGCTGAATAAACAGGGCTAAAAGGTAAAGTTTGAAACTTACGACTGCAACGATTGAAAGTGCTGCACTAAAGACAATTCAATTAACCTCCCGTAAAACTCAAACTAAATCCACATTGATGTACGGTTGCATTTCATTCCCAAATTCCCTTTACCAACATCAATGCAGAGATTGCTTTCTGATGAGCAAGAAAAACCCCGTGTAATAGTACAAAACTTGACAAAATAATGTGGGAGCACCATCAAAATAACTTGTATATAAAAAAAAATGACTCCCAAGACTTTAATTACATCAAGTTTGCACAAGTATTTAATAATGCTTTATATTTTTTTTTAAAGCAAATTTGCAACCAACATAAAATCAAAAAGTTTGTTTTTGGGGAGGGGGGGGAAAGAGATGGACCAATACACCAGAGTGAATATATATTAAAAAAAATACACCCAAGACATTAATTACATCCCTTGGTCAGCAATCCTGGAAGTCTGCACAAATATTTTATTTAAAAAAAAGCAAATTTGCAACTAACATAAAACAGTTAGAAGGAAATGGATCAATGCACCTTAGTGAATGCAAGGCAAACTGCATTTTGCGAAGACTTCTGGAAGTTTGCACAAAGTATTTAATAATGCTTGATATTTTAAAAGAAGCAACTAACATAAAAGTGTGCGTGTGTGTGGGGGGGGGGGGAAATAGATCAATGCAACTTTAGTGAATGCAACTTTAGTGAATGCAAAGAAAATTGCATTTTGCAAAGACTTTTTTTTGCAAAGAAATCAAGAAAATACACACACACACACACACACACAAAGATTAGACAGATAGGTCATGAAATGATCCTCGGGAGAGATGCCAGCGAATGAACGTACCCACGGTAGCCACAGTCTCCAGCTCCTCCATCTGATAATGCCTGGCTTGGTGCGGAGCTGCTGTAAGAGGAGGCGGCGGCGGCAGTGGTGGCAGTGGTGGCGGTGGTACCGGCGGCGGTAAATCACCGCTGGTTTGTGGTGGTGGTGGCGGCTCCCCGTCCTTCGCCATCGACGGCACCGACAGCGGCGGCAATCTCAAGCCAGGCTCAGCCGAGCCACAAGCCGGCACTTTGACTCTCAGCGCTGCCATTTTCTCTCTCACACACACAACTCTTCTACACATATAGGTTCTTTTTTTTTTTGGTTGGGTGGGGGTTGGTTTATGTATAAATATCCGACGACATTTGTTATCGGCGAAAAAAAAAAGTTAAAACCCTGTAAGTTGTCGTGTATTTACTTCAGCCCGCTCGCCATTAACTGGCCGCCGGAGCCGGTCCCGGGAGGGGAGGGCGGTTGGGCTTTCCCATGGTGCTGGCTGAGGAAGGGGGGGGAGCCTATCTGCTCACGGTTAATCCCAGCTCCCGTTTCCCGTCCGTCACACTTCTCCCCCCCCCCCTTCTCAACTCTCCTTTCCTTTTTGGTCGGTTTAAATTTCAAACGCTCTGGTCGCGCGCCGGAAGTGCTGCCTTCTGATTGACGGAGCGGCTGTTTCGAGGGCGGGGCTTTCTCCCACGACAATCCACGCCCCCCTGGTTGATTGATTGATCGAGTGAGTGCCCCGCCCCTTTTTTTTCATCTCCTTGATTGATTGATTCAGCGATTGGGCGGCGTCTTTTAATTCACCACGCCCCCTACACACACACACAGCTGGTCTCCTTTGATTGACGGCTGCTCCCGAAAGGGTTGGGGTGGGGCACTCCACAGGGTAGAGTACGGTAGCACAGTGGTCCCGTCACTGGACTAGTAACCCGGGAGACTAGAACTCATTCAACTTCGGGAGTCGCGGGTTCAAATCCCACGACTGGCAGCTGGGGAATTTAAATTCATGTTCAATTGAATAAATTTGGAATTAAAACGCTCCTATCTGTTATGAAATGGGGATGTTTGCTGATAACTGCACAGTGCTCAGCGTCAATTCACAACTCTTCAGATAATTAAGCAGTCCATGCCCGCATGCAACAAGACCTTCAGGCTTGGGTGGATAAGTGGCAGGTAGCATTCATGCCATACGAGTGCCAGGCAATGACTATTTCTAACAAGCGAGAGTCTAACCACCTCCCCCTGACATTCAACGGCATTGCCATTGCCGAATCCCCCACCATCAATATCCTGGGGATCACCATTGACCAGAAACTTAACTGGACCAGCCACATAAATATCATGGCAACAAGAGCAGGTCAGAGGCTAGGTATTCTGCGGCGAGTGTCTCACCTCCTGACTCCCCAAAGCCTTTCCACCATCTACAAGGCACAAGTATAGGAGCGTGATGTAATAGTCTCCACTTGCCTGGATGAGTGGAGTTCCAACAACACTCAAAAAGCTCGACACCATCCAGGACAAAGCAGCTTGTTTGATTGGCACCCCATCCACCACCTTAAACATTCACTCCCACCGGCGTGCCGTCTGCTTCTTCGGCAGCAGCACCTCCCAAACCCGTGACCTCTTCCACCTACAAGGGCAGCAGGCGCATGGGAACACCACCACCTCCAAGTCACACACCATCCTCACTTAGAAGTATACTGCGGATCCTTCCTCATAGCTGGGTCAGAATCCTGGAACTCCCTCCTTAACAGCACTGTGGGAGTACCTTCACCACATGGACTGCAACGGTTCAAGAAGGAGGCTCAGCACCACCTTCTGATGGGCAATAAATGCTGGCCTAGCCAGCGACGCCCAGATCCCATAAGCGAATAAAAAAAAATGAATGACCAGGAAATCCAGATATTAAGAGGAACAGATAGAAACTATTTCCGCTGGTTGGGAATTCTAGGATGAAGGAGCATAGAGAAGTTAGGAAACACTTCTACACACAAAGAGTGGTAGAAGTTTGGAACTCTCTTCTGTAAACGGCAATTGATTTTAAACCTGAAGTTGATAGCTTTTTGTTGAACAAAGATATTAAGGGATTTGGGCCAAAGGCGGGTATATGGAGTTAGGTCGCAGATCAGCCGTGATCTCATTGAATGGTGGACCATTCAATGAGGGGCTAAATGGCCTCCTCCTGTTCCTATGTAACTACTGGATTGTTGTAAAAACCCATCTAGTTCACTGACGCCCTTTAGGGAAGGAAATCTACTCCCCTTACCCGGTCTGGCCGATATATGACTCCAGACCCAAAGCAATGTGGTTGAATCTTAACTGCCCTCTGAAATGGCCTAGCCAGTCACTCAGTTGTATAAGGCAGCTCACCACCACCTTCTCAAGGGCAAATAGGGATGGGCAATAAATGCTGGCCTTGCCAGTGATGCCCACATGCCATGAATGAATAAATTAAAAATACCCTCCCCCTCCAAAATGCCACGCCCCCTTCTCCCGCATGCTGAATTGTTGCCACATGCCAATGAAACGCAAAGCCACTTAAGGCGAGGGAGAGGGATTGTGTGGCTCTGTTGGATTGATCAGCTCCTTCTGTTTTGGGTATTTTATACATATGGGAGATTGCACCCTCCACCCAAAGAAAGAAATACTTGCATTTCTATAGCGCCTTTCACCACCACCGGACGTCCCAAAGCGCTTTACGGCCAATTCAGTACTTTTTGAAGTGTAGTCGCTGTTGTAATGTAGGGAACACCGCAGCCAATTTGCACACAGCAAGCTCCCACAAACAGCAATGTGATAATGACCAGAAAATCTGTTTTTTAATGATGTTGGTTGAGGGATAAATATTGGCCAGGACACCGGGGATAACTCCCCTGCTCTTCTTCGAAAGAGTGCCATGGGATCTTTTATATCCGAGAGAGCAGATGTTAGTTTAACATCTCATCTGAAAGATGGCACCTCCGACAGTGTCGCACTCCCTCAGTACTGCACTAGAGTGTCAACGTAAAAAATCTAGGCTGACACTACAGTGCAATGCTGAGGGAGTGCTGCACTGTCGGAGGTGCTGTCTTTTGGATGAGATGCTAAACTGAGGCCACGTCTGTCCCCTCAGGTGGACATAAATGATCCCATGGCACTATATCAAAGAAGAGCAGGGGAATTATCCCCAATGTCCTAGCCAATATTTATCCCTCAATCAACATCACTAAAACAGATTATCTGGTCATTATCACAATGCTGTTTGTGGGAGCTTGCTGTGTGTAAGTTGTCTGCCACGTTTTCTACATTACAACAGTGACTACACTTCAAAATAGTACTTCATTGGCTGTAAAACGCATTGGGACGTCCAGTGGTCATAAAAGGCGCTATATAAATGCAAGTCTTTCTTTCTTTTATGATGTATGTGGTTAATTGCCTAAAAACAGAAAATGCTGGAAACACTCAGCAGGTCAGTCACCATCTGTGGAGATAGCAGATAGATGTTCTGATAAAAGCTCGACACCTGAAATGTTGTCCCTTCTCGCCACAGATAGTGACTGACCTGTTGAGTGTTTCCAGCATTTTCTGTTTTTTGTTTTCTATTCCCAATATCTGCAGGGTTTCTTTCGCTTACATGCCCTGACTCATTAAGTCAGACCTGTCTTGTCTCACTCATTTTAATGACACTAATCCTGCTGTTAAGATAAAATAAAAGAGAAAAAACATAACTATTTTAGTTAATCACAGCTCAATTCACCCCCAGTAGGTGCTCGTCTCATAAGAACATAAGAAATAGGAGCAGGAGTAGGCCATACGGCCCCTCGAGCCTGCTCCACCATTCAATAAGATCATGGCTGATCTTCTACCTCAACTCCACTTTCCCATTCTATTCCTATATCCCTTGATTCCCTTAGTGTCCAAAGATCTGTCGATCTCAGTCTTGAATATACTAACAGCCCTCTGGGGTAGAGAATTCCAAAGATTTACAACCCCTGAGCGAAGAAATTTCTCCTCATCTCAGTCCTAAACGGCCGACCCCTTATCCTGAGACTATGACCCCTAGTTCTAGACTCTCCAGCTAGGGGAGACAACCTCTCAGCATCTACCCTGTGAAGCCCTCTAAGAATTTTATACGTTTCAATGAGGTCACCTCTCATTCTTCTACACTTCAGGGAATATCTGCCATTCTACTCAATCTCCCCTCATAGGACAGCCCTCTCATCCCAGGATCAATCTAGTGAACCTTTGTTGCACTCTAAGGCAAGTATATGCTTCCTTAGGTAAGGAGACCAGTCTCAGTTTTTATCTGTTTGGGGTGTCATTACTCTTGGCACTGCTCTGATGTAGAAATTGTGTGAAGAGCAAATTAGCCACACTTTGCATATGAATCAATGATCTGTGCAGCAGGGAAGCAATAAACTACATACTTAAAATAGCAAAATACTGCGGATGCTGGAAATCTGAAATAACAACAGAAAATGCTGGAAACACTCAGCAGGTCAGGCAGCATCGAGGAGAGGAGAAGCAGAGTCAATGTTTCGGGTCGAGGACCCTTCGTCAGAACTGGAAAAGGTGAGAGAAGAGAGATTTTTAAGCAAGTGCAGGGGCAGGGACAGGGAGGAAGGGAGGAAAGAACAAGGGAGGGACTGTGATAGGCTGGAAGGCAGGAGAGATTAAAAGACAAAAGGGATGATGGTGCAAGGCAAAAAGAGCAGGTAATGGGACAAGTTAAGAAACAAAAGATGACTCTAGATGAGGTGTAAATGGTGATGGCAGAATCATCAACAGCTACCATGTGAGAGAAAAAATATATAGGGGCCGAAGTTATGGTCTGAAATTGTTGAACTCGATGTTGAGTCCAGAAGGCTGTAAAGTGCCTAATTGAAAGATGAGGTGCTGTTCCTCGAGCTTACGTTGAGCTTCATTGGAACAGTCTAAGAGGCTGAGGACGGAGAGATCAGAGTGGGAGTGGAGCGGAGAATTAAAGTGACAGGCGACCGGAAGCTCGGGGTCACGCTTACGGACTGAACGGAGATGTTCCGCAAGGCAGTCACCCAATCTGCGTTTGGTCTCCCCAATGTAGAGGAGACCGCACCGTGAGCAGCGGTTTCTCTCTCCTCGATGCTGCCTGACCTGCTGATCGTTTCCAGCATTTTCTGCGGTAACTACATACTTACCCCTGCCTGTGTAGAAGTCACCTAATGACATAACCATTGGCCCAGAAACAAAAGCCAGGAAAGTGCGCTGAGTGCCTCTTAAGGGGATCCATCAATCTAGAAGCAGGTCTGAACTGCGGGAGGTGCTACTGTGTTGGGCAAAAACACAGTTAAAACTACGCTATGCGTATCAGCTGTGGTGCCTTTGGTAGCACTCTTGCCTCTGCAGTCAGAAGGTTGTGGGTTCATGTCCCACGCCGGAGACTTGAGCATAAAAATCGAGGCTGACACTCCAGTGCAGTGCTGAGGTAGTGCTGCACTGTCAGAGGTGCCGTCTTTCGGATAAGACATTACTAGCCGCGCCTCTAGCCAAGCTATAACACTGGCATCTATCCGATAATGTGGAAAACTGCCCAGGTATGTCCTGTGCACAAAAAGCAGGACAAATCCAATCCGGCCAATTACCACCCCATCAGTCTACTCTCAATCATCAGCAAAGTGATGGAAGGTGTCGTCGACAGTGCTATCAAGCGGCACTTACTCACCAATAACCTGCTCACTGATGCCCAGTTTGCGTTCCGCCAAGACCACTCGGCTCCCGACCTCATTACAGCCTTGGTCCAAACATGGACAAAAGAGCTGAATTCCAGAGGTGATGTGAGAGTGACTGCCCTTGACATCAAGGCAGCATTTGACTGAGTGTGGCATCAAGGAGCCCTAGTAAAACTGAAGCCAATGGGAATCGGGGGGGGAAAACGCTCCGCTGGCTGGAGTCATACCTAGCACAAAGGAAGATGGTTGTGGTGGTTGGAGGTCAATTATCACAGCCCCAGGACATCGCTGCGGGAGTTCCTCAGGGCAGTATCCTAGGCCCAACCATCTTCAGCTGCTTCATCAATGACCATCCTTCCATCCTAAGGTCAGAAGTGGGGATGTTCGCTGATGACTGCACAGTGATCAGTGCCATTCACAACTGGTCAGATAATGAAGCAGTCCATGCCCGCATGCAGCAAGACCTGAACAACATTCAGACTTGGGCTGATAAGTGGCAGGTAACATTCGCGCCACACAAGTGCCAGGCAATGACTATCTTCAACAAGCGAGAGTCTAACCACTGCCCCTTGACGTTCAACGGTATTACCATCACTGAATCCCCCACCATCAACATCCTGGGGGGTCATCATTGACCAGAAACTTAACTGGACCAGCCACATCAATACTGTAGCAACAAGAGCAGGTCAGAGGCTGCGTATTCTGCGGCGAGTGTCTCATCTCCTGACTCCCCAAAGCCTTTCCACCATCTACAAGGCACAAGTCAGGAGTGTGATGTAATAGTCTCCACTTGCCTGGATGAGTGCAGCTCCAACAACAAGAAGCTCGACACCATCCAAGACAAAGCAGCCCGCTTGATTGGCACCCCATCCACCACCTTAAACATTCACTCCTCCACCACCGGCGTACTGTGGCTGCAGTGTGTATCATCTACAAGATGCACTGCTGCAACGCGCCAAGGCTTCTTCGGCAGCACCTCCCAAACCCGCGACCTCTACCACCTAGAAGGACAAGGGCAGCAGGCGCATGGGAACACCAGCACCTCCAAGTTCCCCTCCAAGTCACACACCATCCTGACTTGGAAGTATAGCGCTGATCCTTCATCGTTGCTGGGTCAAAATCCTGGAACTCCCTCCCTAACAGCACTGTGGGAGCACCTTCACCACATGGACTGCAGCAGTTCAAGAAGGCGGCTCACCAACACCTTCTCAAGGGCAACTAGGGATGGGCAATAAATGCTGGCCTTGCCAGCGACGCCCACATCCCATGAATGAAAAAAAAAACAGGTCTGCTCTCTCAGGTGGGCGGAAGAGATCCCATGGCACTATTTTGAAGAAGAGCAGAGGAGTTATCCCCGGTGTCCTGGGGCCAATATTTATCCCTCAATCAACATCACTGAAACAAACTATCTGGTCATTATCACCTTGCTGTTTGTGGGAGCTTGCTGTGCGTAAATTGGCTGCTGTGTTTCTACAGTGACTCCACTTCAAAAGTACTTCATTGGCTGCAAGGTGCTTTGGGACAACCTGAGGATGTGAAAGGCACTATAGAAATGCATGTCTTTCTTTCTTTATGCCACTGCTGTTAAACTAATGATATTCTTGCTCATCTATCTAAACTGTTTTCCTATGGGGGCATGGGGAGGGTGTGGGGTGAGGGAGGTGGGGGGAGGGTTGGCTAGTGTTCTTTTATCGGAACTGAGACTGTGACTTAAGACCTGGCAGTACATCTGACTGGTTATTTATATTGCCAATCTGCTTCATCAGACTCCCATCCATCTTTGACTCGCAAGCAAAGGCAGCGATGTCAAGAAAATGGGCAGTAGCTTCACCGCAGAACTGGAGTTGATTGGCTCAAGGGTCATATTCGACCTGACTTGGGACCAGTTCAACTGTCCTCTATGTTTGGCTCATAAAACCAACAAAGGTTTAATATCAGACAAAATTGACCCTCTGGCTTCTGTTTACTAACTTCAGAGGGGGACAACAACAATTTATTTCCAAAGCCTTCATAAACCACAATCATTTGATATACTATATCTGATGTCTCAGATTGGGGGGGAAGGGTAAATTAGCCATTCGAATCCACTGAGACTCGTTTCATTAGGGCTGGTAACCCAATATCAGTGCAAATATCAGATGTCCGCGGTTCTTGGTAGATATGAATGCGTACACGTGGCTGAAAGGCGGTAGTTGAACAAATAAAATCAAATACACAGTCAATAGAGCACCAAGCAGCTCACATATAGGAGTGATGTGCCTCTCTAGAACACTATTCGTTCTCGATAAATCCCCATACAATATGAATAATCATCACAATATCATAAAACACCCAATTAACTGAAGTGACAAGGCTTAAGCCGTAAAAGTCAGTGGTTAGCAACAAGAATTTGACTAGCAAACTTCCAATATTGAAATACAAATAAATTTCAAGAAAAAAAGCTAAGGAGACATGTATGTCTGCAAAAAAGTGTTCAAGGATATAATCCATTCTCGTGGTTTGGATTACTGTGTAAACCGTTCAACCTTTACTCCACTTGTTCCTGACATCATCCAGAACCCTTCAGAGTGTTACGCGCCACATAATTTAATTCTGTGTTCCGATGTAAGGATCCACACCTGAATGTCGACTTGTCCGCTCTCTCCACAGAGGCTGCTAAATATTTCGAGCATTCTCCGCTTTTGTTGTACAATTTACTGGCGGTGGTTTATGCTATTTGTCCTCATGCAAAGTCATTTTCATCAGGACTAATGGAAGATTTGCTTCCTCGGTGTCAGCAAGTGATCTGCACGACTACCGAGAAACGAAGCAAGTAGTATGCTAGGAAAGAGACATGATACCGGATAGATCTTTGCTGTGCCTGCACTCTGAGTGACCCAGCATGCCATTTCCCCCTCTTCAAGTCATTATAAACCCAGAACATAAATAACTTATGCTGGCTGACAAATTGACCAGTATGATTAAACTGCATAATTTATCTCCTCACATTATTCTTATTAGAGTAGAACATGGTTTTTGGAGGAGTGGCATGTAATTCTAATGCTATTTAAGTTGACAGAGATGGATCCCATAACGAACATAAGCAGAGGTAATTTAGCAAATTCAGCTCAACCTTTCAGTTAGTCCCTCATTCAGTATTCATAAAGGAACCGAGCGTTTTCTCACAGACTGCCTGTACTTTTATGCCATACTGCGAATATCAGTGACAAAAAGAGTGCAACCAGATAAGCTGTAAAATAAAAATAGAGTTGATTTTGCAGATAGGTGTCAGCCACAGCTCAGTGGGTAGCACTCTCGCCTCTGAGTCAGAAGGTTGTGGGTTCATAGTCCCACGGCGGAGATTTGAGCATAGAATCTAGGCTGACACTCCAGTGCAGTACTGAGGGAGATACCATCTTTCAGATGAGATAGTAAACCCTATCAGGTGGACGTAAAAATCCCTTGGCACTATTTCGAAGAAGACCAAGGGATTTCTCCCTGGTGGCCTGGCCAATATTTATCCCTCAATCAACATCACTAAAAAAAATTGTCTGGTCATTATCTCATTGCTGTTTGTGGGAGCTTGCTGTGCGTCAAATTGGCTGCCGCGTTGCCTACATTACAACAGTGACTACACTTCAAAAGTACCTCACTGGCTGTAAAGCGCTTTGGGATATCCTGTGAGTGTGAAAGGCGCTATATAAATGCAAATCTTTCGAACACGATAAGAAAAAACAGAGCGTATCAATTAGTTTAGCCGTTGTTCAATAGAGGTTATTAATTTCTAACAAAGGCTTATAATGTTGGAAGCAAGGTTACAGACCTGCTGCAAAAGCAACTGGGAGGCCTGCTAGGTGGTTGGGCAGATCCAATTCACGCAAGTCATGTTACAGTTTCTGATCAGCTTCTAGGGCTTCCGCACATAGTGCCTTAAGGTCCAGCTCTGAACGGCCATTAGCCAGCTCACGTTCTCGTCAAAGGCAGCAATGTTTTGTTCTCATCATCCCTTTAGTTAAGGAGTGGAACAAGCAGGAGGTTCTCGCACACGCAGACGGAGAACTTTCAGGAGAAGACCATGTCGAAGGGTCTACAGAGCCAAAATGTTAAAAATGGGACCAACAGAGGAGGAATATCTAAAGAGGTTGAGGCTCTCCAGGCATGTCATAACTAAATTGTCTCCAATGGTAACGGATGTCCTGGAAGTCTCCTCTGTGACTCGAGCTGCACTGCTTGTCATTGGGAAAATCACAGCTGCTTTATTTTTTTCATCACTGGTTCTTTCTTCTCTTGGTGACTTAGCGAACATTGGATAGAGTACATCACCAAGACCACCTACTTCCACCTTCATAACATCGCCCATCTCCGTCCCTGCCTCAGCTCATCTGCTGCTGAAACCCTCATCCATATCTTTGTTGCCCCTAGACTTGACTAATCCAATACTCTCCTGGCTGGCCTCCCATCTTCCACCCTACGTAAACTTGAGTTCATTCAAAACTCTGCTGCCCGTGTCCTAACTTGCACTAATCCCATTCACTCATCACCCCTGTGCTCGCTGACCTACATTGGCTCCTGGTTGTAAGGTTTTCAAAATTTGCAGATCCCCAAAACCTAAGCAAAAAGGACTTTGGAACTGCCCCAGAGTGATAAAAATGCATTTGGGCCTAACATAAGGAATTTAAGACCAAATCCAAGTTTTGGCATTTTAAAAGACATGTCTGGACCTGTAAGGGAGAAAAGGCTGCACAGCAGTTTTGGGTATTGCAGTTAAATTGCATTGTCTGGGGAATCGGGATGACCTCACTCAAGCCCCAGCAAACATTAACATTTGGACAATAGACCCTGGGAGAAAGCAGCCCCACCCAAAACACAGGCCCCATTAAAACCTATCACAGACCCATCAAAACCATTCAAATCGCTCGGGACCATTCTATAGAAAAACCCGAGTCCAGCCTAGAAACCTAAAACACAAAACCAATCACCTGTAATCAACCGAAGAGATCGACAGGACGCAAGCCATTTGACACTTAGTAAAGTCTTACAATGACCAGGATTTGATTTGGTTTTGACAAGGCCACTTCAATTTAGTATAATTGAAGGCCCATCAAGCAGTTACAACAGTTACAAGTTCGAGTTCTCCAGTAAAAGAGTTCAAGTTCAACAGAAGGCAGTTCTGCAGTTCAATCGAAAAGCCTGTTTTCAGCAAGAAGTCAGGGCTGGAGTTACAGAGTTCAAGACAAGCAGGCAGAAGGCAGTTTCCACAGTTCTGCAAGAAGGCAGTTCCACAGCTCGGAAGAAGACAGTTTAAACAGTGGCAGAGTTACAGCAAGAAGTTCAACAAAGAAGGCCAACAACTTCACAAGCAGACCAACACGCAAGAAGAAACCAGAGCGACTGCCTCAGTGACCATCGGACACCTCGCGGCAACAAGGGCCTTACGAAACCTTTTACTCAAAAGACTCTAAACCCTAACTCTCAACTGTCAAGGATTCGTTTGGTGAGCATTAACCCTGGTTCTCCAGAGTCCAACCTAGCTAGTGAAGTATTCTTCTAAGGTTATTTCCCTCGCGTGTACCAATGTGTTCCCCAACCTGTGTTTAAGCATTAAGAGTGTTTTAAGTTTGTTACCTTTTTCTTTTAACAAAGTCAAAATTCTTTCATTAGAACCTGTTGTCTACTGCATCTTTGTTCACAACCCCTAAATAAGTCCAAGGTCTAGAACCAGGGGCGTGGGAGTGATTCGAACCGCTCACTGAGTCAGAGGTGAAACTGACCCCACAAACAGGGTGCAGCAACGCCTCAATGTTATAATTCTCATTCTCGTTTTCTAATCCCTCCAGGGCCTCGCTCCTCCCTATCTCTGTAATCTCCTCCAGCCCCACAACCCTCCAAGATCTCTGTGCTCCTCCAACTCTGGCCTCTTGCGCATCCCTGATTTTAATCGCTCCACCATTGGTGGCCGTGCCTTCAGCTGCCTAGCTCCTAAGCTCTGGAATTCCCTCCCGAAACCTCTCTACTGCTCTCTACTCCTTTAAGGCGCTTCTTAAAACCTCTCTCTTTGACCAAGATTTTGGTCATCTGTTCTAATATCTCCTTATGTGGCTCGGTGTCATTTAAAGAAAGACAGAAAGACTTGCCTTTCTACAGCGCCTTTCGTGACCACTGGACGTCTCAAAGCGCTTTACAGCCAATGGAGTACTTTTGGAGTGGAGTCACTGTTGTAATGTGAGAAACGTGACAACCAATCTGCGCACAGCAAGCTGCCACAAACAGCAATGTGATAATGACCAGATAATCTGTTTCTGTTATGTTGATTAAGGGATAAATATTGGCCTGGACACCAGGGATAACTCCCCTGCTCTTCTTCAAAATAGTGCCATGGGATCTTTTACATCCACCTGAGAGAGCAGACGGGGCCTCGGTTTAATGTCTCATCTGAAAGGCGGCACCTCCAACAGTGCAGCACTCCCCTCAGTACTGCACTGAAGTGTCAGCCTAGATTTTTGTGCTCAAGTCCCTAGAGTGGGGCTGTGAACCCAGAACCTTCTGACTCAGAGGCAAGAGTGCTACCCACTGAGCCACAGCTGACAGTTAAAATTGAGATGAGGAGGAATTTCTTCACTCAGAGGGTTGTGAATCTTTGGAATTCCCTACCCCAGAGGGCTGAGGATGCTGAGTCGTTGAGTATATTCAAGGCTGAGATAGATAGATTTTTGGACTCTAGGGGTATCAAGGGATATGGGGATCGGGCGGGAAAGTGGAGTTGAGGTCGAAGATCAGCCATGATCTTATTGAATGGGGGAGCAGGCTTGGAGGGCCATATGGCCTGCTCCTGCTCCTACTTCTTATGTTCTTATACATTGGAAAAACAGTGCTAGATTTTATACAAAAATTATCTCCGTCAGGCTGTGAAAGGGCATGAGAAAGACAAAAGGTGAATAAAACTGTTCCAAAAAGGAAAGGAGTAAAGCATAACGTGACTGAGAGAAATTGGCAGGAAAATAGGGTCTCATGAGGGTAAAGATGCTCATTTTTTGCTTATTAAGGTGCTTAATAGTGATTCTCACAGCTCCACATTAATTCACTAAACTTCATGAACAGCACAGTGCATAGTGCGGCTTGGAGGAATCTGAGAGATTCTCACGTGCCCATAACCGTCTGCCTTGCACAAACAGTTGCTGTATCAGGTGTCAGCTGTGGCTCAGTGGGTAGCACGCTCAGCTCTGGGTCAGAAGGTTGTGGGTTCAAGTCCCACTCCAGTGGATCTGAGTACAGAAAGCTAGGCTGATACTACAGTGCAGTGCTGAGGGAGTGCTGCACTATCGGAGGTGCTGTCTTTTGGATGAGATGTTAAACCCAGACCCTGTCTGCTCTCTCAGGTGGACGTAAAAGATCCCATGGCACTATTTCAAAGGAATTATCCCCGGTGTCCTGGCCAATATTTCTCCCTCAACCGCCATAACAAAAACAGATTATCTGGTCATTATCACATTGCAGTTTGTGGGAGCTTGCTGTGCGCAAATTGGCTGTTGCGTTTCCCACATTACGACAGTGACTGTACTTCATTGGCTGTAAGGTGCTTTGAGACATCTGGTGGTTGTGAAAGGCGCTATATAAATGCAAGTCTTTCTTCTTCTTTTATATCTATAGCTCCAACAGCTGGGCCTGCAGAATCACCTCAAGGTGATTATTTTACTGTCAGTTCTACCACGCACGCTATGTTCAACTTACAGCCTGCCTCCAAACATGAAAATCCTACATTTTACGTGGAAATAACCTACCTACAAACAGGGGGAGGACAAATAAGACAAGCTGCCAAATTAATAGAGTGAGAGAAGACAAGTCCAGGGTTTCTATTAATAGCTCATTAACAGTTCATAGTCATTTTAAAACAGCAACATTACAGGTTTGCTGAAATATGGAAAGACAGCATATGTGCATTGCCTAGGGGGATGTAGCTACTAATAACAAGACTAGCAATTTGCGATGCATGGAGCCCATTATGGAAATAGCTCTTTTGTCTTCTGGATAAATTCCAGTCAATGCAAAACGCAACTATGGTATTCCTTTGCTAGTTATCCAAGTATCCTAAAATCTTAATACAAAAGCAAACTACTGCAGATGCTGGAAATCTGAAATAAGAACAAAAAATGCTGGAAATACTCGGCAGGTCAGGCAGCATCTGTGGAGAGAGAAACAGAGTCTTCGACCTGAAACGTTGACTCTGTTTCTCTCTCCACAGATGCTGCCTGACCTGCTGAGTATTTCCGGCATTTTCTGTTTTTATCCTAAAATCTTATTTATTTCTGGCCTCTTGCGCATCCCCCCAGCCCCCACAACACTTCCTTAGCCCTACCATTGGTGGCCGTGCCTTCGGCTGCCTAGGCCATAAGCTCTGGAATTCCCTCCCTAAACCTCTCCACCTCTCTACCTCTCTTTCCTCCTTTAAGACGCTCCTTAAAAACCGACCTCTTTGACCAAGCTTTTGGTCGCCTGTCCTAATATCTCCTTCTATGGCTCGGCCTCACATCCTGTCTGGTAACGTTCCTGTGAAGCGCTGTAGGGCATTCTACTGCATTAAAGGCGCTATATAAATGTAAGTTGTTGTTATGCTCGCCTCGCTGTTTTTTCAATGAAAGAAACAGAAAAACCAATGCAGTCAGTGGCGGGGCCTTAATCTGGGAACACTGGATTTTTGAAACACAGAGAATGCGAGACATACTCAGTAGGTCAGTTAACATCTCAATGTGAAGGACAGGCTGGGACCAATGTTCCCGTTCGGCTGCGAGGATGCGCAGCAGTCTGGAGCTCCCATGCACGCGGCTCGCAGGCATTTCAATTGGAATAACCGCGCACGCGCGAAGATCTGAATGGGCCGCGCAACCACTTAAAGGGGTCGTGCACCCAAAAATTAATTATAGGAAACATTGGCTGGGAGTCTTTACCGGAACTCTCCTGATGAAAGATGCCATCCCAAAGTATTAACTTATCTTTCTCTTTCAGCGGCTGACTGCCCCTCCCCTGTGCATTTTCTGCTTTTAGCTCCAATTTCCAGCATTCGCATTTCATTTACTCACTTCCATTTTTCGTTGTTAAGAAAATCATATATATAAAAAAAAGCTTGTTTCCAACTAAAGAATGGCAGGAGCTGTACCCTACACATAGCTCGACTTGCTGAGTCTTGCAAGGTAGTTATTACAGTCCTGTCATAGTGGGGAGGGAAATCCTGTGGCAGCTCCGTACAATGCATGTTTTACGCCAGTTGCCTCGCCTCTAATGGAAGGTGGCAATTAACTGGTGCCCCTTATCGTAGAGCAAGGTTACTGCTGGTGGAGAGCCCTGCACCGGAGAACCGTACAGCCCCCAACACAGATCCCAATGTTCTGAATTTCCCGCTGGGAAACATAAGCTGGCAATGTTTCACTTTAAAAAAAAAATTGTTCCTGGGATGTGGGCGTCGCTGGCAAGGCCAGCATTTATTGCCCATCCCTAATCGCCCTTGAGAAGGTGGTGGTGAGCCGCCTTCTTGAACCGCTGCAGTCCGTGTGGTGAAGGTGCTCCCACAGTGCTGTTAGGGAGGGAGTTCCAGGATTTTGACCCAGCGACGATGAAGTATCGGCGATAAATTTCCAAGTCAGGATGGTGTGTGACTTGGAGGGGAGCTTGGAGGTAGAGGTGTTCCCATACACCTGCTGACCTTGTCCTTCTAGGTGATAGAGGTCGCGGGTTTAGGAGGTGTTGCCGAAGAAGCCTTGGCGAGTTGCTGCAGTGCATCTTGTAGCTGGTACACACTGCAGCCACGGTGCACCGGTGGTGGAGGGAGTGAATGTTTAAGGTGGTAGATGGGGTGTCAATCAAACGGGCTGCTTTGTCCTGGATGATGACTCGACAGGGAGGTTCACAGAGGGCTGGAAGCGTAATTTTAGAAAAAACAAATGTTTTCCAGCCAGCTGCCTGCTAAAGCTGTTGACTAAAATATTTCCGAGAAACAGCTTGCCTATTCTTTCCCATTAGGCGTTTCTATTTTTAAAACACAGATCTTTTGCAAACGCAAAACAATGCTATGAATCATAATCAGCAATTTTTGCTGTTTGAAACATGTATAATCAGACATAAATCTGAGCCTGCCCGGACAAATAGCAATTTGCTACTGTTTCATGACACAGCCATTACTAATATTTCCGCAGTAAGTGCAAAAGACGTTTCACGTCAAAATTCCACGTGAATGTATCACCCACAGTCCATTATTACTGATGATACCAGCCAGTCATGCTTCACTACCAGCGCAGTAGTCTCTATTTTAAAACAAACACGCGTTTTGTAAACTTGTGGTTTATATGCAGTTATCTGTCACAAACTTTCTGATCTTTATCTTATCCATAGTACTCAGCTCCTCTGAACTTTTCTGTCTTGTTCCTCCTCGCAAGATAGTTACAGATAAGGAATGTAGTCACCCATCCAGAGGGATCCTAATGTCCCCCTATTGTAGCATCCAAGCTTCTCTTAAATGATTCCAAGGGTCTTTTTTACATCTTTTTCCTTGTATCTTACTACTTCTCCGAGGTGCCTCCCCAGTGGCTGCAGTATATTCAAGGCAGAGATCGATAGATTTTTGGATATTAAGGGAATCAAGAGATATGGATTTAGTGCGGGGAAGTGGAGTTGAGGTAGAAGATCAGCCATGATCTTACTGAATGGCGGAGCAGGCTCGAAGGGCTGAATGGCCGACTCCTGCTCCTAATTCTCATGTTCTTGTGCTGCTGAAAGGCTGCTGAAGTTCTGACGAGGGTTCTTGAGATGCCTGTGGTCGGCGCCCTCTCGGACCTTGGACTATGAGAGGGCCCAGTTGTAGATTGCAGCATCTCGCCTGTGGCGGGGCGGTCTGGCTCTAGCTGGCTTCCTGGCACCATTGGCTGAGGGGATGGCAGGGAGCAGGCGCGCTGTCATCCTGAGTGAGGGCGGCATTGTGCCGCTGCCGTTACCATGGGTCTGTAGCTCAACACTGTGTGAAAGTAAGAAGATCTGTGATGCGACTGAAGCGTCAATGCGTTCCTCCAGCCTTTCGATCAGGGGTGCTACTGCTGGTGACGTTACCTCGTGGACCAAGGGCCCAGCTGCAGCGTACATAGAGGTCCATGCTCCACGGGAGACTGCGGAGTGTTGATACCGTGCATCAGAGCGCCACACAAGTTGGAAGTGAATTCCTCCATACTCTTAGATATGGCGCGGCAGCTCTTAGGCAGGCTGTCCAAAGCCTTGAGCAATTGCTGGTGCACATGCAAGACCTATCTTCTGAATGCTGGGCTGCTAAAGTCTGCATCTGTGTCCTCTTCAGCAGAGCTAGGACCCGAGCTCACCCTCTGACCATACATCTCCTGGTCTACCATTCCAACTATCGGCAGCTCATGCTAAGTAGTGCCGAGGGATTCACCCTGTGCAGCTCCTTCTAACTCATTATCTAATCCATCCAACTCAGTTCCTCTCCCGGAGCCGACTTGTCTTGCCGGAAGAGTGGGAGTGAGTTAGTGTGTGCGTTTCTTGTGAAGGGTTGTGCAGATGTGTGAAGTAGCTTCACATAGCGGGCATGCTGAGATGTCGGAGCAGCAAGTTGTGAGAGAGGTGGGCAGGTGTTAATGAGAGCGGCTCCAGTGTGAAATGTGAAAGCAGTCAGCATAAAACCCAAATGCTTTCCAGTTGTTAGAAGGCATAAGCAGAAACGCGTTTGTGTTCTGAGGGCAGCTGGCGAATGTGTGCTTGTGATGAGAAGGAGGGTTGGTGCAGTGCCACATTGTGACGGGAGGAGAACCATATGGAGTGGGGGCGTGAAGTGCTTGGAGTGTGTTGCGGCACAGCAACATCCTGAAAAAAAAGAGATAGCAAGAACATCATTCTCACCTTTGCTGTCCAAGTAAGGTCATTGGACTTCTTCCAGCACTGCAACCATGTCCTGGGGACATGTCCTGGAGATCTCCTTCCAGGCCTGCTGCAGCATTTACTTGGGCACCCATCTACCATCTGACAGATAGAGAACCTGTCTCCCAGCCCTCACTTGCTCTACCGGGTCATCAACCACTGTATCACTAAATCTTGAAGCCCTAGCAGGAGATCACTCTGACCCAAAGTTGAATAATTCTGCTAAGAATTACTAACGAGTTAGTGGAAACCTCCCTCTAAGAGATAAAAACAGAAAAATGCTGGAAATACTCAGCAGGTCAGGCTGAGTATTAAGAGATGCCGCATTGATCTGACAAGTGTTGGGGTAAGTGAATGGACATCAAAGCAATCAATACATCTAGCGTTAATTCTGGTATCAACTATATGTGACAGGTATTGATTAAGCTGTTTCAAACATAATCTGTTAGAAAAAACTATTGCAAGTAAAACTATAACGTTACTTTAATGTGCGTTCAGAAGATAAGGGAATCTGATCCGAACGCTTGACATTTCTTCTCCCTACCAGAAGATGTGCTTCCAAACACATCCTCTTGATATGGTCTGGGTCCCCTTAACTGGCCTAATGTGCGTTCGAGTTGCTCCTCCCCCCTCCGTGCACCTCACATTCTCACAATGAGCGTCTATGTGGACAGCTTCTTCCTACTGTGCTTTTGGCATGGCAGTGAGTTCAACCCATCAGTGCCCCACTAATGAGTCAGTCAAATGCAGCACACAGCGATTTCATGTTTCATTGATATTCAGCAGAAAGAACATAACATTCTTTTCCCACCATGCAATAATCTGAAGTAAACAAGCATCTGCACAGTGCACTTGAGAAGACCGAGTGTAGCCTCATCAGCCCAAAAGACTGGATGCATCAAACATGGGGATACGTTGTATAAATAGTGAGTGTGGTTGAAGGATAAAGTGGTAGACGGTTTTAGAAGTGTTGTAGTGCCTGAAACCAAAGTATAGGACAGTAATCACCAGTGTTCAGAATAGCTTTGCCCAATATAGATAGCAGTTCCTTTTAGTTACAGTGCGCTCAGATTTCGCTAGATGTTATTCAAAGTACTGTGCTTAATCCATAAAAAGTCTGACCATAGTGAATATAAAAGCTTACATCTGTGTCTAAAAAAAAGTACATGAAACTAGCTTCCTCTTGGAAAGACAAAGAGGAAGAGACTGGGGTCAAATGTGACGAAATATCACTTTCTGTTCTTTAATAACTTCACTTTTTTTAAATTGAGCAAAAAAAAAAGTGAAGGCCAAGGCCTACAGTGCAGGACAATACCAAGTAAAAGAGGTGAGATAAATTAGGAAGTGGTGGGTTGGTGTCTCCAAGCTTGGCTTCTAAAGCCCTGCTAACTGGATGAGAAGAGTTCCACAACCTTGGGGGCCTAAGAAGGAATGTTTTTTGAATGCAGTTGTGATTTCACTAGCAATGCTGACAGGAGGAAATCTTTATTAACATATTTACGATGTCACAACATGTAACGATGACAGCAATTCTTCCCTCATGTTGAGTTATCACTATCAGTTGTGCTGTCACCAGGGGGTGAATTTTGCCAGCCCTGGGGAGGTGGGTTTGGAGACGGGACTGCCGGGAAAATGGCAGAAACTGGGAGTGGGTGCCGAACCTGCTCCCAACCTGCCTCCGTGCCATCTTCCCGGGAGGCGGGTCCCCGGCTCACGCAGGGACCCGTCTCCTCGAGGCGGGAAGGGGATTAAAGCCAATTAACTGCCTGTCAACAGGTAGTTAACAGGCAGTTAAGAGGATTATCCCCATTTTACCCACACAAGTGCAGGCTTCCCAATGGCTGTGAACCCCACCAGGGTCAGCGAGGCGAGCAGTGGGTCTGCGGGGGTGAGAGGGATCGAAAAGTGAAGGTAAGTGATGGGTGCAAGTGTGGAGAGGTAAGTATGGGAGGTGAGTGCAAAGTGTTAGAAAAAGTTTACTTACCTTTGTTTCTTTCTGCAGGCTTCAACCCTTGGGGATCCGAAGGTGCCTCATCTCAATGGCAGAGATGACAGAATTGTTGCTGCATTCTCAGATGTAGCAGCCATCTAATTTCTTCTGAGGAAAGAGGTTTGGTGAGTCTTCAGTACAAGGGCTCACCTTAGAACAGAGATTGCCAGTGTTTGACAGCTTCTCAAAGCTGTCAAATGCTGACAATTCATCTGTCAAAAACTTTTAACAAGACCAAGAGCTGGAAAGTGGGATAAGGCCGGATAGCTCTTCTTTGGCTGGCACAGACACGGTGGGCCGACTAGCCTCCTTCTGTGCTGTAAATTTCTATGATTCTATGAAACACACCACTTTGCTCAAGTGTATCCAAATCATACTACTGAGAAAATCAGGAAACAGCAAAGGAATACATAATGATGGGGTATTCATTAGCACAGGAGGAAATGGGACAGGATTTGAGTGTGAATGTTGATCATTCAAAGGTACAAAATTACCAGGCCTAGGTTTTAAGGAGTTCACTGACACAGCATTAGCTTTCGTTTTGACTCCATTCCATATGCCCACTACAGAGTGAGAGAAAAAATTGTTTTAATTTCTGGTTTAACCTTGGGCTTGTTATTCCTTGTGCATCAGCCATGGCTCAGTCAGAAGGTTGTGGGTTCAAGTCCCACTCTGGAGACTTGTGCATACAAATCTAGGCTGACACTCCAGTGCAGTGCTGAGGGAGTGCTGCATTGTCGGAGGTGCTGCCTTTTGGACGAGACGTTAAACCGAGGCCCCGTCTGCTCTCTCAGGTGGACGTAAAAGATCCCATGGCACTATTTTGAAGAAGAGCCGGGGACTTCTCCTGGCCAATATTTATACCTCAATCAACATCACAAAAAAAACCAGATTATCTGGTCATTATCGCATTGCTGTTTGTGGGAGCTTGCTGTGTGCAATTGGCTGCCCCGTTTCCTACATTACAACAGTGACTACACTCCAAAAGTACTTCATTGGCTGTAAAGCACTTTGGGACGTCCTGAGGATGTGAAAGGCAAGTCTTTTCTTCCTGACCTTTCAAGTCTTTCTTTTAAGTCTTTCTTTTTCATAGTCTCAATTCCTCAATCACAGTCTAAGTTAAAAGATACCACGGTATTTTTTTTCAAAGAAGAGCAGGGAGTTCTCTCAGTGCCCTGGTCCACATTCATCCTTCAACCAGCATTGCCAAAAATTAGACTAAATGGTCATTCACCTCATTACTATCTGTGGGACTTTGCTGGGTGCAAATTAGATGTCTAGAAAATAACAGCGACTGTGCTTCAAAAGTACTTAATTGACTGCGAAGCACTTTGGGAAATCCCGAGGCTGTAAAATGTTGTATCTGAGTGCGAGTTCCTTTTCTTCCTTTCTTCCTGATCTGCATTTATTTTTAGATGTGTCTAGGAGTTGGTTTCATGATCTCTATAATGAGCTGCTTAATAAACTTACACTCTTGGTTTTTTACTGCTTCTGGAAAATATGCTTGGCCAAAACACCCTGTCCTGAGGCTGGGTGGAAGGGGCACGGTGTGTATTGACATCATTGCCCTCTTATCTTGCTATTAAGTGGGCAAAAGAGAACTTAGAATCCCATTGTAAGCAAAGCAAATCAAGAGGAACATCCTGTGGTACTTACACTATTTACAACAACAACAACTTGTATTTATATAGCGCCTTTAACGTAGTAAAACGTCCCAAGGCGCTGCACAGGAGTATTTTTAAGACAAAAAATTTGACACCGATCCACATAAGGAGAAATTAGGGCAGGTGACCAAAAGCTTGGTCAAAGAGGTAGGTTTTAAGGAGCGTCTTAAAGGAGGAAAGAGAGGTAGCGAGGCCGAGAGGTTTAGAGAGGGAATTCCAGAGCTTAGGGCCTAGGCAACAGAAGGCACGGCCACCAATGGTTGAGCGATTATAATCAGGGATGCTCAAGAGGGCAGAATTAGAGGAGCGCAGATATCTCGGGGGGTTGTGGGGCTGGAGGAGGTTATAGAGATAGGGAAGGGGCGAGGCCATGGAGGGATTTGTAAACAAGGATGAGAATTTTGAAATCGAGGCGCTGCTTAACTGGGAGCCAATGTAGGTCAGCGAGCACAGGGGTGATGGGTGAACGGGACTTGATGCGGATTAGGACACGGGCAGCCGAGTTTTGGATGACTTCAAGTTTACGTAGGGTGGAATGTGCGAGGCCAGCCAGGAGTGCGTTGGAATAGTCAAGTCTAGAGGTAACAAAGGTATCGATGAGGGTTTCAGCAGCGGATGAGCTGAGGCAAAGGCGGAGACGAGCGATGTTACAGGCCACTACTAGCACCTCCCAAACCCACGACCTCTCACCCGACAGCACCTCCCAAACCCGCGACCTCTAACACCTAGAAGGACAAGGGCAGCGGGCGCATGGGAACACCACCACCTCCAAGTTCCCCTTCAAGTCACACAACATCCTGACTTGGACGTATATCGCCGATCCTTCATCGTCGCTGGGTCAAAATCCTGGAACTCCCTCCCTAACAGCACTGTGGGAGCACCTTCACCGCACGGACTGCAGCGGTTCAAGAAGGCAGCTCACCACCACCTTCTCAAGGGCAATGAGGGATGGGCAATAAATGCTGGCCCTGCCAGCGACGCCCACATCCCAGGAAATGAATTTTTTTTAAAGTAAGTTAAAGGGGGTGAAATTCATCCAAGGAGATCGTGCAAAATGGTGATGGTGCATTGGCAGCCCGCTTTACTCTCTGCTTGATTTTCTTTTCCACTGGTCTCAATGGGGAAGGAAATCAGACGGAGTGTTTAACGGGCAGCCGATGCGCTCTCGCCCGTTTTGTGCTGGTGCCCAAGACAAATTTCACCCCCAAAGTCCCTGCAAATTTGATAATCAAAAGTTAATTTAAAGGAGCTGTGTAGGTAGGTATACGCTTCCATTAAATGCTTACTATTGCTAGCTGATGTATTTCCCATGCCTATATCTCCTTTTGAACAGTTACTGTCAACATTCAGCAAAGGTTCAGCATTATCACAAAAGCAAATTACTGCGGATGCTGGAAATCTGAAATAAAAACAGAAAATGCTGGAAATACTCAGCAGGTCAGGCAGCATCTGTGGAGAGAGAAACAGAGTTAACGTTTCAGGTCGATGGCCCTTCGTCAGAACTGGGTCGGAGCCGGAAGTAGTTGCTGAGGAAAGATATGTGGCTGTGAAAGCGAGTTTTGGTCGATACCTGATCAAACACGAGAAGGGAGACAGAAAGCAATGAAGATGAACAAGGTAAAAGAGACAAACGGAAATCCCGTCGGAGAGAAGAGCAGAACTTCTTCAGGGTGGGCATTCTTAGAAGAGAAGGGACAGTGAATTAAACACTAATACAAAAGCAAAATACTGCTGGATGCTGGAAATCTGAAATAAAAACAGAAAATGCTGGAAATACTCAGCAGGTCAGGTAGCATCTGTAGAGAGAGAAACAGAGTCAACGTTTCAGGTTGATGCCCCTTTGTCAGAACTGGGCATTATCACATTTGAGAAATATCCTGTGCACAATTTGGCAGCTGTTTAAGACTTGCAAAAATGCGAATCTGGAAATTACAGTGAGCGATATCACAGTGCAAAGGCGTAACATACTGATATCAAATTCACCTCTCCGCTATTATACTGGAGATGTTACCTGTTTATTTTGAAAATGGGTTTATGCCATTTTGTCCAAATAGTGAAGAGAGTAATTTGATATGACTGGGTTAAGCATTCTTCGTAACTTCCAGACCAGAGTGAGTAGAAGTCCAGGGAAGGAGTTCACAGGAAGGTTGGCCAACTGCACCTCTTTGTGTGTTTTCAGTCGAATGCCAACAAAGTGAAGTAGGGCGTGCAAAGGTCAGCTCGCTTATACTGTAAGCTGATTTGAATTTTCAAAACTGGGACGTTGAAGTTTGGGAAAGGCCACATTCAGCTTCGAATATCACCCAGCAAATTCTTTTCATTTCTCAGTTTTACTTGCGGCAGTTGTACAAACAGAAGATGGAGCTGGATAGAGACACGCTATAGGTGCGAGCTCTAGGCTCAGGTTCAGATAGCGTGCTCATGTAAACATTCAAAATGCACTGTAAAGGCCCGATGCATTATAAATGTGGCTCAAGAACACAAGATGACCTGAGATGCGAAAAGGCCACTGAGCTCAATAAATCCACTGTTTCAACAGCTGTGGGTAGTGTAGCGTAGCGGTTATGCTACTGAACGAGTAATCCAGAGACTTTGGCCTAATAGTGACCCACTCAACCTCCCTATCTCTGAAATCTCCTCCAGCCCCACAACCCCCCCCCCCCCCCGAGATATCTGCGCTCCTCTAATTCTGCCCTCTTGAACATCCCTGATTATATTCGCTCAACCATTGGCGGCCGTGCCTTCAGTTGCCTAGGCCCTAAGCTCTGGAATTCCCTCCCTCCGCCTCTGTGCCTCTCTTTGCTCCTTTAAGTTGCTCCTTAAAACCTACCTCTTTGACCAAGCTTTTGGTCACCTGCCCATAATTCTCCTTATGTGGCTCGGTGTCAAATTTTCTTGTCTTACAACACTACGTTAACGGCGCTATATAAATACAAGTTGTTGTTGTCATTGTTGAGTTCAAATCCCACCATGGTTTGAAAAATCTGTAAATGAATAAATGCCGGGATCAGTAAAAGTGGCCGTGAAGCTGTCGGATTGTCGTAAAAGCCCAACTGGTTCACTGACGTCCTTCAGGAAAGGAAACCTGCCCGTCCCTACCTGGCTTATGTCAGTGTCAGCTGTGGCTCAGTTGGTAGCACACTTGCTTCTAGAGTCAGAAGGTTGTGGGTTCAAGTCCCGTTCCAGGGTCTTGAGCACATAAAGCTAGGCTGACAGTGCAGTGCTGAGGGAGCGCCGCACTGTCTGAGGTGCCGTCTTTCGGATGAGACGTTAAACCGAGGCTCTGTCTACCCTCTCAGGTGGACGTGAAAGATCCCACCGCACTATTTTGAAGAAGAGTTAGGGGAGTTCTCCCCGGTGTCCTGGCCAATATTTCTCCCTCAACCAACATAACAAAAACAGATTATCTGGTCTTTCTTCACATCGCTGTTTGTGGGAGCTTGCTATGCGCAAATTGGCTGCCGCGTTTCCCACATTACAAGAGTGACTACACTTCAAAAAGTACTTCATTGGCTGTAAAGCGCTTTGAGACGTCCGGTGGTCGTGAAAGGCGCTATAGAAATGCAAGTCTTTCTTTCTTTCTTATATGTAACTCCAGTTCCACAACAATGTGGTTGACTCTTAACTGCTCTCTGAAGTAGCCTAGCAACCCACTCAGTTACCACCACCTTCTGAGGGCAATTAGTCTTGGGCGATAAATACTGGCTTTGCCAGCGGCACCCACATCGTGAGAATGAATTAAGAAAAACAAAGCGTGCACAAAGTTTCTTATTGTTCACTCTGCCGCACCTATTGAAACCCCTGAGGGAAGGATTTGCATGAATAATTCCTGGCCCCAAAGGTCATCAAGCAAGATTCCAGAACATTCATCCATCCCGAAGTCTTCATGATTCACCCCTCTTCTCTTGGGCACTCGACAGGATGCCCCCTCCCCCACCAGCCCTTGCAGCACAGAGAACTACTGGCCGAGAAACTCGAGAAACCGGCACAAAACGGGCGCGCCCGAAGATGTCGGCCCAAGGCTCGCTTGAAAGCGGACCGAGAGCCTCATCTGCGCACAACTGGCGAGGCTACGGACGCCAATCGGGCGTCTCGATGCAACCCGCCGGTCAGGGCCTGAGGAAATTCGGCCTGCTCGACATTGAGCTGGCCCGCAGGTAGGACCCGAGAGGGGGAGAGGGGAGGCAACCCAGAGTCAGGGGCGGGCTGGGCCCAGGCTGGCAGCAGCCTGCAGTATCCTCACAGAGTCAGCAAGAGTAAAACTGCGCAATAAGTTCACTTAACCTTTTGTCAGCGGCCTCCTTGAAGGACGGCTGAAGACCCGGATCAACTGGTCGGGGCACAATCGGCTTTAGGAACAACCGATTCGCATATTTTAGGGGCCGAACGCCTGTTTCAGGTGGTTACTTGAAAGTTGCACTTTAGCAGTTTGTGCACTTCCATGGGAGAACGCACGCAAGCGATCACGACCCGAAGTTTAACCCCCAACAGCCATTTCATCCCCCCAAAATGGGCGCGAAGATGTCCAATTTCTCCCCCATTGTGTCCAGTGGAGTATTTTCACTCCTCTCTGTCTTTCCTGAGTCCTATACCCACCAATGCTATTCCTGGATATCCAGTTCCTTGCTGAAGGAGTGGATAGTTGTCGCCACAATTGCTTTTCCTGGGTATTTGCTCCACTACTCTGTGGGGAAAGATGTCTCTCTAGCCTTTAATTTCACTTGTGGCTTGTTCATTTTAAACCTGCAATTCTCTGCTCACAATCCCAGTTCAAAAGCTTGCTTTCAGGAACATCATCGCGTTCATCGCGGCATTTTAAAATGAAAGCCTTTTTAACTAAATGATTGAAATGCATTTTCCAGCAGGGCGTTTCATTGAGATGTATTTTAGCGACTCCATCAATCATAATTTATTTTTCGTGCGCTTAAGGATGGGAGCTTTTTTAGAGGCCTAATTCTAAATTGACATAACAGCTGGTGGGGCCTGGACATCAAGGATAACTTGCTGGATACAAAAAATTCAGCCAACTATCCCTAAAGTATTAATGATTTTAACTTGTGAATCCTGATAAGAAACCATTTTTTTGGAACATATGCATATTAAACTCAAACAAGGACCCAACCTGTTGCAGAACAATGACACAACTAACAACACTAGGATGTTTGAAAAAAAGAAAGACTTGCATTTATATAGCGCCTTTCACAACCTCAGGATGCCCCAAAGCACTTTACAACCAATGAAGTACTTTTTGAAGTGTAGTCACTGTTGTAATGTGGGAAACGCGGCAGCCAATTTGC
This sequence comes from Squalus acanthias, assembly GCA_030390025.1. NCBI lineage: Eukaryota > Metazoa > Chordata > Chondrichthyes > Squaliformes > Squalidae > Squalus > Squalus acanthias. The sequence goes on along the minus strand of CM059431.1, from coordinate 9,569,856 downwards.
ACACAGCAAGCTCCCACAAACAGCAATGCGATAATAACCAGATAATCTGTTTTTTAGTGATGTTGATTGAGGGATAAATATTGGCCCCAGGACACCGGGAATAACTCCCCTGCTCTTCTTCAAAATAATGCCATGGGATCTTTTACATTCACCTGAGGGAGCAGACGGGGCCTTGGTTTAACGTCTCATCCGAAAGACGGCACCTCCGACAGTGCAGCACTCCCTCAGCACTGCACTGGATGGAGTGTCAGCCTAGATTTTTGTGTTCAGGTCTCTGGAGTTGGACTTAAACCTTCTAATTCAGAGGTGGGAGTGCTACCAACTGAGCCACAGCTGACACGGTAAAGTTTGGCCAACTCGTGTTCGTGTTTAAGAAAGTAACCAGAGCTCAGCGCTCTTATATGTTGATGAGACCTCTTCTGTATAGTGCCTGTATCCAAAAGTATAGGACTGGTGCTGCCTGATCTCAGGAAAGCACCCTCTGGGCACCAAGTCCCATTCACCCATCACCACTGTGCTCACTGACCTACATTGGCTCCCGGTCCGGCAACGCCTCATTTTAAAAAATTCTCATCCTCGTTTTCAAATCCCCCCCATGGCCTCACATCTTCCCTATTGCTGTAACCTACTCCAGGCCTACAACCCTCCAAGAACTCTGCACTCCTCTAATTTGGGCCTTTTGCGCATCCCTGACTTGAATCGCTCCACCGTTGGTGGCCGTGCATTCAGGCGCCACGGCCCTAAGCTCTGGAAATCCCTCCCTAAACCTCTCCGCCTCTCTAGCGAGCTCTCTCTCCTCCTTTTAAGATGCTCCTTCAAACCTACCTCTTTTTGGTCACCTGCCCTAAATATCTCCTGATGTGGCTCGGTGTCAAATTTTGTTTTGGTAATCGCTCCTGTGAAGCGCCTTGGGACAGTTTTACTACGTTAAAGGCGCCGTATAAATGCATGTTGTTGTTGTTGTTGTTGTTGATACTCTACACTCCCACCTGGTCGAAAGCTTTCCCAGGATTGGGAGACTGTAGGTCAGCTGCTAGGCTTTTCACAGTCATAGGGGTAGAAATTGTAGCGCGTCGTGCCCGGTTTATGGGCGCAAAATGGGCGCAATGAGGACCAATTTCGGGGACCAATGTCCTGTGCCCCAAGGACACCTGAAAGACGTCTGACCCAATATTGGGTCGGGCCATTTTTCAGGCGTCCGGGGCGGCCGTCTATAAAAAAGCATTAGGCCCCTTGTACATGTCAATGAGGGGCCTAATGCCTGTATTACGACCCCTGTGGATCAAGTGGCTGGCGCCAATAATGTAAGCTTAGCTGGAGGCTCCGGCAGCACGCACCAATTTTGGGTGGTCCTGGGGCCGGCCTTTTATTGCTCGTGCGGTATGTGTGCCACCCGGTTCGCGCCCGAAAACTGGGTGCAACCCAATTTATCCCCCGTAGGCTTCAACGCTTAAATCGACGTGCTCCGGCCCAACCTCTGGTGCTGATACCGTAAATTCGCCGAGGCCTCGCTCTGCGGTGGCTGGTTGGGTATCTAACTGAAACCAGCGGGTTCCCGTCGCAACCCTGCCACAATATTTCTGACGGAAGTGTAGAGCTACATTACCAGATTCAGTGTCAAGCGGGGGCGGGGGGGACGTTTTCTCACTCACTGAGCGAGGAGGCTTCTCCCACCTACAGGTGGAAGCACCTTGTTGATAGACCGCATTGTCACTGCAGAGGAAGCAAGTTGCCTTCTTTGTCAACTGATGATTGCCGCCTGAGATGCCTAAATCATTAGCGGCCTCACCGATACAAAAATAGCCCTGTTGAAAATGAAATCGTCCGCAAAGATAATAATCCAGGACTGGAAATACCATGAGCTGATTATATAAGAGCCGGGTTAGTTTTACTCTAATAATGGATGGTCACTGTTCGGAAAACCAAGGGCTTCTTTACAAGAGCCAAATACTGCGGGTGCTGCAAATCTGAAATAAAAACAGCAAATGCTGGAAATACTCGGCAGGTCAGGCAGCGTCCGTGGAGAGAGAAACAGAGTTAACGTTTCAGGTCGATGACCTTTCATTAGAACTTTTTCAGGGTCCTGAAACGTTATAGAAAGACTTGCATTTCTATAGCGCCTTTCATGACCACTGGATGACCCAAAGCGCTTTACAGCCAATGAAGTACTTTTTGAAGTGTAGTCGCTGTTGTAATGTGGAAAACGCGGCAGCCAATTTGCGCACAAACAAACAGCAATGTGATAATGACCAGATAACCTGTTTTTGTTATGTTGATTGCAAAATAAATATTGGCCAGGACACCAGGGATAATGTTGAAATAGTGCCGTGGGATCTTTTATGTCCACCTGAGAGAGCAGACAGGGCCTCCGATTAACATCTCATCCGAAAGATGGCACCTCTGACAGTACAGCACTCCCGCAGCACTGCACTGGAGTGGAGTGTCAGCCTAGCTTTATATGCTCAAATCACTGGAGTGGGACTTGAACCCACAACCATTACTAACTCAAGAAGCGAGTGTACTACACACTGAGCCATGGCTGACACTCGTTCCGTGCTCTACAGATGCTGCCTGACCTGCTGAGTGTTTCCAGCATTTTCTGTTGTCATCATGGGTTTCTTTTAATTGGTCTTCAGACAGGCAAATCTGCTGTGCAATCTGCTCATGTATAAACAGGCCTGTTCCATTACCGCAAGCTAATGCTCTGCCCCGCAGATGGTAATCCAATCAGAAGAGGCTCTTTGTGCACGGAGCAAGGAGAGCGTGTGAGGCATGTGCACTCAGGATTCACAGCCCCGGGAGGAAGCTGCCTCTTTGCTTCAACTTTGTATTTACTGAGCTGTCGCTAACGAGGTACTTGTTCAAGAAAAATAATCAGCAAACTGCACACTTGCTCGTAAAATCTCAAGCAGTAAAAGGGCGTTTTATAAAATGAAAGTCTCCAAAAAAAACAAGGGGAGGACAATGGAGGAGTTCCAGCAAGTTGCGCCATGGAGTGCTGAAAGGTGGGCCCCACACGCGAATTGATATCCGCAGCGCTACGGGAGGGAGGCAGTGAACGGAGGTCAGAGCCTTCCTCAGAGGGAGGGATAGGAATCGGAGTATCGGTCACCCTGAGTGGATCGCTACATAGCTGGATTCAGCAAAATGTCCCACCACATCATGGGCTGGGGTATAATGTGGGCCGCTGAGTGTGGCTAGTGTGTGGCTAGAATAGTGTGTGTGTCTGGGGTACAGTGTGTGTGTCTGGGGTACAGTGTGTGACTGGGGTACAGTGTGTGACTGGGGTACAGTGTATGTGTCTGGGGTACAGTGTGAGTGGCTGGGGTACAGTGTGTGTGACTGGGGTACAGTGTGTGTGTCTGGGGTACAGTGTGTGTGACTGGGGTACAGTGTGTCACTGGGGTACAGTGTGTGTGACTGGGGTACAGAGTGTGTGACTGGGGTACAGTGTGTGTGACTGGGGTACAGTGTGTGACTGGGGTACAGTGTGTGACTGGGGTACAGTGTGTGTGACTGGGGTACAGTGTGTGTGTCTGGGGTGCAGTGTGTGTGACTGGGGTACAGTGTGTGTGTCTGCGGTACAGTGTGTGTGTCTGGGGTACAGTGTGTGTGACTGGGGTACAGTGTGTGTGTCTGGGGTACAGTGTGTGTGACTGGGGTACAGTGTGTGTGTCTGGGATACAGTGTGTGTGACTGGGGTACAGTGTGTGTGTCTGGGGTACAGTGTGTGTGTCTGGGGTACAGTGTGTGTGTCTGGGGTACAGTGTGTGTGACTGGGGTACAGTGTGTGTGTCTGGGGTACAGTGTGTGTGACTGGGGTACAGTGTGTGTGACTGGGGTACAGTGTGTGTGTCTGGGGTACAGTGTGTGTGACTAGGGTACAGTGTGTGTGACTGGGGTACAGTGTGTGTCTGGGGTACAGTGTGTGTGTCTGGGGTACAGTGTGTGTGACTGGGGTACAGTGTGTGTGACTGGGGTACAGTGTGTGTGACTGGGGTACACTGTGTGTGTCTGGGGTACAGTGTGTGTGTCTGGGGTACAGTGTGTGTGTCTGGGGTACAGTGGGTGTGTCTGGGGTACAGTGTGTGTGACTGGGGTACAGCGTGTGTGTGACTGGGGTACAGTGTGTGTGTCTGGGGTACAGTGTGTGTGACTGGGGTACAGTGTGTGTGTCTGGGGTACAGTGTGTGTGTCTGGGGTACAGTGTGTGTGACTGGGGTACAGTGTGTGTGTCTGGGGTACAGTGTGTGTGTCTGGGGTACAGTGTGTGTGACTGGGGTACAGTGGGTGTGTCTGGGGTACAGTGTGTGTGACTGGGGTACAGTGTGTGTGACTGGGGTACAGTATGTGTGTCTGGGGTACAGTGTGTGTGACTGGGGTACAGTGTGTGTTTGGGGTACAGTGTGTGTGACTGGGGTACAGTGTGTGTGTCTGGGGTACAGTGTGTGTGACTGGGGTACAGTGTGTGTGACTGGGGTACAGTGGGTGCGTCTGGGGTACAGTGGGTGTGACTGGGGTACAGTGTGTGTGACTGGGGTACAGTGTGTGTGTCTGGGGTACAGTGTGTGTGTCTGGGGTACAGTGTGTGTGTCTGGGGTACAGTGTGTGTCTGGGTACAGTGTGTGTCTGGGGGTACAGTGTGTGTGTCTGGGGTACAGTGTGTGTGTCTGGGTACAGTGTGTGTGTCTGGGGTACAGTGGGTGTGACTGGGGTACAGTGTGTGTGTCTGGGGTACAGTGGGTGTGTCTGGGGTACAGTGTGTGTGTCTGGGGTACAGTGTGTGTGACTGGGGTACAGTGTGGGTATGTGTCTGGGGTACAGTGTGTGTGTCTGGGGTACAGTGTGTGTGTCTGGGGTACAGTGGTGTGTCTGGGTAACAGTGTGTGTGTCTGGGTTCAGTGTGTGTGTCTGGGGTACAGTGTGTGTGACTGGGGTACAGTGTGTGTGACTGGGGTACAGTGTGTGTGTCTGGGGTACAGTGTGTGTGACTGGGGTACATGTGTGTGTCTGGGGTACAGTGTGTGTGGACTGGGGTACAGTGTGTGTGTCTGGGGTACAGTGTGTGTGTCTGGTGTACAGTGTGTGTGTTGGGGGTACAGTGTGTGTGTCTGGGGTACAGTGTGTGTGTCTGGGGTACAGTGTGTGTGTCTGGGGTACAGTGTGTGTGACTGGGGTACAGTGGGTTTGTCTGTGGTACAGTGTGTGTGTCTGGGGTACAGTGTGTGTGTCTGGGTTAGAGTGTGTGGCTGGGGTACAGTGTGTGTGACTGTGGTACAGTGTGTGACTGGGGTACAGTGTGTGTGACTGGGATAACGTGTGTGTGACTGGGGTACAGTGTGTGTGACTGGGGTACAGTGTGTGTGACTGGGGTACAGTGTGTGACTGGGGTACAGTGTGTGACTGGGGTACAGTGTGTGTGATTGGGCTAATGTGTGTGTGGGGTACAGTGTGTGTGACTGGGCTAATGTGTGTGTGGGGTACAGTGTGTGACTGGGGTACAGTGTGTGTGACTGGGGCATAGTGTGTATGACTGGGGTACAGTGTGTGTGTCTGGGGTACAGTGTGTGACTGGGGTACAGTGTGTGTGTCTGGGGTACAGTGTGTGTGACTGGGGTACAGTGTGTGTGTCTGGTGTACAGTGTGTGTGTCTGGGGTACAGTGTGTGACTGGGGTACAGTGTGTGTGACTGGGGTACAGTGTGTGACTGGGGTACAGTGTGTGACTGGGGTACAGTGTGTGTGACTGGGGTACAGTGTGTGTGTCTGGGGTACTGTGTGTGTGACTGGGGTACAGTGTGTGTCTGGGGTACAGTGTGTGTGACTGGGGTACTGTGTGTGTCTGGGGTACAGTGTGTGTGCTGGGGTACAGTGTGTGTGACTGGGGTACAGTGTGTGTGTCTGGGTACAGTGTGTGTCTGGTGTACAGTGTGTGTCTGGGTACAGTGTTGTACTGGTACAGTGTGTGTGACTGGGGTACAGTGTGTGTGACTGGGTACAGTGTGTGTGACTGGGTACAGTGTGTGTGTCTGGGGGTACAGTGTGTGTGACTGGGTACAGTGTGTGTGTCTGGGGTACAGTGTGTGTGACTGGGGTACAGGTGTGTGTCTGGGGTACAGTGTGTGTGTCTGGGGTACAGTGTGTGTGACTGGGGTACAGTGTGTGTGACTGGGGTACAGTGTGTGTGTCTGGGGTACAGTGTGTGTGACATGGGGTACAGTGTGTGTGTCTGGGTACAGTGTGTGTCTGGGGTACAGTGTGTGTGTCTGGGGTACAGTGTGTGTGACTGGGGTACAGTGTGTGTGTCTGGGGTACAGTGTGTGTGACTGGGGTACAGTGTGTGTGTCTGGGGTACAGTGTGTGTGACTGGGGTACAGTGTGTGTGACTGGGGTACAGTGTGTGTGTCTGGGGTACAGTGTGTGTGTCTGGGGTACAGTGTGTGTGTCTGGGTACAGTGTGTGTGACTGGGGTACAGTGTGTGTGACTGGGGTACAGTGTGTGTGTCGGGGTACAGTGTGGTGGTACAGTGTGTGTGTCTGGGGTACAGTGTGTGTGTCTGGGGTTACAGTGTGTGTGTCTGGGGTACAGTGTGTGTGTCTGGGGTACAGTGTGTGTGTCTGGGGTACAGTGTGTGTGACTGGGGTACAGTGTGTGTGACTGGGGTACAGTGTGTGTGACTGGGGTACAGTGTGTGTGTCTGGGGTACAGTGTGTGTGTCTCGGGTTCCGTATGTGTGTCTGGGGTACAGTGTGTGTGACTGGGGTACAGTGTGTGTGTCTGGGTACAGTGTGTGTGACTGGGGTACAGTGTGTGTTGTCTGGGGTACAGTGTGTGTGACTGGGGTACAGTGCGTGACTGGGATACACTTGTGTGTCTGGGGTACAGTGTGTGTGTCTGGTGTACAGTGTGTGTGTCTGGGGTACAGTGTGTGTGTCTGGGGTACAGTGTGTGTGACTGGGGTACAGTGTGTGTGACTGGGGTACAGTGTGTGTGTCTGGGTATAGTGTGTGTTGGGTACAGTGTGTGTGTCTGGGGTTCAGTGTGTGTGTCTGGGGTACAGTGTGTGTGACTGGGGTACAGTGTGTGTGTCTGGGGTACAGTGTGTGTGACTGGGGTACAGTGTGTGTGACTGGGGTACAGTGGGTGTGTCTGGGGTACAGTGGGTGTGACTGGGGTACAGTGTGTGTGACTGGGATACAGTATGTGTGTGTCTGGGGTACAGTGTGTGTGACTGGGGTTACAGTGTGTGTGTCTGGGGTACAGCTGTGTGTGACTGGGGTACAGTTTGTGTGTCTGGGGTACAGTGTGTGTGACTGGGGTACAGTGTGTGTGACTGGGGTACAGTGGGTGTGTCTGGGGTACAGTGGTGTGACTGTGGTACAGTGTGTGTGACTGGTACAGTGTGTGTGTCCTGGGGTACAGTGTGTGTGACTGGGGGTACAGTGTGTGTGTCTGGGGTACAGTTGTGTGTGACTGGGGTACAGTGTGTGTGACTGGGGTACAGTGGGTGTGTCTGGGGTACAGTGGGTGTGACTGTGGTACAGTGTGTGTGACTGTGGTACAGTGTGTGTGTCTGGGGTACAGTGTGTGTGACTGGGGTACAGTGTGTGTGACTGGGGTACAGTGTGTGTGACTGGGGTACAGTGTGTGTGACTGGGGTACACAGTGTGTGTCTGGGTACAGGTGTGTGTCTGGGTACAGTGTGTGTGTCTGGGGTACAGTGGTGTGTCTGGGGTACAGTGTGTGTGACTGGGGTACAGCGTGTGTGTGACTGGGGTACAGTGTGTGTGACTGGGGTACAGTGTGTGACTGGGGTACAGTGTGTGTGTCTGGGGTACAGTGTGTGTGACTGGGATACAGTGTGTGACTGGGGTAAAGTGTGTGTGAGGGGGGGTGCAGTGTGTGACTGGGGTACAGTGTGTGACTGGGATAACGTGTGTGTGACTGGGGAATGTGTGTGACTGGGGTACAGTGTGTGTGACTGGGGTACAGTGTGTGACTGGGATAACGTGTGTGTGACTGGGGTACAGTGTGTGTGACTGGGGTACAGTGTGTGTGACTGGGGTACAGTGTGTGACTGGGGTACAGTGTGTGTGTCTGGGGTACAGTGTGTGTGACTGGGGTACAGTGTGTGACTGGGGTACAGTGTGTGACTGGGGTACAGTGTGTGTGACTGGGGTACAGTGTGTGTGACTGGGGTACAGTGTGTGTGGACTGCGGCTGTACAGTGTGTGTGACTGGGGTACAGTGTGTGTGACTGGGTACAGTGTGTGACTGGGGTACAGTGTGTGTGTCTGGGGTACAGTGTGTGTGTCTGGGGTACAGTGTGTGTGACTGGGGTACAGTGTGTGTGTCTGGGGTACAGTGTGTGTGACTGGGGTACAGTGTGTGTGACTGGGGTACAGTGTGTGTGTCTGGGGTACAGTGTGTGTGACTGGGGTACAGTGTGTGTGACTGGGGTACAGTGTGTGTGTCTGGGTACAGTGTGGTGTCTGGGGTACAGTGTGTGACTGGGGTACAGTGTGTGTCTGGGGTACAGTGTGTGTGTCTGGGGTACAGTGTGTGTGACTGGGGTACAGTGTGTGTGTCTGGGGGTACAGTGGGTGTGACTGGGGTACAGTGTGTGACTGGGGTACAGTGTGTTGACTGGGTACAGTGTGTGTGTCTGGGGTACAGTGTGTGTGTCTGGGGTACAGTGTGTGTGTCTGGGTACAGTGTGTGTGTCTGGGGTACAGTGTGTGTGACTGGGGTACAGTGGTGTGACTGGGGTACAGTGTGTGTGACTGGGGTACAGTGTGTGTGTCTGGGGTACAGTGTGTGTGTCTGGGGTACCAGTGTGTGTGTCTGGGGTACAGTGTGTGTGACTGGGGTACAGTGTGTGTGTCTGGGGTACAGTGTGTGTGTCTGGGGTACAGTGTGTGTGACTGGGGTACAGTGTGTGTGTCTGGGTACAGTGTGTGTGACTGGGGTACAGTGTGTGTGTCTGGGGTACAGTGTGTGTGACTGGGGTACAGTGTGTGTGACTGGGGGTACAGTGTGTGTGTCTGGGGTACAGTGTGTGTGTCTGGGGTACAGTGGTGTGACTGGGTTACAGTGTGTGGTGTCTGGGGTACAGTGTGTGTGACTGGGATACAGTGTGTGACGGGGTACAGTGTGTGTCTGGGGTACAGTGGTGTGACTGGGGTACAGTGTGTGTGTCTGGGGTACAGTGTGTGTGACTGGGGTACAGTGTGTGTGTGTCTGGGGGTACAGTGTGTGTGACTGGGGTACAGTGTGTGTGACTGGGGTACAGTGTGTGTGACTGGGGTACAGTGTGTGTGTCTGGGGTACAGTGTGTGTGTCTGGGGTACAGTGGTGTGTGTCTGGGGTACAGTGTGTGTGACTGGGGTACAGTGTGTGTGACTGGGGTACAGTGTGTGTGTCTGGGGTACAGTGTGTGTGACTGGGGTACAGTGTGTGTGTCTGGGGTACAGTGTGTGTGTCTGGGGTACAGTGTGTGTGACTGGGGTACAGTGTGTGTGTCTGGGGTACAGTGTGTGTGACTGGGGTACAGTGTGTGTGTCTGGGGTACAGTGTGTGTGACTGGGTACAGTGTGTGTGTCTGGGGTACAGTGTGTGTGACTGGGGTACAGTGTGTGTGTCTGGGGTACAGTGTGTGTCTGGGGTACAGTGTGTGTGTCTGGTGTACAGTGTGTGTGTCTGGGGTACAGTGTGTGTGACTGGGGTACAGTGTGTGTGTCTGGGGTACAGTGTGTGTGTCTGGGGTACAGTGTGTGTGACTGGGGTACAGTGTGTGTGTCTGGGGTACAGTGTGTGTGACTGGGGTACAGTGTGTGTGACTGGGGTACAGTGTGTGTGTCTGGGGTACAGTGTGTGTGACTGGGGTACAGTGTGTGTGTCTGGGGTACAGTGTGTGTGTCTGGGGTACAGTGTGTGTGACTGGGGTACAGTGTGTGTGTCTGGGGTACAGTGTGTGTGACTGGGGTACAGTGTGAGTGTCTGGGGTACAGTGTGTGTGTCTGGGGTACAGTGTGTGTGTCTGGGGTACAGTGTGTGTGTCTGGGGTACAGTGTGTGTGACTGGGGTACAGTGTGTGTGACTGGGGTACAGTGTGTGACTGGGGTACAGTGTGTGTGACTGGGGTACAGTGTGTGACTGGGGTACAGTGCGTGACTGGGGTACACTGTGTGTGTCTGGGGTACAGTGTGTGTGTCTGGTGTACAGTGTGTGTGTCTGGGGTACAGTGTGTGTGACTGGGGTACAGTGTGTGTGACTGGGGTACAGTGTGTGTGACTGGGGTACAGTGTGTGTGACTGGGGTACAGTGTGTGTGTCTGGGGTACAGTGTGTGTGTCTGGGGTACAGTGTGTGTGTCTGGGGTACAGTGTGTGTGTCTGGGGTACAGTGTGTGTGACTGGGGTACAGTGTGTGTGTCTGGGGTACAGTGTGTGTGACTGGGGTACAGTGTGTGTGACTGGGGTACAGTGGGTGTGTCTGGGGTACAGTGTGTGTGACTGGGGTACAGTGTGTGTGACTGGGATACAGTATGTGTTTCTGGGGTACAGTGTGTGTGTGACTGGGTTACAGTGTGTGTGTCTGGGGTACAGCGTGTGTGTGACTGGGGTACAGTTTGTGTGTCTGGGGTACAGTGTGTGTGACTGGGGTACAGTGTGTGTGACTGGGGTACAGTGGGTGTGTCTGGGGTACAGTGGGTGTGACTGTGGTACAGTGTGTGTGACTGGGGTACAGTGTGTGTGTCTGGGGTACAGTGTGTGTGACTGGGGTACAGTGTGTGTGTCTGGGGTACAGTGTGTGTGTGACTGGGGTACAGTGTGTGTGTCTGGGGTACAGTGTGTGTGTGACTGGGTTACAGTGTGTGTGTCTGGGGTACAGTGTGTGTGTCTGGGGTACAGTGTGTGTGTCTGGGGTACAGTGTGTGTGACTGGGGTACAGTGTGTGTGACTGGGTACAGTGTGTGACTGGGGTACAGGTGTGTGTCTGGGGTACAGTGTGTGTGTCCCCTGGGGTACAGTGTGTGTGTCTGGGGTACAGTGTGTGTGACTGGGGTACAGTGTGTGTGACTGGGGTACAGTGTGTGTGTTGGGGTACAGTGTGTGTGACTGGGGTACAGATGTGTGTGACTGGGGTACAGTGTGTGTGACTGGGGTACAGTGTGTGTGACTGGGGTACAGTGTGTGTGTCTGGGGGTTACAGTGTGTGTGTCTGGGGTACAGTGTGTGTGACTGGGGTACAGTGTGTGTGTCTGGTGTACAGTGTGTGTGTCTGGGGTACAGTGGTGTGTCTGGGGTACAGTGTGGTGACTGGGGTACAGTGTGTGTGTCCTGGGTACAGTGTGTGTGTCTGGGGCTACAGTGTGTGTGACTGGGATACAGTATGTGTGTCTGGGGTACAGTGTGTGACTGGGGTACAGTGTGTGACTGGGGTACAGTGTGTGTGACTGGGGTACAGTGTGTGTGTCTGGGGTACAGTGTGTGTGACTGGGGTACAGTGTGTGTGTACTGGGGTACAGTGTGTGTGACTGGGTACAGTGTGTGACTGGGGTACAGTGTGTGTGTCTGGGGTTCAGTGTGTGTGTCTGGGGTACAGTGTGTGTGACTGGGGTACAGTGTGTGTGTCTGGGGTACAGTGTGTGTGACTGGGGTACAGTGTGTGTGACTGGGGTAAAGTGGGTGTGTCTGGGGTACAGTGTGTGTGACTGGGGTACAGTGTGTGACTGGGGTACAGTGTGTGTGACTGGGGTACAGTGTGTGACTGGGGTACAGTGCGTGACTGGGGTACAGTGTGTGTGACTGGGGTACAGTGTGTGTCTGGGGTACAGTGTGTGACTGGGGTACACTGTGTGTGTCTGGGGTACAGTGTGTGTGTCTGGGGTACAGTGTGTGTATCTGGGGTACAGTGTGTGTGACTGGTGTACAGTGTGTGTGACTGGGGTACAGTGTGTGTGACTGGGGTACAGTGTGTGTGTCTGGGGTACAGTGTGTGTGTCTGGGGTGCAGTGGGTGAGTCTGGGGTACAGTGTATGTGACTGGGGTACAGCGTGTGTGTCTGGGGTACAGTGTGTGTGTCTGGGGTACAGTGTGTGTGACTGGGATACAGTGTGTGTGTCTGGGGTACAGTGTGTGTGTCTGGGGTACAGTGTGTGTGACTGGGTACAGTGTGTGTGTCTGGGGTACAGTGTGTGTGACTGGGTACAGTGTGTGTGACTGGGGTACAGTGTGTGTGTCTGGGTACAGTGTGTGTGACTGGGTACAGTGTGTGTGACTGGGGTACAGTGGTGTGTCTGGGGTACAGTGTGTGTGACTGGGGTACAGTGTGTGTGACTGGGTACAGTGTGTGTGACTGGGGTACAGTGTGTGTGACTGGGGTACAGTGTGTGTGACTGGGGTACAGTGTGTGTGACTGGGGTACAGTGTGTGTGACTGGGGTACAGTGTGTGTGACTGGGGTACAGTGTGTGTGTCTGGGGTACAGTGTGTGTGTCTGGGGTACAGTGTGTGTGTCTGGGGTACAGTGTGTGTGACTGGGGTACAGTGTGTGTGACTGGGGTACAGTGTGTGTGTCTGGGGTACAGTGTGTGTGACTGGGGTACAGTGTGTGTGTCTGGGGTACAGTGTGTGTGACTGGGGTACAGTGTGTGTGTCTGGGGTACAGTGTGTGTGACTGGGGTACAGTTTGTGTGTCTGGGGTACAGTGTGTGTGACTGGGGTACAGTGTGTGTGACTGGGGTACAGTGGGTGTGTCTGGGGTACAGTGGGTGTGACTGTGGTACAGTGTGTGTGACTGGGGTACAGTGTGTGTGTCTGGGGTACAGTGTGTGTGACTGGGGTACAGTGTGTGTGTCTGGGGTACAGTGTGTGTGACTGGGGTACAGTGTGTGTGACTGGGGTACAGTGTGTGTGTCTGGGGTACAGTGTGTGTGACTGGGTACAGTGTGTGTCTGGGGTACAGTGTGTGTGTCTGGGGTACAGTGTGTGTGTCTGGGGTACAGTGTGTGTGTCTGGGGTACAGTGTGTGTGACTGGGGTACAGTGTGTGTGACTGGGGTACAGTGTGTGTGTGACTGGGGTACAGTGTGTGTGACTGGGGTACAGTGTGTGTGTCTGGGTACAGTGTGTGTGTCTGGGGTACAGTGTGTGTGTCTGGGGTACAGTGTGTGTGACTGGGGTACAGTGTGTGTGACTGGGGTACAGTGTGTGTGACTGGGGTACAGTGGTCGTGTGTCGGGGTACAGTGTGTTTGTCTGGGGTACAGTGTGTGTGTCTGGGGTACAGTGTGTGACTGGGTACAGTGTGTGTGCTGGGTACAGTGTGTGTGTCTGGTGTACAGTGTGTGTGACTGGGGTACAGTGTGTGGTGCTGGGGTACAGGTGTGTGACTGGGGACAGTGTGTGTGACTGGGGTACACGTGTGTGTCTGGGGTACAGTGTGTGTGTCTGGTTACGTGTGTGTGTCTGGGGTCAGTGTGTGTGTCTGGGGGTACAGTGTGTGTGACTGGGGTACAGTGTGTGTGACTGGGGTACAGTGTGTGTGTCTGGGGTACAGTGTGTGTGACTGGGGTACAGTGTGTGTGTCTCGGGTTCCGTATGTGTGTCTGGGGTACAGTGTGTGTGACTGGGGTACAGTGTGTGTGTCTGGGGTACAGTGTGTGTGACGGGGTACAGTGTGTGTGACTGGGGTACAGTGGGTGTGTCTGGGGTACAGTGTGTGTGACTGGGGTACAGTGTGTGTGACTGGGATACAGTATGTGTGTCTGGGGTACAGTGTGTGTGTCTGGGGTACAGTGTGTGTCTGGGGTACAGTGTGTGTGACTGGGGTACAGTGTGTGTGACTGGGGTACAGTGTGTGTGACTGGGGTACAGTGTGTGTGACTGGGGTACAGTGTGTGTGTCTGGGGTACAGTGTGTGTGACTGGGGTACAGTGTGTGTGTCTGGGGTACAGTGGGTGTGACTGTGGTACAGTGTGTGTGACTGGGGTACAGTGTGTGTGTCTGGGTACAGTGTGTGTGACTGGGGTACAGTGTGTGTGTCTGGGGTACAGTGTGTGTGACTGGGGTACAGTGTGTGTGACTGGGGTACAGTGTGTGTGTCTGGGGTACAGTGTGTGTGTCTGGGGTACAGTGTGTGTGTCTGGGGTACAGTGGGTGTGTCTGGGGTACAGTGTGTGTGACTGGGGTACAGTGTGTGTGACTGGGGTACAGTGTGTGTGACTGGGGTACAGTGTGTGTGACTGGGGTACAGTGTGTGTGTCTGGGGTACAGTGTGTGTGTCTGGGGTACAGTGTGTGTGACTGGGGTACAGTGTGTGTGTCTGGGGTACAGTGTGTGTGTCTGGGTACAGTGTGTGTGACTGGGGTACAGTGTGTGTGACTGGGGTACAGTGGGTGTGTCTGGGGTACAGTGTGTGTGACTGGGGTACAGTGTGTGTGACTGGGGTACAGTGTGTGTGTCTGGGGTACAGTGTGTGTGACTGGGGTACAGTGTGTGTGTCTGGGGTACAGTGTGTGTGTCTGGGGTACAGTGTGTGTGACTGGGGTACAGTGTGTGTGACTGGGGTACAGTGTGTGTGACTGGGGTACAGTGTGTGTGTCTGGGGTACAGTGTGTGTGTCTGGGGTACAGTGTGTGTGTCTGGGGTACAGTGTGTGTGTCTGGGGTACAGTGTGTGTGACTGGGGTACAGTGTGTGTGTCTGGGGTACAGTGTGTGTGACTGGGGTACAGTGTGTGTGTCTGGGGTACAGTGTGTGTGTCTGGGGTACAGTGTGTGTGACTGGGGTACAGTGTGTGTGTCTGGGGTACAGTGTGTGTGACTGGGGTACAGTGTGTGTGACTGGGGTACAGTGTGTGACTGGGGTACAGTGTGTGTGACTGGGGTACAGTGTGTGACTGGGGTACAGTGCGTGACTGGGGTACACTGTGTGTGTCTGGGGTACAGTGTGTGTGTCTGGGGTACAGTGTGTGTGTCTGGGGTACAGTGTGTGTGACTGGGGTACAGTGTGTGTGACTGGGGTACAGTGTGTGTGTCTGGGGTACAGTGTGTGTGATTGGGGTACAGTGTGTGTGTCTGGGGTTCAGTGTGTGTGTCTGGGGTACAGTGTGTGTGTCTGGGGTACAGTGTGTGTGACTGGGGTACAGTGTGTGTGTCTGGGGTACAGTGTGTGTGACTGGGGTACAGTGTGTGTGACTGGGGTACAGTGGGTGTGTCTGGGGTACAGTGTGTGTGACTGGGGTACAGTGTGTGTGACTGGGATACAGTATGTGTGTCTGGGGTACAGTGTGTGTGTCTGGGGTACAGTGTGTGTGTCTGGGGTACAGCGTGTGTGTGACTGGGGTACAGTGTGTGTGTGTCTGGGGTACAGTGTGTGTGACTGGGGTACAGTGTGTGTGACTGGGGTACAGTGGGTGTGTCTGGGGTACAGTGGGTGTGACTGTGGTACAGTGTGTGTGACTGGGGTACAGTGTGTGTGTCTGGGGTACAGTGTGTGTGACTGGGGTACAGTGTGTGTGTCTGGGGTACAGTGTGTGTGACTGGGGTACAGTGTGTGTGTCTGGGGTACAGTGTGTGTGTGACTGGGTTACAGTGTGTGTGTCTGGGGTACAGTGTGTGTGTCTGGGGTACAGTGTGTGTGTCTGGGGTACAGTGTGTGTGACTGGGGTACAGTGTGTGTGACTGGTGTACAGAGTGTGTTTGACTGGGGTACAGTGTGTGTGACTGGGGTACAGTGTGTGTGTCTGGGGTACAGTGTGTGTGTCTGTGGTACAGTGAGTGTGTGACTGGGGTACAGTGATTGTGTGACTGGGGTACAGTGAGTGTGTGACTGGGGTACAGTGTGTGTGTCTGGGGTACAGTGTGTGTGTCTGGGGTACAGTGTGTGTGTCTGGGGTACAGTGTGTGTGACTGGGGTACAGTGTGTGACTGGGGTACAGTGTGTGTGACTGGGGTACAGTGTGTGTGACTGGGGTACAGTGTGTGTGACTGGGGTACAGTGTGTGACTGGGGTACAGTGCGTGACTGGGGTACACTGTGTGTGTCTGGGGTACAGTGTGTGTGTCTGGGGTACAGTGTGTGTGTCTGGGGTACAGTGTGTGTGACTGGGGTACAGTGTGTGTGTCTGGGGTATAGTGTGTGTGACTGGGGTACAGTGTGTGTGACTGGGGTACAGTGTGTGTGTCTGGGGTTCAGTGTGTGTGTCTGGGGTACAGTGTGTGTGACTGGGGTACAGTGTGTGTGTCTGGGGTACAGTGTGTGTGACTGGGGTACAGTGTGTGTGACTGGGGTACAGTGGGTGTGTCTGGGGTACAGTGTGTGTGACTGGGGTACAGTGTGTGTGACTGGGATACAGTATGTGTTTCTGGGGTACAGTGTGTGTGTCTGGGGTACAGTGTGTGTGTCTGGGGTACAGCGTGTGTGTGACTGGGGTACAGGTGGTGTGTCTGGGGTACAGTGTGTGTGACTGGGGTACAGTGTGTGTGACTGGGGTACAGTGGGTGTGTCTGGGGTACAGTGGGTGTGACTGTGGTACAGTGTGTGTGACTGGGGTACAGTGTGTGTGTCTGGGGTACAGTGTGTGTGACTGGGGTACAGTGTGTGTGTCTGGGGTACAGTGTGTGTGTGACTGGGGTACAGTGTGTGTGTCTGGGGTACAGTGTGTGACTGGGGTACAGTGTGTGTGTCTGGGGTACAGTGTGTGTGTCTGGGGTACAGTGTGTGTGACTGGGGTACAGTGTGTGTGACTGGTGTACAGTGTGTGTGTGACTGGGGTACAGTGTGTGTGACTGGGGTGCAGTGTGTGTGTCTGGGGTACAGTGTGTGTGTCTGTGGTACAGTGAGTGTGTGACTGGCGTACAGTGAGTGTGTGACTGGGGTACAGTGAGTGAGTGACTGGGGTACAGTGTGTGTGTGACTGGGGTACAGTGAGTATGTGACTAGGGTACAGTGAGTGAGTGACTGGGGTACAGTGTGTGTGTGACTGGGGTACAGTGAGTGAGTGACTGGGGTACAGTGAGTGAGTGACTGGGGTACAGTGTGTGTGTGACTGGGGTACACTAATTGCTTGAACCAATGCGACTTATGGCATAAGTTCTGAAGTGTAAAATAAAATTGCAAGCAAATTTTGCAAAGGTTTGGATATTGTGCCTTTGGATTGGAAAATGTTGCTCCATTATTTGAGAAGGGAGGCAGGGGGAAACCAGGTAACGACAGACCTGTCGATTTAGCATCAGTTGTGGGGAAATTACTGGAATCTATGATCAGGAGCTGAGTGGCTGAGGACTTGGACAGGTATTTTTTATTTGTTTATGGGATGTGGGCGTCGCTGGCAAGGCCGGCATTTATTGCCCATCCCTAATTGCCCGTAAGAAGGTGATGGTGAGCCGCCTTCTTGAGTTGATCAAAGAGAGTCAGCACGGATTTATGGAGGACAGGCTAAACTAGTTGCATTTTTTGAGGAGTTGAGGTACAGATCAGCCATGATCTAACTGAATGGAGGAACAGGCTCGAGGGGCTGAATGGCCTCCTCCTGCTCCTCTATCTGGAACCAGTTTTCACTGAGGTGGACTCAGCACCTGCTAATTCAATGCTGCCATGCATATATTATTCATTCTTGTTTTTTGATGATGTTTTGTTTGGCCATTCCGTGTTGCCAAGGAAGTTAAGTTGTGACAGCTCCACCTTTAAATTTCTTTCAATTGGATTTGCTGGCAAATGTTAACACTTCCTCTAATCTCTCTTTCCAGGAATAGTAAATGTAGGGCACTTTCCAACTATACTGACCATGTCACTAAAGCACAGTGAAGAATGAGAAATTTCCCCCCTGGATTGAACAATTTGTTTGAATGCACGGAAAATACGGCATTCGATCATAAAATGTGAAAACCTTTGAAATGTTGCTGTTGATGATAGTAGCGGACGAACACTTTACACATTCGCAGGCCATTCCTTCCTCCTGTATTTTAATTACCGTGATGCGGAGATGCCGGTGTTGGACTGGGGTGGACAAAAGTGAGAAGTCGCACAACACCAGGTTATAGTCCAGCAGTTTTATTTGAAATCACAAGCTTTCGGAGCTGCTGCTCCTTCGTCAGGTGAAGTGAAGGAATACAGATCGGCAAAGCATTGTTCTCTGTCTATATATGCTTTGCCGATTCGTATTCCTTCACTTCACCTGACGAAGGAGCAGCAGCTCTGAAAGCTTGTGATTTCAAATAAAACTGTTGGACTATAACCTGGTATTTTAATTACAACAGCGTGCATTTATACAGCACATTTAACGTAGTAAAAACGTCCCAAGGATCTTCACGGGAACGATTATCAGACGAACTCTGACACCGAGCCCCATGAGGAGATATTAAGACAGGTGAGCAAAAGCTTGGTCAAAGAGGTAGATTTCAAAGAGGGAGAGAGGCGGAGAGGTTTAGGGAGGGAATTCCAGAGCTTGGGGTCTTGGCAGCTGAAGGCACGGCCACCAATGGCGGAGCGATGAAAATCGGGGATGCGCAAGAGGCCAGAATTGGAGGAGCGCAGAGATCTTGGAGGGTTTGTCGGGCTGGAGGAGGTCACAGATATAGGGAGGGGCGAGGCCACGGAGGGATTTGAAAACAAGGATGTGAATACCGACGTTAACCTATTTTATTTCAGATGGGTTAACTCCTCTGCTGAAATAGCAACCACAAAGATGTGCTAGAAAGCAGTAAGCGTTCATCCACTCATAGCGGAAACGGCGGGTGCCAGACGCTGATAACAGTTGATAACAGGTGATGGTGACGATTGTTGCCATATTTAGGTCTTGTTTTGATCAAATCACATATGAACCAACAGCCAAAACAAATGCCCTGAACATAAAAGAAATAAAAAACTGCCGGTGACTAAAAGACAATAACAGCGACATTTGAGTTCAGCAACAGTTAAGGTGGAAAGAAAAGAGATACTCGACAAAGTCGCCAAAAGAAGGATTGCACCCACAGATAGAAGATAGGAGCAGGAGTAGGCCATTCGGCCCCTCGAGCCTGCTCCGCCATTCGATGAGATCATGGCTGATCATCCAAATTCAGTACCCTGTCCCTGCCTTCTCCCCATATCCCTTGATCCCTTTAGCCTTAAGAAATATATCTAACTCCTTCTTGAATATATTTAATGAGTTGGCCTCAACTGCCTTCTGTGGTAGAGAATTCCACAGGTTCACCACTCTTTGGGTGAAGAAATTCCTCCTCATCTCTGTCCTAAATGGCTCACCCCTTATCCTTCAACTGTGACCCCTGGTTCTGGACTCCCCCGCCATCAGGAACATCCTTCCTGCATCTAGTCTGTCTAGTCCTGTTAGAATTTTATAAGTTTCAATGAGATCCCCTCTCATTCTTCTGAACTCCAGCGAGTATAAGCCCAATTGACCCAATCTCTCCTCATACGTCATTCCTGCCATCCCAGGTATCAGTCTGGTGAATCTTCGCTGCACTCCCTCCATGGCAAGAACATCCTTCCTCAGATAAGGCGACCAAAACTGCACACAATACTCAAGATGTGGTCTCACCAAGGCTCTGTACAACTGCAGCAAGACATCCTTGTTCCTGTACTCGAACCTTCTCGCTACGAAGGCCAACATACCATTTGCCTTCTTAACCGCCTGCTGCACCTGCATGCTTACCTTCAGCGACTGGTGCACAAGGACACCCAGGTCTCGTTGCACTTCCCCTTCTCCCAATCTATTGCCGTTCAGATAATAATCTGCCTTCCTGTTTTTGCCACCAATGTGGATAACCTCGCATTTATCCATTGTAATGCATTTGCCATGCATCTGCCCAATCACCCAACCTATCCAAATCATACTGGAGTTTCTCGGCATCCTCTTCACAGCACACACGCCCACCCAGCTTTGTGTCGTCTGCAAACTTGGAGATATTACATCTAGTTCCCTCGTCTAGATCATTTATATATATTGTGAATAACTGGGGTCTTAGCACTGATCCCTGCGGTACCCCACTAGTCACTGCCTGCCACTCGGAAAAAGTCCCGTTTATTCCAACTCTTTGCTTCCTGTCTGCCAACCAGTTCTCTATCCAAGTCAGTACCCTGCCCCCAATCCCATGTGCCTTAACTTTACACGCTAATCTCTTATGCGGGACCTTATCGAAAGCCTTCTGAAAGTCCAAATACAGAACATCCACTGGTTCTTCCTTATCTATTTTACCAGTTACATCCTCAAAAAATTCCAGTAGATTAGTCAAGCACGATTTACCTTTTGTAAATCCATGTTGACTTTGTCCGATCCCGTCACTGTTTTCCAAGTGCTCTGCTATTACATCTTTTATAATGGACTCTAGCATTTTCCCCACTACTGATGTCAGGCTTACCGGTCTATAATTCCCCGTTTTCTCTCTACCACCTTTTTTGAATAGTGGGGTAACATTAGCTACCCTCCAATCCATGGGAACTGTTCCAGAATCTATAGAATTTTGGAAGATGACCAGCAATGCATCTACTATTTCTAGGGCCACTTCCTTAAGTACCCTAGGATGTAGATTATCAGGCCCTGAGGATTTATCAGTCTTCAATCCCATAAATTTTCCTAACACCATTTCCCTATTCAAAAGAAACTGGGAAAAAAGAAAAAAAGAATTGCATTTATATCGCACCATTCTTGAACTCAAGATGTCCCAAAGCGCTTTATATTCCATTAAGTACTTTTGAAGTGTGGTCACCTTTGTAATGTAGGAAACGTGACAGCCAATTTGCGCACAGCAAGCTCCCACAAACAACGATGTGATAATGACCAGATAATCTGTTTTAGTGATGTTGGTTGATGGGTCAATATTGGCCAGGACATCAGGCAGAACTCTCTTGCTGTTTTTTGAAATGGTGTCATTTACCTCCACCTGAGAGAGCAGACGGTTCCTCGGTTTAACGTCTCATCCGAAAGACGGCACCTCCAACATTGCAGCACTCCCCTCGCTACCGCACTGGAGTGTCAGCCTAGATTTTGTGCTCAAGTCTCTGGGGTGGGACTTGAACACACAATCCTCTGACTCAGAGGTGAGGGCGTTACCACCGATCCATGGGAGAGAGATCAGACGCACTAGTATCCGGGTGTAAAATTTCAATCGAAACAGGAATAATGCCAATGGACTGGCAAACAGCAAATGTAATTCTTATCTTCAAAAATCTAATCCAGGGAACGGTAGACCAGTTAGCGTCATGTCAGTGGTGGGAAAGATACTATATGGATAATTGAAAATACTCAAATTTTGATCTTACTTGTACGGTACAGAAACACCTTAGTTGTGGTAATGAAGGCAAACAGGATACAAATGATGAAAGAAACATTAGTGAGCTGTGGAATGTGGTAACATCCTCTGATCATAGAATCATAGAAGAATCATAGAAAGTTACAGCATGGAAGGAGGCCATTTCGGCCCATCGTGTTTGTGCCGGCCAACAAAGAGCGATCCAGCCTAATCCCACTTCCCAGCTCTTGGTCCGTAGCCCTGCAGGTTAGAGCATCCCAAGTGCACATCCAAGTACTTTTTAAATGTGGTTAGGTTTCCTGCCTCTACCACCCTTTCAGGCAGTGAGTTCCAGACCCCCATAACCCTCTGGGTGAAGAAATTTCCCCTCAAATCCCCTCTAAACCTTCCACCAATTACTTTAAATCTGTGCCCCCTGGTTTTTGACCCACTGCTAAGGGAAACAGGTCCTTTCTTTATACACCTCAATAAGGTCTCCCCTCGGCCTCCTCTGTTCCAAGGAAAACAGACCCAGCCTATCCAGTCTTTCCTCATAGCTAAGATTCTCTACTCCCGGCAACATCCTTGTAAATCTCCTCTGTACCCTCTCTCGTGCAATCACATCTTTCCTGTTTTGTGGTGACTAGAACTGCACGCAGTACTCTAGCTGAGGCCTAACTAGTGTTTTATACATTTGAAGCATAACCCCCCTGCTCTTGTATTCTATATAATTTGTCGACTCTGTATTTCTTTACTTCACCTGAGGAAGGGGTGTAAGCTCCGAAAGCTTGTGATTTCAAATAAAACTGTTGGACTATAACCTGGTGTTGTGTGACTTCTCATTTTTGTCCACCCCAGTCCAACACCGGCATCTCCGCATCATGACCACTATCATCGACACCACAAACTGCCGGCTCAAAGTGGAGAGAATCGCCAAGAAGATCGCGCATATCGACACCGACATCAAGTATCTACAGAGATGCAAGAAAGCAGACAAGATCCCGAAAGGACTACAGATCACGAACCCACTCAAGTCGACATACAACACAGACTACGCTGAGAGACTCTGCCGTCGTACCTCTCGCACACTCCTCAACCATCTCGTACACCAGCTCTACAGCAAACGCTGCAACCTCGAAACCAAGATAGAGTCCATGCTCTCAGCCTGTGCTCAGGACACAGCAGACCAGTTACGAGACACCGCCAAACAGACGAGGCAACGGAACTACGCTGCCTACATGCGCATCAAGAACAGGAAGCTTGAGAAACTCGGCATCACCACCAGCAGCAACCAAGCCTCCCCCAGTACCACGATTGCAACCACAGGGAAGTCCATCGTCAACTTGTCCGACCACACCCTTCAACCAGACGAAATCGAAGTTCTCGCCCTAGGGCTCAAGTTCTGCCCCACCACCAAAATGGATCCCATCGGTCTCGCGGCGGACACGGAGGAATTCATCAGGAGAATGAGGCTCCGGGAATACTTCCACAAATCCCAAGATGTCAGCAACAAACCCAATGAGACAATCAATGATCCAGAACAGCAGACAGAGGGACTCGCAGTGCAGCAACCGAAGAAAAAAGAGTCAAATTGGACCCCTCCGGAGGGTCGCTACCCCAAGCTTGACATGTATGCTCAAGCTGTCAGGAGATGCATCAACGCCAGATTCATCAGCCGCACTCACAAGACAGTCCAGAATGTCACCCGAGCACAACGCAACGCCATCCACGCTCTCAAGACCAACCGCAACATCGTCATCAAACCAGCGGACAAAGGAGGAGCCATCGTCATACAGAACAGAATGGACTATTGCAAAGAAGCATACCGACAACTGGACAATCTGGAACACTACAGACAGTTACCCGCAGATCCGACCAAAGAACACACCCGCCAACTCAATAGACTGATCAAGACCTTCGATCCAGACCTTCAAAGCATCCTACGCGCTTTCATCCCACGTACTCCCCGCGTGGGAGACTTCTACTGCCTCCCAAAGATACACAAAGCCAACACACCCAGACGTCCTATCGTATCAGGCAATGGAACCCTGTGTGAGAACCTCTCTGGATACATCGAGGGCATCCTGAAACCCATCGTACAGGGAACCCCCAGCTTCTGCCGTGACACCACAGACTTCTTACAGAAACTCAGCACCCACGGACCAGTTGAACCAGGAACACTCCTCGCCACGATGGATGTATCAGCACTCTACACCAGTATCCCCCACGATGACGGCATCGCTGCGACAGCCTCAGTACTCAACACCAACAACAGCCAATCTCCAGACGCCATCCTACAACTCATCCACTTCATCCTTGACCACAATGTCTTCACCTTCGACAACCATTTTTATACCCAAACACACGGAACAGCCATGGGGACCAAATTCGCACCCCAATATGCCAACATCTTCATGCACAAGTTCGAGCAAGACTTCTTCGCTGCACAGGACCTCCAGCCAACGCTGTACACCAGATATATCGACAACATTTTCTTCCTTTGGACCCATGGTGAAGGATCACTGAAAAGACTACACGATAACATAAACAAGTTCCATCCCACCATCAAACTCACCATGGACTACTCCTCAGAATCGGTCTCATTCCTGGACACACGAATCTCCATCAAAGACGGACACCTCAGCACTTCACTCTACCGCAAGCCCACGGACAACCTCACGATGCTCCACTTCTCCAGCTTCCACCCTAACCACGTTAAAGAAGCCATCCCCTATGGACAAGCCCTGCGAATACACAGGATCTGCTCAGACGAGGAGGAACGCGATGGACACCTACGGACGCTGAAAAACGCCCTCGTAAGAACGGGATATGACGCTCGACTCATCGATCTACAGTTCCGACGGGCCACAGCGAAAAATCGCATAGACCTCCTCAGAAGGCAAACACGGGACACAACCAACAGGGTACCCTACGTCGTCCAGTACTTCCCCGGAGCGGAGAAACTACGCCATGTTCTTCGCAGCCTCCAACATGTCATCGATGACGACGAACACCTCGCTAAGGCCATCCCCACGCCTCCACTACTTGCCTTCAAACAGCCGCCTAACCTCAGACGTACCATCGTTCGCAGCAAATTACCCAGCTTTCAGGATAACAGCGACCACGACACCACACAACCCTGCCACGGCAACCTCTGCAAGACATGCCAGATCATCAACACAGATACCATCATCACACGTGAGGACACTACCCACCAGGTACATGGTACATACTCATGTGACTCGGCCAACGTTGTCTACCTCATACGTTGCAGGAAAGAATGCACCGCGGCATGGTACATCGGCGAGACCATGCAGACACTGAGACAACGTATGAACGGACACCGCGCAACAATCACCAGGCAGGAGTGTTCCCTCCCAGTCGGGGAACACTTCAGCAGTCAAAGACATTCAGCCTCGGATCTGCGGGTAAGCGTTCTCCAAGGCGGCCTTAGAAACACACGACAACGCAAAATCATCGAGCAGAAACTGATAGCCAAGTTCCGCACTCATGAGGACGGCCTCAACCGGGATCTTGGGTTTATGTCACGATGCATGACGTGATCCAGACTCGAGTCGTCGTTGGCTTGTTCACAGATGTGATTCCCAGAA
This sequence comes from Squalus acanthias, assembly GCA_030390025.1. Lineage (NCBI taxonomy): Eukaryota > Metazoa > Chordata > Chondrichthyes > Squaliformes > Squalidae > Squalus > Squalus acanthias. The sequence continues at coordinate 9,545,016 of CM059431.1, read as the reverse complement.
AATAAGTAAAAATTTTAAAGTTTATCGTTTCCCATACCGACTGCAGCTTTTGACACATTGGACCCCCTGTGGCTCCACCTCATTGTTTCAGTTGTATCTTGCTATGTCTTTGATGTGGTACCTTCCTGGCTGTCCTGATTGCCTTTTGTCACACCTCGGCAGATAAACAGTCAGGATGATTTAAATGTAGTCGTCTGCCATTGTAAGTTACACATGCATTGTTCTCTATCTATATATACTTTGTCGACTCTGTATTTCTTTACTTCACCTGAGGAAGGGGTGTAAGCTCCGAAAGCTTGTGATTTCAAATAAAACTGTTGGGGGGAAAAATTCAGCTGCTTGCGCCTCCCGTTAGCGCCTTAAGAGGGCGCTAATGGGGCGTAAAGCAGCTAACGCCCGGGCGCAGCGCCGCCCACGCCTCCCGAAAAATTCAGCGGGAGGTTAGCGGCGGCGGCAGCCGGTAGCGCCCTGTGGCGCTGCGCCGCTGGCGATGACGTCATCGCCGTGCACAGCACCCTGCTCGCGCCCCGGCCGTGATCTTCAGTCGCGCCCCCTGATTTACCGCCAGACGCTATGTCCGACGGGTTCAGGGAGGCGTACGTGCGGCCGGGGCGGCGATATTTAAAGGGGAGGTGGCAGGCGGCCATTTTTGTTGCTGGCCGCCTGCCAGCACCTGCCCCCGTTGCTGTCCCCGGCCCCCGTGAAGCCCCCCCACCGTGAAGTGCCGGCTGCGCTCCAAGAGCCCGGCACTTCTCTTGAGTGCCGGGCTCTTTTGCCGGCACTCCCGATCCCTGGGGGCCCAGCTGGGCCCCGGTTCGCGCTGCGCAGGGTCCCTCCCCTTTAAGAAGGGGAGGAAGGCCTGCAATACCGCGGCACGTAGCGCCAGGATATTCCCTCGCAGCGCCCCAAGAGGGATGCGGGGTGCTTCCAGTGGCGCCCCGCTTCCCTCTTGGGGCGCAACCACTGAAGTTCCGGCGCGGGGCCGCTAATTTTTTCAGGGCGCTAAAAGTCGCGCCCCGGCGAGGTTAGCGCCCCAAATGGGGCGCGACTCAATTTTTACCCCTTGGACTATAACCTGGTGTTGTGCGACTTCTCATTCTTGTATTCTATGCCACGGCTAATAAAGGCAAGCATTCCGTATGCCTTCTTAACCACCTTATCTACCTGGCCTGCTACCTTCAGGGATCTGTGGACATGCATTCCAAGGTCCCTTTGTTCCTCTACACTACTCAGTGTCCGACCATTTAATGTGTATTCCTTTTCCTTGTTAGCCCTCCCCAAATGCATTACCTCACACTTCTCCGGATTGAATTCCATTTGCCACTGTTCTGCCCACCTGACCAATTTATTGATATCTTCCTGCAGTCTGGCGGACAATCGGGAGGACGAATAATTAGAGCGTGGATAATGGAGGTCTTACTGTTTTAACACTGACCCCCAAGTCAAAAAAAAACCCAAATCAGGGAGACACAATTACAGCATCGCGCATTGTGTCGGAAGCGACATTTTGAAAGTGGCATCATATCACAGTCACACCGAGGCGGTCAGTTTTCAGTACAGATGGGAAACGTCCTAGTCTGGGACTAGTTAAAGTCTGTGAAGTTCATTTAAACTTCTACCAATTGCAAGCTGCTGAAAAAACTGGTGCAAGTCAAGTTGCCCCACCTCTGTGATTTGCAAAATAAGATTTGGTTAGAAAATAACATGTTGGGGGCGGGTGAGAGATACACTTAGCAACAGAGCAAAAGGTTTCAGATACTTCTTGTCGTAACGCCTGGAAACATGGGACTGAAAGCAAATTGCAAACATAAATGTGTTGCATCTTGCACCAGTCACGTATGTCACAAACGCACTTGCAGGGTCAGGAATGTTTTTGCAGGGAGGGGCTCCACCCAGAACCTGTCGTTCTTTCTCAGACAATGACTAATCCCCTGCAGACATCCAGCATTATCTTTCCTTTTGATTTCCAGTAAACACAGTTTTTTTTCTTTCCATATTTGCATTAATTATAGCCTGTTTTACTGCCTCGGGCTGCACGTGTCAATGGTAAATGAGCTTCTGCAGCATTTGCGTCACTGGTAGCCCGGCAACTGACTGGAAAAGGAAAGCAGCGAACATTATGAATTACCCGACAAAGTGTTTGAGAGAAGGACCTGCTCGAAACTGACGTTATCACATGGAATTACATAGAATGCGCAGCACAGAAACAGGCCATTCGGCCCAGCTCGTCTGTGCTGGTGATTCTGCTCCACACGAGCCTCCTCCCACCCTACTTCATCTCACCCTATCAGCATATCCTTCTATTCCTTTCTCCCTCATGTACTTATCTAGCTTCCCCTGAAATGCATTTACGCTGTTCCCTTCAACTACTCCCTGTGGTAGCGAGTTCCACCTTCTAACCACTCTCTCAGTCAAGAAGCTCCTCCTCATTTCATTATTGGATTTATGAGGGACTATTTTACACTTATGACCCCTATTTTTTTTCCCCCGAGCATTTTTTCCCACCTTCTTGTGTATTCACACACATACCTGTGTGTTCATGAGGGAGTGATCCTGAACCAAAAACTCATTTTTAAATAGCAGGACAGTCTTCCATATGTAATTTGGGAAGCTTTTTCTATTTCCTACATTACAACAGTGACTCCACTTCAAAAGTACTTCGTTGGCTGTAAAGCGCAATGGGACACCCTGAGGTCGTGAAAGGCGCTATAGAAATGCAAGTCTTTCTTTCTTTATAACAGAAAGCTCTTTTCATTTATTAAGATCTCACTGAAGTCATTGATTTGAGGGATCTTATTGTGGTTTTTAAACATTATGACCGAGTAATTTGCAACACTGGTTAATGGCCTGGAACTTGCGGTCCATGATGACGGCGAACTGGCAGCCTTCGCCGTCATTTCGCCTTTGAAACTGACGGCAAATTCAGGAATTGGCGCACGCACAGCCTAACACGGAAATCCTGAAGTGGCGATCTGTCATTCACTGCTCCGACACTGGCTGCGCTATGCACCCACCCTCCACCCCTCCCAACCCCCCCCCCCTCCCCCACACCACATAGCCAGCAATCAGTGAAATCTCTCAAATCATGGAAGCTGACAAAAACTTTGGGCTGGATTTTCATTGACCCGTGGAGGTGGGTTTGGAGGCGTGTGGGGGATTAAAATTGCGAAAACTGGCGGGCGGGCACAAGTCCGCCTCCATCCCGCCTCCACGCAATTTTCATTAAATCGTGTCTGCTGGTCCCGACTCCGTCCCGCCTTTAAGAGGCGGGATAGGCTGTTAAGGCCCTTAACAAGCACTAAATTGGCTCTATAATGCCATTTTGAAAGGCCTTTGTGATTTTAACCCTTGATCTACGTGAAGCACGCCTGTTCTGAACCACGATTGTGAAACCTGGCGGGAGCACATTTGGATAGCTGACTATCAGCTACAGGTCCACTATTACAACGGAGATGTGATGAAGGTAGTAGTATTAGGTCTAAAAGTCGCCTCTGATGCTGCTGCATTGAAAGTCTTCAGAGACTGCCTGGCCTTTGCTGTGAGAGGACCTGGATGCAAATTCTCTCTCTCTCTCTCTCTCTCTCTCTCTCTCAGAACTGCTGCTCATTTTGCATCCAGGTCCTCTCACAACAAAGGCCAGGCAGTCTCTGACCTTCTATGCAGCAGCAATGATGACATCATCAGAGGCAACTTTCAGACTGAAACCACTAATTGGTTCATGGGTTCCCACATGCTTGAACTCAATTGCCCAATTAGGTGAAAATTGCATCAATCTCCGACATCCAATTGCAGTCGGGTGGATAACACGAAATGCGGATGACAATACCCCCAACCCGCCCCAGTATCAAAATCCAGCCCATTGACTCTTCTGCGGCAATATTGCTATTAAATTCCCCATTAAATGTTAGACCCTATTGGATTAGGTGTAACTGGGGTTTAAACAGCGTATTGACTGCTAAACAAAGGTTATGGCCCTCAAAAAACGAATTTAAATTTTGTGGAGTGTCAATTTTATCTATTTTAATAAAAATTTACATTTTTAAGAAACTTTAAAAAACATTTTTTTTTTGTTTTTTTTTCAAAGTTTGTTCATCTTTATTTCAGGTTCGCCTTTTCCCCGTGTGAGAGCCCCAATCTTTGTTTTGCTCTCTCTAACATCTTAAAAAATTTAGAATCCAAGGAGCTTACCCACTTCCTGGATCTGTGAGAATTCTGCGTTTTGATTGGCTGCTTAGACAGTTTGCTGACGCCACAGCAGCTCTTCGCTGGGAATCCCCATCAGCTTGCGTTGATTTCAATTACGCGTCGGATAAGCCGAACGTCTCGCCACAGAGATTGCGAGATTTTTTTTGTGGGAGGCTTAATTCGGGGCCAGTGGCGAACGTCGATTGCTGCTGACCGCAAATTACGGGCCATTATCTGTTCCAATTTTCATTGTAGAAGGAAAGATGTGCTTCCCCTTCAATGCATCCATGATATTCATCTCAACCACTCCATGTTGTAGCGAGTGTCACATCTCACCGCTCTCTGGGAAAAGAAGATTCTCCTGAATTCCCTATCGGATTTATTAGTGACTATCTTTATATTTATGGCTTCTAGTTCTGGGCTCTTCCACAAGTGGAAACATCTTCTCTACGTCTTCCCTATCAAACCCTTTCATAATTTTAAAGGCCTCTATTAGGTCACCCCTCAGCTTTCTCTTTTCTAGAGAAGAGCCCCAGCCTGTTCAGTTTTTCCTGATAGGTCTAACCTCAGTTCTGATATCATATACCTTCTCCCGTGCCTCTATATCCTTTTTGTAATATGGAGACCAGAACTGTGCACAGTACTCCAAGTGTGGTCTAACTAAGATTCTATGCAAGTTTAACATAATCTCTCTGCTTTTCAAATTTATTCCTCCAGAAATGAACCCAGAGTGTTGTTTGCATTTTTTATGGCCTTGTTAATCTGCGTTGCTACCTTTGATGATTTGTGAATCTGTACCCCTAGATTCCTTTGCTTCTCTACTCCATTTTGGCTCTTATTTTCCATGGCTTGTGTGGTCTCCTTATTCTTCGTATCAAAATGCTCCACCTCACACTTATTTATATAGAAAGTCATTATCTGGGCAGAAATGCATCAGGATGGAGTGTAAGTGACTGGTGCTGACTGTGTGTGTTTAGGGCAGTAAAGAAGCCACAGACAGAGTACTGGCTAATTAACCTATCCATTAAAATGCCAGAGGGAATGATGTGGATCTTGTTCCTCAAAGGAGAAGTTTCAGACTTTGACCATAAGCTAGGGTGAGGCGTTGAATGGAATCTAAGGCTTGTCTCAATGGCATTTTTCCCCACCTTCTCGCATATTTACACAGGTACCTTGGTGCTCATGAGGGTGAGAAGAAGGATTCTGAACAAAAAGTCTTCCATCTGTAATTTGGGAAAGCGGGACAACCTCATAACCAACCAATGCAGGCTGCCTCCAGTTTTACTGTAGACCACCAAACCATTGTGATCGTCAGCCATGGATCAGTGGCTAGCACCCTCACCTCTGAGTTAGAAGGTTGTGGGTTCAAGTCCCAGTCCAGACATGCGCACAACAATCTAGGCTGACACTCCAGTGCAGTGCTGAGGGAGTGCTGCACTGTCGGAGGTGCTGTCTTTTGGATGAGATGTTCAACCGAGGCCCCGTCTGTTCTCTCAGGTGGATGTAAAAGATCCTATAGCACTATTTCGAAGAAGAGCAGGGGGAATTATCCCAGGTGTCCTGGGGCCAATATTTATCCCTCAATCAACATCGCTAAAACAGTTTATCTGGTCATTGTCACATTGCTGTTTGTGGGACCTTGCTGTGCGCAGATTGGCTGCTGTGTTTCCTGCATTACAACAGTGACTACACTTCAAAAGCTTTTCATTGCCTGTGAAGTGTTTTGGAGCGTCCTGAGGTCGTGAAAGGTGCTATATAAATGCGAGTTTTTCTTTCTTCTTTCTTTGACTGCTCTTAGAGATTTAAGAACTTTAATACAAAGCCAAATATCTAAAAAAATAAATGTCAAAAATTCACACAAGGTAGGTATAATATTTTCTGCCTGGACCCACAATGCTCATGCTGCCAACTTGCGGGTCGGTGTAAACCTTCCACTCACTTCAATATTTGGGCCAAATTACCTTTTGACTCCAGTGCCTCCGGGATTAAAATGTCGCTCTCCATCATCTGACAAAGGCTAATTGATCCCTGTATATAAGGCACTTCCTATCTATAACATCTTGATTAGGTTGCAGCCTCAAGATTTAAATCCCTTTGTTTGAAGAGCAAATACATAACTTCCCCTTCAGCAACAACAACAACAACAACAACGTGTATTTATATAGCACCTTTAACGTAGTAAAACGTCCCAAGGCGCTGCGCAGGAGTACTTTAAGACAAAGAAATTTGAGACCGATCCACATAAGGATAAAATTAGGGCAGGTGACCAAAAGCTTGGTCAAGGAGGTAGGTTTTAAGGAGCGTCTTAAAGGAGGAGAGAGAGGTAGCGAGGCGGAGAGGTTTAGGAAGGGAATTCCAGAGCGTAGGGCCCAGGCAACAGAAGGCACGGCCACCAAAGTTTGAGCGATTATAATCAGGGATCCTCAAGAGGGCAGAATTGGAGGAGCGCAGATATCTCGGTTGTTTGTGGGGCTGAAGGAGATTACAGAGATAGGGAGGGGGCGAGGGCCATGGAGGGAATTGAAAACAAGGATGAGAATTTTGAAATCAAGGCGTTGCTTTACCGGGAGCCAATGTCGGTCAGCGAGCACAGGGGTGATGGGCGAACGGGACTTGGTGCGGGACTTCTGCAGGAAAACTGCTTTTTTAGCAACGTGACCCCGACTTGATCGACTTATTCTTTCAGTGGGATATCCATGAGCTGAGTTATCGCAATTTTAAACTTCTGCCTGAATAAAGATAAACCCACATCCCTGGTGCAGCTCTCTGAACTCAATAGGCTTTTTGAATTTCCTACAGTACAACAGTGACTACACTTCAACAGCACTTTAGTGGCTGTAAAGGGCTTTGGGATGCCCTGTGGCCGTGAAAGGGACTATACCTCAGCTACTTAGATAGGTTTAAGGACCTTGGTCTATTTACTTTAGTCAGAAGTCGCACAACACCAGGTTATAGTCCAACAGATTTATTTAATTTTACAAGCTTTCGGAGCTGTTCGCTCCTTCTTCAGGTAAGGTAGCTGTGAGAGAATCTCCCAGAATTCACAATATAAACACAGAAAAAATCTATTCAAATCTTTCCCTACATCAAAGACACACTAAGAGCACAGCCAAGACAATGAGATGTGTCCCAGGGGGTCCAACGTGTCAAAACACCTGCTGGCTGCATATCCTCTCCATTAGCCTTTTTAAAACAAAACCTGGAAAGACCGGCCATGATGTCAAGTCACGTTCTGTATCGTGACATGAACCCGATATCGCGATTGAGGCCATCCTCATGAGTGCGGAACTTGGCTATCAGTTTCTGCTCTATGATTTTGCGCTGTCGTGTGTCCCGAAGGCCGCCTTGGAGAACGCTTACCCGCAGATCCGAGGCTGAATGCCCCTGACTGCTGAAGTGTTCCCCGACTGGGAGGCAACCCTCCTGCATATTTACTTTAGAGCAGCGTAGACTTATGGGCGACCTGATAAAAGAAAGACTTGCCTTTCTATAGCGCCTTTCACAACCACCGGACATCTCAAAGCGCTTTACAGCTAATAAAGTACTTTTGAAGTGCAGTCACTGTTGTAAATGTGGGAAACGCGGCAGCCAATTTGCGCACAGCAAGCTCCCACAAACAGCAATGTGATAATGACCAGATCATCTGTTTTTTTTTGTGATGTTGGTTGAGGGATAAATATTAGCCAGGACACAGGGAGAACTCCCCCGCTCTTCTTCGAAATAGTGCCATGGGATCTTTTACGTCCACCTGAGAGAGCAGACGGGGCCTCGGTTTAACGTCTCATCCGAAAACGGCACCTCCGACCGTGCAGGATTGTTACCTCCCAGTCGGGGAACACTTCAGCAGTCAAGGACATTCAGCCTCGGATCTGCGGGTAAGCGTTCTCCAAGGCAACCTTAGAAACACACGACAACGCAAAATCATCGAGCAGAAACTGATAGCCAAGTTCCGCACTCATGAAGACGGTCTCAACCGGGATCTTGGGTTTATGTCACGATACATGATACATGACGTGATCCGGACTCGAGTCGTCGTTGGCAGTAAAAAAGTAAAAATTTTCCCAGTAAAAAAGTAAAAATTTTAAAGGTTTTCGGTTTACATACAGACGGCAGCTTTTGACACGTTAGAACCCCTGCGACTGCACCTCATTGTCTCAGTTGTATCTTGCTATGTCTTTGATGTGGTACCTTCCTGGCTGACTTGATTAACTTTATCACACCTCGGCAGATAGTCAGGATGATTTAATTTAGTGGTCTGCAATTGTAAGGTACACATGCTTTGTTCTCTATCTATATATGCTTTGGCGATTCTGTATCTAATTTACTTCACCTGAGGAAGGGGCAATCGATAGCTCCGAAAGCTTGCGATTTCAAATAAAACTGTTGGACTATAACCTGGTGTTGTGCGACCTCACTATTTTGAAGAGCAGGGGAGTTATCCCCAGTGTCCTGGCCAATATTTATCCCTCAATCAACATCACTAAAACAGATCATCTGCTCATTATCACATTGCTCTTTATGGGAGCTTGCTGTGTGCAATTGGCTGCCGCTTTTCCTACATTACAACAGTGACTACACTTCAAAAGTACTTCCTCGGGTGTAAAGTGCTTTGGGACGTCCTGCGGTCGTTAAAGGTGCTATATAAATGCAAGTTCTTTATTCCCTTACATTCTGTGCAATGTTTGCTGCTGAATCATATCCCTATCAGTGCTGTGTGGCCCACTTTACATTAACTGCCAGCTTATAAAGGCAGAAAGTAGCCAGCGGTACACTGGGGACAGCAATATATATGGTTGCAATTTACGAAAGCGTTTTACAATTGATTTCTGTTTGTGCTTTATGAAGTTTTAAACGAGGAAAAGAAAGTCAGGAGTCAGCAATCAGCAGAGAAATTTGAGCTGATGGGCAATTGTCATTCAGTCCGGATTGGGATTTAAAATAGGCAGATCAAATAAATCAAGAAGGAACTAAACGGGAATTTAAAAAAAATCGCACAAGCAGAAATCCATCACAAGTTGAGAACTGTAAACCAGGGAGACCGTGCCTGTAATTATATCAAGTTAAAAAGTGCTATAGATTACTCAGGAAATTCTGTATTGGACCCCATTAGTCAGATCCAAGAAATAATGGAACATGAACCTCAGAATTGCCAGCTGAAATGACAACAATATTGTGCATTCCATAATATCAAGACCCCAAACCAATGAGTTACTTTTGAAATGTAGCCTTTGTTGTATTATAAAGAAATCAAGTAATAAAGTTCAGCTTGGGATCGCTCAGCACCTCCACCAACTAGCAGGACAAGGTCAGCAGGTGCATGGGAACACCATCACCTCACCAAGTTCCCCTCCAAGTCACACACCATCCTGACTTGGACATATATCGCCGTCCCTTCATCGCCGCTGGGTCAAAATCCTGGAACTCCCTCCCTGCAGATTCACCAGAACGATACTGGGGCTAAAAGGGTTAAATTATGAGGACAGGTTGCGCAGACTGGGCTTGTATTCCCTTGAGTAAAGAAGATTAAGGGGTGATCTAATTAAGGTGTTTAAGACGAGTAAAGGAGTTGATAGGTAGATAAAGAGAAACTATTTCCTGTGGTGGGGGAGTCCAAAACCTTAAAATTAGAGCCAGGCCATTTAGGGGTGATGTCAGGAGGCACTTCTTCACACTAAGGATAGTGGAAATCTGGAACTCTCTCCCCAAAAAGCTGTTGAGGCTGGGGGGTCAACTGAAAATGTCAAAACTGAGATTGACAAATTTTTGTTAGGCAAGGGTATTAAGGGCGACGGAACCAAGGCGGGCAGATGGGTTTAAGATACAGATCAGCCATGATCTAATTGAATGGCGGAACAGGCTCGAGGGGCTGAATGGTCTCTTCCTGTTCCTATGTTCCTAGTTTCCTCATCAAAGAAAAAGTAAACTTCTTCTCTGTAGTTGGCAGGCAAGGGGAACCTTCTGAGAAAGCAGTGGGTGAAGCCTGCCTTCCAGTTCTATAAATATTGATGTCTCCGGGGGCAAGGGCGGGGAAGTTGTAGGATTCTGGACTGTAATACACAGCAGAGAACTGTTGCAGCTGCTTTTCATTGCTCAGCTTGAGCCTCGGGGTACTGAATGAATCTAAGAATAGGCAGCCCTTTTTAGAGTTGGTTGGAGGCCATTCAATAATCTTTGGCTTGGAGCACTTGCTGTTTGGTTTATCAGCGCAGCGCATGGTTTAAAAGGAGCAAACCAAGGGAGTTTGGCACCCAAATTTGTGTTCCCATCGAAAGAAAGACTTGCATTTATATAGCGCCTTGCATAACCTCAGGGTATCCCAAAACGTTTTACAGCCAATGAAGCACTTTTGAAGCGGAGTCACTGTTGAAAAGTGGGAAATGCTGCAGCCAATTTGTGCACAGTGTAAGGGGTGACCTGTGTCTCTGTGCTTAGCCTGGGTGCTAGTGCAAGGTTAGGCCTTGTTGCCTGTTCTGGTCTCCAGCCAGCCTGGTAACACGAGACACCTGTGAGTGGTTCGACCCACTTGCCCTTACGGTTCTGACACTGGACTTAGGTGCGAGAGCAATAATGCAGAGAAAACTCAGGTAGACCCGGTTGAATAGTGCGAAATGGAAAATCTTTATTGCATATTATTCAAGATTACGAGATACATGTCATAAGCACAGATTAATGACAGTACAATCTTACACACAGTTATGTAACTAATTTTTGGGAAACGAGGAGCGCATGACACATCGAAAAAGGGGGCACACATTACAATTATCCTTAAAACTTAAACCCTCCCCTATCAATACCTGTCCTAAACTAGATTTGTAGGATCGAGACTCATGCTCACCACTCGTGATAACTCGGAGAATTCTGAAACTCTGCTCGGATGTTTTTACCGCAGCACCTGACTATTCACGTGTTGATCAGGGGTCTCTGTACCCCATTTGTTTACTCGTTTCTGCTCCGGCTAGCAGGCTGGACCGTCTGCTGTCATGAAGATCTGTGTTGTCCTCGGAGTTCCGATACTACTCGAAAAAGAGTCTTCCTGTGCCCTCACCAGTTTGTAAAATTCAAAGAAAAGTCTTCCTGGGCAAGGAAGTGTTTATTCGACTTACAGGCGCGGTCGGGGCTTACTGACCGTGGCGATACGTATTGTCGTCTTCTTCTCTTCTCATCTCATCTCATCTCATCTCATCTCCTCTCGGGGCTTTGGTTCCAACACCGTTTACCGACTTCTCGGGATGGTGTGCCCGTTTCAAGACCTCACAGCCCAGTTCTACACAGATCTTTGCGGCAAGCCACGAGGTTGATCCTAGCGGATCAGAGTCCAGAGCCGTCAGGCAAGAAAAAATAAAAGTTCAACAGTCTTCCAGCGAGTCAAAACAGCAAGTGCAAAAAGAAGCAGAGACAGCAGTCAGCAGCAAGAGTAGCAAGAGGCAAGAGAGGGAAGAGGCAAGCGGCAGATGGACGGTTGTACCTTACAGTTATAGTGCTGTAATTCCTCTTTTCCCGCCCAATCTTAATGTCTATCTTTTGTCAGGTTTTGGCGCTCAAACTTCTTGTATAGGGTGATCTCCGTTTTTAATGGGTTTCGGTGATACTTGTAACTGTCTGAGTACCCGTTAATACTTCTCCCATTGTGTAACCGGCTAGTAGTCTCCCTGGAGGGGTTTTGGGGCTTCCAAATGCTTTCTGTAACTACCCGCAAACGGCTCTCTCATTGTAGAGTCGTGGGGATTTTGCATATTAATGTCTTTGGATGGGTTCTTGATCGCTCAGTACAATAGCCCTTATTCGCACCTGGGAGACCGATTCCAGTATTTATGTATAAAATGCAAACCCATCATGTCTTGTCAATTATCTCAAATGTGCTGAGTCCTGTACGATCTTGCACAAATGTTTATTGGAACGCCATCTTGTCTGCTCATTGAAAGTCTAGAACGTTCTGCCACGAGGCGTGGCGGCTATTTTACAGGCTGTTTGTGTCCGCTTTGAAACCTGACAGCATTCTGCTGAAATAAAGCTGTTTGTACGAAACTTTATGTCTCCTTCTTATATTATAAAATTGCGATAATTTTGCGAATTCTACAACAGCAACCTCCCACAAACAGCAATGTGATAATTACCAGATCATCTGTTTTAGTGACGTTGATTGAGGGATAAATATTGGCCCCAGGACACCGGGGAGAACTCCCCTGCTCTCCTTCAAAATAGTGCCCTAGGATCTTCTACGTCCACCTGAGAGAAGAGACGAGGCCTCAGTTTAACATCTCATCCAAAAGACGGCACCTCCGACAGTGCAGCGTTCCCTCAGCACTGCACTGGGAGTGTCAGCCTAAGTTTTATACACTCAAGTCTCCAGAGTGGGCTTTTGAACCCACAACCTTTTGACTTAAAGGCAAGTGTGCTACCAACTGAGCCACGGCTGACACACGTTGCACAAGTAGCCAAAGGGAGCACCTGGCAGGAAGTAACAGCTCGTGCAGCAGGACTATATTTTGTTTTTAGGTATCACTCTATTGCGTCCAAACGGGTACTGGTCTGAGGCTGGTACCTGTTCACAGTGACGCAGGATCAGCAGAACCAAGTTAGACTGTCAGCTTTTGGCAATGCCCTTCAACAAAGAAAAAAAGGGAAATGCACGTTGAGAGCTCTGCTCTCCGGCATTTGAATTCCGATTACATTCTAATGTTGGGAGGGAGCCTGACCGTCCCGTCTGCTCTCCGTTAATATTAAAAAGATTCAAAAGGAAGTTTGAAAGATACCCAAACGATGAACTTTATAAAATAGTCTTTGGATTGGGCTGCAGTTATACTGCAGCGGGTGTGATTTTTTTTGTTCCTGGATCTGGTCTCATGCCCCTGGGCTAACTGCGCAGAAACTTTTTTCTATATTGATGCAAGGTTCAAGGTGTATAACTGGCCTGTCAGTAGGTGCAGTAACAACAACAACAACAACAACTTGTATTTATATAGCGCCTTTAACCTCTCTTTCCTCCTTTAAGACGCTCCTTAAAACCTACCTGTTTGACCAAGCTTTTGGTCACCTGCCCTAATTTATCCTTATGTGGATCGGTGTCAAATTTTTTGTCTTAAAATACTCCTGTGCAGCGCCTTGGGACGTTTTACTACATTAAAGGTGCTATATAAATACAAGTTGTTGTTGTTGTTAACATAGTAAAACGTCCCAAGGCGCTGCACAGGAGTATTTTAAGACAAGATATTTGACACCGATCCACATAAGGATAAATTAGGGCAGGTGACCGAAAGCTTGGTCAAAGAGGTAGGTTTTAAGGAGCGTCTTAAAGGAGGAAAGAGAGGTAGCGAGGCGGAGAGGTTTGGGCAGGGAATTCCACAGCTTAGGGCCTAGGTAACAGAAGGCACGGCCACCAATGGTTGAGCGATTATAATCAGGGATCCTCAAGATGTCAGAATTAGAGGAGCGCAGATATCTCGGGGGTGTTGTGGGGCTGGAGGAGATTACAGAGACAGGGAGGGGCGAGGCCATGGAGAGATTTGAAAACAGGGATGAGAATTTTAAAATCGAGGCGCTGCTTAACCGGGAGCCAATGTAGGTCAGTGAGCACAGGGGTGATGGGCAAATGGGACTTGGTGCGAGTTAGGACACGGGCAGCCGAGTTTTGGATGACCTCAAGTTTACATAGGGTAGAATGTGGGAGGCCAGCCAGGAGTGCGTTGGAATAGTCAAGTCTAGAGGTAACAAAGGCATGGATGAGGGTTTCAGCAGCGATGAGCTGAGGCAAGGGCAAGTAGTAGAGAATCATTTGATATTTTTAACCCAGAAAATCTGCAGAATCTTTTGCCACAGTGCTAATGATGCGTGATTTTCCACTGATCATAAATCAGCTTGTGAGAAAAACCCAATCAAATCCAAGCCAGTTAATGATTTTGACAATCCAAAAGCGAGCCCTTTGACCTTTGCAGGTGTAATTCCATGAGCAGAGAACAATTAAGAATGGCACAAACAGCACAGGCTAAACCTTGTTGCACAGAGCTACACTGTCCTGTTTTAATTGGAACTGCAGCTTGAACCAATTGGTAGGTCGCACTTTGACTTCTGCCTACGCGCTTGAGTCCCACGTGAAAATTTTAGTGCAGCACCAAACCGACGCTCCAATACAAGGCTGCTTCGCCCAACATGGTGTCCCTTGGATGAGATGATGGACCAGGGTCCTGCCAGCCTGTTCAGATGGACATGAAGCTGTATCAGGTCGATAGAATCATAGAAATGTACAGCACAGAAGGAGGCCATTCGGCCCGTCGTGCCTGTGCTGGCTCTTTGAAAGAGCAGGCTTGGTCCCCACATCCTTGCTTTGAGTCCGTAACCCTGTAAGATAGTGGGGTTGGTACACCAGAAAGATGAAAGCAAATGGGGGTGAAGATAATTTGAGGTCATGAATTATGACTCTTGCACCAGAAGCATATTGACACAACTTTAAAGGCTTAATCGGGGTTTCTTATGTCACATATTGGTACTAATATGCTTAATAAGTCTGACGATGATACTGTCCTTTCAAAATGCGTGTCAGTGTTAAGCCCACACCGCCACTAACTCTAATTGTAAAATCTAACCCCGTGTGGATAACACTTGCCCGAGTGACCAGCTTGCAGCTGTCTACCCAGGGTGCATCCGCGTGTGCAGTTGTTCACTTGTAACTGAACTCGCTGCATTTCTAAGCAAGCCGGACTCCTTTCTGCTGCAGACTCCTCACTAACACACGGTCAACAGGCAATGGAAAGAGGTAATACTAACAATAATAGCTACAGTGAGTATGTGTCACGACGGACCTTGCTTCTGCACATGCTGTGGGCTGTCCACAGGGAATGAAAGAAAAAAAAGACTCGCATTTTATATCGCCTTTCATGACCTCAGGACGTCCCAAAGCATTTTACAGCCAATGAAGTACTTTTTGAAGTGTGGTCGCTGTTGTAACGTAGGAAACGCGGCAGCCAATCTGCGCACAGCAAGCTCCCACAAACAGCAAAGTGGTAATGATCAGAAAATCTGTATTTTTTTATGATGTCGATTGAGGGACAAATATTGGGCCAGGACACCAGGGAGAACTCCCCTGCTCTTCTTCGAAATAGTGCCATGCATTCTTTTACATCCACCTGAGAGAGCAGACGGGGCCTCGGTTTAACGTCTCATCCGAAAGACGGCACCATCCAACAGTGCAGCACTCCCTCGGTACTGACCTGGAGTGTCAGCCTAGATTGTTATGCCCAAGTCCCTGGAGTGGGACTATGAACCCACAACCTTCTGACTCAGAGAGGCGAGTGTGCTACCCACTGAGCCACGGCTGACAGTCATGCGAATGAAACTGCTGCTCTTTTCTCTCTGCTTTATTCCCCACACACTCTTGTCTGGCTGACCATCAACTTAAGCAAAGTGGTGAGCGAACGACGGACCAATTGCCACATCCCCGTTTGAAAACCTTATTTAGGCCTTCTCCTTTTGGGAGCAAGAGCTGTTCGCAGAGGTGGACTTATCTGAGAAGCTAATGCTTAAAAAAAAAAGCAGCCATGTTTGATATTGGCACACAAACATTGGACGTGTACGTGTGACATTCCTTTCTCGCTTTTTAACGGAGGCGCAAACTCCTTTTTCATAAAAAAAAGTGTTTTAAAATAGCGGATAAAGGAATGTTATACGGGATGAGCTACGTGTTTCCAACGATAATATTGCGCACAATTGTTTGCAGGCTATAATTTCTTAATTTTCCAAACATGACTACATACCGCTTGCCATATAATGATAGTCAGTACACTCCAAAAAGCACTTCATGATGTGAGGTGCTTTGAGAGCTTTTGGAAAAAGAAAAAGAAAGACTTGCATTTCTATAGCGCCTTTCACGACCACCGGACATCTCAAAGCGCTTTACAGCCAATGAAGTACTCTTGAAGCGGAGTCACTGTTGTAATGTGGGAAACGCAGCAGCCAATTTGCGCACAGCAAGCTCCCACAAACAGCAATGTGATAATGACTGGATAATCTGTTTTAGTGATGTTGGTTGAGGGATAAATATTGACCAGGACACTGGGGATAACTCCCCTGCTCTTCTTCGAAATAGTGCCGTGGGATCTTTTACGTCCACCTGAGAGAGCAGACGGGGCCTCGGTTTAACGTCTCATCTGCAAGACGGCACCTCCGACAGTGCAGCACTCCCTCAGTACTGCACTGGAGACCTGGTAGAGCACAGTAAAAATTATTCATTTTTTTTCTAGGATTTGTGCACTAAATGGCTGTCTTAGCTCTTAAAACATGACTTTTCCACTTCCACCTCCTAATAGACAGATGAAATACAATACACAAGCTCTGATATAAAAACTGTCACCAACAGCTCGGAAAAATCAATGCATGACTGACTTAAATGGCCTTGTAATGATTGTGAGGGTACATTCATTGATGAATAACTACTTCTTATGTCCATAAATCATTGAAATAGTGGCATACATATATGAGCAATCATATTTATCTCATATCATTAAACTTTACCTTGGCTGGTGGGAAATAGCTTTTAAATTGCCGACGATTAACTGTTTACAAACACATGTTTGTCATGAATGTTCGGCTGCAGTCGTACCGGAGCTACTGGTCTCAGAGTTGCTGTGGAATGCAATTTGCAAGTGACAGCTGGATTTATACTGCCGATTATCTTCTTGCTATGGGTAGCACTGAACTCAGCCACAAAAGGAGCTCTGAGCGTCTGTGGCTGGCACTATATTGTTTCGGAAAAATGCTTCTTTGCGTCAGGCTGAAGTTATACTGCACAGTGTGTTAAGTTTAACTGAGAAGTCGCACAACACCAGGTTATAGTCCAACAGTTTTATTTGAAATTACGAGCTTTCGGAGCTCTGCTCCTTCTTCAGGTACAGGTACAGTGAGGGAATACAAATCGATTACACAGTATATAGAGACAGAGAACAATGTGTCTGCAGAGATACAATCCGTCAGGGACACATCAAAGACACATCAGAGTACAGCTAAGACAATGAGGTGGGTCACAGGGGGTCCAACGTGTCAAATGCTGCCGTCTGCAGTTAAGCTTTTAACTTTTTTTTAAAAACTGGAAAAACAGACAGCGATGTCGAGTCACGTTCTGTAGCGTGACATGGCCTCAACCGGGATCTCGGGTTCATGTCACGCTACAGAACGTGACTCGACATCGCTGTCTGTTTTTCCAGTTTTTAAAAAAAAGTTAAAAGCTCAACTGCAGACGGCAGCATTTGACACGTTGGACCCCCTGTGACCCACCTCATTGTCTTAGCTGTACTCTGATGTGTCTTTGATGTGTCCCTGACGGATTGTATCTCTGCAGACACATTGTTCTCTGTCTCTATATACTGTGTAATTGATTTGTATTCCCTCACTGTACCTGTACCTGAAGAAGGAGCAGCGCTCCGAAAGCTCGTAATTTCAAATAAAGCTGTTGGACTATAACCTGGTGTTGTGCGACTTCTCATTTTTGTCCACCCCAGTCCAACACCGGCATCTCCGCATTAAGTTTAACTGGCTGAGGAGATCTCCTGGAGAGGGTCTCATACTGCCTTTGGGTTTAAAAAAGAAAGACTTGCCTTTATATAGCACCTCAGAAACACCACGCTTCATATGAATTACATTCGGAGTGTGGTGACTGTCGTGCCGGCAGACGCAGCAAACATTTTGCGCGCAACGAGATCCTACGAATAGCAATGAGAGAAGAAGAAGAGAAAGAAAGATTTGCATTTATACAATGCCTTTCATGATCTCAGGATGTCCTAAAGTGCTTTACAGCCAGTGAAGTATTTTTGAAGTTGTAATGTAGGAAACGTGGCAGCCAATTTGCGCACAGCAAGCTCCCACAAACAGCAATTAAATAAACGACCAAATATTTGTTTTTTTTTAGTGATGTTAGTTGAGGGATAAATATTATCCAGGACACATGGAAACAGGAGTAGGCCATTCAGCTCCTCGAGCCTGTTTTGCAAAACCAGGGAGAATTCCCCAGCTCTTCTTCAAATAGTGCCGTGGGATCTTTTACTTTCACCTGAGAGAGCAGACGGGGCCTCGGTTTAACGTCTCATCCGAAAACTGGCACCTCCGACAGTGCAGCACTCCCTCTGTACTGCACTGGAGTGTCAGCTTGGATTTTGTGCTCAAGTCTCTGGAATGGGACTATGAACCCACGCCCTTCTGACTCAGAAGTGAGAGTGCTACCCACTGAGTCACGGCTGGCACCTACGAAAAATCTTCCCCCTAATTTTAAATTTGGGTGCACGGTGCCTTTAACGGGCTGCGCAGCCCATTCAACATTTTGAGCATTGTGCGAAATTTCACATTAGAAAAGCCGGTCCCGGGCTGCGCGGGACCAGCAGACAGCTACACGGCCGCACAGCTCAGAGGGAACTTTGCCAGCGAATGGGATGAACGACCAGTTACATAGAAACATAGAACCACAAGAAAATAGGAGCAGGAGTAGGCCATTCGGCCCTTCGAGCCTACTCCTCCATTCAATATGATCATGGCTGATCCTCTATCTTAATACCATATTCCCACTCTCTCCCCATACCCCTTGATGCCTTTTGTGTCTAGAAATCTATCTATCTACTTCTTAAATATATTCAGTGACTTGGCCTCCACAGCCTTCTGTGGTAGAGAATTCCACAGGTTCACCACCCTCTGAGTGAAGAAATTTCTCCTCATCTCAGTCCTAAATGTCCTACCCCGTATCCTGAGACTGTGACCCCTCGTTCTAGACCTCCCAGCCAGGGAAACAGCCTCCCTGCATCCAGTCTGTCTAGCTCTGTCAGAATTTTATACGTTTCAATGAGATCCCCTCTCATTCTTCTAAACTCTAGTGAATACAGGCCTAGTCGACCCAATCTCTCCTCATACGACAGTCCTGCCATCCCAGGAATCAGTCTGGTGAACCTTCGCTGCACTCCCTCTATGGCAAGTATATCCTTTATTTAGCCTAGTTGTTTTGGTGGTGTTGTTTGAGGAAATAATGTCAGCTCAGACACGGCAAAGCCTCCCTGTTCTTCTTGGAAATAGTGCCATGCCATCTTCAACATGCAACCTCCGCGTAACATCTCATCTCCCTGAGTACTATACTGGAGTGTCCACCTAGATGATGTGCTCAGGTCCTGCAACCTACTCAAGACTCAGAGGGAAGGCGACCAGCTGAGCCAGGAGTCAGATTCTCGCTTGACTCCTGAGCTACACTGCTTTTGCGTAGATGGGAACCCAAAACCACTTGGCATCAATGTGAAAGCGGTAGTGTAAATGCACCCTAAACAACCGTTGGTTTTTCGTTCTTGCCGATTTACGCCAGCAATTAAAAAACAGGGAACCTCTCAGTCCCTGATTGTCATGCATTTGCTTCTATTTGTAATCTTGACTATTGGTTGCCTTACTTTGCTAAATAAAACCTTTTATAGTTAACCACTAAAGAGATCAAATCCCTGGGAACATCAACCATTATTGGCTGTAAAGCACCTTTGGACATCCTGAGGTCATGCAACATAAGGACATAAGAAATAGGAGCAGGAGTCGGCCATTTGGTCCTTCGAGTCTGCTCTGCCATTCAATAAGATCATGGTTGATCTTCTACCTCATCTCCACTTTCCTGCACTATCCCCATATCCCTTGATTTCCATTAATATTCAAAAATCTATCGATCTCTGTCTTGAATATACTCAACGACTGAGCCTCCACAACCCTCTGGGGTAGAGAATTCCAAAGATTCACCACCCTCTGAGTGAAGAAATTCCTCCTCATCTCAGTCCTAAATGGCCGACCCCTTATTCTGAGACTGTAACCCCTGGTTCTAGACTCCCCAGCCAGGGGAAACATCCTCCCTGCATCTACCCTGTCAAGCCCTGTAAGAATTTTGTATTTTCAATGAGATCACCTCTCATTCTTCTAAACTCTAGCGAATATAGGCCTAGTCTACTCAATCTCTCCTCATAGGACAATCCCCCCATCCCAGGAACCAGTGTGGTGAAACTTCATTGCACTCCCTCTATGGCAAGTATATCCTTCCTTGGGTAAGGAGACAAGAGGGGCTGGATTTTCATTGACCCGTGGAGGCGGGTTTGGAGGCGTGTGGGGGGTTAAAATTGCGAAAACTGGCGGGCGGGCACAAGTCCGCCTCCATCCCGCCTCCACGCAATTTTCATTAAATCGTGTCTGCTGGTCCCGACTCCGTCCCGCCTTTAAGAGGCGGGATAGGTTGTTAAGGCCCTTAACAAGCACTAAATTGGCTCTATAATGCCATTTTGAAAGGCCTTTGTGATTTTAACCCTTGATCTACGTGAAGCACGCCTGTTGTGAACCACGAATGTGAAACCTGGCGGGAGCACATTTCGATAGCTGACTATCAGCTGCAGGCCCAGTATTACAACGGAGATGTGATGAAGGTAGTAGTAGTATTATTAGGTGTGAAAGTCGACTCTGATGCTGCTGCATTGAAGGTGTTCGGAAACTGCCTGGCCTTTGCTGTGAGAGGACCTGGATGCAAAATTCTCATTCTTTCTCTCTTTCTCTCTCTCTCTCTCTCTCTCTCTCTCCCTCCCTCTCTCTCTCTCTCCCTCTCTCTCTCCCTCCCTCTCTCTCTCTCTCTCTCTCTCCCTCCCTCTCTCCCTCCCTCTCTCTCGCTCTCTCTCTCTCTCTCTCCCTCTCTCTCTCTCTCTCTCTCTCTCCCTTCTGTTCATTTTGCATCCAGGTCCTCTCACAGCAAAGGCCAGGCCGTCTCTGACCTTCAATGCAGCAGCAACGATGACATCATCAGAGGCGACTTTCAGACTGAAACCACTAATTGGTTCATGGGTTCCCACATGCTGGAACTCAATTGCCCAATTATGTGAAAATTGCATCAATCTCCCACATCCAATTGCAGTCGGGTGGATAACACGAAAAGCGGATGACACGACCCCAACCCGCCCCAGTATCAAAATCCAGTCCAAACTGTATACAATACTCCAGGTATGGTCTCACCTATATAATTGCAGTAAGATGTCTTTACTCAAATCCTCTTTTAATAAAGACCAAAGCACTATATAAATGCAAACCTTTCTTTTCCCTTCATTGTTCTAATTTATTATGTTAAGTAGTTCTGTCCTTTGATATAATATTGCAAGCATGAAGGACCATCTTATCTCCATGTATTTCATATTCTGGGTGATTGGCAAGATGGGTGACATTCCCAGGTTTCATAGTGAAATGCTGGCACCAGGTTTGGAGAAGATGCTGCCAGAGAGAGCATGTATCTTTCAGGTGAATTGGTGAAGCAATGGAGTGCCTAAAACCTTAGACGCGTTTCCCATAGCTACGTCTGCTTAGATTGGCATACTATCCCATTGCCACATCACCGGCAGCTCGGGCCACATTACAGACTGTGGGATGAGAGGGGGCGAATGCTCATTCCCTGACGTGGCTACAGTGCGGATTAATCCTTTTAGTCAGAAGAATTTTAGGAATTTAAATTGTTATCAGTGGGAATTGACCATCTGCTGCTGGGACTCTTGACAGGGGGAATGGTTGAAGTTATTAAAATTCATATATTCTTCGCAAACAGTTCCAGAATAAATCACACAGTGTCCCACAAGAACTCTGGCGACTGCATTCTACCAAGCAATGTTCAGCTGCGCAAATAAATTTGATCCCTCCTTCCCACATTTTACTGCTCACTGAAGTTTTTTCCAGCACCTTGGACCGTCTGACGCTTTGGTTAAGAAAACAGGAGATGTGTTTTTGGGATTTATGTTGTAGCTTTTAAAAAATGCAGAACTGGACGATTATCTAAATTATGAAAAACTTGAACCATTCACTATCTCTTTTACACTTATGTCCTCCCTACGTTTCTATGTTTTAAACATTTTTATCCTACCCTGAGTCCATTCGCCCTGCTATTTTTTTTTTAGTGAATTTCTACTCTTTTCATTCTCTTTTCTTTTAAACAATCACAAACTTCTGGCCCCAAACCACGCAACGTTTCTCACATGACATCTGGAATCAGCACCGAGTCTCCTGTCAACCTTGCTCAGTGGCCACTGGTCGTCTCTTCCTGGTCAAAGAGACGACTGGTGCCCTCTCCCCCTGCGAATGTTATTGGCAATGATCTAGCTTACCACTTGTGCGCAGCATTGAAGGACTACCTTGTCCTTCTTTTGGATAAGCTGCCCGTTGAAGTGAGTGTCAAAGAACCCATTGGTAGTGTTGGCAGGGGTAGGTTTATCCTGGCTTGGGTTGTCATCTCTGATTGGACGCATTCCTGGAGATTTCATCACATGACCTCCTGCCGCCAAACTACTCCCGCCATTGGTCGGTCAACACGTCCATCCTCACGGTGCTCCGCCTTCCTGCGGCCAATTGGAAAGCCAACAAACTCTTCATGACCCGATTTCATGAATCTTGACCGTCAGTCAAACAGCCTTTATTCCCATCTCCACTATGTTTATAACTAATAAATGGAAATTTTCAAAGAAAATGAAATAAAAACCACAATTTTGTTTCTCTCCCAGGTTTTTTTTTGCTCGTCGCAGTTCCCTGGAGATTAATCTTTAATTCCTGGAGATTCCAGGACAACCCTGGAGGGTTGGCGACACTTTTCCCTCTTTTATCTTTCTGTGATGCGCTCCCAATGGTAGGTCAAGGCAGCCTGGAGTCATACAAACCCAAAAGTTCCAGGTTTGATCCCTGATCTGTGCTGAATTGGCCGATCTAGGTCAGGGAGCAGCAGGAGCACAACTATTCTGCATCAGTGTTCCTGGGTTAGGGAGAAGAATAAAATCAGCCTCGGCTCCCTCTTTTGATTGCTGTCCAGGGGACTCCTGCTGAAAAATGCACGTGCTCCGATATTGGGTGAGTTGCAGGATGCTCTTCCTGGTCAAAGAGACGACTAGTGCTCTGTCCAGGGTCATGAAGATTAGCTGTTTCAGTATTATTTTTACCCCTGGATGTAGCCGATGCTGCCAAGGCCGCCTTTTATTGCCCACCCCTCGCTGTCCTGAGAAGCTGGTGGTGGACCTTCTTGAGCCGTTACAGTCCGTGTGCTGATGATGTTCCCACGTTAATGTTAAGTAGGGGAATTCCAGGAATTTGACCCACCGATGACGAAGAAACGACGATAAATACCCAAGGCAGGATAGTGTGTGGCTTGGGGGAGAACTTGGGAAGTGATGGCAGTCCCATGATGTTGCTGCTCTTGTACTTCTTGGTGGTAGAGGTCACAGGGCTGGAAGGTGCAGTTGTTGCCGTGCATCCTGTAGATAATACATACCGCACGCAGTCTCAATGCATTAGTGAGGAGGTGGATACTGAGCTCAGTGGCAGGGTGCTGATCAAGGACTGCTTTGTCCTGGATGCTGTCGCACTTATTGAGTGTTGTTGCAGCTGCACCCATTCAAATGAGTGTTGAGTATTCCTGACTTGAGCCTTAAAGGCTTTGAGGGGTTGAGATTTGAGCCAATCGTCGCCTCTGCTTTGCTCTTGGTGTGGATGTGGCTGGTCCACTTAAACTTCTTTTTTTTTATTTGTTCCTGGGATGTGGGCATCGTTGGCAGGGCCAGCATTTATTGCTCATCCCTAGTTGCCCTGGAGAAGGTGGTGGTGAGCCGCCTTCTTGAACCGCTGCAGTCCGTGTGGTGAAGGTGCTCCCACAGTGCTGTTAGGGAGGGAGTTCCAGGATTTTGACCGAGCGACGACGAAGGAACGGCGATATATTTCCAAGTCAGGATGGTGTGTAACGGAGGGGAACTTGGAGGTGATGGTGATCCCATGCGCCTGCTGCCCTTGTCCTTCTAGGTGGAAGAGGTCGCGGGTTTGGGAGGTGCTGCCGAAGAAGCCTTGGCGAGTTGCTGCAGTGCATCTTGTAGATAGTGCACACTGCAGCCACGGTATACCGGTGGTGGAGGGTGTGAATGTTTAAGGTGGTGGATGGGGTGCCAATCAAGCGAGCTGCTTTGTCCTGGATGGTGTCGAGCTTCTTGAGTTTTGTTGGAGCTGCACTCATCCAGGTAAGTGGAGGGTATTCCATCACATTCCTGACTTGTGCCTTGTAGATGGTAGAAAGGCTTTGGGGAGTCAGGAGGTGAGACACTCGCCGTAGTAGTGACCCCCAGAATGTTGATGGTGGGGGACTTGGTTATGGCAGTTCTGTTGAATGTTAGGTGGAGATAGTTGGGCTTTTCCTGTTGGAGATTGCCATTGCCTGGCACATACTACCTTGCTTGTTAGTCGTCAGCCCAAGCCTGGATGTTGTCCAGGTCTTGCTGTAGAATGGCATGGGCTGCTTCATTGTCACAAGAGTTGTGAATGGAGCTGAACACAAGAGTCTAGAGTGAGCAGCCCCAATTATGACCTTATGATGGAGGGAAGGTCGTTGATGAAGCAACTGAAGATGGTTTAGTGAGGCACTGGAGGACATTTAGCACAAGTGGACTATAGGCCAGCAAATCAGAAAAAAGAAAGTCTTGGATTTCTATAGCGCCTTTCACGATCTCAGGACGTCCCAAAGTGCTTTATGGCCAATGAAGTACTTTTGAAGTGTGGTCACTGTTGTAATGTAGGAAACGCAGCAGCCAATTTGCGCACAGCAAGTTCCCACAAACAGCAATGTGATAATGACCAGATAATCTGTTTTTTAGTGATGTTGATTTTGGGATAAATATTGGCCCCAGGACACCAGGAATAACTCTCCTGCTCTTCTTCAAAATGGTGCCGTGGGATCTTTTACATCCACCTGAGAGAGCAGACGAGGCCTCGGTTTAATGTCTCATCCGAAAGTCGGCACCTCCGACACTGCAGCACTCCCTCAGCACTACACTGGGAGTGTCAGCCTAGATTTTTGTGCTCAAGTCTCTGGAGTGGGACTTGAACCCACAACCTTCTGACTCAGAGGTGAGAGAGTGCTGACACACTGATTCACGGCTGACACTATTAGTCAGCAATGGAAAGGATAAAATAAAATAAAAGCTGTACTGTTCCATGACATAGATGGTGAAGGCCAATAACTATCGCAACTGTAGCGGCAAATGCTTCTGTGATCCTATCTGATTCGTTTGTGCCATAGAGAAAGCAGTTTGGTGAGGGACTGTTGATGGTTTCCCTCTCGTTGGGTGCTGAGTACACTGCGTATAACAAGAGAAGCATTTTCGAATTGTTTTACAATGTGATCTAGTTTGGCTCAGCAGATTTACATACAATGGGAGGCAGTGGCTGAGTGAACTTGCTCTCAATATTGAGTTCCGATATTACTCACAGTCAAAACATAGGAACATAGGATCAGGAGGAGGCCATTCAGCCCCTTGAGCCTGTTCCGCCATCTAATTAGATCATTGCTGATCTCTAACTTAACTCCGTCTACCCATTATTGGTTCCGTAAACCTTAATACCCTTGTCCAACAAAAATCTATCAATCTCAGTTTTGAAATTTTCAGTTGACCCCCAGCCTCAACAGATTTTTGGGAGAGAGTTCCAGATTTCCACCACCCATTGTGTGACGAAGTGCTTCCTGACATCATCCCTGAACAGCCCAGCTCTAAGTTTAAAGTTCTGCCCCCTTGTTCTGCACACCCCCCACCAGAGGAAATAGTTTCTCCCTATCTAACCTATCAACTCCTTTAAATCATGTCAAGAAAACCTAGGAGAAACATTAGCCGGGAATGTCCTCGGAGCTGCTCCCACTCCGTCACAGACACTTCACCGACGGCATGGCGGGAAGCCTGTTTATGCGTGTTAAAGGGGGATTCCGCCACACTTCCGACAGTCTGTGAGTAGCTCCGAGGAAACTTCCGCCCATAGTTCCAGATTATAATACGTGGCTTGAGCAGTGGTGTAAGAGGGAGGGTTTTAAATTTTTGAGGCATTGGGACCAGTTTTGTGGTAGGTGTGACCTATACAAAAGGGACGGTCTACACCTGTGCAAAGATGGAACTGAGGTTCTCGGGGTAAATTTTGATAAAGCAGTTCGGGAGCATTTAAACTAGTATGGCAGGGGGCTAGAAACCCATGTAGTGAAATAGAGGAAAGTGAAAGGCAGACAGAAATAAATGGTAAAAAGGAGAGGAACAAAAAACAAAGGGCCAAACTAATTCATAAAAAATGTGAGCATAAAAAAAGCCTGAGGGTTTTATACCTTAATGCGAGAAGCATCAGGAACAAGGTAGATGAATTAGCTGTGGAAATAGAGGTTAATAATTATGATCTAATTGGGATTACGGAAACATGGTTGCAGGGTGAGCAGGGCTGGGAGCTTAACATACAGGGGTATTCAGTATTTAGGAAGGATCGACAAAAAAGAAAGGGAGGAGGGGTAGCATTGCTGGTAAAAGAGGGGATAAATGCAATTGAAAGGAAGGATATTAACTCAGTTAATACAGAATCTATATGGGTGGAGCTAAGAAATAGCGAGGGGCGAAAAACATTAATAGGAGTGGTATATAGGCCTCCAAATAGTAAAATAGAGGTTGGGGAGGGCATCACGAGGGAAATTAGAGAAGCGTGCAATAAGAGCACAGCTGTCATCATAGGTGACTTTAACTTACATATAGATTGGACTAGCCTAATCAGTAAAAATAATGAGGAGGAGGAATTCTTGAGTGTTTAAGGGATGGTTATCTGGATCAATATGTCGAGGAACCAACTCGGGAACAGGCTATATTGGACTGGGTACTGTGCAATGAGAAGGGACTAATTAGTAATCTTGTTGTACGGGGACCCTTGGGTCAGAGCGATCATAACATGATCGATTTCTCACTCGAAATGGAGAGCGAAGAAATTGACTCAGAGACTCAGGTCCTGAATTTAAACAAGGGGAATTATGATGCCATTAGACGGGAACTGAGTAGGTCTGATTGGACAACGTTCCTGGGAGGACTGGAGGTAGATAAACAATGGCAAGCATTTAAAGATAGAATGACAAAATTGCAAAAATTGTTTATACCAATCTGGCATAAAAGGAAATCTAAAAAGGTGACTCAACCGTGGATAACAGGGGAAATTAGAGACAGCATAAAATCCAAAGATAGGGCGTATAAAATAGCCAAAAAACGCGCCAGAGCGGAAGATTGGGAACAGTTTAAGATAGAGCAAAGGAGGGCAAAGGGCTTAATCAAGAAGGGCAAAATAGCTTACGAAAGCAAGCTGGCGGAAAATATAAAAACTAACTCCAAAAGCTTTTATAAGTATATCAAGAGGAAAAGACTGGTGAAAACCAAAGTTGGTCCATTGCAGTCAGATACGGGGGAATATATAATGGGAAATAAGGAAATGGCAGACCAACTAAATGCATACTTTGGGTCAGTCTTTACGAAGGAAGACACAAAAAACCTCCCTGGGATATCGGGAAAAATAGGGACATTGGCAAAGGAGGAACTGACGCAAATCAATATCTCTAAGGATATGGTGTTAAGGAAGCTAAAGGGATTGAAGGCGGACAAATCCCCAGGGCCTGATAACATGCATCCTAGGGTACTGAAGGAGGTGGCCCTAGAGATAGCGGATGCACTAAGCATGATTTTTCAGAATTCATTAGACTCGGGAACAGTGCCCATGGATTGGAGGGTAGCTAACGTTACCCCACTATTCAAAAAGGGGGGTAGGGAAAAAGCAGGTAATTACAGACCTGTAAGCCTTACATCAGTTGTGGGCAAAATGCTGGAGTCCATCATTAAGGATGAAATAGCCGAGCACTTAGCAAATGGGGACAGGATAGGACAGAGTCAACATGGATTTACAAAGGGTAAATCGTGCTTGACTAATCTATTGGAATTTTTTGAGGGAGTAACTGGTAAAATAGATGGGGGAGAGCCAGTAGATGTGGTGTACCTGGACTTCCAAAAGGCCTTCGATAAGGTCCCACATAAAAGATTAGCATGGAAAATTGAAGCTCATGGGATAAAGGGGAAAGTATTGACGTGGATAGAGAACTGGCTGTCAGATAGAAAACAGAGAGTTGGAATAAACGGCTCATTTTCTGAATGGCAGGCAGTAACAAGTGGGGTACCACAGGGATCTGTCCTGGGTCCCCAGCTGTTCACAATTTATATTAATGACCTGGATCAGGGAGTCGAATGCAGCATTTCCAAATTTGCAGACGACACTAAACTAGGAGGGGGGGTGGGCTCAGAGGAGGAGACCAGGAAGCTCCAGAGCGATTTGGACAGACTGGGTGATTGGGCGGATAAATGGCAGATGCACTATAATGTGGACAAGTGCGAAGTTATCCACCTTGGGTGCAGGAACGGGAGGGCAAATTATTATTTAAATGGCAATAAATTGGGAGAGGGGGAAGTACAGAGAGACCTGGGTGTTCTTGTACACCAGTCACTGAAGGCGAGCATGCAGGTGCAACAGGCGGTCAAGAAGGCAAACGGTATGCTGGCCTTCATAGCAAAAGGGTTGGAATACAGGAACAGGGATACCTTGCTGCAGCTGTACAGGGCACTGGTGAGACCACACCTCGAGTACTGTGTACAGTTTTGGTCGCCTCATCTGAGGAAAGATGTTCTTGCCATGGAGGGGGTGCAGCGGCGATTCACCAGGCTGATACCAGGAATGGCGGGATTGACCTATGAGGAGAGACTATGTAGTTTAGGGATGTACACACTGGAGTTTAGAAGATTGAGAGGGGACCTCATAGAAGTGTATAAAATTCTGACAGGTCTAGACAGATTAGATGCAGAAGGAATGTTTCCCTTGGCGGGTGAGAACAGAACTAGAGGACATAATTTAAGGATAAGGGCTAAACCATTTAGGACAGAAATGAGGGGGAATTTCTTCACTCAGAGAGTGGTGAACCTGTGGAACTCATTGCCACAGAGGGCAGTGTACGCCAGCTCATTAAATGGGCTGGATTTTGATACTGGGGCGGGTTGGGGTCGTGTCATCCACTTTTCGTGTTATCCACCCGACTGCAATTGGATGTGGGAGATTGATGCGATTTTCACCTAATTGGGCCATTGAGTTCCAGCATGTGGGAACCCATGAACCAATTAGTGTTTTCAGTCTGAAAGTCGTCTCTGATGATGTCATCATTGCTGCTGCATTGAAGGTTTGCAAAGACTGCCTGGCCTTTGCTGTGAGAGGACCTGGATGCAAAATGAGTAGCAGCAGCCCTAAGTCTGCTCCCAGATATTTTTACACCACCACTCCCAGATATGTCTCCTCCCCATCCATCCATATATACATCCATCCACATAGCCATCCATATAGACAGACAGACAGACAGACTCAGCTATCCAAATGTGCTCCCGCCAGGTTTCACATTCGTGGTTCAGAACAGGCGTGCTTCACGGAGAAAAAGGGTTAAAATCACAAAGGCCTTTCAAAATGGCATTATAGAGGTAATTTAGTGCTTGTTAAGGGCCTTAACAGCCTATCCCGCCTCTTAGAGGCGGGACGGAGTCGTGACCAGCAGACACGATTTCATGAAAATTGCGTGGAGGCGGGATGGAGGCGGGCTTGTGCCCGCCCGCCAGTTTTCGCAATTTTAACCCCCCACACGCCTCCAAACCCACCTCCACGGGTCAATGAAAATCCAGCCCAAAATGTCTACATTTGACATGTAGGTTGCAATTGCACGTCCCTCGTCAGACCCTCTGGGGAGTCATGGTTTATGGGCAATTCTCAGAGTGTACGCTATTCTGCTCCCCGGATACCTCAGTCAGACTCTAGGCAAACCCACCTGGTCCCTTTGGCCAGAAAGTTTGCTAGATTCTCCTGTGTAGCAAGCTAACCACCAGAAGTGCACTGGGATTTACATTTCTGCCGGCCAGTGTGCCCGTACTCGGACCCAATCCTGTTTTCCTGGGTCAACTTAACGTCAATATTGCCAGCGGGCTCCCAGTGCTATTTATACCCTCTCTTGTGAGCTTGTCTCTGGGAGGGAGGGAGGTAGATCTGGCACTGTTGCAGCGTTAAACTGGCTGCCACTTCTTACTAGTCCATGGCAGCCATGTTGCGTCTGAGACAATGTGGATCACTACATTGTCTGAGGTTGCTGGTTCTCCTAGACCTCCAGCCCCAAACTTCACAGACTCTTCAGTTGTTCGCTGAAGTCCGGCAGAGGACTTTTTGACACCTAGGGAAGGAACCCCAAAAGGCATGAACCTAACCTAATGGGACAAGGAGGCCTTGGGAGCAGGTCCAGCCTCCAGTCGGGTACGGTAGCATCATGGTTATGCTGCTGGACTGGTAATCCAGTTATAAACCTGGACGAATGATCTGGAGTATATGAGTTCAAATCCCACCATGGCAGCTGGGGAATTTAAATTAAATTAAATAAATCTGGAATAAAAAGCTAGTATCAGTAATGGTAACCATGAAACTACTGGATTGTTGTAAAAACCCAACTGATTCACTAATGTCCTTTAGGGAAGGAAATCTACTGCCCTTACCCGGTCTGGCCTATATGTGACTCCAGACCCACAGCAATGTGGTTGACTCTTAACTGCCCTCTGAAATGACCACTCAGTTGTATTGAAGAAGGCAGCTCACCACCACCTTTTCAAGGGCAATTAGAGATGGGCAATAAATGTTGGCCATGCCAGCGTCACCCACATCCCATGAATGATCCTCCCAGGGCTTCTCAATATCAAAATACGTTCAATGACCTCATCAGGTTAGCCAAAGTGAAAGGAGGGAGTCACAGACTGAACCAATGTCAGATGCATGTTGCATATTTTCACTCTCTCTTGCCCTCCCTGTCTTGAACACCACGGCTGGGAATTTCCCCAGAAGTGCGGCGTAACTCCATTTGCGCACGTAAACAAAGTTCCTGCTGCGCCTTCGATGAGGTTATGGCGGTGGAGCAGGAGCGGCTCTGAGGAAATTCCCAGCCTGTGTATTACTCCGGTGTCAGCAGTGGCTCAGTGGGGTAGCACTCTCGCCTCTGACTCAGGAGGTCATGGGTTGAAGCCCCACTCCAGACACTTGAGCACAAAATCCAGACTGACACTCCCAGTGCAAGTACTGAGGGAGTGCTGCACTGTCGGAGGTGCCGTCTTTCCAATGAGACTTTAAACCGAGGCCCCGTCTGCTCTCTCAGGTGGATGTAAAAGATCCCGAGGCACTATTTCGAAGAAGAGCAGGGGAGTTAGCCCCAGTGTCCTGGCCAATATTTATCCATCAATCAACATCACTGAAACAGATGATCTGATCGCTATCACATTGCTCTTTGTAAGAGCTTGCTGAGGGCAAATTGGCTGCCAGGTTTCCTACGGTACAGTAGTGACTACACTTCAAAAGTGCTTAATTGACTGTAAAGTGTTTTGGGACATCCTGAGGTTGTGAAAGGCGCTATATAAATGCAGGTCTTTCTTGTTTCCCTGAAGGATCACAAGAGTCTTCATAACATCGTTCCGTGCCCTAACAGCATTTCTTCACTCACAACCTAACACGAAACGACCATCTTTTTTTAATTCATTCACAGGATGGAGGTATCACTGGCAGGGCCATCATTTATTGCCCATCCCCTTGAAATGAGCCACCTTCTTGACAACTGAGTGTCTTGCTGGGCCATTTCAGAGGGGCAGCTTAGAGTCAACCACATTGCTGTGGGTCTGCACTCACATATAGGCCAGACCGCGTAAGGACGGCAGATTTCCTTCTCTAAAGGACATCAGTGAACCAGATGGATTTTATTGAGACTAGCTTTTTATTCCAGACTTATTTAATGAACTGAATTTAAACTCCCCCAGCTGCCATGGTGGGATTACGAACTCACTCTCTGGGCATATTAGTCCAGGCCTCTGGATTACTGGTCCAATAACATAACCACTATGCTACCGTTCAACCAAACAACCACAACAGAACAAAGCACCATCTGCGCCTCCCAAGGCTCCTCCTGACAAGCACCAGCCAGCCTCTTTGGAACCTTTTGCCACTGAGGGAACCCTGAAGGTTAGGATTGAGGGTGCACCAAAGGGAGGCACCAAGGTTGGACCAGGTGGCAGTAAGCAGCGGGAAGGCACTCATATTGGTTTTCGTTAGAATATTTTGGTCACTGGCAGGATACGAGTGGAATGACTGCCCTGCGGTGAGCCGTCAAGGCAGCTGAAACACGCCTACAGAATCTCTGTGATCCGTTCCATCAAGGTGCAGGTGGGGGGGGGAGGGGAGCGTGAGTCTCGTTGCGTGTGAAGACATAAAAATAGTTGAGCAGAAATAGAAGAGAAGCAAACCGGATCATGAGCAGGTGCTGCAGGTAACAATCCTGATCTCCGATCAGCCATCAAGGCAGCTGTCTTTCAGTAAACAGTGGGACTGGCGCAAAAGGAAAGTCATAAAAGCTGCCTGGATGGTGTAAATTACATCGAGAAACGCCTTTACCCAGAGAGTGGTTAGATAGAGTGGAGTGCGTCGATACCTCTTTAGAGAGTAGTCGAAGACCTGCGTTTAAGAGAAGTATCAACGTTTTATTAACTGACTAAAACATGTTAACATTTATATGAGTTGCAAGTGCCGGTGCTGAGCTCCACGAATCTGCAGCCCAGCCTACGCACGCATACACAGGAGAGAAAGAGAGAGAGGGAGAGTCACATGCGAGACACGTGACCATGACTCAGACGCCACGCACAGCAAATGAGCGCCCCGCGTCACATGGGGTAGATGAGGCGATTAGCATAGATGCATTTAAGGGGAGGCTGGATAAGCACATAGGGGGAAAAATTAGGTCGCGCCCCGTTTGGGGCGCAAATATCGTCTGGACGCAAATATTAGCGCCTGGCGCTAATTATCGCCACTGACTGGAAACTTCACTTTTACCGCCCCGGGAGGTGAGTGGAGCGCTAAATCAGGCGCTGCACACCTGTCTTAAGGCGCAAAGGCCGAGCAGTGAGGCGCTAACTCAGCGCGCGAGTGCAGCGCAGCTGCTGCCAGTTAGCGAGGGAACACAGACACACTGGCGCCGGCCAGTTCTTAAAGCGGGGGGGGGGGCCAACTGTTAGGATCAGTAGGCAAAACTACCTCACAAAGCGTTGACTCAATGCAAAAGTCTCTCTTTCTCTCTCTCCGAATCTCTCTCTCTCTCTCAGAACGAGTGGTGCAAAAATGTCAATCACAGAAAAAGACAGGAAGAGGCCCCCTTTAAATAGCGCCCCCCCCCAGCCCCACAGCGATTGATAGCATTCCAGTCTTCCGGTCGTTGGATGCGCCAGGCGGTAAGGCAGGGGGCGCCACTCAATTTCCGCTCCGGGGCGCCACAAGGGCGTTGCACCATGGAATGACGTCACAATCTGCGCGCGCAGGTGGTCGCAGCGGTAAAGTTTAGCGCCGCCGCACAATCTCTAGTTAAGTTCCCGAGCGGCGCAAACATCGCTGCGCCCGGGCGTTAGCGGCTTTGCGCCCCATTAGCGCCCTCTTAAGGCGCTAACGGGAGGCGCAACCAACTGAATTTTTACCCCATAGAGTCATAACGGCACAGAAGGAGGTCATTCAGCCCACCAAGCCTGTGCCGGCTCTCTGTGAAGCGATCCAGTCAGTCCCCATTCCCTCGCTCTATCCCCGTAGCCCTGCAAGTTTATTTCCCTCAAGTGCCTATCCAGTCTCCCCTTGAAAACATTGAGTGTCTCCGCTTCCACCACTTCCGTCGGCAGTGAGTTCCAGGTCCTCATCACTCGCTGCATAAAAAAGTTTTCCCTCACGTCCCCCCCTGTACCTCTTGCCCAAAACCTTAAATCTGTGTCCCCTAGTCCTTGTACCATCAACTAGTGGGAACAGCCTTTCCCCGTCTAGCCTATCCAAACCCGTCATAATCTTGTACACCTCTATCAAATCACCCCTCAACCTCCTTTGCTCTAATGAAAACAAATCCTGCTTCTCCAACTTGTCCTTGTAGCTAAGATCCCCCATCCCCGGAACCATTCTGATAAATCACCTCTGCACCCTCTCAAGGGCCTTCACATCCTTCCTAAAGTGTGGTGACCAGAACTGGACGCAATACTCCAGTTGTGGCCTAACCAGTGCTTTATAAAGGTTCAGCATAACTTCTCTGCTCTTGTACTCAATACCTCTATTTATGAAGCCCAAGATCCCATATGCTTTTCTAACCACTCTCTCAATATGTCTGCCACCTTCAGGGACCTATGCACATTAACTCCGAGGTCCCTCTGTCCCTGCACACTCTTTAAAACTGTGCCATTAAGTGTATATTGCCTCTCCCTGTTCCTTCTGCCAAAATGCATCAACTCACACTTCTCTGTATTAAATTCCATCCGCCACTTATCTGCCCATTCTGCTAGCCTTTCTATGCCCTGCTGCAATCGATTGGTATCATCCTCACTGTTTGCTACACCCCCAAGTTTGGTGTCATCGGCATATTTAGAAATTCTACTCTGTATTCCAATATCCAGGTCATTTATATATATCACAAAAAGCAGTGGCCCCAGCACTGACCCTTGGGGAACACCACTGTCGACCATCCTCCAGTCTGAAAAGCAGCCATTTACCACAACTCGCTGTTTTCTGTCCTTAAGCCAATTCCTTATCCAAGCTGCCACTGACCCACCTATTCCATGAGCCTCAATTTTGTTAACCAGCCTTCTATGTGGTACTTTGTCAAGCACCTTCCTAAAATCCATGTCGACAACATCCATTGTATTCCCTTCATCAATCCTCCCTGTTACTTCATCAAAAAATTCAATAAGATTAGTCAAACACAACCTGCCTTTTATAAATCCGTGTTGGCTCTCCTGAATTACCCTAAACCTCTCCAACAACAACAACAACAACAACAACTTGTATTTATATAGCGTCTTTAACGTAGTAAAACATCCCAAGGCGCTGCACAGGAGTATTTTAAGACAAAAAATGTGTCCAAGTTCCCGTTAATTTTTTCCTTGATTATTGTTTCTAAAACTTTACCCACCACTGATGTTAAACTGACTGGCCTGTAGTTACTAGGATTGGCCGTACACCCTTTCTTGAACAATGGTGTCACATTTGCCACTTTCCAATCCTCAGGCACCTCCCCCGCATCTAGGGAAGATTGGAAAATTATGGCAAGCCCTTCCGCTATCTCCTCCCCCAATTCCCTTAGCAACCTGGGATGCAAGCCATCTGGACCAGGCGACTTGTCTTCTCTAAGCATACCCAGCCTTTCTAGTACATCCTGTCTATCAATTTTCACCCCTTCCATTGCTTCTACCTTTTCCACTTCTACCGATATTTTGTCAGCATCCATCTCCTTAGTAAACACTGACACAAAGTACATGAGGGAGAAAGGAATAGAAGGTTATGTTGATAGGGTGTGATCAAGTAAGGTGGGAGGAGGCTCGAGTGGAGCGTAAACGCTGGCATAGATCAGTGGGGCCGAATGGCCTGTTTCTGTGCTGTTAAATTCGATGGGGTAAAATGGGACTTGGGCGGAGTCGCAATACTGACGTTATCGCATCTGCTGTCAGTTATATGCCCGCCGGATATCCAGTTCCAATCAGGCGGGACGTATAATGGGCGGAAGGTGCAATGTTGCCCGCTTTGTGGCCCCTCCCTAGTCAAATTTCACCCCCTATGTAATTCAATGTATAAACTGACCTGCATGATGAGGCGGTTCAGATCACACAGCAGCTGGACGCTGAGTGAGGGAAATGCTTTCCTGTCCCAAAGGTGGCGCTGTTCCCCAATTGGGGCAAGAAGGGAAACGTGGCAGCCCCTTGTGCCTGCCATCCGGTGAAAGTTCATTGGCCTTCCTAGCTGACGGGCAGGTCCATTGGAAAGGTGCAGCTCACAAGAGAACATAAGAACATAAGAAACAGGAGCAGGAGCAGGCCAATCGGCCCCTCGAGCCTGCTCCGCCATTCAATAAGATCATGGCTGATCCAATCTTGGCCTCAAAATCACATTCCCGCTCTCTCCCCATACCCCTTGACTCCCTTGTAGTTCAAATGTCTGTCAATCTCCGCCTTGAATATATTCAATGACTCCACCTCCACAGCTCTCTGGGGTAGAGAATTCCAAAGATTCACGACCCTCTGAGAGAAGAATTTCTCCTCATCTCCGTCTTAAATGGGCGACCCCTTATCCTGAAACTATGCCCCCTAGTTCTAGATTCCCCCTGGAGTTCGAGAGCAACGCACCTGTCACCTGCTTAATACATCAGCCACTAACTGATAGGTTGCATATTGCAGGAAACGATAGTATAGTGGTTATGTTATTGGACTAATAAGCCAGAGGTTCTGGATAATAATCCATGAGACACGCATTCAAACCCCACCACAAAATCTGGGGAAATTAAATCCAGTTAATTAAATAAATCTGGAATAAAAAACTAGCACGGTAACCATCAAGCGATTGTCGTGAAAACCCATCTGGTTCACTTGGGGAAGGAAATCTGCCGTCCTCACCCGGTCTGGCCTATATGTGACTCCAGACCCACAGCAATGTGGTTAACTCTTTAACTGCCCTCTGAAATGTCCCAGCAAGCCACTCAGTTGTACCAAACCGCTGCGACCAAGTCAGCACTGTGGGAGTACCTTCAACAGGCGGACTGCACCGGTTCAAGAAGATGGCTCACCACCACCACCTTCGCAAGGGCAATTAGGGATGGGGAATAAAATGATGGCCTCGCCAGTGACGCCCACATCCAATGAATTAAAAAAAATACGCCCGCTGATGCAGCCTGTAAGGAGGTGGTCGCACACTAATTGAGCGCCATGGCGACTTTTCTTGACACTGGCACTGTCACGCTTCTGGTGGGGGTGGACCGCAGGTCAAGGGGCGAGCAGGTGGCACAACTTAGTTACCGCCTTGCGAGGGAAGCCCCACACCCTCCTCTGGTGACGGATGAACCCGGTGTTCTTGCAAAGCTCATCCTCACCCTCACTCACCATAACAGAGGTGACAGAATGCCTAAGGGAAGCAGCATTGTCTCCTGCGGTGAATGTATCAAGATGAAAATTAACTGAAGGTAAATAACTCCAGGACCAATGCTGAACCTGTTAAAGTGTAAAAAAAAACCAAGTTGGTGCAATTATGTTTTAACAGTCAAAAAACTCACTTGAGTACGTCTTCACCAATAGTTCCACCTGGCAACTGCTGCCTAGCAACCAGCAACGGGGTCCACAGGCATTAGGGGACTGCAGTCTGCCGTTGACCATCACTGCCTACTTGCTTGCGGCGGGCGGGATCGCAGCTGGAGGTAAATCGGCACGGCGTTTATGACTGGCGAGGAATTAGCACTGGGCCGCCCCACTCCATTTTCCTTCACTGTTCAACCCTGAATCTGCCGCAAAACTGGGCAGTAACCGGGAGGAAAATTTAGAGGTGTAGGTGCGAGGAGAGCCTTATTGTATCGGAGTGCGTTAACGTCGTGAGTGAGTTATCCAATAAAGAGAAAAAAAAGAAAGACTTACATTTATATAGCGCCTTTCACAACCTCAGGACGTCCCAAAGCGCTTTACAGCCAATGAAGTACTTTTTGAAGTGTAGTCACTGTTGTAATGTAGGAAACACGGCAGCCAATTTGCACACAGCAAGCTCCCATAAACAGCAATGTGATAATGACCAGATAATCTGTTTTAGTGATGTTGATTGAGGGATAAATATTGGCCAGGACACCGGGGTGAACTCCCCTGCTCTTCTTCGAAATAGTGCAATGAGATTTTTTTAGCGCCTTTCATGACCACTGGACGTCCCAAAGCACTTTACAGCCAATGAAATACTTTTGAAGTGTCGTCACTGTTGTAATGTAGGAAACGCATCCAAGTTCCTGAGTTGTAATTCTGTTTCTTTGATACTGTCACTATTACATCTGGACAGTGATTCATTTATATGGTACAGCAGCTCGGTTGGTAAGTGCACTGCCCCACGCGGCACTGAGCTATACGGAGCGAAGAGAGCTTGAGGTTTGATTGCCACTCTGCACCGAGTTCGCTAATCACAGCCCAGGCAGTGTTGGTGTTGCTGCAACTGGCTCCAATGCCTCTGGGCTATGGAAGGGTTCCCAGTCATAATCACGATCCACTGACCCCTGCTGGAAAATAAATGAGCGCAGATGTTGGGGGAGGCCAGGATCAGGCTTGGCTGCGATCCTCGCTACTTAGGCTCACGCCTGAGGAATTATCTCTTGACTGGAGTACCAGAAGGTGGCTAGCACCTGTGAAACACAAGTCAATGGGGTAGATTGAACAGGCTGGGGTTGTTTTCTTTGGAACAGAGGAGGCTGAGAGGACTCTTGATTGAGGTGTATAAAATTATGAGGGGCCTAGATAGAGTGGATGAGAAGGACCTATTTCCCTTAGCAGTGAGGTCAATAACCAGGGGGCATAGATTTAAAGTAATTGGTAGAAGGATTAGAGGGGAGTTGAGGAGAAGTTTTTTCACCCAGAGGGTGGTGGGGGTCTGGAATGCACTGCCTGAAAGGGTGATAGAGGCAGATACCCTCATCACATTTAAAAAGTACTTGGATATGCATTTGAAGTGCCGTAACCTGAAATGCTATGGACCAAGAGTTCATGTCAATAATCAAAGGAGAACAGGGATTTCTGCCGGTCAATATTCATCACCAACAACTGATGTTTGTGGGGTCTTGCTGTGCTATAAATGGCTGCCATGTTTGCCTACATGTCAATAGTGACTCAATTTCAAAAGTAACCCACCCCTGCCTCAGCTCATCTGCTGCTGAAATCCTCATCCATGCCTCTGTTACCTCTAGACTTGACTATTCCAACGCACTCCTGGTCGGACTCCCATCTTCCACCCTCCATAAACTTGAGCTCATCCAAAACTCGGCTGCCCCGTGTCCTAACTCGCACCAGGTCCCGTTCACCCATCACCCCTGTGCTCGCTGACCTACATTGGCTCCCAGTTGAGCAACGCCTCGATTTTAAAATTCTCATCCTTGTTTTCAAATCCCTCCATGGCCTCGCCCCTCCCTATCTCTGTAATCTCCTCCCACCCTACAACCCTGCGAGATATCTGCGCTCCTCCAATTCTGGTCTCTTGCGCATCCACGATTTTAATCGCTCCACCATTGGTGGCCGTGGCTTCAGCTGCCAAGGCCCTAAGCTCTGGAATTCCCTCCCTAAATCTCTCCGCCTCTCTACCTCTCTTTCCTCCTTTAAGACACCCTTAAAACCTACCTCCATCTGCCCATATATCTCCTTATGTGGCTGGGTGTCAAGTTTTGTTTGATAATGCTCCTGTGAAGCACCTTGGGAAATTTTACTATGTAAAAGGCGCTATATAAATGCAAGTTGTTGTTGGTTGTAACGTACCTTGGGACCTCTTGAACATGTGATAAGGTGCTATATAAATGCAAGTGTTTTCTATATTTCTTGCTGGATTTCTGTTCTCATTGAGGTTCGGGACTTTAGTGCAAGGGACTTCTCTATTCTGCCTCAAGCTAAGAACAGCCCTACCAGAAGATTCAATTCTTGTTGTCTCAAGTGTGGCTTCCAGACAA
Organism: Squalus acanthias; assembly: GCA_030390025.1. NCBI lineage: Eukaryota > Metazoa > Chordata > Chondrichthyes > Squaliformes > Squalidae > Squalus > Squalus acanthias. Next base: position 9,505,442 of record CM059431.1, on the reverse strand, counting down.
GCTCATTTTTTTTTTACATCATTCGCCATCGGCTGAAACTAAGCCAGTTTCATTAACAGAAATTGATTCGTTATTTTCTGTTTGTTAAGATGATAAATTCGCATAATTTCATCTAATCTACCGTTGGAGGGCTTGTGCTCCATCTGTGGAGAGTTATAGACCTGTCAGAATTTTATACACTTCTATGAGGTCCCCTCTCAATCTTCTAAACTCCAGTGTGTACATCCCTAAACTACATAGTCTCTCCTCATAGGTCAATCCCGCCATTCCTGGTATCAGCCTGGTGAATCGTCGCTGCACCCCCTCCATGGCAAGAACATCTTTCCTCAGATGAGGCGACCAAAACTGTACACAGTACTCGAGGTGTGGTCTCACCAGTGCCCTGTACAGCTGCAGCAAGGTATCCCTGTTCCTGTATTCCAACCCTTTTGCTATGAAGGCCAGCATACCGTTTGCCTTCTTGACCGCCTGTTGCACCTGCATGCTCGCCTTCAGTGACTGGTGTACAAGAACACCCAGGTCTCTCTGTACTTCCCCCTCTCCCAATTTATTGCCATTTAAATAATAATTTGCCCTCCCGTTCCTGCACCCAAGGTGGATAACTTCGCACTTGTCCACATTATAGTGCATCTGCCATTTATCCGCCCAATCACCCAGCACGGCTCATTGAAACATATAAGATTCTGAAGGGGGATTGACAGGGTAGAGGCTGAGAGGTTATTTCCCCTGGCTGGAGAGTCCAGAACTAGGGGGCATAGTCTCAGGATAAGGGGTCGGCCATTTAAGACTGAGATGAGGAGGAATTTCTTCACTCAGAGGGTTGTGAATCTTTGGAATTCTCTGCCCCAGAGGGCTGTGAATGCTGAGTCTTTGAGTATATTCAAGGCTGAGATCGATAGATTTTTGGACTCTAGGGGAATCAAGGGATATGGAGATCGGGCGGGAAAGTGGAGTTGAGGTCGATGATCAGCCATGATCTTATTGAATGGCAGAGCAGGCTCGAGGGCCCGTATGGCCTACTCCTGCTCTTACTTCTTATGTTCTTATGTTCTTACGGCAAGACAGACAAGACCATTCTTATCGACCAGTGGTACGTATGCACAGATTGCGCATTTTCGCCGTCACACATCCCTAATTCCCCTAACGTACGATAATTAACCCAATGTAGGATAATTACCCTCAGGTGACAGCTGTGGCTCGGTGGGTTGAGCACCTCTGAGTCAGAGGGTTGTGGGTTCATGTCCCACTCCACAGGCTTGTAGTACATAACTTAGGCCAACAACTCCCAGTGCCAGTACTGAGGGAGTGCTGCACTGCCGGACGGTGCCGTCTTTCAGATGAGACGTTAAACTGAGGCCCCATTTAACCCTCTCAGATGGACGTAAAAGATCCCATGGCCACTATTTCAAAGAGGAGCTGGGAAGTTCTCCCAGGTGTTCTGGCCAATATTTATCCCTCAACCAACATCACTAAAACAGATGATCGGGCCATTGCTGTTGGTGGGACCTTGCTGTATGAAAATCGGCTGCCGTGTTTCCTACGTTGCAACTACACTTAAAAAAAAGTGCTTTGGGACGTCTTGAGGTTGTGAACATAAGAACATAAGAAATAGGAGCAGGAATAGGCCACTTGGCCCCTCGAGCCTGCTCCGCCATTCAATAAGATCATGGCTGATCTTGGGCTCAAAGCCACTTCCCCGCCCGCTCCCCATAACCCTTCACTCCCTTATCTTGCAAAAATCTGTCGATCTCCACCTTAAATGTATTTAATGACCCAGCCTCCATGGCTCTCTGGGGCAGAGAATTCCACAGATTTACGACCCTCTGAGAGAAGAAATTCCTCCTCATCTCAGTTCTAAAAGGGCGACCCTTTATTCTGAAACTGTGCCCCCGAGTTCTAGATTTCCCCCACGAGGGGAAACATCCTCTCTGCTTCTACCTTGTCGAGCCCCCTCAGTATCTTATATGTTTCAATAAGATCCCCTCTCATTCTTCTAAACTCCAATGAGTATAGGCCCAACCTGCTCAATCTGAAAGGTTATATATAAATGCAAGTCTTTCTTTTATTTCTTTTGAGTTCTTGATTCAGTTCAAGTAACATCAACACGTAACGTGCCTTGTCCCAGGCGCGCAAATTTCTGGGAGGCGACACAGTCTCGCACAAAGAACTTTTATTTTGAAATGGAGATTGATATTTTGATATGAGGTTGTAAGTGTAAAGCACTCCACTGTTTATCCCTGAATGTTGGAAAGAACAGATTGGGAGGAACATGCCTAGCAACTGCCTGACAATACTGAGATCGGCTTGAAAACATGCATCCTCTGTGATATTTTTTCTTTAGGCTCTTCAACCATTTAGACTGCAGTTAAACATTTTTTGCACCTCCTATTTTCTTTCTTGCTTCCTGGCTTATTTGGTAGCGCTCATCATAGAGTTTTTCAGCACAGAAGGAGGTCGTTCGGCCCATCGTGCCTTTGAAAGAGCTGCCTCATTAGTCCCACTCCACTGCTCTTTCAGGGAGCGCATTCCAGATCATAACAACTCGCTGCGTAAAAAGAAAATCTCCTCATCTCCCTCGCTGGTTGTTTTGCCAATTCCCTTAAATCTGTGTCCTCTGGTTACCGACCCTTCTGCCAGTGGAAACAGTTTCCCCTTATTTACTCTATCAAAGCTCTTCATGGTTTTGAATTCCTCTATTAAGTCTCCCCTTAACCTTCTCTGATGTGAAGAGAACAATCCCAGCTTCTCCAGTCTCTTCACATAATCGATTGCCTCTGATTGAGAAAGTTATGGGTTCGAATCCTCCCTCCTCCCGCTGGACTTGAGCGTGTACTCTGAACTGACTCTCCGGTGCAGGGCTGACGGAGTGCTGAACTTCTAGCGGTGCCGCTCTTTTAGATGAGACATTAAACTGAGGCCTTGCTCGACTATTCAGCTGGGCATTACTGTTAACTCCGTGGCGCTGTTTTGAAGAAGAACAGCGAGTTCTCCTGGTGTCCCGGCCAGCATTACTTCCTCAGCTAACACAGATTAACCGGTTGCTCATCTCATTGTTATTTGTTGGGTCTTGCTGTGCACAAAACAGCTGCCACATAACAGTCACCGCACTTCGGAAAGTAATACTTTGTACACAAAATTTGGAGTGTTTCCAAAAGCTATGGTGCGGCACGATATAAACGCAAGTTTTTTTTTAAGGTGAGGACTAGCGCTGGGGCACAGTTCCTCAGTACCAGTTGCCTCCTGTCGCTTGTCCAAGTGGCCATTGAGCAGGTTTGGGTCCGGTGCCCATTCCACACCTGCCCAGTTTTACTCCCCATTGAACGAAAAATGCGGGGAAACGCTCAGCCGGTCAGGCAGCTTCTGTGGAGAGAGAAACAGAGTTAACGTTTCAGAAGGGTGACCTTTCATCGGAACTGGCCCATTAACTGCGATGCAGTGTAAAGTGGGGCGAGGTGCAAAAAGGGACAGCTGACCCATTTCCTGTCTGAGTAGTGGTAGACTATTCCCCATGGCAGGCATCACAACCAGACTCAAACCATCCCCTCAATCATCACCCACACACAACAGATTCTCAGCTCTGCTCACTGGATACAAATAGGAAACCCTGGCTAAATTCCTTCCCTAGCCCAGTGTATGAAAGCAAGACTTGCATTTATATAGCGCCTTTCACAGCCACCTGACATCCCAAAGGGCTTTACAGCCAATGAGGTACTTTTTTGTTGGAGTGTAGTCACTGTTGTAATGTAGGAAACGCAGCAGCCATATTGCGCACAGCAAGCTCCCACAAACAGCAATGTGACAATGATCAGATAATCTGTTCTAATGATGTTGATTGAGGGATAGCGCCATAAGATCTTTTACGTCCACCTGAGAGGGCAAATGGGGCCTCGGCTTAATGTCTCATCTGAAAGACGGCACCTCTGACAGCGCAGCACTCCCTCAGCACCACACTGGAGTGTCAGCCCAGATTTTTTGGTGCTCAAGTCCCTGGAGTGGGACTGTGAACCCACAACCCTTACTGAGTCAGAGGCGAGGGTGCTACCCACTGAGCCACAGCTGACAATGCAGCTAATTGTAACACTCAGCACATGAGTGAGGGTTAAACGTGGTCTGTAGAACTCGAAAGTAGTGTACCACACTACGTAGAGCATTTACCCACCCAACCATTCGGGGAAATACATATATCCATATTTTTAAATAGAGGCAGTAGATGAAAGCAGGAAATGGGGGCACAATTTCTTTCCCGGTATTTTGTTTGTGTTATGCACCTTATTCCTTCCTTTCCCCTCCGTTAAGTCGCCTCATGCCACAAACTGTTCCGTGAAGTAATTGGGCAGAGGACCTATCTCCTGATCCGTGCCAGCTGTTCTGTAATACGTGAGAGCAAGCCCGGGTGAGTCAAACTCCAAACTTCTCTGCCCTCTGGCTAAGTGCCCGGTCTCTGCTTGGCACCTCCTTGTGATGAAAGTTTAGGTCATGGGAAAATCTCGGGCAACAATCCACGTCCTCGACTCTGTGACATGGTGCATTTAAAGAAAAAGAATTGGAAATAATTGGACTTACAGTGGATTTTTTTTCTTTTGAATCGCAGTCACTGTTGCCTTCTAACGAAACGCGACAAGCAATTTGTACACAGCAAGGTCCCACAAAGAGCAAGTGAATGATCGCCTGGATAATCTGTTTTTGGTGGTGCTGGTTGAAGGAGGAATGTTGGCCAGGCCTGGGCTAAATGTCTCATCTGCAGGACCGCACCTCCAGCAATGAAGCTTTCAGTCAGGGTACCATGTTTTAATCGCTCACCGTTCTTGTTAGAGTTGTAGAAGGAGCTTCTTTCAGGGTTGTTTTTGGGTCCACATTTCCAGCCGTGGCTTAGCGGTCGCGCTCTCCCCTCTGAGTTAGAAAGTCCTGGGTTCAAGTCCCATTCCAGGGACATGAGTCCAAAATCTAGGTTGATAGTCCGCTGCCAGTGCTGAGGGAGTACTGCATTGTCAGAGGTGCCGTCTTTCGGATAAGATGTTAAACCGAGTCCCCGTCTGCCGTCTCAGGTGGACGTCAAAGATCCCACAGCACTATTTTGAAGTACAGTGAGGTGGAGGGAGATCCAGTGAGGTGTGGAGGAGATCCAGTGAGAGGTGGAGGGAGATCCAGTGAGAGGTGGAGGGAGATCCAGTGAGAGGTGGAGGGAGATCCAGTGAGAGGTGGAGGGTGATCCAGTGAGAGGTGGAGGGAGCTCCAGTGAGGTGGAGGGGGATCCAATGAGGTGGAGGGAGATCCAGTGAGAGGTGGAGGGAAATCCAGTGAGAGGTGAAGGGAGATCCAGTGAGAGGCGGAGGGAGATCCAGTGAGAGGCGGAGGGAGATCCAGTGAGAGGCGGAGGGAGATCCAGTGAGAGGCGGAGGGAGATCCAGTGAGAGGCGGAGGGAGATCCAATGAGAGGCGGAGGGAGATCCAGTGAGAGGTGGAGAGAGATCCAGTGAGAGGTGGAGGGAGATCCAGTGAGAGGCGGAAGGAGATCCAGTGAGAGGCGGAAGGAGATCCAGTGAGAGGTGGAGGGAGATCCAGTGAGAGGCGGAGGGAGATCCAGTGAGAGGTGGAGGGAGATCCAGTGAGAGGTGGAGGGAGATCCAGTGAGGTGGATGGAGATCCAGTGAGAGGCAGAGGGAGATCCAGTGAGAGGTGGAGGGAGATCCAGTGAGAGGCAGAGGGAGATCCAGTGAGAAGTGGAGGGAGATCCAGTGAGAGGTGGAGGGAGATCCAGTGAGAGGTGGAGGGAGATCCAGTGAGGGTGGAGGTGAGATCCAGTGAGGTGTGGAGGGAGATCCAGTGAGGAAGGTGAAGGGAGATCCAGTGAGAGGCTGAGGGAGATCCAGTGAGAGGTGGAGGAGATCCAGTGAGGCTGAGGGAGATCCTGTGAGGTGGAGGGAGATCCAGTGAGAGGCAGAGGGAGATCCAGGAGGTGATCAGTGAGAGGGGGAGATCCCAGTGAGAGGCAGAGGGAGATCCAGTGAGGTGGAGGGAGATCCAGTGAGAGGTGGAGGGAGATCCAGTGAAGCAGAGGATCCTGTGAGGGGGAGATCCAGTGAGAGGCAGAGGGAGATCCAGTGAGAGGTGGAGGGAGATCCAGTGAGAGGCAGAGGGAGATCCAGTGAGGTGGAGGGAGATCCAGTGAGGTGGAGGGAGATCCAGTGAGAGGTGGAGGGAGATCCAGTGAGAGGCGGAGGGAGATCCAGTGAGGTGGAGGGAGATCCAGTGAGAGGTGGAGGGAGATCCAGTGAGAGGTGGAGGTAGATCCAGTGAGAGTTGGAGGGAGATCCAGTGAGAGGCAGAGGGAGATCCAGTGAGGTGGAGGGAGATCCAGTGAGAGGGTGGGTGGGTTGTGCAGGGATTTAAAGGTGAGGATGAGTATTTTGATTTTAATATGGTGGGTCAAGGAACAAGTGCAGGTCAAGTGACCTTTTCCCACTTGAACACTATTTTCTTATTTTTCCATTCCTACAACAGCCGTTCTCTGACGTTTTAGCAGCAAACAATGCCAAATTAGGGGCAGCTTTGTGCTGTGGGACCTTAACCAGCAGGAACTGTCCAAACACATTCACGTAGGACTGTTACTTTTTTAAAATATAGCTGATGGAGCGACTCCTCTGATTTTTAAAATGGTGTCACCTGACACTGTGATTCAAATAGCAATCACCAGGAGTTATCATGATCTGGAGTCGCACTGTTATTAACCCAACCAGCTACAATAAGGGATATGACACAAACAGGATGTTTTGCTCTCCGAAACCTTTCTTTTCTGCTGGCTGACCTAACAAGCACTGTGCTAACATCACATGCTCTATGCATGACCTAGTTTCCTACATTACAACAGTGACTACACGTCATAAAGGTACTTCATTGGCTGTAAAGCACATTGGGACGTCCGGTAGTCGTGAAAGACGCTATAGAAATGCAAGTCTTTCTTTCTTTTTAACGTTCCCCCCCTGACGTCCCATTGTTCCCTCACCTTCTCCAGATGAACACGAGCAGCAGGTAGACGTCAGGGCCTCTGTCATTGTGCACTCTGGCCACTGGCTGGGACTTGTACCAGAGTAGACCGGATGACTATTCTCTCTCTCTCCTTTTCTACGGTGATCAGGCAGCACCAGTGTTGTATTTTTAAACAATTCTATCTGTGTAATCATTGCGCTATCACATCCTGGCCAATGTTTATCTCTCAACCAACATCACTGGTCATTATCTCATCGCTGTTTGTGGGAGCTTGCTGTGTGCAAATTGGCTGCCGCGATTCCCACATTACAACAGCGACTACACTTCAAAAAGTACATCATTGGCTGTGAAGCGCGTTGGGACGTGCTGCGGTGGTGAAAGGCGCTATAGAAATGCAAGTCTTTCTTTCTATAAGGATAAGGGATCTGGTCCCTACATGAGGCTATGTCAACTTTCTACTGCATATGTAAAGGCGCACTCAGTTTATTTGCCTTCTTGATTGTGTGGAGGCTGGATTGCTGTAGCAAACTTGGCAGGCCTCTCGAGCCAGCTGATGAAGCGTTTCATCCTACTCATTAAAAACAGGCCAGCCCCCCTCCAGAGTGCAGCTGTATTGGTTTTACATGCTGTGCCCGAGTGTGGGTTTGACATGGGAAGTGTCAACTCTCTGAGTGAGAGGCACACAATGTATTGGCTTTTAATTAGCACATTGGGCCAAGTATCTTTGCTATTTCAGTAACACTCCCTGTTTGACTCTTACATTGAGTGCCTTGTTTTCTTTTCACTTGGTGTAAACAACAATTATTGTTCACTTGCAAACAGCCTGAACTTGCCTCTCGGTTCAACGGCGGATCACGGCCCCGATTCTCCACGTGCCCCACCCTGTGCCAACATCTCTGCCGGTGCTGCCCTCGCAATCAACTATTAGAGAGTCAGATGAGAACAGACCAGGCTGATGTCACTTCAGATTCCCCTTCCCTGGTCTGTGCTCGCAGCCTCCCCGACAGTATGTCATAAATTCAACGTTGCTGGGACGGACCTACTGGCACAGGGCACGGTAAGTTGTGGTTCCGATGTACGGTAAGTTGTGGTTCCGATGTACTGTAAGTTGTGGTTCCGATGTACGGTAAGTTGTGGTTCCGATGTACGGTAAGTTGTGGTTCCGATGTACTGTAAGTTGTGGTTCCGATGTACGGTAAGTTGTGGTTCCGATGTACGGTAAGTTGTGGTTCCGATGTACTGTAAGTTGTGGTTCCGATGTACGGTAAGTTGTGGTTCCGATGTACGGTAAGTTGTGGTTCCGATGTACTGTAAGTTGTGGTTCCGATGTACTGTAAGTTGTGGTTCCGATGTACGGTAAGTTGTGGTTCCGATGTACGGTAAGTTGTGGTTCCGATGTACGGTAAGTTGTGGTTCCGATGTACGGTAAGTTGTGGTTCCGATGTACGGTAAGTTGTGGTTCCGATGTACGGTAAGTTGTGGTTCCGATGTACGGTATCACAGTACTGTGTATATCAAAAGAAAGAGCCTTCATTTCTGTAGAGTCTTTCATGACCTCACGTGGGAACCAGGGCCTAGAAATTCGGTTGCGTAGCGTCCGTTGTTTGGGCCCTACGGGTGCTGAATTTGGACCAAAATGGCGTCCGAGCAGCGCGCGCGCGCACTCCTGGTGAGGGCGGTTGGGCGGCCGTTAGGAGCATGCGCTTGAAGTATGGTAAGTAGGCAGTGCAACGCTAATTTGACATCGGTGCTGCCATTTTCATCGTCATCGATGGCGCTAACGCCCCCGCTTAACCTCGCACAGCTGAGCATGTGTTCAGCAGCAGGAAGGACCCCCCACCAGCGATATTTAAAGGGATCATCACCAACTTTCAGGTAACTTGCTTTTTGATTTCTCCTGGCTCGGTGTAAGTTTGCGGAACTTTTTGCAGCTTTCTAGAGTTGTTTAAAGTTGGTGAGGTGACAGGGAGTGATGCTGCAAGTGGAGAAGGCCTTGCTTCAGATTTCAAGGGTTCTGGTCAGACCACTTGCTCCCAGTCATTGGTGCTCTAGTTGTCTCCCCCTTGGCCTGCAGCATGACAGGGAGATGGAGCTAAGGCAGCAAAGAAGAGAACAAGCTGCTCGCAGAGGGAGGAGGAGTGGGAGAAAGGCTCTCAGCGGGAGGCCTTACCCACCTACAGTCTTCCGAGAGCAATTCTCTTAGCTCAGCCTGAGCCAGGAGCAGTGTCTGAGGCTTCTGTGCTTTACGAAGGAGGTGCTCGCAGAACTCTGCTACCTCTTGCAACCAGACCTGCAGCCTCACACCAGGGCAAGGACAGCGCTGCCAGTGGCTGTGAAGGTGACCGTGGGCCTGAATTTCTTTGCGTTGGGATCCTTCCAGGCTAGAGCAGGCGACATCTGTAACATCTCACAGTTCGCCGTCCACTGCTGCATAAGAGAGGCGACAGACACTCTTTATGCCAGGAGAGGGGACTTCATTATCTTCTCTCGGACCAGAAAGAAGCAGACAGAGTGTGCACATGGCTTTGCCAGGATAGCGGACTTCCCCATGGTGCAGGGCGCCATTGACTGCACGCACATAGCTTTGCGGGTACCGCATCTAAATGCTGAGATGTACCGCAACCGCAAAGGTTACCACTCGCTGATGTGCAGTTGGTGTGCGACCATGCTCAGCACATCATGATGGTGAATGCCCAGTATCCTGGCAGCAGTCATGATTCTTTTATTCTGCACCAGTCCGCTGTTGCCTCAGTCTTTGAGCCACCAAGACAAACCAGAGGGTGGCTACTGGGTGACAAGGGCTATCCCCTGACCACCTGGCTCATGACTCCGCTCCGTAACCCAGCCACACGTGGCCAGCGTGTGTAAAACAAGAGCCATGTCGCCACATGAAACAGCCTGGACCGCTCTGGAGGAGCCCGACAGTATTAACCGGATCATGTGTCCCGGTTCGTGGTGGTCTGCTGTATCCTCCACAACCTGGCCATCATGAGGGCACAGCCCTTGCCACCAGGGAGACGGCCACCAGCTCAGGAGCAGGAGGAGGAGGAAGAGGAGGAGGAAGAAGAGGAGGAGCCGGAAGCAGAAGGAAGGAGGCAATCCAGACAGCCCCTTTCCGGCTGGGATATCTGGGATCGAATCATCCACCTGTGGTACCAGTGACCAAAACCCCAATTTCCTATTAGTCCCACACCTTACCTTCCCTCTGTTACTGACCATCCCAGTGTCCTCTTGGCCACAATGCTGAAATAAAAGCCACTAAAAAGCAAACATTCCAACCAAACTTTATCCATCTATCCATCCAATATTACATCAAAAAATCAATTAATCACACTTGTGCATTCCCTTAGTGACTGTCTTGTGTGTGCCTTTGCCTATCCTAGTGCTCCTACACAGTGCTACCCCAATGGCTGCAGCATGGCTGGTGGAAGGCTGCTGACTTTCAGTTGGGGAGACTGCAGATGGCCTTGCAGGACGATCTCGAGGAGCTCTGGGCCTAGTAGGCCCAGCTTCGGACTGCCCCACCTCGGCACGGGCGACAGCAGTCTGGGCTGGCTGGCTGACAGGCAACAGCAAGGGCACTGGCGGAGTGGCAGTGGTGGGAGGACGAATGCTGTCATCCTGAGAGAGGACAGCAGGGTCGTCCTCCACGGAGCCATCACACCACTCCCCCGGGCCAGCGCCTCAGCAATCCTAGTAACCTGCTGGAGTACAGGCTGCTGGACTGCTGTGACACCCTGCAAGCCCCTGTTAACACAGGCTGTGCTTGCGTGGCAGCAAGCTGAGCTCGCATGACTTCAGTCTGAGCTTCCACTGCAGCACTCAGACGTTGGGTGGCTTCTGCTTGTGCTGCAATGGAAGCTGAGACTTCGGCCATCAGACTTGGCATGACGGTTGGGTCCACAAGTGCATTAATGGATCTGCCCAGCCGTTCCACGCTGGAAAGGATGGGCTCCAAGCTCTGTCCAAAGCCCTGTGCAAGGCTGGAGTTGGACTCCTCCATGCTCCTTGACATTGCACTCAGGCTTTCTGGCAGGCCTACCAATGCACAGAGCATTTCATTGTGCATATCCATCAGCGTTCTACTGTAGGCCGCCCCATCAACATCTGCATCTGAGTCCTGTGCAGCAGAACTCATGTGCAACCTCGCGTTCCGGGGAACTGGCACCTGAGTTACCCTTTCCCCCTGCCCTGGCTGCAGGCCACTCATGCCCGGTGTCTCACCACGTGCAGATCCCGCGTCTAGCCTATCCTGTAAAGTACGAGGAGTGTCAGTATCTGAGCTGGTGGCTCTGGGTGTGAAATCGAGTGACGGTGTTCCTTCTTCTTCTTCACTCTCCTCTTCCTCTTCTTGTTCAACTACTGGCTGGGTTTCTTGCGTGTCGGAAATGAGAAAGGTTAGGGTTGTGGTGAGGGGCGGGGTGAAAGCAAGAGTTGCATGCTTACACCATGTGTAGCTTGTAAATCAAAAGAGATTGTGAGACAAGAGGGATGTGGGATGTGAGAAGGAGAATAATGTATGAGGGCCTGCCTAAGAAGAAGAAGAAGAAGAATGTATGAGGATACCGGCATCTTGTATTCTTTCAGCCCCGCCGCTGGCCAAGGGCTCTGCCATGCCCCTGCCAAGAATGGCCAGCACCGTCGCCTCCAAGGGGGTGAGATGATGCAGGCGAGTCTGTCCCTCACCGGTTAGGCTCTGCTGGCACCAGTTATGCGCCACCTTTTCCCGCAAGAGAAAGGAAAGTGTGCCAAAATGTGTTTGGGCGATGGGTCTGCCATGGTTGAAAAGCTGACAGCGTGTTCAAGCTGTGAGGCGAAACTATGAATGTGAGGTCTGAGTCATGTTTGGTAGGTGAGTGATGAGGGCATGGTGCATTGAGCAGTGTGTGAGGCTAGTGGTAGGATACGGCATTTGAAGATGAATTCACTGACATTGACCACTCGTGTGAGGTCGTTGAACTTCTTCCTGCACAGAGTTCGGATACTCGCGGCTATACTGTTGGCATTGACCACTTGCTCCCACTGCAGTCTTGTCTGTTGCCTGGAGGGCCTCCTGGCCCCTGGTGGAAAGAGGACGTCTCTCCTGGAGTTGACCTCCTACACCAAGGCCTCCAGTGCTGCATCCCAAGAACTTAGGTGCACGCACGCTCCCTCCCCTGTTGTGTCATCATTAGAACTTTCTTCTCCAGTGTCCTCCCAGCCACTTCAATCACCTGTTGCAGGCAGAAGACACCTCCCCTTTAAGAGGTGCAGACTAGCTTTAATTGGAGCTAGCCTCACATGATCTTGGGCCCCCTGCTGGGCGTTCAGCCACTCAGCAGCGTATTCAGCTGAACGCTACAATCATGCTAATTAACAGGCAGCATGAATTTTACGTGCTGCCTGCAGTCCTTCTAATATGCGCAGGTTGCTATTACATCACGATTTCGGGGTATACCGAATAGAACGAAAGACTTGCATTTATACAGCACAATAAAGCCAATGAAGTACTTTCAATGTTATAATGTAGGAAACACGGCAGCCAATTTGCACACAGCAAGATCCCACAAACAGCAATGCCCAGATAATTTGTTTTAGTGATGTTGGCTAAGAGATGACCAGGACACCGGGGAGAACTCCTTTGCTCTTCTTCGAAATAGTGGCCATGGGTTTTTTAACATCCACCTGAGAGAGCAGACGGGGCCTCGGTTCAACGTCTCATCCGAAAGACGGCACCTCCGACAGTGCGGCACTCCCTCAGCACTGTACTGGAGTGTCAGCCTTAGATTTTTGTGCTCAAGTCTCTGGAGTGGGACTTGAACCCACGACCTTCTGACCCAGAGGCAGGAGTGCTACTCACTGAGCCACAGCTGACACCTATTGCGATGACAGCACTAACACATCTCTGTACGTGCTCCAACTGAAAAAATGCTTGCGAGGAGGCGGCCAAAAACAGTTGTGCCCCAGCTGAATCACCTTTTTATGATTGCACACTAGAGGTCCAATTGTTTCTGGAATGGAAAATACAGATGTCAGCATGAGTCCCGCTGCAGAGAATAGAGTCCTGCCTATATTCTGAAAGAGATGCCTCTGTTTCTTGTAAAAACATTGGACTCCAGGTAAACAGTCAATGGAACGGATTATAAAATTGTAACTACGCTGTGCAGTGTTTTGGAACCTTGAGCAGATTATGGAAAACCTCACTCAAGTGTTCCAGTCCCCAAAGCACAGGACACAGCAAGTCATGGAAAACTGCAGTCCGCCACAGAACAAACAGGACGACAATCTATCATTCTACCACGCTTCAACTTAAAAGACTCATAATTTGGAGCTAGGGGATTTCCTTTATCCCACTGGGGCATTATAAAACGTGATAGCTGAGAATAGATACAAGCCAATCATCTCACTGAGAGGTTTAAACGGTCTTTTCTCTCCGCAACGTAAAACCTTGTCAGTTTGGCTCGGTGGTCGTACTCCTGCCCCACTCCTGGACTCCAGCGCACAATCTGGGCTGACACTCCCAGTGCCAGTGCTGAGGGAGCGCCGCACTGTCGGAGGTGCCGTCTTTCGGATGAGACGTTAAACCGAGGCCCCGTCTGCCCTCTCAGGGGGATGTAAAAGATCCCAGGGCCACTATTTCAAAGAGGAGCAAGGGGAGTCCCCCTGGCCAATATTTACCCGGCGACTAACACCGCCGAAGGACAGATTAACTGGCCGCTCATTCCATTGCTGTTGGTGGGACCTTGCTGTGCGCAAATTGGCTGCTGTGTCTGCCCACAATACAACAGTGACTACACCTCAAAAGTAATTCATTGGTTGTAGAACGCTTAGGGACATCCTGGGGATGTGAAAGGTGCTTTATAAATATATGTTACTTATTTATCATCAGCAAAGATGATGGCCACTCCTAACCACCTACTTAGAAGAGCATGTCAGAGACCGGGGTGAAAGTTGCAAGTCACTTTGTTCAAACAACTGAATGATCTCAGTTGGCCTGTTGCTGCCAGCCCTGTGGAGCTTGCCCTGCAATGTAAGTGGGGGAAGATCCCACAGAGTCAGCAGCCAAACCTTTTGTTTGGCCCCCCTCCCTTTTTTTTTCCTCATAGGAGCTGGCAGCTGTCCTTCATTCTGCCAGTGCATTTCACACTTCATTTAGCCTCAACCTGTCACATTAACACCTCCTCTTTCCTTGATCATCTCTTAATGTCTCTCAATGTCTCTTAATCTCTCCTTTTGTTCTTTCATCCCCTCCCCCTTTTCCCAGCTTTATCCTTGCTTTAAATCTATTTCATTTCCTGCTTTTCCAGTTCTGACGAAAGGTCTTCGACCTGAAACGTTAACTCTGTTTCTCTCTCCACGGATGCTGCCTGGCCTGCTGAGTTTTTCCAGCATTTTCTGTTGTTATTTCTGTTATAGAACCATCTCTACTTAAACAAAAATAATCTCGTCATTGTTATGTTTGGTTCTGTGGGTTTTCCCCATCAACCGGTTCGAGCACATCCGTTTAGGATCCACTGTGTCAGCTGTGGCTCAGTGAGGTAGCATTCTGAGTCAGAAGGTCATGGGTTCAAGTCCCACTCCAGATACTTAAGCACATAATCAAGGCTGACACTCCCAGTGCCAGTGCTGAGGGAGTGCTGCACTGTCGGAGATGCCGTCTTTCGGATGAGAAGTTAAACCGCGGCTCCGTCGGACATCTTAGATAGATGCAAAAGATCCCACGGCACTTTTTCGAAAAAGAGCGGGGGAGTGCTCCCTGGTGTCCTGGCCAATATTTACCCCTCAAGCAACAACTAAAAGCAGATTATCTGGTCATTATCACATTGCTGTTTGTGGGAGCTTGCTGTGCGCCAATTGGCTGCCGCATTTCCTACATTACAACAGTGACTTCTTCTTCTTCTTAGGCAGTCCCTCGGAACCGAGGATGACTTGCTTCCACATTAAAAATGAGTTCTCAGGTGACTGATGAGTCCAATGCGGGACCTACAGTCTCTGTCACAGGTGGGGCAGACGGTGGTTGAAGGGGCGGGTGGGTGGGGTGCTTGGGTTGACGTGCGCTCCTTGCGCTGCCTGCGCTTGGCTTCCGCTTGCTCCCGCCGAAGAGATTCGAGGTGTTCGGCGCCTTCCCGGATGCTTCTCCTCCACTTTGTGCGGTCTTGGGCCAGGGATTCCCAGGTGTCGGTGGGGATGTTACACTTTTTCAAGGAGGCTTTGAGAGTGTCCTTGAAGCGTTTCCTCTGTCCACCTGGGGCTCTTTTGCCGTGCCGGAGCTCCGAGTAGAGCGCTTGTTTTGGGAGTCTCGTATCGGGCATGCGGACAATGCGACCTGTCCATCGGAGCTGATCGAGCGTGGTCAAAGCTTCGATGCTGGGGATGTTGGCCTGAGCAAGAACACTGACGTTGATGCACCTATCCTGCCAATGGATTTGCAGGATCTTGCGGAGGCAGCGTTGGTGGTACCTCTCCAGTGCTTTGAGGTGCCTGCTGTACATGGTCCATGTCTCTGAGGAATACAGCAGGGCGGGTAGCGCTGCTGCTCTGTAGACCATGAGCTTAGTGCCGGGTTTGAGGTCCTGGTCTTCAAACACTCTCTTCCTCAGGCGACCGAAGGCTGCACTGGCACACTGAAGGCGGTGTTGGACTTCGTCGTCGACGTCTGCCCTTGTTGACAGTAGGCTTCCGAGGTATGGAAAGTGGTCCACGTTGTCCAAGGCCTTGTGACTACACTTCAAAAAGTACTTAATTGGCTGTAAAACGCCTGAGGTCGTGAAAGGCGCTATATAAATGCAAAAGCTTTTAGTAAATTTATTCGAGCACTTTGGAGGTGTGGCTTGTGCTGCTCGCTGTAGGAGACCCGTGCTTCAGGAGCCAGGATCTTAGCACCTCACTGAACCCGGTAAGAGAGCAGATAGTTGGGTGGGTGTCACATCCTGGTCGGCATCATTTAGTACACCTCAGTTTCTGCATTACACGGTCATGTACGAGAATGGCCCAGGGGTCTGTCGAGTAGCTCAGATGAAATACAACAGTGCTCCAGGGTTGGTCGCAGCTAGGTAACATTCCATAGCAACAGCCCGACAGCATTCTCTCAGGGCATCAGAGACGTACACACCTTCCCAGGGGTGATTACAGTCGAACCTTGTTATTTCAAGAACTCCTGGAGATTGTCAATGTAGTCTTTCCAATTTCAATCTATTCTGGTAATTACAGTTCATTTCATGAGCTGCTCTTCTCCGCCCTTGAAATCATAACTTCCAAACAATTTGTTTTGCCTTTTTTTTTGTTTCTCCCCAAACTGCTGATTCAAAATAAAACACTTTAACAAGCAGTGGAATTCACTCCCTAAATTCCTCCGCCTCTCTCTATTCCTTTAGGACGCTGCTTAAAACCTACCTCTTTGACCAAGCTTTTGGTCACCTGTCCTAATGTCTACTTCTGTGGCTCGGTGTCAAATTTCACAGAAACGTAATCAGACAAAAATGCGCTATCGAGGCACATAAGGAGATATTAGGACAGGTGACCAAAGGCCTGGTCAAAGAGGTAGGTTTTAAGGAGCGACCTAAAGTAGGAGGGATGGATAGTGAGGCGGAGAAGTTTAGGGAAGGAATTCCAGAGCTCAGGGCTTTATCTGCTGAAGGCACGGCCGCCATTGGTGGAGCGATGAAAATCGGGGATGGCGCAAGAGGCCAGAATTGGAGGAGCGCAGAGATCTCGGAGGGTTGTAGGGCTGGAGGAGGTTAGTGAGATAGGGAGGGGGGGGGGGGGTTGCGAGGCCGTGGAGGATTTGAAAACAATGATGAGGATTTTAAAATCAAGGCGTTGCCGGAGTGGGAGCCAATGTAGGTCAGCGACAACAAGGGTGATGGGTGAACGGGACTTGATGCGAGTTAGGATACGGGCAGCAGAGTTTGGGATGAGCTGAAGTTTACGGAGGTGAGACATTAACCATTACAATATAGAAGGAGGTGATGCAGCCTGTGTGTCTGTGCGGCCACTATCTTAGAACAATATAAAACTAATCCCACGGCCCTAGGCTCTCGCATGACAATTATTTGCACAGCAGTGTACCCCGGCCAACATTTCCCCCTCAACTAAATATTACCAAAACACAGAGGGGGGCACTTTGACTCAGTGCGGTAGTGTGAAACGAGTGACAGCGAGTCGGCAGCCCGTTTTACACCTCTCCCCATTTTTATTTCCATTTTGAAGTCGATTAGAAATAAAAATCGGGCGAGTTTCAAAACGGGCAGCAATTCGCTATCACCCTTTTCGCCCAAAGTCAAGGGCCGAATACTGCGGATGCTGGAAATCTGAAACAACAACAGGAAACGCTGGAAAAACTCAGCAGGCCAGGCAGCATCCATGGAGAGAGAGAAACAGAGTTAACGTTTCAGGTCGAAGACCTTTCGTCAGAACTGGAAAAAAGCAGGAAATGAAATAGATTTAAAGCAAGTATAATGCTGGGAAAAGGGGGAGGGGATGAAAGAACAAAAGGGAAGGTCAGTGGTGGATAGAAAGCAAGAGAGACATTAAGAGATATTCAAGGCAAGAGAGAGAAACAGAGTTGGAAACACAGGTACGTAGGAGGAGGCCGTTCAGCCCCTCGTGTCCGTTCCGCCATTCAATTAGATCATAATTATCTGCAACACAACTCAATTTACTTCCCTATGCTCAGAAATCGATCGATCTCGGTCTTGGAAGCTCCAATTGTCCCCCAGCATCCACAGCCTTTTGGGGGAGGAGTTCCAGATTTCCACTGCCCTTTGTGTGAAAAAGTGCTTCCTGATTCGCTCCTGAATGACCTGGCTCTAATTTTAAGATTGTGCCCCCTTGTCCTTGATTCCCCCACCAGAGGAACTAGTTCCCTTTGCATCTGATACAATGAAGTTAGAGAAGCGTGCAATAAGAGCTCAGCTGTCATCATAGGTGACTTTAACTTACATATAGATTGGAATAGCCTAATCAGTAAAAATAATGAGGAGGAGGAATTCCTTGAGTGTTTAAGGGATGGTTATCTGGATCAATATGTCGAGGAACCAACTCGGGAACAGGCTATATTGGACTGGGTACTGTGCAATGAGAAGGGACTAATTAGTCATCTTGTTGTACGGGGACCCTTGGGTCAGAGCGATCATAACATGATCGATTTCTCACTCGAAATGGAGAGCGAAAAAATTGACTCAGAGACTAAGGTCCTGAATTTAAACAAGGGGAATTATGATGCCATTAGACGGGAACTGAGTAGGTCTGATTGGACAACGTTCCTGGGAGGACTGGAGGTAGATAAACAATGGCAAGCATTTAAAGATAGAATGACAAAATTGCAAAAATTGTTTATACCAATCTGGCATAAAAGGAAATCTAAAAAGGTGACTCAACCGTGGATAACAGGGGAAATTAGAGACAGCATAAAATCCAAAGATAGGGCATATAAAATAGCCAAAAAAAGCGCCAGAGCGGAAGATTGGGAACAGTTTAAGATAGAGCAAAGGAGGACAAAGGGCTTAATCAAGAGGGGCAAAATAGCTTACGAAAGCAAGCTGGCGGAAAATATAAAAACTAACTCCAAAAGCTTTTATAAGTATATCAAGAGGAAAAGACTGGTGAAAACCAAAGTTGGTCCATTGCAGTCAGATACGGGGGAATATATAACGGGAAATAAGGAAATGGCAGACCAACTAAATGCATACTTTGGGTCAGTCTTTACGAAGGAAGACACAAAAAACCTCCCTGGGATATCGGGAAAAATAGGGACATTGGCAAAGGAGGAACTGACGCAAATCAATATCTCTAAGGATATGGTGTTAAGGAAGCTAAAGGGATTGAAGGCGGACAAATCCCCAGGGCCTGATAACATGCATCCTAGGGTACTGAAGGAGGTGGCCCTAGAGATAGCGGATGCACTAAGTATGATTTTTCAGAATTCATTAGACTCGGGAACGGTGCCCATGGATTGGAGGGTAGCTAACGTTACCCCACTATTCAAAAAGGGGGGTAGGGAAAAAGCAGGTAATTACAGACCTGCAAGCCTTACATCAGTTGTGGGCAAAATGCTGGAGTCCATCATTAAGGATGAAATAGCGGAGCACTTAGCAAATGGGGACAGGATAGGACAGAGTCAACATGGATTTACAAAGGGTAAATCGTGCTTGACTGATCTATTGGAATTTTTTGAGGGAGTAACTGGTAAAATAGATGGGGGAGAGCCAGTAGATGTGGTGTACCTGGACTTCCAATAGGCCTTCGATAAGGTCCCACATAAAAGATTAGCATGGAAAATTGAAGCTCATGGGATAAAGGGGAAAGTATTGACGTGGATAGAGAACTGGCTGTCAGATAGAAAACAGAGAGTTGGAATAAACGGCTCATTTTCTGAATGGCAGGCAGTAACAAGTGGGGTACCACAGGGATCTGTCCTGGGTCCCCAGCTGTTCACAATTTACATTAATGACCTGGATCAGGGAGTCGGATGCAGCATTTCCAAATTTGCAGACGACACTAAACTAGGAGGGGGGGTGGGCTCAGAGGAGGAGACCAGGAAGCTCCAGAGCGATTTGGACAGACTGGGTGATTGGGCGGATAAATGGCAGATGCACTATAATGTGGACAAGTGCGAAGTTATCCACCTTGGGTGCAGGAACGGGAGGGCAAATTATTATTTAAATGGCAATAAATTGGGAGAGGGGGAAGTACAGAGAGACCTGGGTGTTCTTGTACACCAGTCACTGAAGGCGAGCATGCAGGTGCAACAGGCGGTCAAGAAGGCAAACGGTATGCTGGCCTTCATAGCAAAAGGGTTGGAATACAGGAACAGGGATACCTTGCTGCAACTGTACAGGGCACTGGTGAGACCACACCTCGAGTACTGTGTACAGTTTTGGTCGCCTCATCTGAGGAAAGATGTTCTTGCCATGGAGGGGGTGCAGCGGCGATTCACCAGGCTGATACCAGGAATGGCGGGATTGACCTATGAGGAGAGACTATGTAGTTTAGGGATGTACACACTGGAGTTTAGAAGATTGAGAGGGGACCTCATAGAAGTGTATAAAATTCTGACAGGTCTAGACAGACTAGATGCAGAAGGAATGTTTCCCTTGGTGGGTGAGAACAGAACTAGAGGACATAATTTAAGGATAAGGGCTAAACCATTTAGGACAGAAATGAGGGGGAATTTCTTCACTCAGAGGGTGGTGAACCTGTGGAACTCATTGCCACAGAGGGCAGTGTACGCCAGCTCATTAAATATATTTAAGAGGGAATTAGATATATTTCTACAGGCAAAAGGGGTTAAGGGTTACGGAGAGAAGGCGGGGACGGGATACTGAATTGGAGGATCAGCCATGATCTCATTAAATGGCGGAGCAGGCTCGAAGGGCCAGATGGCCTACTCCTGCTCCTATCTTCTATGTATCTATGTATCTAACACCAAAATACTGCGGATGCTGGAAATCTGAAATAAAAACAGAAAATGCTGGAAACACTCAGCAGGCCAGGCGGCATCTGTGGCGAGAGAAACAGAGTTAACGTTTCAGGTCGATGACCGTTCGTCAGAAAGTCAAGATCTACCCAATCGCCCCCCGCCCCCCACCCCCCCACCCCCGGGGGAAACTGGGCATTCAACTCATTGCTGTTTGTGGAGTGTTGCTGGCAGAGAATTGTTTCAATTTTTGCCAAGGTCGATGCTGTGGAATCACAGCTCAGCACGAGTCAGTGCTAGCAAGAGAGAAAAATGTCAGAATATTTGAGGACACTTTGAAGCTGAGAAAATACCATTCTTTCACATTTCATACAGACATTTTCCTTTAAAGAGAGCGCCACCTTCATGTAAAACTGTTTACAAATCTTGTCTATGTCTGTTGTTGTTGCTGTCTGTATTGCAGATGTTGCATACTATTTCTATCAGAAACAAGTTGGAACATGGACAATGGAGACTCCACCGTATGAAGGGGTCACTGACGGGAGGTGGAGGGGTCACTGATGGAAGGTGCAGGGGTCACTGATGGGAGGTTCAGGGGTCACTGACGGGAGGTTCAGGGGTCACCTGAAGCCAACATCACTAGTCATTATCACATTGCTGTTTGTGGGAGCTTGCAGTGCACAAATTGGCTGCCGCTTTTCCTACATTACTACACTTCAAAAGTACTTCATTGGCTGTAAAGCACTTTGGGACATAAGGCCTGTCCGAAGGCAGAGGATGACCAAATACTAACCTACCTGGTAGAGCGATCAAACTATCTCAATTGTTACATTGGTCCACAATCAATCTGTAACACTAACCGTGTCCGTGCACAATAATGGTTGGCATTGCGTTACAAATGGGGCTCCAATCTCCTGGGATTTATCTTGTGTCAGCTTCAAACTAGACACAAACAATTAACAGCCTAGAGATTGTGCTCATGCATTGCTTATCCTTCAAGAAGTTGGTTTGTAGAATATCAACTGTAAATATAGATGCATTATATTGCTATTATATATTTGCTCTTTCATTTAATGTGCAATAAATTGACTGAAAGTTGAAATGAGGTCTGAGGTGATGCACGATTGCTCTTTAATAACTAAAGATAGTTCCTGTGGAGGCACAGGATAGATCCAGTAGCTGAAGTAATTTCCTTATCTGGGTCTCAATAACATAAACTCACTTGATATCAAGATCAGTGACGATACTGTCAACAACATAAGGAGTCAAGACTCATCTCGGAGGATAATATAAAATATAAAATATAGAAATCTAAGATCTAGAGTAAGAGTGCAGGAACGTAGGAACGTGGGAACCTGAGGAACAGCAGTAGGCCATTCAGCCCCTTGGGCCTGCTCCGTCATTCAGTCAGTTCATGGCTGATCTGCTCCTCAACTCCATTTGCCCACCTTAGCTCCATATCCCTTGATACCCTTACCCAACAAAAATCTATCGATCTCAGTCTTCAAAGCTCCAACAGCCTGTTGGGAGAGAGAGTTTCAGATTTCTACTCCCCTCTGTGTAGAAAAAGTGCTTCCTGATTTTGCTCCTGAATGGCCTGGCTCTATTTTTAAGATTAGAGGCAGCAAAGGCCTAAAGAGTAACAATGCAGTTATTCAGCTTTTTGAGAACTGAATTTGGCCATCCCACACAAAACGTTCTAAAACATGCAAAACCTGGGTGTGAGAATTCTTTTGACAGACCTAACCCTCCCAGGGAGAGCAGTGCTAAAGGCATACGTTGCTCCTTAGCAAGCCGGGATAGTAAGTACCAAATAACTCTGAAAGATCACTTTCTTCCACTCCCGCCCTCTCCCTGCCTCTGCTCTTGCTTAAAACCTGTTGCATATGTAACATGTTCCAGCTCTGACGAAGGGTCATCGACCTGAAACATTGACTCTGTTTCTCTCTCCACAGAAATGAGAAGTCGCACAACACCAGGTTATAGTCCAACAGTTTTATTTAAAATTACGAGCTTTCGGAGCTGTTGCCCCTTCGTCAGGTAAAGGTACAATGCGGAATCTATTACACAGTATATATACACAGAAAGCAATGTGTCTGCAGAGATACAATCTGTTAGGGAGGCATTACATCAAAGACACATCAGAGTTCAGCTAAGACAATGAGATGGGTCACAGGGGGTCTCTCCACAGATGCTGCCTGACCGGCTGAGTTTTTCCAGCATTTTCTGTTCATATTTCTTAAGGATCACTTGGTGTGTGTTGGCCCTAAATAGCAGACAACAGGCTATCACCACTAGAGAGAAAGAAACGTTCTGATCTCAGCGTGACCTCTCATGTCTTTGGCCTTTTCCGCATAAATCTGTTTCCTACGACCATATTATAGGCTTCAGTGGGCTCATTGCACTGGCCTGGGGATATTTTCCGCATAAAATGAAACTCATTATTCCGCACCAGATCTCCCGAACCGATGCCAGAAGAAGCTCAGCAGTGATTGCAAAGAGGAGAGGTGATAGCAGGTTGCACCGTGTGCCCCAGGGGAATTGGAAAGGACACTAATTGCTTGCATTGTTTTTGAATTCTTGGCCGAGAGTATGGAGTTCCTTCCGCTGACCCATCTAATGCAAATCTGTCCTGCAATGAGATTCCTGCTTGCTGTTAAGAGAGAGGTCCATGCCAAGCAGCTCCTCCACTCCTTACCTGAGCTATGAAATCAGTAGCTATGTTACACAGAATTACATAAAATTTACAAGCACAGAAACGGGCCATTCGGCCCAACTGGTCTGTGCCGGTGTTTATGCTCCACACGAGCCTCCTCCCACCCTACTTCATCTCACCCAATCAGCACAACCTTCTGTTCCTTTCTCCCTCATGAAAGTGATGGTGTAACGGAGCCTTATCGTAGAATCATAGAAATTTACAGCACAGAAGGAGGCCATTCGGCCCATCGTGTCTGTGCTGGCCGAAAAAGAGCCACCCAGCCTAATCCCACTTTCCAGCTCTTGGTCCGTAGCCCTGTAGATTAACACACTTCAAGTGCATATCCAAGTAAGTTTTAAATGTGATGAGGGTTTCTGCCTCTACCACCCTTTCAGGCAGTGAGTTCCAGACCCCCACCACCCTCTGGGTGAAAAAAGTTCTCCTCAAATCCCCTCTAATCCTTCTACCAATTACTTTAAATCTATGCCCCCTGGTTATTGACCCCTCTGCTCAGGGAAATAGGTCCTTCCTATCCTCTCTATCTCGGCCCCTCATAATTTTATACACAAATGGGGACTGTAGTGATGAACTGATATCACTGGAGGCACACAGAAGTTTGGGTGCACCTTCCATTGCAGTGTGTTCCTTCAACTCATAATTATGCTTAAAATATGTCACTGGAGCTCCATTGATGACTTAGTTGGCAAAGGCAGTGTACAACTGAGCCGCATAGAGCAGATTGGCACCAGATTCAATTCCTGGCCTGTAGTACGTTAGCTGATGGCAGCTGGGGCTGCAGTGCTACAATTGGCCTCGGCAATGCTCGGCCAGGGAAGGGAAAAATAAATAAACTAAGTTGCTGATTTTAAAAAAAAATTGTTCCGAGGACATGGGCGCCGCTGGGAAGGCCGACATTTATTGCCCATCCCTAGTTGTCCTTGAGAAGGTGGTGGTGGGCCTCCTTCTTTACTCGCTGCAGTCCATGTGGTGAAGGCTGTTAGGGAGGGAGTTCCAGGATTTTGACCCAGCGATCATGAAGGAACAGAAGATATATGTCCAAGACGGGGTGGTGTTTGACTTAGAATTCCATAGAATTTCCGACACAGAAATAGGCCATTCGGCCCAGCCAGTCCATGCCGGCGTTTATGCTCCACTCGAGCCTCCTCCTGTCTTTCCTCATCTAAATCTATCAGCATAACCCTCTATTCCCTTCTCCCTCATATGCTTATCTAGCCTCCCCTTAAATGCATCTAAACTAGTCGCCTCAACTACTCCCCGTGGTAGCGAGATCCACATTCTCACCACCCTTGCGGCTACTTGCAACACAACTTCTCCTCCACAAGACTCTGGGTGAAGTCAGTAGTCCAAGTCAAACACTGCGTGGATTAGATGCACGTGACAGTGCATTTCCACTGCATGCCAAGACTAAACCTGCAGTGTAAACCTGGTGCCAAGGCTCGAATAGACTGGGAATGAGACTTCCTCCGCCATTGGCGGGGTGCTTGGAGGTGGTGGCGTTCCCATACACCCGCTGCCCTTGTGCTTCTAGGTGGCGGAGGTCACGGGTTTGCTGATGGCTGTCTCGGGAGTCCTGCTGGAGAGGGTGAATGTTTGGCTAACGGGTGATGACAGGATGGAGGTCAGTTGTGACCAAGTAGCCTGCCGGCACTCACGGCCGAGGCCGACGCAGGAAGAACGGCCACGTGGGCACGGCACTGGAGGGCGACCGACACTGGCAGAGCTGTACCTTGGCATGGGCCAGTACCTTCAAAAGAGAAGCCACAGAGAAATTGGAAGGAAAGCAAAATGAATGCCGGAGATATTCTGAGCCAAGTCACAATTGCTCAGCATAGAGATTAGACAGGCAAGAATTAAGCATAAATCAAGCACACACACCCCAAAAGAGAATGATAAGATTATAACTGTTGAACTCATATTCTTGAAATCATAGACGATTTCACGTGGCCTTTAATGAAGACAGTCTGTTTACTATTAGAGTTTCTTAGCAACAAATCATTTCCAAACAGCATTTCCTTTACTCATGTTTCGCTGGCTTGCATGTCATTAATCTGATAGGGTTCCACACTGTCTCTGGTGTGGTAACTTTACATACCGCCTTAATCCTGTTCGTAGATTGTTTGACATACCAATGAACAGCAATCATTGTAACCTAATTGCACTGCACTGCAGCAACTCGCCGAGGCTTCTTCGGCAGCACCTCCCAAACCCGCGCCCTCCACCGCCTAGAAGGACAAGGGCAGCAGGTGCATGGGGACACCACCACATCCAAGTTCCCCTCCGATTCACACAGCATCCTGACTTGGAAGTATATCCTCGTTCCTTCGTCGTCGCTGGGTCCAAATCCTGGAACTCCCTCCCTAAACAGCACTGTGGGAGTACCTTCACCACACGGACTGCAGCGGTTCAAGAGGAAGGCGGCTCACCAGCACCTTCTTAAGGGCAATTAGAGATGGGCAATAAATGCCAGCCTTGCCAGCGACGCGCCCACATCCAGAGAATGAATTAAGACAACATAATTGCTCCTCTGACAAAGTACAAGGTAATCTCTTTCAGAACTGAATCTGAGGAGAGTAGTGCACCCTGGGTTAAAAGGTGTTCTCATTCCTAAATTGCTTTCCAAGTCTAAGCAGAGAAATATTGGTACTGCAGTAATACCATCACATATCGATTGGCTCTGGCTTTAGTTTTTATGCTTTATATAAAGTTTAGTTAAAATCTAACAGAACAATGTGGGAAAACTCACCAGGTGTAGCACTAGGCCGTACAGTCCAGAAGGTCGCAGGTTCAATCTCCAGTGCACGTGGTGTTGTTTGAGCAGTAGCCGGGCTGGCACCGTTAGCCACAGTGTCCCCTAGGATCGAAGGAGAAGAAATTCACACTGTCTCCCTGCGATACAGTGATCTCTGTCAAAAGAAAAACTGTGCATCTTGACGAGTTGTGTTCGGACAGGGTCGGAATGGGCTGTGACGCCTCCGGGGCCAAATAGGCTGCTGACACTCGTTGCCTCGGCTTACACATGAGCAAGGTACCAGAGGGCCGCTGGTTCCTGAGGAAGAGGCTTCCAGTAGAGAAGGGGAGGGGAAAAAAGTGAAAAGTGCAAAATGTAGTAATTTACATTGGAGCAGACATTGTATCTGCTGCAGAACATGCTTTCCTAAATGATCAACATGGTGATATTACAGGAACTGAGCCAATCCAAAACCTGTAGATCCAGAGAGGATGTTCCCCCTCGTGGGGAAATCTAGAACTCGGGGGCATAGTTTCAGAATAAAGGGTCGCCCTTTTAGAACTGAGATGAGGAGGAATTTCTTCTCTCAGAGGGTCGTAAATCTGTGGAATTCTCTGCCCCAGAGAGCCATGGAGGCTGGGTCATTAAATACATTTAAGGTGGAGATAGACAGATTTTTACAAGATAAGGGAGTGAAGGGTTATGGGGAGCGGGCGGGGAAGTGGCTTTGAGCCCAAGATCAGCCATGATCTTATTGAATGGCGGAGCAGGCTCGAGGGGCCAAGTGGCCTATACCAGCTCCTATTTCTGATGTTCTTATGTGCTTCTGCAAATCTTTGACACTGTCCCTTTAAACTCTTTAACACTGTCCCTGTTGTGTCAGCCTTGGCTCGGTGGGTAGCACCTCTCGCCTCTGAGTCAGAAGGTCGCAGGCTCACAGTCCCACGCTAGAGACTTGAATATGTAAATCCAGGCTGAGGGAGTGCTGCAGTGTTGGAGGTGCCGTCTTTCGGATGAGATGTTAAACCAAGCCTCCATCTGGCCTCTCAGTGTGGACGCCTATATGACAGGGTGCGATCAAGCGTGACTCCTAAATAGGAGGGTTTTTAGTCATGGTTTACCTCTGCGCCGCAAAAGGAGACTTTCAAAGCTGGGTTTGCTTGATGGGTGTTGAGGTGGAATGTCAAGGTGACGGTCTTTTGCGGATTTGGCCGTTGGCCATCGGCAGAAGTAAGCCTCCATCCTCTGTAAATCACTGGTTAGGGTCTCTTCGGAATCTCCCAATATCTCCAGAACCTTGGGAAGAAACTAAAGAGTAGGATCAACTTGATCCAGAGACTTACCGGATCCACATGGGGAGCAGATGCTCAAACCCTCCATACGGCAGCACTCGCCCTGGTGTACTCTACAACGGAGTACTGCTCTCCGGCATGGCGATCGAGTCCGCATGTCAAATCCATTGATGTCCAGCTGAACTCTACTATGAGAATTATCACCGGTACGCTTTTATCGACACCAACAGCTTGGCTGCCCATGCTTGCAAAAATCACACCACCACACCTATGCCGCGAATATGCAGTTGCCAGAGAATAAAACCGCTACACCAGCAAAGACATGTCGATCCAGGCCGACTTGTACAACCTACCACCAACCCGTCTCAAATCTAGGCGGCCATTTTGGACCGTCACCGGAGCCCTTCAGCGATCTCCCCTCAGCCTTGATGACCGATGGCGAAATGCTTGGAAGAACTGTGACATACGGAATGGATTCCTTATAGAGGATCCCACAGTACAACCTGAAGGATCAAACCTTCCTCGCAAACAGTGGACAACCATCAACCGCCTCAGAACCGGTCATGGTCGATGCTGCCACCTTCTCCATAGATGGAAGATTAAAGCACCCCCATCATGCGACTGTGGAGCTCCTGATCAGACCCAGGAGCACATCATTGAACTCTGCCCTCAGAGGAAATTCACAGGCAGCCTACAAGATATCCACGCTGTTACACCGGAAGCTTTGGCCTGGATATCTTTGCTACCACCATCCGAAAGAAGAAGAAGGTGGACGTAAAAGATCCCATGGCACTTTTTGAAGAAAAGCAGGAGAGTTCTCCCCGGTGTCCTGGCCAAATTTTTATCCTCAACCAACATCACTAAAACAGATTATCTGTTTATTACAAAAGCAAAATACTGCGGATGCTGGAAATCTGAAATAAAAACAGAAAATGCTGGAAATACTCAGCGGGTCAGGCAGCATCTGTGGAGAGAGAAACAGAGTTAACGTTTCAGGTCGATGACCCTTCGTCAGAACTGGAAAAAGCTGGAGATGGAACAGGTTTTTAAGCAAGTGTAGGGGCAGGGAGAGGGGGGAGGGGAGGAAAGAACAAAAGGGAAGGTCTGTGATAGGATGGAAGGCAGGAGAGGTTAAGAGACAAAAAGGGATGATGGTGCGAGGCAAAAGGAGATGGTAATGGGACAAGTTAAGAAACAAAAGACGGGTCTAGAGGAGGTGTAAATGGGAATGGCAGAATCATCAGCAACAGCTGCCCTCTGGAAAAATGGGGACAGAGGTCATGATCTGAAATTGTTGAACTTGGGGGGAAAAATTCGGTCGGGCCGCCCCTTGGGGCGCTAACTTCGCCGGAGCGCCCCCGTGCCGTAAATGCAGTGGTAGCACCCCAAGCAGGAGGCAGGGCGCTACTGGATGCGCTCCCCCTTCCTCTTGGGGCGCTACCATTCAATATCACGGCATTACGTGCAACAGCGCCACGCAAGTCAGCACGTAGCGCTGCGGTATTACAGGCCTCCCTCCACTGATCAAAGGAATAAAATATTTCAGGAAAAAAAAAGGGGGAAAATGGAGAACGAGAAAAAAAAAACAACTGGCAAATGCAGGAGACCTGCGGCGTGGATAGAAAAAGCTGGCCCTGAACATTCTTGGGAAGCAATTCCAGCGTTGACACGGGGATCCTGCCTGTCAGTGCCCTCTAGTGCTGACCTCACTGGAGTTTGTGGGCGGGCACCTAATTTGTACGGGGTAAGGAGGTGCATCTCTGCCGTGTGGCCAAAGAGATCTGGTGCCTGCCTGGCACAAGGGTGGGGGTTGGGGTGGGGGTGGGGGTGGGGGGCGTGACTTGAGGGGTGGGTGAGGGGGGTGGGGGTTAGAATTGCCAGGATTGTCCTGGAATCTCCAGGATTGAAGGATGAAGCAACACGGGAGAAAAATGCTTCGGGGGCACAACCAACTGTGCGCATTCTTCTTTCATTGTCTTGGAGCACCTTTGTGTATTGGCTATAAAAGTATTGGAGATTGGGGAAAAGGCATGTTTGATCGTCAAGGATCACCCAATGAGGCAAGGAAGAGTCCGTCCGCTTTCCGATGGGGAACGGGAAGGCGGGGCGCCGCGAGGATGGCCGCGTTGGGAGGTCAATGGAGGGGGCGTGGTGGTGGTGGGGGGAGGGGAGGGGGGGAGGCAGTCGGAGACGGGAGGTCATGTGATGAACCTTCCTGGAATGCATCCAATTAGAGTTGTCAAACCTGTGGGGTGGTGGGAAGGGGGGTGGGGTTAAGGGAAAGAATGACTGTTCTGCAGGCCCCTCCCGGCCTTAGGGTCCCCTTAGGGCCTTAGCCCTCTTGATAAGGGGACAGGGTAAGAAACTACAAAAAAAATCGCCTCTTTCTTCGATGAACCAGTTTCTTTTATCTGTTAATTCCTTTAAGTATTTGACCTTGGGCTTACCTGGCTGAACAGGTAAATCCAGTGACTCTCGGTGGAGAGTGCGCCTTTGGAGACTACTCAGCGATGCTCGGGCTCAGCTGTCATGCCCCCCATGGTAAAATAGCCAGCCAACGTTCACTGTTGGGACTCAAGTCTGGAGAATGGTCACTTGGATGAGGTAATGGGGGTTATCAGCACCTGTGGAACCACACCACAGTCCTTATGAGAGCAAGAAATAAATAGGGGTGTGGCGAGATTGAAGATCTGAAGTCGGGGTGGAGTGAGAACATATACGCCTTAAACACGAATGTTATTTTTAACTGATATCTATCTATCTCCTTCTTAAATATAAGTCACTGAATATATTTAAGAAGGAGATAGATAGATTTCTAGACACAAAAGACATCAAGGGGTATGGGGAGAGAGCGGGAATATGGTATTGAGATAGAGGATCAGCCATGGTCATATTGAATGGCGGAGCAGGCTCGAAGGGCCGAATGGCCTATTCCTGCTCCTATGTTTCTATGTTTCTGACTGCCAATGGAAATAATAAAGTTACAAGCAAACAACCTAGTCTCATTCCTCAATAATCTATAATGAAAAGCAGGGGCGCACCAACGCACGGGCCGACGGGGCCTGTGCCCAGGGGCCTGAGACGAATATAGGGCCCCCGCCGGGGTGACCAGCCCTATCCAACAGGCAGTTCGCCTGTTATGACCTGAGGAGCTAAGCAACACCCCCCACCCCCATCCCATTGGACGAGGAAACCGCCCGTCAACGCCCGTGAGTCACAGAGCAGCAGCTCAGCCTTCTCCGCCGGGGTAGGGTTTAATCGATTGTGGTGGGGAGGCGGGGAGGGGATTGTGCGTAGAAGGGTGGGGACAGACCACGAGAGTTAGTGTCCAGGCCCCCCGAGCGTTCTTAATTCGACTCTGCTGAGAAGGGTCCTCTCTGACAATCAGCATCATTACATAAGAACATAAGAATTAGGAGCAGGAGTAGGCCATACGGCCTCTCGAGCCTGCTCCGTCATTCAATCAGATCATGGCTGACCTTCGAACTCAACTCCACTTTCCCACCCTAACCCTTGATTCTCCTAGAATTCAAAAATCTATTTATCTCAGCCTTGAATATGCTCAACGACTCAGCATCCACAGCCTGTTGTGGTACAGAATTCCAAAGATTCACAACCCTCCGAGTGAAGAAATTCCTCCTCATCTCGGTCCAAAATTGCCGACCCCTTTTCCTGAGACTATGCCCCCTAGTCTTAGGGGTAGAAATTAGGTCGTGCCCCATTTGGGGCGCAAATATCGTCCGGACGCAAATATTAGCGCCTGGCGCTAATTATTGGCATTGACGGGAAACTTCACTTTTACCGCCCCGGGAGGTGAGTGGAGCGCTAAAGCAGGCGCTGCACACCTCTCTTAAGGCGCAAAGGCCGAGCAGTGAGGCGCTAACTCGGAGCGCTGGCGCAGCTCATGTAATGTCAGTCAGCAATGGAACACACACACAATGGCACGGGCCAGTTCTTAAAGGGGATGGTTAATCTTGCTTTCCATCCACATCCTGTTCATTGCTGCCTTGAATCTCGGCCTGGAGAGACTTGCACATCAAATGTGCTGGAAAGAACAATGGAGAGCACCAGGCAAAGAGCTCAGAGTGCAGCTCCCACGGTCTCTGCTAAATCGATACAAGGAATGGCAAATCAAAATGAACCTGCAAAGTGCTGCTCAGTACCCAAAACTCCTTCACACAACGTTGAATCTCTCCAGAAGTCTCTCCCTCTCTCTCTCAGAATGCGTAGTTCAAAAATGCCACCAACAATAAAAGACAGGAAGAGGCCCCCTTTAAATAGCGCCCCCCCCAGCCCCACAGCGATTGATAGCGTTCCAGTCTTCTGGTCGTTGGAAGCGCCAGGCGGTAAGGCAGGGGGCGCCACTCAATTTCCGCTACGGGGCGCCCCAAGGGCGTTGCACCATGGAATGACGTCACAATCTGCGCGCGCAGGTGGTCGCAGCGGTAAGTTTTAGCGCCGCCGCACAATCTCAAGTTAAGTTCTCGAGCGGCGCAAACATCGCTGCGCCCGGGCGTTAGCGGCTTTGCGCCCCATTAGCGCCCTCTTAAGGCGCTAACGGGTGGCGCAACCAAGTGAATTTTTACCCCTTAGACTCTCCAACCAGGGGAAACAATCTCTCAGCATCTGCCCTGTCAATCCCCCTCAGAATCTTATATGTTTGAATCAGATTACCTCTCATTCTTCTAAACTCCAGAGAGTATAGGCCCATTCTACTCAATCTCTCCTCATAGGACAACCCTCTCAATGGGCAACCCAATTCCATTTGTTCTCTGTCACGCCCGTTTTCGACACGTGAATGAGGTACAGTTTCCACTTTGGGCGCAATCGGCGATTCCGGCGCAAATTGCGCTCAAATTTGCACCCTTTTTGAGAAGTCTCTTTTTTCCCCCCTCAAGTTTCCGGTCAAACTAATTTACATATCGCCGAACGTAAGATTTCGAGCGAATCGAGGCAATGGAGCAGCACGAATGGGCGTGATCAACAGGCGACTGGGAACTGGGGACTGGAACTCAAGTATCTGGGGAGGGGGTCGCATAAAAACCCAGCCCGAAAATTCCCGCGGTGCAGCGCATTCAAAGCCGCCAACTCTCCTCTTCCAGATGCCAGCATTACCTCCATGACTAGCTCCCTCTGATGGACACACATGCAATTACACATTCGTCACGCAATTTAAACATTCCACTGCGCCACTGAAGTGCGTCCTCAGTCACTCCTACCACTTGGGTCTGTTAACTCCCTGGATGGTACAGAAGAAAAGCCTGATATTGTCTTCAACCCCACTTGATTTTTGACAATCACCAAGGGGTTCCAACCTTGCAGGAACAATGACTGCCAATTTTCTTTTTTGTCAATATTAATTTGTGATTTGGATATGTGTGTGATACCAAAACGTACTGCGTGGATTTTTTCTCCCTACTTCTGTTCAGTTTAGTGATATAGAAGAAGTTGCTGACTCACACCTGGACCCCTGCCAAGAATGTGCTAACTACCTGTGCCTTTATTATTCATTCTCACATTACTGAGGAATGAAAACATGTCACATACGGATCATTTAAAAATGTATTCATTCGCAGGATGTGGGCGTCGCTGGCAAGGCCAGCATTTATTGCCCATCCCCAGTTGCCCTTGAGAAGATGTTGGTGAGCCGCCTTCTTGAACCGCTGCAGTCCGCGAGGTGAAGGTACTCCCACAGTGCTGTTAGGGAGGGAGTTCCAGGATTTCTCCATCGGGTCAGCGCTCGTTGGCATGTATTAGCTCTAGAATTACCACAGTTATCCAAGTAACGTTTGGAGCGATCAAAGGAACCATAACTGATTTAATGAGCCATTCGCAGTTTCACTGTACCAGCCGTGTGTACTTAGACATGCCACTTGGAGGGGAACTTGTTCCCATGCACCTGCTGCCCTTGTCCTTCTAGGTGGAAGAGGTCGCAGGTTTGGGAGGTGCTGCCGAAGAAGCCTTGGCGAGTTGGTGCAGTGCATCTTGTAGATGGTACACACTTCATAGGGTTAGATTTTCTGGCCATTGACTATGAATGGGTGGAAAATTTGTGTCCATTGATTAATGGGAGGCTCACTGTGAGCAGGCACGTATCTCTGGTATAACTTCTGGCCGGAAGGTCGGATCCGCACCGGGTCAACGGCGCCTGACTGGGCTTGCGGGGCTGAAGAGACCAGTGGTGACCCGGTGTAGCTGGGCCTTTGCCCGGCCGGGTGACGGCAGTCAGGCTGCAGACCGCTTTCCGACTGCTAAATCGGCGGGCCGGCCACCGATCTGCTGGGGGGCGCCATTTGCGGAGGCCGAGGACAAGGGGCATCGGCCGGTACCAGAACCGAAGCGGTGGCCCACCGGGGAGCGTGTCGGCAGTCTCCAAAACTTGGCAGGGTGACCCTCCCCGCTGGAAAAGGTGCAAAATGCCGCAAAAACCACACAGGGAGCACGAGCCGAGTGGGAAACGGTCATCTGGTCTGGTTCTGGTACCGGCCGATGCCCCTTGCCCTCGGCCTCCGCAAATGGCACCCCCCAGCAGATCGGTGGCACGTGAACCTTGGAGTTCTGCGATGTCACAAACCAAAAGAGGAAAGTTCAAGCATTTTTCCCCCTAATTTTCCCAATCTTCCCGTTGTGTCAGCAACCATCTGTTACCTCATCTATCACCACCAACCTCTACCCCCACCTCAGCCCCACTATTGCTAAAATTCTTATCCACGCTTTTCCTACATACAGACTCAAATTTCCGCTCTGTTGGGCTCCCATTCGCCGCCCTCCATGAACTCCAACTTGCTTAAGCTTAGCCACATATATTCTGTCTTTGCACTAGGGTGGGAGGAGGTTTGTGTGGAGTATTAACACTGACACAGACCAGTTGGGCCGAATGGCCTGTTTCTATGCTGTTAATTATCTGTAACTAAGTCCCACGTGCCCATCACCCTCGCCTTCCGGTCCCCAACGCATTGAATTGAAAATCCTGGTCTGAAAGTCCCTCAATGACTTGGTTCCACCCTATCTCCTCCAGCCTCATGTCTTCACCCTACACCCTCCAGTCCTCTGTGACTCTGTGCATCCCTTCCTTCCTTTGCCCCAACATTGACAGCTCTCTGGACCTTCCTCCCTAAACCCTTTCATCTTTCTATTTGCCTCTCCTTCTCAAAATCTCTCCTCGGTGTCAGCCATGGCTCAGTGGTAGCATTCCCGCCTCCAAGTCAGGATGTTGTAGGTTCAAGTCCCACTCACAGAGACTTGAACACAAAACTGACACTTCAGTGAAATACTGCAGGAGTGCCGCACTGTCGGAGTTACTCTCTTTTGGATGAGACCTTAAACCGAGGTCCCCTCTACCCTCTCGGGTGGGTGTAAATGACCCCATGGCACTATTTCTACGAAGAACAGGGGAGTTATCCCCGGTGTCCTGGCCAACATTTATCCCTCAACCAACATCACTAAAACAGATTATCTGGCCTGGTGGGAGCTTGCTGTGCGCAAATTGGCTGTTGTGTTTCCTGCATCACAACAGTGACTACACTTTAAAAATGACCTCATTGGCTGTAAAGCACATTGGGACATCCTGAGGTCGCGCAAGAAAGAAAAAAGAAAGACTTGCATTTATATAGCGCCTTTCACGACCACCGGACGTCTCAAAGCGCTTCACAGTCAATGAAGTACTTTTGAAGTGGAGTCACTGTTGTAATGTGGGAAACGCGGCAGCCAATTTGCGCACAGTAAGCTCCCACAAACAGCAATGCGATAATGACCAGATAATCTGTTTTAGTGAGGTTGATTGAGGGATAAATATTGGCCAGGACACCGGGGAGAACTCCCCTACGCTGTACAAATGCAAGTTCTTTCTTTTGTCAGTCTTGATTTAACTTGAAGTACTCTTTTCTATTCTATTAAGTATCTTTTACACCTCTATAAGGTCCTTTCTTATTTGCTGCCTTTCAAGGTTGCAGAGTCCGAGTTTTTCCTTATAATACTCGTGGACCTTCTCTGCACCACTCCCAGGGTGTGGATGTTTCTCTTGTCGCTCGGCAACCAGCAGTGACCATCTCACAGGGCAAAGGTCGAGCATGTGAGGCAGCTTCCGATTCCCTGTGATGAAGATCACCACAAGACACCTTTTTCCCTTTGCCCGTCTGATTAGCTGAGAAATCAACAGCAGGCAGGAGCTAATCATTAATAAATGCAGCGTTTGAAATCTTGCATAAAATTCCTCCCATTATTGAATTTAATTACCATAATCATTTTATTATTGCTTGCGCTTTATCTGTCTTTAGTATAATAATTTAAAAAATTCAAATTTCCCATCATTGTTAAGAAACTATTTATTATCAGAGTTTCAGAAATCAAGAGGACACAGATCGTCAATCATAGAATCACACAACACAAAAGGAGGCTATTCGGCCCATTGTCCCTGTGCTGCCCCTTTGAAAGAGCTCTCCAATTTGTCCCACTCCCCTGCAAATCTTTCCTTCTCAAATATATATCCAATTCCCTTTTGAACGTGAAAGTTACTATTGAATCTTCTTCCACCACCCTTTCAGACAAACACACTGACACAACTTTAGGATGTCTCAAAGCACTTTACAGCCAATGAAGTACTGTAACTGTTGTAATGTAGGAAATGCGGCAGCCAATTTTCACACAGCAAGCTCCCACAAACAGCAATGAGGAATTGATCAGACAAATTAAAGGTGTTGCTATGGGAACCCGCATGGGTCCCAGCTATACCTGCCTTTTCGTGGGATATGTGGAACATTCTTTGTTCCAGTCCTACTCAGGTCCCCTCCCTCACCTCTTTTTCCAGGACATTGATGACTGTATCGGTGCTGTTTCCTGCTCTCGCCCTGAACTAGAAAATTTCATTCACTTTGCTTCCAATTTCCACCCTTCCCTCACCTTCACATGGTCCATCTCCGACTCTTCCCTTCCCTTCCTCGACTTCTCTGTCTCCATCTCTGGGGATAGGCTACTGACAAACATTCACTACAAGCCCACTGACTCCCACAGCTACCTGGACTACACTTCCTCCCATCCCGCCTCCTGTAAGGACTCTATTCCATTCTCCCAGTCTCTCCGTCTCCGCCGCATCTGCTCTGACGATGCCACCTTCCATACTAGTGCTTCCGACATGTCTTCCTTTTTCCTCAACCGAGGATTCCCCTCTGCCGTGGTTGACACCGCCCTCGACCGTGTCTGTTCTATTTCCCGCACTTCTGCCCTCACCCCTGCCCCTCCCTCCCCGAACCACGATAGGGTTCCCCTTGTCCTCACCTTTCACCCCACCAGCCTTCACATTCAACAGATCATCCGCCGCCATTTCCGCCACCTCCAGCGTGATCCCACCACCAAACACATCTTCCCCTCACCTCCCCTTTCAGCATTCCGAAGGGACCGCTCCCTCCGCGACACCCTGGTCCACTCCTCTATCACCCCCAACACCCCTTCCCCTTCGCCTGGCACCTTCCTGTGCAAGCGCAGGAGATGCAACACATGCCCTTTTACCTCCTCCCTTCCCATTGTCCAGGGCCCCATACACTCCTTCCAGGTGAAACAGCGATTTATTTGTACTTCTTGCAATTTATTATACTGTATTCGCTGCTCACGATGCGGTCTCCTCTACATTGTGAAGACCAAACGCAGATTGGGTGACCGCTTTGCGGAACACCTCCGTTCAGTCCGTAAGGGTGACCCCGAGCTTCCGGTCGCCTGTCACTTTAATTCTCTGCTCCACTCCCACTCAGACCTCTCCATCCTCGGCCTCTTACACTGTTCTACGGAAGCTCAGCGTAAGCTCGAGGAACAGCACCTCATCTTTCGATTAGGCACTTTACAGCCTTCTGGACTCAACATCGAGTTCAACAATTTCAGACCATAACCTCTGCCCCTATCCTTTTTTTCCCATTTATTTATTTTTTCTCTCTCTCACATGGCAGCTGTCTTTCATTCTGCCAGTGCCATTTACACTTCATCTCGAGCCATCTTTTGTTTCTTAACTTGTCCCATTACCATCTCCTTTTGCCTTGCACCATCTCTTAATCTCTCTTAATCTCTCCTGCCTTCCATCCTATCACAGACCTTCCCTTTTGTTCTTTCCTCCCCTCCCCCCTTTCCCTGCCCCTGCACTTGCTTAAAATCTGTTTCATCTCCAGCTTTTTCCAGTTCTGACGAAGGGTCATCGACCCGAAACGTTAACTCCTGTTTCTCTCTCCACAGATGCTGCCTGACCTGCTGAGTATTTCCAGCATTTTCTGTTTCTATTTCAGATTTCCAGCATCCGCAGTATTTTGCTTTTGTAGACAATTAGTGATGTTCGTTGAGGACACAACACCAGCAGAACTCTCCTGTTCTCCTTCGATGGGTTCTTTTCAGTCCACTTAAGAGGGCAGACGGGGGCCTCGGTTTAAAGTCTCATCCGAAAGACGGCACCTCCGACAGTTCAGCGTGCTCCCTCAGCACTCCTCTGGAGTGCCAGCCTGGAATATGTGCTCAAATCTCCGGAGTGGGATTTAAAACCTACAACCTTCTTAGAATTAGTGGTGAGCGTGCTACTCACTGAAAACATTGAGAGAAAACAGGAGAGGTGCGGAGACATATTGTTGGGGCTGTGTGGAGGGAATTTTAATCTGTTTCTAGCCACGTTATACCTGACCTGGGATCGCTCACTGCTGATCCTGGGTTCCTGAAATGGAGACGTATCATATTCCCCGGCATTAACATTCGTTACAATGATAAGCACAATCAAAACCGCACACATGTCTGCCCGTACATGTACACACAGGAATAAAGCTGGTTTAAAAACAGTCTGCGTACCGGCAGACACAATTAAGTCTTCACGTGGATCTGACAGTGAAGTGACTTTTACTTTATCTTCATGCTAAACCTGCTGGACTTTGAGACACAAATTAGGGAAAAATACTTTTCAGCAAAACAGGTGCAAAATAAATCCATCCTTTAGGGGGAGCTCTTGGACTGTCCAAACCACCCTCGGCAGTGGATTTTATACATTGATTCCGACTGTTTCAGAGAAAATTTACAAAAGTTAACTGTAGGTTTCTCTGGCAAGAACATAATCTCAGAACAGATTAATAATAGGTGGTGATAGGTGGTGGGTTCAAGCCCCACTCCAGGGACTTGAGCACAAAAATCTAGGCTGTCGTTCCAGTGCAGTGCTGAGGGAGTGCTGCACTGTCGGAGGTGCCGTCTTTCGGGTGAGATGTTAAACTGAGGCCCCGTCTGCTCTCTCAGGTGGACATAAAAGATCCCACGGCACTATTTTGAGGAAGAGCAGGGGAGTTATCCCCGGTGTCCTGGCCAATATTTATTTCTTCGGCAGCACCTCCCAAACCCGCGATCTCTTCCACCTAGAAGGACAAGGGCAGCAGGCGCATGGGAACACCATCACCTCCAAGTTCCCCTCCAAGTCACACACCATCCTGACTTAGAAGTATATCGCCGATCTTTCATCGTCGCTGGGTCAATATCCTGGATGTTGGTGTTCAGAGAGATTTGGGTGTCCTCGTGCAAGAAACACAGAAAGCTAGCATGCAGGTACAGCAAGCAATAAGGAAGGCAAATGGCATGTTCACAGAATCCCCACAGTGCAGATAGAGGCCATTTCGGCCCATCGAGCCTGCACCGACACATATCCCACCCTATCCCCGTAACCCCACGTATTTAATCCCCCCTAACACTAAGGGTCAATTTATCATAGCCAAATCAACCTAACCCGCACATCTTTGGACTGTGGGAGGAAACCGGAGCACCCGGAGGAAACCCACGCAGACACGGGGAGAATGTGCAAACTCCACACATGTTGGCCTTTATTGCAAGGAGGTTGGAGTATAAGAGTAAGGAAGTCTTGTTACAATTGTACAGGGCCTTGGTGAGACCACACCTGGAGTACTGTGCACAGTTTTGGTCTCCTTATCTAAGGAAGGATATACTTGCCTTGGAGGCAGTGCAACAAAGGTTCACTAGATTGATTCCTGGGATGAGAGGGCTGTCCTATGATGAGAGATTGTGTAGAATGGGCCTATACTCGCTGGAGTTTAGAAGAATGAGAGGTGATCTCATTGAAACATACAAGATTCAGAGGGGGATTGAAAGGGTAGATGCTGAGAGGTTGTTTCCCTGGTTGGAGTGTCTAGAACTAGGGGGCATAGTCTCGGGATAAAGGGTCGGCCATTTAAGACTGAGATGAGGAGGAATTTCTTCACTCAGAGGGTTGTGAATCATTGGAATTCTCTTCCCCAGAGGGCTGTGGATGCTGAGTCTTTGGGGTGAATTTTGCCAGCCCTGGGGAGGCGGGTTTGGAGGCGGGACTGCCGGGAAAATGGCAGAAACTGGGAGCAGGTGCCGAACCCGCTCCCAATCCGCCTCCGTGCCATCTTCCCGGGAGGCGGGTCCCCGAGTCGCACAGGGACCTGTCTCCTCGAGGCGGGAAGGGGATTACAGCCACTGAACTGCCTGTCAACAGGTAGTTAACAGGCAGTTAAGAGGATTATCCCCATTTTACCCACACAAGTACAGGCTTCCCGACGGCTGCGAACCCTGCCAGGGTCAGCGAGGCGAGCAGTGGGTCTGCGGGGGTGAGAGGGGTCGAAAAGTGCGCTGTGGAGGTGAGTGATGGGTGCAAGTGTGGAGAGGTAAGTATGAGAGGTAAGTGAAAAGTGTTAGAAAAAGTTTCCTTACCGTTGTTTCTTCCTGCAGGCTTCAATCGTTGGGGATCCAGAGGCTCCGGCATCTCCATGGCAGAGATGACAGAATGGTTGCTGCATTCTCCGATGCAACGGCCATCTGATTTCTGCTCAGGAAAGAGGTTTGGTGAGTCTCGAGTACAAGGACTCACCTTAGAACAGAGATTGTCAGTGATTGACAGCTTCTCAAAGCTGTCAAACGATGACAATTCATGTCAAAATTTTTTGACAGATGCAATGTCATATGCTGACGTTCTTTGTCACCGGCTTTCCCTTAGTTGGCCTGCTAAGCCCACAGGGCGAGCTTAACAAGGTCAATCAAGGAAAAATAGCGTGGTTGGCCGGACGTCGTTGGGGGCGGGACTGAAACCCGACAACCAGCAGTCCCGCCCCCATCGCGCCACCATCGATAAAATTCCCCCCTTTGAGTATATTCAAGGCTGAGATCGATAGACGTTTGGACTCTAGGGGAATCAAGGGATATGAAGATCGGGCGGGAAAGTGGAGTTGAGGTCGATGATCAGCCATGATCTTATTGAATGGCGGAGCAGGCTCGAGGGGCTGTATGGCCGACTCCTGCTCTTATTTTGTATGTTCTTATGTTCTTAACTCCCTCCCTAACAGCACTGTGGGAGTAACTTCACCACACGGACTGCAGCGGTTCAAGAAGGTGGCTCACCACTACCTCTTCAAGGGCAATTAGGGTTGGGCAAAAAATGCTGGCCTTGCCAGCGACGCCCACATCCCATGAACTAATAAAAATAAAGATAGGTTAACAGTCTTTGGTCAGTTAACAATCTATTGGACGAGTTAATAATTCCAGCTAAATTAATACTATCAAGCAGGTTCATTATCTCCGACATATTAATAATCTTTTATTAATAATCCCTGCTAGGACTGCTGCATTCAGCACTACCAGATCCACGTGACACCTAACCACCGTTTCTTAAAGGGACCACCACCAAAAAGGTCAGTTTAAAAGAAAATAATACTGACCTGAACACGTGCTCCTCCCGGCTCCGTATTAAATCTGCCGGCCGCTGACGACCATCGCTCGCTCCCCCCGCTCTTGCTTGCTAACGCCCCCCCCCCCCGCCTCCCACCCCGGTCCGGATTCACCCGAGGCCTCCGAGCTGGCTGAAACCGCTCCCACTCCAGGGCCCGCGACTGGTGCCCGCAGCTCCTAATGAGGCCCGGCGGACCAATATTCCAAAGTGCTGCCTCCGGCCTCATTAGGCGCGTGGAGCGTTTTGCTAAATCAGGGCACGATCCAATTTCTGGGCCAGAGACTAAAGCTTCATTTAAAGTGGAGAAAGAAGTGTATAAATAGTTACTGGAAAGGAGCACGGAATTGGGAGTAGCAGAGGTAGATCCAGTTGAAGATCTGGGCAGCTCGAGAGTAGGGAAAATAACCTGTGTGATTTTAACCAATTCCATACCTAGCACAAAGGAAGATGGTTGTGGTGGTTGGAGGCCAATCATCACAGCCCCAGGACATCGCTGCAGGAGTTCCTCAGGGCAGTGTCCTAGGCCCAACCATCTTCAGCTGCTTCATCAATGACCTTCCCTCCAACATAAGGTCAGAAGTGGGGATGTTCACTGATGACTGCACATTGTTCAGCGCCATTCACAACTCCTCAGATAATGAAGCAGTCCATGCCCGCATGCAACAAGACCTGGACAACATTCAGACTTGGGCTGATAAGTGGCAGGTAACATTCGCACCACACAAATGCCAGGCAATGACTATCTCTGACAAGAGAGAGTCTAGCCACCTCCCCTTAACATTCAATGGCATTACCATCGTCGAATCCCCCACCATCAACAACCTGGGGGGTCACAATTGTCCAGAAACTTAACTGGACCAGCCACATAAATACTGTGGCAACAAGAGCAGGTCAGAGGCTGGGTATTCTGTGGTGAGTGTCTCACCTCTTGACTCTCCAAAGCCATTCCACCATCTACAAGGCACAAGCAAGGAGTGTGATGGAATACTCTCCACTTGCCTGGATGAGCGCAGCTCCAACAACACTCAAGAAGCTCAACACCGTCCAAGACAAAACAGCCCGCTTGATTGGCACCCCATCCACCACCTTAAACATTCACTCCCTCCACCACCGGCGCACCGTGGTTGCAGTGTGTACCAGAAGATGTACTGCAGCAACTCGCCAAGGCTTCTTCGGCAGCACCTCCCAAATCCGCGACCTCTTCCACCTAGAAGGACAAGGGCAGCAGGCGCATAGGAACACCACCACCTCCAAGTTCCCCTCCAAGTCACACACCATCCTGACTTGGAAATATATCGCCGATCCTTCATCGTCGCTGGGTCAAAATCCTGGAATCCCCTCCCTAACAGCACTGTGGGAGTACCTTCACCACACGGACTGCAGCGGTTCAAGAAGGCGACGGCTCACCCCCACCTTCTCCAGGGCAACTAGGGATGGGCAATAAATGCTGGCCTTGCCAGCGTCGCCCACATCCCATAAACGAATTTTAAAAATCTGCCCACTTGCCCATACCATCAGACATGGTTAAAATCACCCCCCCAAAATCATGGTTGCACGGCCCAGGTTTTCCTTGTTCGGTGATTTCAATGGCAGTACCCCTCGCAATGTGTCGCTAAGCAACCTCTTCTGGGTGAGGCCCTGTTGCTGGTGTGAAGCCTTTGAAAATTTTGCCTGGATTCTCAGACAGATTAATGGATGTTATTGCTGGAAAATTCAACACTTTCCATTTCAGACACCCTGGGGGCGATTTTGCCGGCGCTCAGGGGTCGGGTTTGGAGGCGGGACTGCTGGCAAAATCAAAATGATTGGCAGCGGGTCCTGAACCCGCTTCCAACCCGCCTCCAATCAATCTTCCTGGGAGTCGGGTCCCCGATTTGCGCAGGAACCCGACTCCTAGCGGCGAGAAGAGGATTATAAGCACCTAACTGCTTGTTAACAGACAGTTAAGAGGCTTTTTTCAATTTTGACACTTCTACTGCGGGCTTCCCGACGTCTGTGGGTCTATTGTAATGTTTGTGTATAGATAACAGCTGCAGAAGTGGTGTGAAGGATCCAATGGGACACTGGTGAGTTGCAGAGGTAAGAAAATGTTGGGAAATTCAATTTTTAATGTGTTTAGAATTTTCTGTACATGACAAGCTTTGAAGTGTTTGTGTAGTCCCACCTCATTGGGAGAACCTCTCTCACCAGTGACAGATCGCTTCTGTAACCTCACCTGCAGCTGCCATCTGCTTTACCCTAAGGAGAGAGTCACTGGAGAGCCTGGGTGCAAGGGCTCACCTTTGTATAGTGATTGTCAGTGTTTGCAGCACCTCAATGCTGTCAAACACTGAAAAAATAATCTGTCAAAAAGAAATGGTGGTGGCCCCTTTAAGAAAACCGGCAGATGACGCGTCATCAACTGACATCATCTGACACCGGCTTTCTCTTAATTGGCCGGCAAGCCCGCAGGGCAAGCTTAACAAGGCCAAAAGACGCAAAATAGCATCTGTGCATCGGACGTCGCTGGGGGGCGGGACTAGAACCCGAAAGGCAGCAGTCCCGCCCCCAACGCGCCTCTTCAGGTAAGATCCCGGCCCCAGTGTCAGCATTGAACACCTTCCAAAGCATCAAAGTGGTCCTAATCAAGCTCATGAATGACATTCGTGATGGTTCCACTTGTGGGAGAGTCCAAAACTAAAGGCCATAAATATAAGATAGTCACTAATAAATCCAATAGGGGATTCAGGAGAAACTTCTTTACCCAGAGAGTGGTGAGAATGTGGAACTCGCTACCACAGGGAGTGGTTGAGGCGAATAGCACAGATGCATTTAAGGGGAAGCTGGATAAACACATGAGGGAGAAAGGAATAGAAGGTTATGCTGATAGGGTGAGGTGAAGAGGGGCGGGAGGAGGCTCATGTGGAGCATAAACACCGGCATAGACCTGTTGGGTCGAATGGCCTGTTTCTGTGCTGTAAAAGTCTAGGTAATTTTCTGTGATATGTTGTCTCTCCTTGTCTCCTCTGCAGCTTTTTGCCCCATTCTCCTCCAAAGGCTCTCCCCTGCTGTGCAGTTCTGTGGGATTGCCATTGCTTGGATCCACTCTTATCCCTCCCGCCATAGTCAGAGCATCTCCAGCAATGGCTTCTCTTCAAAGCCCTGCACCATTACCTCCAGAATCCCATAAAG